>OX387270.1:49680021-50290855 GCA_947562075.1 Orthosia gracilis | reverse complement strand
CTAACCTAACCTAACCTAACCTAACCTAACCTAACCTAACCTAACCTAACCTAACCTAACCTAACCTAACCTAACCTAACCTAACCTAACCTAACCTAACCTAACCTAACCTAACCTAACCTAACCTAACCTAACCTAACCTAACCTAACCTAACCTAACCTAACCTAACCTAACCTAACCTAACCTAACCTAACCTAACCTAACCTAACCTAACCTAACCTAACCTAACCTAACCTAACCTAACCTAACCTAACCTAACCTAACCTAACCTAACCTAACCTAACCTAACCTAACCTAACCTAACCTAACCTAACCTAACCTAACCTAACCTAACCTAACCTAACCTAACCTAACCTAACCTAACCTAACCTAACCTAACCTAACCTAACCTAACCTAACCTAACCTAACCTAACCTAACCTAACCTAACCTAACCTAACCTAACCTAACCTAACCTAACCTAACCTAACCTAACCTAACCTAACCTAACCTAACCTAACCTAACCTAACCTAACCTAACCTAACCTAACCTAACCTAACCTAACCTAACCTAACCTAACCTAACCTAACCTAACCTAACCTAACCTAACCTAACCTAACCTAACCTAACCTAACCTAACCTAACCTAACCTAACCTAACCTAACCTAACCTAACCTAACCTAACCTAACCTAACCTAACCTAACCTAACCTAACCTAACCTAACCTAACCTAACCTAACCTAACCTAACCTAACCTAACCTAACCTAACCTAACCTAACCTAACCTAACCTAACCTAACCTAACCTAACCTAACCTAACCTAACCTAACCTAACCTAACCTAACCTAACCTAACCTAACCTAACCTAACCTAACCTAACCTAACCTAACCTAACCTAACCTAACCTAACCTAACCTAACCTAACCTAACCTAACCTAACCTAACCTAACCTAACCTAACCTAACCTAACCTAACCTAACCTAACCTAACCTAACCTAACCTAACCTAACCTAACCTAACCTAACCTAACCTAACCTAACCTAACCTAACCTAACCTAACCTAACCTAACCTAACCTAACCTAACCTAACCTAACCTAACCGAGTCTCCCGCGGTCCCCCGCCCGTGCCGGTTGAGTTTAAAGTCACTCCGCGCTCAAAAATCAAAAAGTTGAGAAAGTGACATCCAAAAGTCGCGAGTGATAGCTAGTAAAGTGCGGGCAAGAAAGCCCTGTGTGCGCGCACCAAAATTTTTCGCCGGAAACCTTTTTTGGGACTTTTCCGGTGTAAATTTGTGATCCGAAATACACTAAAAGTGAAACGCTGCCGAAAAGTGAGTGACCACCTACCGCTTTTCTGGTGCGCTAGGGTGCGCCCTGGCTGCCCGCACAATTTGAGGCCTCATCCGGAATTTTCCTGCAAAGCATCGAGGACCAGCAGGCGAAAAAAAAAAAAAAAAAAAAAAAAAAAAAAAAAAAAAAACGTCAACAAACCCCAAGACTTCGCCTGGAGTTGACAGGCAGAAGCTTAACTGCCTACCTGTGGGCCCTCGACGATACGTGAGTTATCCGAAGCCAAAACTTTTCAATAGTGTTTAACCAGGTGTGTACAACGCAGCAAAGGTACATAACCTAAAAGTGTTTTCTTCGGAGCTCAATAGCGGGAAAAGTAAAGCGGCGGCATATTGTTTTTAACACGGGATATTGACCCTCTCAGTGGCCTTAAGCAACATAGCGATTCTCAGATTTTTAAGGTGCAGACTCCCGGAACCACAAATTATTTAGTGCGACCACGTGTTTGATACTTAACCTTAAAGAAAAAACGTGGTCGACTATTTTCTGGTGAAAATATAATCGAGGATCGCTATCTTTGACCTGGCCTGTTCCAAGCTGACTATAGAGCTGACTATAGAACAGAGCCAGAAAATTCTCAGCAGGATCTTCGAGGGAACTCCTCAACCTTTGGCCTGACGACTTCGAGGTTGGACTTGGGTAAACCCCCCCCTACCCACTCTTCCAAAAACCCTCCTCCCCCTCCACTTACCCCCCCTCCACTTACCCCCCCTCCACTTACCCCCCCCCCCCCTCCTTCACCCCCTCTGAACTTCGGTTCTGCCCCCCCCCCCCCCAACCCCCCTCAAACCAAAATCCCCCCTTGGGTTTACTTGGCCAAAAATAGTGGTGGACCACCCAGGTTTGGGTCCATAGTGACCGGCCTGAGGAGCCCTATCTTTTGGCCCCAAAAACCCAATTTCCCCCCCCCCTCCCCCCCCCACCCCGCCTTCACCCCCTCTGAACTTTGGTTCTGTCCCCCCCCCGACCCTCCTCCAAAATTTTTCCCCCCCCGGGATTTCTCGACCTAGGGTAGGCGCAAAGTACCCAAGTTAGGGCTCATTGTGACCGGCTTGAGGAGCCCTACCCTTTGGCCCCGAGGGAATTTCCTCCAAAATTTTTAAATTTTTTATTTTTATTTCCCCCCTTGTTCTGACTCGGACCAGGTCAGAGTTACACACTTAGAGCCTGGATCAAACCTGACCGGCTCGGGGAGTTTCACCGAACCACTGAAGTCAGCAAACTTGTAAAACTAAGTTAAGGACATACAGCAGCATTATTGTGCTGCTGTATAATTAGGTTAAGATTTATAAGCCTTTGCTTATTAAATTTATTTAGGACTATAACAGTACTTGGTACTGTTATATTAGACAATAAGCTAGGTTTAGTTCGCTATTGACAAGTATCCTGATTGTGAAGGAGAACGTCAATAGCATTCTAGTCAACCCTTATTTTATATCTTGACTGTGATAATTGTGACATATAGTGCACTATTGTGCACTATATCCTAGTTCCTAAGACGGTTGAACCAAAGATTCACTTAGTAAATTTTAAATTGTAATTATTGACATTGAAATTTTTTAACCGTATTATTATATTATTCAATTACACAATTTTCATTTATTTAATTTTAAAATTTTACTCTTTGACTTAGCATAGACATATAGCAGTACCTTTGTACTGCTATATTATAGTATAAGTTAGCATAGGACACTTTTAGCCAGTACCCTATTTGAGAAGGGGAACACTAGAAGCGACACTAAGAGGGTATCTTTACAATACCCCCTTATTAGTTAGTTAATAAATTTTCGTACACACACTTACAGGCTTTTTACACCTGTGAGTGTCACTTCAGGCGCCACCCAACCCCCCCCGTTTTTAAAAAATGATGAGCAGGACCCCAGCCCCAAACAAAGGAGGAGATCATTCCCAGGAAATTGTTGGTGAATCCCCTTAAACCCGCCCTGAACCACACATTTACGAGGACCTCCCCACACAAAACCGCAGTGGAAAAAACACCACCAGTGACGGAATCAGCCGTCAGAAAGAGTATCGGGGAGTGGGAGGCAGCAAAGCAGGAGACTAGAAAGTCCCTGACAAAGCTGCAAACCCCCCCCGAGAAAATTAAAACCGCCTCCTCCACAACCGCCTCCTCAACTTCTACCAATCCCACCGCCACCGCGTCACCCACCCTGGTCGAACCAACAAAGCCAAGAGACAGAGTGACCGAAGCCAGAATCAGCCTAGCGAGAATTAAGAACCAGCTAGGCCTCTCGAGAAACACAAAAACCGAGATAAAGGCGGAGATCACTCTGGCTGCGGAAAAACTATATAGCTTGGTAAAGGAGGCAGAGTCCGCTACAAAACCCAAAAAGACGGAACTGCCTCCTAAATCGCCTACACCACCTAAGGCGAACCAGGAAGGGACAGCGGACCGGGAGAGGGAGAAGGAGAGGAAGGCATTTAAGAAAATGCTCGATGACCATGCTAGTCTAATAAAAACCAACACGGAAAGCATGGCCATCCTACAAGAAAAACTTGAAAGGGCCGAACGACAAACCTACGCGGGTGTAGTGTCGTCCGCTGGGAGAAACCCTCCGGAGCGGACGGCACTGCACTCGCTGGTAGTCACGGCCACAGATGAGCAGGAGACAGGCGAGGACGTGCTAAACAAAATAAGAAAGGCCGTAAACGCAAAAGAGGGATGGGTGCAGGTAGAAAAAATAAGGAAGGCCAAAGACAGAAAGGTTATAATGGGCTTCAGGAACCAGGAAGAAAGGGAGAAGGTTAAGACCAGGCTGACAAAGTCAGATAACCTGAGAGCCGAGGACCTGAAAAATAAAGACCCATTAGTTGTCCTAAAAGACGTGCTGCAATATAACAGCGATCAGGATATCCTCGAGGCGCTGAAAAAACAAAATAAGGACCTCTTCAAGGGCCTAGGCGAAGCCTGTAGGCTGGAGATAGCCTACAGAAAGCGCACGAGAAACCCGCACCAGAGCCACGTTGTAGTGCGGGTGTCCCCCGCGATTTGGCGACGACTGACGGAGGCTGGGTCGGTACACATCGAGCTCCAGAGGGTCCGAGTGGCCGACCAGTCCCCGCTAGTCCAGTGTTCGCTTTGTCTGGGCTACGGTCATGGCAGACGTTTCTGCCAGGAAACCCAGACAAGGTGCAGCCATTGTGGGGGCGCCCACATGAAGGCAGACTGCCCAGACTGGCGCGAGGGGGCGGGACCGACCTGCTGTAACTGCACACGGTCTAAGCTAGAAAAAGTTGAGCACAACGCCTTCAGCCAGGAGTGCCCCATTAGAAGAAAATGGGATGCATTGGCCCGAGCAACGACGGCGTATTGCTAAGGTGGTCACCGGCGGAATATCCGACTCAAGCAAAAGGCCATACATAGTAGCCCAAGCAAACTTGCAAAGAAAGGCACTGGCAACAAACGAATTTATGCTTGAGGCGAACAAAAGGAACATGGCCTTTGCACTGCTCCAGGAGCCGTACATCGGAGGCATAGGTAGAATGAAGGACTACCACGGCGCTAGAATTTACCAGTGCAACAGAACGGAAGACGGTGCCGTCAAGACAGCAATTGCGGTCTTTGACGGCGATATAGACGTCTTCCAGTGCCCGGACTTCACCACACCTAACATCACGGTGGTGAAGATGAGGACAGTTGCCTGGGAGATCGTGGTAGCCTCGTTCTACTTCGAACCCAAGCCAGAACCGATAGGGCCATACCTGGAGCAGCTTAAAAAGATTGAGCGGCACTTCGGCCGGCAGATCATCATGGGCGGCGACGTCAATGCGCAAAACTCTTGGTGGGGTAGCCAGAAAACCAACAGTAGAGGGAATGAGGTGGCTGGTGCCCTCGAGGAAATGGATCTGCAGATACTCAACGTCGGCGATACCCCAACGTTCTACACAGTTCGTGGTGCCAGCGTCTACTCAAGTAGAGTAGACATAACGGTCTGCACGGCGGATTTACTCGGCCTAGTGGACGACTGGGACGTCGTCGAAGGCCTGACGAGCTCGGACCACAACACCATCACCTTTAGTCTGGCCTTGGAGAAGGCAAGGGGTATACAGATTAGTAGAACCACTAGAATCTTTAATAGTAAAAAAGCAAACTGGGATCAGTTTCATGAGAAACTGACCCAGTTGCTCTCGGACCATAATTTAAACTCATTAGAAATAGACAAAATTAATAACAAAACAGATTTAGAAAACAAAATAGACATATACCAAAATTTAATAGTAGAATCAGCCAACAAAAGTATACCCCTTATCAAGCCAAGAAACAGGGTCAGCTTACCGTGGTGGACGGAAGAGCTCGCCACGCTGAAGAAGGCAGTCGCCACGAAAAGGCGTAGGATCCGCTGTGCAGCACCCGTTAGGAGAGAGGCCGTCGTCGCTGAGTACCTGCAGATAAAACAAGAGTATGAGGAGAAAGTCAAAAAAGCTCAAACAGAAAGCTGGAAAGCTTTCTGTGAGAGACAAGACGGGGAAGGGCTATGGGACGGCATATACCGCGTAATAGGCAGGACCAAGAAAAGGCACGAGGACTTGCCCCTGACCGTGAACGGAAAGGCGCTGGACAATCTCCACTCTGCCGAATTGCTGGCCGAAACTTTCTACCCTGGGGATAGGGAGGAAGACGACACAGAGGAGCATAAACGCGTCAGAGCGATGGCTGAAAAGGTGAACGCCATGGGTCATGATGAGATTCATGACCCACCGTTCACCATCGAGGAGCTAAACTCCTCTGTGCGAACATTTAACCCCAAAAAGGCCCCCGGGGCGGATGGCCTCACAGCCGATATCTGCCAGCATTCGATCGACCATGATCCGGAGACTTTCCTAGCACTGGCCAATAAGTGCTTGGAGCTGGGCTGTTTTCCCGGGACCTGGAAGGAGGCCACAGTTGTGATCCTCAGGAAACCCGGGAAGGAGAGCTATACAGCTCCAAAGTCGTACAGGCCAATTGGCCTATTGCAGGTGCTGGGAAAGATCTTCGAGAAAATGGTCATGAGCAGAGTGAAATGGCACATTATACCGAAACTCAGTACTCGCCAGTACGGGTTCATGCCCCAGAAGAGCACGGAAGACTCCCTCTATGATCTGGTGGGGCACATTCGCAGCAAGCTCAGTGAGCGTAAGCTGATCGTAGTGGTCTCACTGGACATAGAGGGGGCTTTCGACAGCGCATGGTGGCCTGCTATAAGAACCAGACTGGCTGAGGAAAAATGCCCGGTAAATGTGAGGAGAGTTGTCGACAGCTACCTCAGTAACCGAAGGGTCAGGGTCAGGTATGCTGGAGTAGAGGTAGTGAGGGAAACCACAAAGGGCTGCGTACAGGGATCAATTGGAGGACCGATCCTCTGGAACGTAGTCCTGGACCCCCTACTAAAGGCGCTGGCTGAGCGAGGTGACTACTGCCAAGCCTTCGCCGATGACGTGGTGCTAGTATTTGATGGCGATACAGCGATCGAGATTGAGCGGAAGGCCAATGACGCCCTCGCCCATGTTTATCAGTGGGGTGTCAGCAACAAGTTGAAATTCGCACCGCATAAAACCAATGCGATGGTAGTCACGCGGAAACTGAAGTTTGACACCCCGCGGTTAGGCATGGGAGGGGTAGCCATTGGCATGACGCAGGAAATCAAGATCCTGGGGCTAACCATCGACAACAAGCTTACGTTCAACAAGCACGTCGACAGCGTCTGCAAAAAGTCGATGGACTTCTATAAGCAGTTGTCGAGGGCTGCTAAGGTCAGCTGGGGCCTCCACCCCGACGTCATCCGCACCATGTACACGGCAGTAGTTGAACCGGTGATAATGTACGCGGCAGGTGCATGGGCACCTGCAGCCACCAAACAGTGTGTAACGAAGAGGTTAAATGCGGTCCAACGGGGATTTGCACAGAAACTGTGCAAGTCCTACCGCACCGTTTCCCTAAACTCGGCACTTGTGTTGGCTGGGATACTTCCCCTCGACCTCCGAATACGAGAGGCAGCTGCCCTATATGAGGCGAGGAGGGGGTTGCCCCAGTCGGCGCTGGGAGACGGGGACGTCGAGCGACGTACCGCATTTACCTCCACACCCCACCCGGCAAAGCATATGAGCCTGCAGTTCATATGCCTGGCAGATCAGGACCAACTCGCAGACCACTGCTCCCAAGCAGTGCAGATCTATACGGACGGCAGTAAAATCGATGGCAAGGTGGGGGCGGCATTGTCTCTTTGGAGCAATGGCGCCGAAACCAAATGCCAGAAAATTAAGCTGTCGCCCTACTGCACGGTCTACCAGGCCGAACTGCTGGCCATATGTAAAGCCACGCGGGAGATCCTTAAAAATAAAAACACATCGTTTGGAATTTTCAGCGACTCACGATCGTCGCTGGAAACGGTCAAAAACCACCGCTCTCTTCACCCCCTCGCAGTCGAAGCCAGGGAAAACCTGAGGCAGTGCAGCATCCAAAACAAGCATGTTGCTCTGTTTTGGATCAAGGCGCACGCGGGACTGGAGGGAAACGAGAGAGCTGACCATTTGGCAAAAGAAGCGGCATTACACCTTAAGAAGAAGCCAGACTACGACCAGCGGCCGGTTTCATTCGTCAAGCGACAAATCCGTCAGGACTCGCTTGTCGAATGGAACCGGAGGTATAGATTGGGCGATACAGCCGCGACAACAAAACTTTTCTTCCCGGACGCCGTGGAGGCTTATAAAACAGTTAGAAAGTTAAGACCGACAGGGATACTAACCCAAATTATGACTGGGCATGGTGGGTTTTCAGAATACTTGAACAGGTTCAAGTGTAAGGAAAGCCCATCATGCACTTGCGACCCTGACGTAGCCGAAACGGCGATCCACGTAATTACGGACTGCCCGGTATATGCCCTAGACAGATACACAACTGAACAGCAGCTAGGGATACAAATTACACAGGAAAATCTAAATGTGATTATAAGTAACAAAAAGTACAGCACAGTATTCATCGAATATTGTCTGAAAGTCACACAAAAGACAATACGTAAAAACCGATGAATACAAATAACATCAACGCTCAAAATTTTATATTGCTATATAAGATTGGTAGCGAACATAGCAGTAAACATCTATGAACCAAATAGAAGCAAGCTACTGCTTGTGCTGTACAAAATGTTAGTATAAGAAAATCTTGTTAGGATGATATGTTAATTTTAGAAACTCGTCAAGAGACGCAGTACACATGTATCAGTATATAAGACAATGTAAATATTTAATTGATTAAATGAGTCACCAAAGTCTCGGACTATGTCCGAGGTACCTAGCTCGCAGACTCCGCCAAAGCGCGGAGAGGTAGGCGCCTTAAAAAAAAAAAAAAAAAAAAAAAAAAAAAAAAACCTAACCTAACCTAACCTAACCTAACCTAACCATGCTCTGGACAGCAATCCACTGCCCAGTACTGACGTTGCGGGGTGATAATCACCACCACCACCGATGACTACCAAAAACACCTTCACGCCAACCCGGCTCGAAGGACCATGAACAGGTTTCACTCTGAGCGTCGCTACTATTACCATCACTATCACGACTCGAATTATCCGATGAGGATGATGTATCTTCGTTCGTATTTATGACAAATTGGTCCAATCTATCGTCGATTGCCTCTTCCAATGTCATAAATTTGTCTTCGCATTTGATGGCATGATCCACAACTTTTTGCCACTCGTCTGGCCCGATGGATGTGAATTTTTCCGACAAAAGACGCTGCACTTCGGTCAAATTCATGGCAACATTGAATTTGCTTACGTGACCTTTCACCTGCGACCAAATGTTTTCTATCGGGTTGAAGTCCGGATGATATGGAGGGAGCCTTAACACTGTGTGACCGTGAGCTTCCATTATGGTGTCAAGCGAGAACTTTACATAGAGATGCTTATGGCGTTTAATTATATCGTACAATTCCGGTTTATACACTTTGATATCGAAAGGTATGTTTTTATCTTTTAACCAATCCTGCATAATCTTTTTTGAAGAGTTAATGTTCGGTGCCCTCTCTTCTAATGTGCTATGGTATGACGCATTGTCAATGACAAACACAGAATTCGGTTGGAGGTTGGGAATTAATTTCTCTTGCAACCATTGCTCGTAATTTTCTCTGTTCATCTCACTGTGATAGTCTCCTGTGGTCTGAGCCGATTTGTACATGAGCAAAGCATTTGGTATAAATCCATTAGCACCACCAGCATGCACTATAATCAGCCTCGGTCCCTTCGAAATTGGTTTTTTTATGCCTTTGCCTTGACCGTCAGACCAGTCCTGTTCCTTCGTGTGGGCCGAATGAACATAAGTCTCGTCGCGATACACAATAGCCGATACTGCCGATACTTTTCTATTTTTCTTAAAAATCGTATTCTTAAAAGCCTTACTTCGTCTTTTTCCGCCAGAATCTTACGGTTCGTTTGCGTTTTCTTAAACCTAAATCCTATCTCTCTTACAATTCGGCGCAGAGTTTCTCTGCCTCCTTCGAAGTCGATATCTCTTTTTAATTTCTCCAATAGCGCTCTCATTGTGACTACCTGTTTTTCTTCGCAGTGAAAGTCATAAATTTTCCGGCGTATGGCTTGGTATGAAAAATCGTCCAATTCCTTACGATAAGTTTTCTTCAATTTACCCTTTTTCGGCGTTCTAAAAGAAGGACCCGCAGTGTTTTCACTCGTATGTTGATCCTTCTCTTTAAGAATTCTCGTTATTGTTCGTTTTGAAATTTGTGTAGCTTCGGCCGTTCGGTCAATAATTTTCAAAAATCGATCTTTTATAAATGTTGTGTTCTTAGACTCCTGAGCTTCTTTCTTCATAAACTCGTGCACATTGAAAATAATTTCCCGAGCTTGACGATTAAGTGGTTGCCCCCTTTTTAAAGAACTCATTTTAAACCATAAAAAAGAAAACACTTTTGATGCCACTAAGTGTACTTTTGCCTGCTGCGCGTGCACTCGATCAGAAGTATGGCGGCTGACTGACATGCCACGCGGCGCGCGCTAACATGGCGGCAGCTGTCTACCAATAGCGGTACAGGAAAAAGAAGCGCGGTGCGTGGAGCGTGCCGATTGGTCAATAGCATTTCCAGCGCTTTGAAAATTTATCTTCTGCGCAGGTACATCGGTAAGCCATATCAGTTGGGTACTACTGTACCTACTTGCACGTGTAAGGCGTAAACAGTAACAATTATAAGTAACGCAGATAGGCACTAAGAATTATGTACCGATTACAATTATTAATTTATTACGTAATACCTTTAGGTACAAAGTAGAAAATGTACTAAATAATATGTACTACCTACTTGCAAGTGTAAGGCGTAAACCGTTAGAATAATTTTTTGTAACGCAGGTAGGCTCTAAGAATTATGTGCCGATTACAATTATTGCGTATTATTTTTATTAAGTAAATCTCAGATCGTTTTGTATCTAAGATTTATTTTATGTAAGTACTAACAACTTATGTACCTACTCCAATTTAACATCTGTTGAGTACCTACTAAGATTATGCATTACACAACACATTGTTTAGCTGGGACAATCCGTCTCGTTAGGACCATAATATGGAGTGGCGTGTAAATAGCCAACACCTTTTTTGTACTTGCGTACTAAATTAATTTTCGGGAATACCTATAAAAATGGCTACCCCTCCCTGTGAACCTATAGGTATCCAACAAGAAACATCAGTATTTCCATAGTGCAGTATTAAATGCGCTCACTCACCTTTGCCATCGAACCAGTGTCGCTTCCAATACTCCTCGAGAGAAGACCACGAGGATGAGATTGAGCAGGACTCGAGTTGCGTGAAATCGCCGGCGAAGTCCAAATGAAGAGTAGTAGATAAAGTTCACAACCAACACCAATGTCAACTGAATTAAACACACAAAGCACGGCCGCGCTATTAATAAATGCAACAGAACAGTTTGTAATGTCTCTTGTGGATAGGATTATATTATTTTTCACAGCAAAAGTTCACATCCGTTCAAATCGAACGAGACTACATGAATCTTCGATTACCGACGCCAAAACAGAGCGAAGTCGAGGCACACGCGACCAATCGCCTCGCAGATAACTTCATCAAAAACGCGACTGCTAACGCCATCTCTGAGCTCGATGGTTACAACTCTTGAACGAATCCAATGACAAGTGAGCGTTGCACAGTACTAAAGTTTTCTTGTTGGATATGTATTTATGGATGTAAATTAAATAAACATCTGATAAAAATATAAATATTATGTAAATTGCTATTTCAATTTTAAAGAAGCCATGGCGCTTCTCCAGGCACTATCTGCCTAAAAGGAGGATCCAATCAAAAATTTTGTTTATACTTAAACTTGTTTTACCAATAAACTATTTTCATTTTTCATTTTCATTAGTCGTGCCCGATACGGTAGAAATGCGCAAGGGGCCAACATGGGTGAAGTTGCCGAGAGATGCGGCTCATGAACCCTCGGATCGGGAGCACCTCCCCGTTGCTGTTGCTGAACCGATCCTTCTTGATCCTGAGTTGTCGCCGCCCCTTATGACGTAGTCGTCCTTGAGTCTGAGGACGCTCCCCCCTCGTCGATCCCTATCAGGAAGGGAAACATACCGGGTGCTGGCCCTAGATTAACCCCTCCTGAGTTAAGATTACAAGCACAGATCAGGCAGGCGATAGCGTCAGGATCTTCGTATGCTGGAGCACGGAGGGACGTTGAACCGAACGCCCCAAAGACCGAAGAGTAAGTCAAAGTCAATATTTATTCAACTGGGCCAAAAAGCGGCACTTTTGAACGTCAAAGAATTAACAAATCATAAAATAAAAAATGATTCTACCGTTATGACTCGGCCATATCGGTCAATTCATGTGACTCTACTAGGACGGTCGAAGGAAGGCGTATCGTTCTGAATGTGATGCCGTGTCAGGCCAGCTCGATCCTGCAGAAGGCGAAACTAGAACGCTCTGAAAACTTCAAAAGGGAAATAAGGGAGAACGTTATCTCTTCATTACAAATCATGTATGAGATGATCCCCAGATTGTCGGACTCTCGTAACCTGCATAAGTTGGAAAAGTTCAGATTGAAGGAGGGCGCGGCGAAGATGAAGGAGCGTTCTGCACAGAAACATTCTCGCAGCCCGAAGGTTCGCATGACCTATCAGTTTGAAGAACATACCAGCTCGCAAGGTGAGCGAGCAACCCCAAACCCATACGAAGCCCGAGGCTTTAACAGCCTCAGAAATTAAAACCGCGCCATCTGTTGGCATCGATTTTAAATTATCCGCTCAAATAATCTTTGAAATGTGAATGTCTATGTCTAATATTTCATAGGTGCAAGGTTTACCTGACGCTTCCCTAGATGGCGTTAGGATCAAAATAGATCGCGCTAGCGTTGTGTTACCGTGCAAATCTTATATAGTTTGCGTTTGTTTTTATAGATGCCTTGGTAAATTATATTGTCCTGATTAAAACAGTGCGTGCGTTTTATTGGGTGTTCTCGCCTTCGGACCTTGAAAACCTGTTCATGGTCCTTCGAGCCGGGTTGGCGTGAAGGTGTTTTTGGTAGTCATCGGTGGTGGTGGTGATTATCACCCCGCAACGTCAGTACTGGGCAGTGGATTGCTGTCCAGAGCATCCCTACAGCGAGGCGTCAGCGGTGACGTCATCGAAGCAGAGGATCCGGCTGGAGGCCGGAGGAGTGACGTTGCGTGGAGGAGCCAGGCAGAGGAGTTCGCGGAGCAGCCACCAAGGAGGCGCTGCAAGTGCGGCATGAGACGTCGGGTATCAGTGTCAGTGAGTGTACAGTGGAGAAACTGTGAGTACATTTTCGACCTTATTAATAAGAAGAATTTTACTTCAAAAATTCAAGAAAGTGCATTGAAATTTGAACCTTAAAGTCACCAGATAATTAACTTAGTCGTTGGTAATATTAGTTTGGACTTGTATTAATTTTACGCAAAAAGTGGTTCAGACGGGGAACCTATGCCCGATTTTACTCAGGAATACAATTTAAAAACACTTGTTGAACGAAGGTCGACTAAGAGGGTGGTTAATTAAACACTGGACTTTGTATTAAGCGCGTATAATATAAGTATCCACAGTGCTTGATGCTCACAAAAAAAAACAATTAGTATTTTTGACCTAGTTGAACGCCGGAGAATCTTAACACCGAAATTCAGGAATCGGCGTTCAACTAACAACGCCATCTATTGACAAAAATTAAAACTAATTTGACCTAGTTGAACGCCGGAGAATCTTAACACCGAGATTCAGGAATCGGCGTTCAACTAACAACGCCATCTATTGACAAAAATTAAAACTAATTCGAAATGAACGAATATTTACATGAACATTCCGCCCACCAAGGACATTATGACGAATGTCCTTAAAGACTGACTCCTATCACAATGTTAAATTGTGGACAGCCTGATGGTCAATAATAATTATTAACAGTTTAAACAACTTATTAAGTACTAAACTTATTACTAACAATTTTAAACAACCCTTTAAGTACTAAACTTATGACTAACCACTGTATTTCTTAAACTAAATAAACTAAAATACATGTAAAAAATAAAAACAATCCGTACATTTATTCTGTTTTAGGCAAAAAACATAATTTTGAAGTAGGCCTCTTTATCGTGGACGATGATGTCCGTAGTGTTACCACCCGGGTAACACCATCAGACCCGGGATGTTTTAGGGTTATCTTGCCTAACAACCACCTGCCAGGGGGCAAATTGTCCTCCTTAATTAACACTATGTCGCCGACAGATGGCTCCGGAATTTTATTTTGCCATTTATGCCGTTGTAAGAATTGGTGAAGGTAATCGTGCGACCATCGTCGCCAAAATTCCTGCATCATACGCTGTTGCAGTTGCCATCGCCTTAAGCTACCAACATTTGCCCTTTCATAATTTGAATCGGGTGGCAAAACAAGAGGTTCCCCTACTAGAAAGTGACCTGGAGTCAAAATTGTTAATTTATCCTGATCCTCAACATATGATAATGGTCTCGAATTAAGGCATGCCTCAATTTGAGCCAATACTGTGGTAATCTCTTCAAAGGTCAGAGTCGAATTGCCAATCACTCTTTTCAGGTGATGCTTTGTGGATTTTATCCCTGATTCCCAAAGACCTCCGAAATTGGGGGACTGAGGGGGAATAAAATGCCACTCCGTGCCATTATTGCCTAACTCCTCTGCTAATTCGGAATTTATTCCTGACTTTTCTTCATTGAACAAATGAAGTAACTCTCGCGCTGCCCCTACAAAATTTGTTCCGTTGTCGCTGTGTAGTTGCGCACATCGACCACGCCTAGCTACAAATCGCTTGAAAGCAGCTAAAAAACCCCTTGTACTCAATTCACTTACAGCTTCTAGATGCACCGCCCTTGTGGCCATACAAATAAACAAAGCTATGTAACCCTTGTAGGATTTATTCCCGCGACCCCTTGACATTCTAATACTTATAGGACCCGCATAATCCACACCGCTACTTAAAAATGGTTTATTCGGTGTAACGCGTGCGGTTGGCAACTGACCCATTAGTTGAGATTTGGTGGTAGCCGCGTAACGAATGCATCTGACGCAATTCCTTACATACTTTTTTGCAATCATCTTAATTCCGATTACCCAATATTTTGAACGCAAGTATGTCACCATAAGCTGCGGACCTCCATGCATTGTTTTACTATGCGCATCAGCTACCAAAAGGCTTGTCAAGAATGACTCCCTTGGAATTAGAATGGGATGCACCCGATCGTAACTAAGCTGCGACATCTCCAATCTGCCTCCAACTCTTATTATTCCATTGGGATCGAGGAATACATTTAATGATTGTAAGTCTTTTTTCTTGTTCTCTAAAGGCTTATTATTTCTTAAATTCATCAACTCTTCAGCAAACCCTTCTTCTTGACATCTCCTTATACAAGTTTTAAAAGCTTCCTCGATTTCCTGCTTAACTAAATATTTTGTTTTACACCTAGCTGACCGTTCCTTTAGAAGTGTTAAAAATCGACGACAGTAAGCAACTACTCGTACTAGCTTAAACAATGTTGAATACCTATTCCAAAACCCAACTTCAATGATAGATGGGTGCACCCTTACTTCTTCCAAATGAGTATTATTATTTTTTTGCTTCTTGTATTCAACTACTCGCTGTCTTAAAAGCTCTGGACCATCCCACCATATAGATGTGCCAACAACATCTGTAGGAGAAACACCACGCGATGCACAATCTGCGGGATTCTGCTTTGATGGTACATGACACCAGTGTTGGGCTTCTGTGATGGTCAAAATATGGGAAACTCTGTTGGCAATGAAGGTCTTCCAACGGCTTGGATGACTGTTAAGCCACGCCAAAACCACTTCACTGTCCGTCCACATGTGCCAGTCACTTTTTGGTATATCCATAACCTTGCCAACTTCGACCATCAAACTACTTAAGAGCACTGCACCACAAAGCTCCAAACGTGGAATGCACACCTGCTTTATGGGGGCAACCTTCGTTTTTGCCTTTACTAACGATACATGGATATTACCGGCATTATCTACGACTCTCACATAGATAACTGCTGCATATGCCACTCTCGAGGCATCTGAAAATCCGTGCAGTTCAGTCTTCACATTATTGGAACGCATGAGCAGCCATCGTGGGATTTTCAGATTTGCTATAGAAGCCAAATTATTACGGTAAGTATACCATTCCTTTACTAAGTTTTTTGGAACTTCTTCATCCCATTGCAACCCTGCTAACCACAGCTTTTGAATCAACACCTTTGCTATGATTATGCTTGGTGCTAGCCACCCCAATGGATCGTATAATCGTGCAATATCGGATATAATTTTTCTTTTTGTTACAGGTCCTGCTACCGGTTTAAGTTCTACAGAGTATTGGAAACAATCGTCACGCGAATTCCAGGTAAGTCCTAATATTTTTCATATATCGTCTATTTTTATCTGTAACGCTTCATCATTCCCATTCCTAATGCTATTTAATAATTCTTGGCTGTTGCTCCTCCATTTTTGTAATGGAAACCCTCCTCTGGCTAACACCTTGGACAACTCTGTGTAAATATTGAAACAGGTTTCTTCGTTTTCAGCTCCGGTCATTAAGTCATCCATGTAAAAATCGTTTAAAATGATACTTGCGATTTCTGGTTGATCCTGGCACTCATCCTGTGCTAATTGTTGAAGCGATCTTACAGCTAGATATGGTGCCGCTGCCGTGCCGAAAGTAACTGTTTCCAACTCATATTCTTCTATTTCTTTTTCAGGACTGTCTCTCCAGAGGATCCTTTGTAACATTACATCCTTCCTATTTACCAACACTTGCCGGTACATCTTGATTATGTCAGCTACGAGACATATCCGATGTTTTCTCCAACGCATAATAGTGTGACGGAGTTCCGGCTGCAAACTAGGACCAATTAACATATTGTCATTAAGTGACATCCCATTAGTTCCTTTGCAGGAAGCGTCAAACACGACACGCACCTTCGATGTTTCTTTATCCTCCCGGATGACAGCATGGTGCGGTAAGTAGATCGCCTTTTGAGGTTTGGTTTCATCTGCAACCTTTTTCATGTGTTTCAGCTCCAAATATTCTTCAAGAACTCTCGTATAATCTTCCTTGAATTTGTTGTTTTTTCTGAATTTACCTTCTAACGATCTTAATCTTTTTTCAGCGATTCCCTTCGAATCACCAACCATGCTGACCGGGTCTACATCACGCAACAGTAGCCTTACTATATAACGACCACTCTCCTCACGTTCAGTAGTAGCTTTGTAGAAAGCTTCGCATTTATTTTCTTCCTCCGTTAGAATCTTTTTACTAGATGGTTCCGCTTCTAGTTCCCAAAATCTTGTAAGCAGATTATCTGTCTCCAGGCTTAAATGCATCACAGTAATGTGTGAAGGATTACTAGTCTGATCTACTTCAAAGGTTCCTGACAATATCCAACCTAACGTGGTGTCTTGTGCTAAAAGAGTTCCACCAACATTCCTTTTAATTCCCTCCTTAATAACTTGACTGTATACTTCAGCACCTAATAAAACATCTATTTTATTAGGCCTGTCGTACTCTGGATCAGCCAAATCATCATCGCCCAAATCTACCCATTCTACCCGAGTTACTTTCGTAGCTGGGAGAAGAGCAGTGACTGATTTCAAGACGAACGCATTTACATTTATTTGGACAGTCGGATTTATTCTAGACCTCAATTTAAGTACAACGGTTGCCTTTGCCGTCGCACTTTTTTCTCCGCCTACGCCTATCACCGTTTGCCTGGATGGCGTTTTGTGTAATCCTAAAAATTGGACCGTGGATTCTGTTACGAACGACCCTTGTGATCCTTGATCAAGTAAAGCCCTAACTACTCGATAGTTCCCATCTCTCGACTTCGCCTTTACTAACGCAGTAGTTAATAAAACAGTTTTGCGACCAGTTTCCGACGAGAAACACGCGACTAGTGGTTTACTTGACCCCTCCGCTTGCGCGGCTATTTCCTTATTATTAATTTTATTATCTTCCTTCATCACCGTTACAACGGCTGATGAGGTTTCCTCGTGAGCCCCCCTATTACCCTCACCAATTACCGACCCAGAAACACCTGTTTGGTGTAATAAAGAATGGTGGCGGCGTTTGCACACCTGGCATCTGAGAGTGTTTTTACAGTGTCTGGCAGAGTGGTTGTTGTGTAGGCAAACAAAACACAAATTATGTTCAATTGCAAAAGTACGCCTAACTTCAGTTGTCTCTTTACAAAATTTTGGACAACATGTAATCCTATGGTCGGCTGAGCAAAATTCACATGATCCTGACTTTTTATCTTTCGAAACATGGAATGAGTGAGTTCCCTTCTGATGTGTAGGTTTTTCCCTGTTTTCTGACTTATCTAAATTTTCTAAACCTCTAAAACGACTATTTAAAATTCTGAAAACTGTATAAATGTAGGTAACTCATTACTGGAATCAGAAGCCACTTTGAATTCCCAACATTTCCTGGTCTCTTTGTCTAATTTTTCGCTAATTATATGTATAATAATCAGATCCCAGGAAGAAACGTTCACTCCTAGATTACTTAACGACTCCAAATATTCTGAAGTGGTCGTAATAAGCCTTTTTATTTCGTTTGCCGATTCATAGGACAACGTCCTTTGACCAAGTAATCTTTTCATAATACCGTTTGCGAGAAACTTCTTATTATTGTACATCTTATCTAATTTCGACCATGCAAATTTATAGTTATCTGATGTTACAGTTATATTTCTTAATAGTTGCTCAGCCTCCCCACATAAATGAGCCTTCAAATAAAAAAATCTCTGAGCATCATCAAGAGAAGAATTCTCATGCACCAATCCCACAAACAAATCTCTAAATGTTTGCCACTCTGAATACTTTCCCGAGAAAGTAGGAATTTTTATTTCTGGCAACTTAACTCTGCTGAAACTTTTTTCACTGTGACACAACATAGACTTAGAATCCTCATTTAACGCCGTTGAATTTTCCCTAGATAATAATTCCCTTACTTCGCTTTTAAAATCCACATAAAATTCCTCGACTTCATCATAAAGCCCATTTTTTATATAACTAGAGTTAGACAATTCAACCTTTTTTATTGTACTTATTATCTCTTTATGAGTAGATGTGAATGTACTCCATAATTTCTATACGGGTCTCCAAATATGTATGAGTTAATCGCTATTTAGGCGCTTTCTTTAAATTGGATTTAGCCTTATACATTTTGGAACTAATGTCCTCCTGGATAGCAAGGTAAGACTCCATTTTGCAACAATTACGTAATACAGACTTAACCGAAACAATGAATATAACACAGTTATTAAAATAACACAGAGAAATAAAATTTTCAAAGTAAAAGTTTTATATTTTTAAAAGTCTTTGTGTCACTTGGTTCTAAAATCGGGCATGGATTCCCCGTTAGAACCACTTTTCACATAAAATTTTACAAGTTCTAATTTTCTACTTAGCTGTTAGTCTTCTGGTAATTTTAAAAGTTCAACTTCAAATGATGCACTTTTATTTGAGATTTTAAATTTATTCTTCCTGATTAATACGTAAACTGTACTCACGATTTTATTTTCTTTCACCAATAATTTCACTCACTGACACACTGCTGCACCACGGTATCGGCGCGCTGTACCACACCACCAGTGGCGCCCTCTGCCGCACGTCACCTCCTTCGCGCCGCTCCTCCGGCTGTCGCCTGCCAGTAGCGCTGCACCACGCTCCACTGACTGCTCCCTGCTCCAGGCTGCTCCCTGCTGGTTTCCACCTCCAGCTCCAGGAACACCTCTCACCTGGTGTACCCCGGTTGAAGGGGGTTTGCTCTGGACAGCGATCCACTGCCCAGTAATGACGCGAAGGGTGGTAGGATTCTACCACCACTGGAACCACCACAAACACTCCCGAACCAATCCGGCTCGAAGGACCATGAACGAAGTTCGACTAAGAGGGTGGTTAATTAAACACTGGACTTTGTATTAAGCGCGTATAATATAATAAGTATCCACAGTGCTTGATGCTCACAAAAAAAAACAATTAGTATTTTTGACCTAGTTGAACGCCGGAGAATCTTAACACCGAAATTTAGGAATCGGCGTTCAACTAACAACGCCATCTATTGACAAAAATTAAAACTAATTTGACCTAGTTGAACGCCGGAGAATCTTAACACCGAGATTCAGGAATCGGCGTTCAACTAACAACGCCATCTATTGACAAAAATTAAAACTAATTCGAAATGAACGAATATTTACATGAACACTTGTAAAATTTTAAGCATTATCTGGGACTTAGAAAAATATCGAAATGCTTCAAAGAAACTTTGAACTTTTCTTGTGGTGTTATTGAATGTGTTAACTGGACAATAAGTTTATATATAGTGTTTTAAGTAGCTAGTTGCAAGTTTGGGTATTTTAGATTTGTGACATAATCTAATTGTGTTTTCGTTTAAAAATGGAGTCGCTTAACGCCATTCAAGAAGACATTAACGCTTAAATGCTCAAAGCAAAATCTAACTTAAAAAAATGTCCTGAAGAGCGCCTAACTGTTTGTTATATAGAAACTAGGATTGAAAACTTAGAACATTAATGGCAGTTATTCTACAAAACACATGTAAAGATAATTAGTGAAGTAAAAAGGTCTGATTTGCCTAGTTCAAATTATCATAAGAATGGCTTACATGATGAGGTCGAAGAGTTTTATACACAGTTTAAAAGCGAGCTGAAAGAAATACTAAACAATATGAAAATGTCTAGTGAAACGTGTAATGTTAGTCCAGGAGCTAGCTGTAGTACAGGATTTAGAAACTTTAAGTTACCTGAGGTTAAGATACCTGTGTTCTCTGGAGATTATAGTGAGTGGCAGACGTTTAGGGATTTATTTGTAGGGTTAATACACAATAATAAAACTCTAGACGATGCGCAGAAATTATATTACCTTAAAGGATACTTAACCGGAGATGCAGAGAATCTATTAAGAAACATTAATGTAACTTCGGATAATTATACAGCTAGTTGGGCAAAATTAGAGGCAATGTACAACAATAAAAGATTTTTATCGAATGGAATTTTAAAACGTTTGTTTAACCAAAAGAGTTTAACAATAGAATCAGCCACTGAAATAAAAAGATTACTTAGCACCACATCTGATTGTTTGGGTTCAATAAAAAATTTAGGGATAGATGTTACTTCTTGGGACATACTGATAATACACGTTGTTAGTGCCAAATTGGATAAGGACACCAGGAAAGCCTGGGAATTAAAGGTAGCTTCGGATACAACGGATAATTTGCCTACCTTTAATCAATTTGCTGACTTTTTAACTGGCCGCTTTCGAGGTCTAGAAAATTTGGAAAATAAGCCTCATGTTCAAAGAAGTTCGCAATCTTTCCATGTGGTAGGGAAAGAAAAAACGGCGTTGTCTTGTCCTTTTTGTTCGGCCGCTCATAAAGTAACTGCTTGTAAAGGTTTTGCTAAAGAAAATAACGATACTCGACGTGATTTCGTACAAAAAAATGGGCTATGTTTCATTTGTTTGGGTAGTAACCACTCTGCCAGATTTTGTAGAAACACCGTCAAATGCCATTTGTGTAAAAGACGCCACCATACATTACTCCACCCTAGCGGTGGTTCTGGGTCTGTTGGTGAGGACACAGATGTTGTTCAGAGGGAAGCAGCGTCTGCTGCTACTAGGAATAGTACCTCAATGGAGGAAATTCAAAAGACCGCTGTCCAAGCGGAGGGATCTACTAAGCCAATAGTTTCATGCCTTTCGACAGGAAGTTGTAAGGATACGGTTTTAATACCTACGGCTTTAGTAAAGGCCAAGTCAAAGGATGGAACATATCGTGTGGTTCGCGCATTAGTAGATCAAGGGTCACAAGGATCTTTTATCACTGAGTCAATGGCTCAATATTTAGGGTTAAAGAAAACTTTAAGAAAACACCGTGTTACAGGTGTAGGCGGTAATAAAACAGTTATGTCTAATTCTTCAGTAGTTGTTGACATACGTTCTCGAGTGAATCCAGATTATAGAGTTCTGGTAAATGCATACGTTTTGAAGTCCATCACATCCCTTCTCCCAGTTGTAACAGCAACCAGGGTAGAATGGGTAAGGTTGAGTGAAGATGATTTGGCAGATCCTGAGTATCACAGGCCTAATAAAATTGACGTTTTATTAGGTGCTGAGATATTCAGCCAAATTATCCAAGATGGAATCAAAAAGAGTACCAGTGGATCGCTCGTAGCACAACAAACAGAATTCGGATGGATTCTTTCGGGTGGTGTCGGTACAGAAAATGCCTCCGACATCAATTCATATCCTTGTATCACTGTCATGCATTCTAATATTCAGGCTGATGACTTCTTACGTAAATTCTGGGAGCTAGAAGCGGAGCCATCGGGAACTGAAAAAAAACTTAGTAAAGAGGAAGCGGCATGTGAGAATATTTATACAAATACCACAAAACGAGACGAAACCGGACGTTATATTGCAAGGTTGCCGTTCCGAGATGGTTACCAAAGTTGTCAGGATGGTGGATCTAGGATCATATCTGAAAAAAGGTTAAAGAGTTTAGAATATAAACTTTCAAAGAATCCCAAATTAAAGGCGGATTACACTGCGGTGATGCAGGAGTATATATAACTTAACCATATGGTAAAGGTATCTCCAAGAGGAAATAATAAAGGGTTGTACTTACCTCATCACGCAATAATCCGGGAAGATAAGCAGACAACTAAGGTGCGCGTGGTATTTGACGCTTCCTGCAAGGGAACAAATGGGGTATCGTTAAACGATGACTTGATGGTTGGCCCGACATTGCAAGCAGAATTACGACATACGGTTATGCGTTGGAGAACACATCCAATTTGTATAGGTGCTGATATAATTAAAATGTATAGACAAGTTCTGGTCAATAGAAGTGATACAATGTTTCAAAGGGTTCTTTGGAGGGACAGCCCTGAAAAAGAAATTGAAGAATTTGAGTTAGTGACGGTTACATTTGGTACTTCATCGGCGCCATTTCTAGCAGTGCGTTCTTTACATCAGGTTGCCCTTGATGAAGGGAAGGATCATCCATTAGCAGTAAAAATTATTCTTAATGATTTCTATATGGACGATTTAATGACGGGGGCAGAAAGTGTAGAGGAAGGATATAAAATTCATACAGATATAAAAAATATTCTCGCTAAAGGGGGATTTCCATTGCAAAAATGGATAAGTAACAGCGAAGAATTATTACATAAGATAACAGAAAGCAAAAGGGGTAAGGCTGAGGAAGTAAAAATAAAAATAGATAATATTACAAAAATACTTGGACTTACCTGGGATCCTCGCGCTGACGTTTTCCAGTACTCAGTAGAACTGCCTATCCCGACGGAACCTTTAAGTAAAAGGAAAATTATATCGGATATTTCTAGGCTTTTCGACCCACTAGGCTGGTTGTCACCTAGTATAATTTTAGCTAAAATTTTGATACAGAAGCTATGGTTAGCAGGTATAGGTTGGGACGAAGAAGTGCCCAAAGGTTTATTAAAAGAATGGATTGCTTACCGTAAGGATTTATTTTCTTTAGTGAATGTTAAAATCCCTCGTTGGCTTAACACTAAATCCAGCAATGTAAAGACGGAGCTTCACGGTTTTTCGGATGCCTCAAAAATGGCCTACGCTGCCGTTGTATACGTCAGAGTTATAGATGCAGAGGGTAACGTGAAGGTTGCGTTAGTTACCTCTAAAACAAAGGTGTCTCCCATCAAACAGGTGTCAATACCTAGGTTAGAACTATGTGGAGCCGTCCTATTAGCTAGGTTGATGGTGGACGTGGCTCAAACTCTGGAAGTAAATGTATTAGATGTGCACGCTTGGACGGATTCCGAAGTCGTTCTCGCATGGCTTGGTAGTCATCCAAGCCGTTGGAAAACGTTTGTGGCTAATCGCGTTGCAGAAATCTTAAACACATTAGATACACAATCAAATCACAAGGTCATACGTTCCATCCAAACAAAATCCAGCGGATTGTGCATCTCGCGGCGTGGCACCAGGGGAACTCGGCAATACTGCCATATGGTTCAATGGACCCGAGTTCTTAAGGCAATTAGTGATAGAATATAAAAAACCTAAACACTTGATTACTAAATTAGAGGAAGTAAAAGTCCATTCGGGTGTCCTTGACATTTCCTTTTGGGAGAGATTTTCATCGCTTTCAAGGATGATCAGGGTAGTAGCCTACTGTAGGAAGTTCTTGCGCTTAAGAACCAATTGTGCTAACAAGCAAATAAATAAACAGTTATCTACGACAGACCTCGAGGAGGCGATGGAAGTCTGTATTAGAAAAGGTCAAGAAGAAGAGTTACAAGAAGAAATAAAAGAACTTAAGAAGACAGGATCTTTAGATAATAAGGGAAGAAAGTATAAATCGTTAAACTTATTTTTAGACTCAAAGGGAATAGTAAGAGTGGGAGGTAGATTAGAGATGTCTCAGTTGAGCTATGATCGCAAGCATCCAATACTTATACCTAAAGAATCCTTCCTCACGAAGCTTCTCATAAGCGAGGCGCATCAAAAAACGATGCATGGGGGACCTCAAGCTATGAGCGCTTACTTGAGATCTCGGTATTGCGTTGTAGGGATTTAATCCTATTTTATAAAATGCGTTATTTGCATTAGGTATTCAAATAGAACCAGAAGCCAACTAATGGGACAGCTACCATCTCCTCGTGTTACACCAAATAAAGCCTTTCTGTACAGTGGCGTCGATTACGCTGGCCCGATAAATATCAGAGTGTCTAAAGGACGTGGTAATAAGTCGTACAAGGGGTACATCGCGCTTTTCATCTGTCTATCTACGCGGGCGATTCATATCGAAGCAGTTAGTGACATGACGTCGAAAGGTTTCTTGGCCGCTTTTAAGAGGTTCGTGGCTAGGCGTGGGCATTGTGCAGAACTGCACAGTGATAACGGCACAAATTTTGTGGGCGCTGCGCGAGAGCTGCAGGAATTATTTAATGAAGAAAAATCAAAATTCATTCCCGAGTTGGTTGAGTACCTGGCAAATAATGGTACAAAGTGGAACTTTATTCCTCCTCATGCTCCAAACTTCGGCGGTCTATGGGAGGCAGGAATAAAGTCTACCAAATACCATCTCAAAAGGGTTATAGGGAACTCTACATTAACGTTCGAGGAAATGACGACGGTGTTGGCACAAATTGAGGCGTGCCTCAATTCGAGACCGCTTGCCTATGTAGATCAAAATGAGTTCACGTTCACGGTGTTAACTCCGGGACATTTTCTGGTTGGGGAACCACTCGTCCTAGTACCTGATTCGAATTTCGAAAGGGCTAACATTTCCAGTCTCAGACGGTGGCAACTTACCCAAAGAATGTTACAGGACTATTGGCGGCGGTGGTCACAAGATTATTTGAATCAATTTTACAACGCCATAAGTGGGCTCACACAAATCCAGAACCAGCCATAGGTGGCATCGTTCTGATAAAGGAGGATGATTTACCTCCTGGTAAGTGGTAGCTGGGGAAGATCGAGTTAAAACATCCTGGGCCCGACGGAATCACTCGAGTCGTTACTATTAAAACTAAAAATTCCCTGATAAAGAGACCTATTACGAAACTGGCTATTCTTCCTGTAGCAACTTAAACTTTGTGTTGTAAGATATAATTCAAGAATATGTATAGTTCATACTAGGATGCATATAATTTGTAAGAATTACGAAATTGTTTTTTTTTTTTTGTCTTTTCTATAGTATGTTACTATTATATTAAAATTTTGTATCTGTGCACCCCATATTATTAGACATGTTGCATGGTGGGCGGTTTAGATTAAGAGAAGGACATTCTGCAATATGTCCTTGGTGGGCGGTATGTCTATTTCTAATATTTCATAGGTGCAAGGTTTACCTGACGCTTCCCTAGATGGCGTTAGGATCAAAATAGATCGCGCTAGCGTTGTGTTACCGTGCAAATCTTATATAGTTTGCGTTTGTTTTTATAGATGCCTTGGTAAATTATATTGTCCTGATTAAAACAGTGCGTGCGTTTTATTGGGTGTTCTCGCCTTCGGACCTTGAAAACCTGTGTTCAGTGAATAAATATTCCATAATTTACAAGAACATACAATTTTAATGTTCAGTTCCAGAAAATGTTAATTTTACACACATTCAATAACCGATCGGTGCATATCGTGCCATCTAGTGAGATTTATTTGAACCAAATTTTCTTTGTTAGCGCTGAGACCCGTGCTTCTTCAACCTGTTTGAATGAAGCCCTTACAGAACACTAAACTAACGAATTTAATAAAACAGCCGTCAATTTATAAACATTATATTTTATGTTATAATATACTATGTAGATACATAATAGTCTTACATTCTGTAAAGTAAACTAGCAAAATAATTTACGATTTTGATAATATCAATATTTATGGTTAGAGGTAGTACATTTTCTTATTTACTAACAACCTCGTTTCAATACATACGTTTCATATTGGGGTTCTATGGTGAGCAAAATAAAATTGTGGTAGGTACATTCCATTATCACAAATAGGTTCATTGAATTATTAACGTTACATAAAAACTCTAAAAATACAAAACTTTGTATAACAGAATAATAGTCGCAATAAGCGGACGGGATACAATTATTATCGCAAACGCGATCGACACAGAGCGGTCCCGCCCGCGCCGAGGACATATAGACACGCTTAACATTAACATTATGGCACTCAAATAAAAATAGCATCTTCGACTCGCGGCCTACGGGAGACTCAAGAAGTAGAACGCGAGGAACGACAGCGCGTAGAACAGTCCGCTGAACGCGAGCATCGCGCGGTACGTAGCGCGCACGCGCCGACAGCCGCGCGTGTGCGTGCCGCGCGAGCCGTACGAGCCGTACGAGCCGCGCGAGCCGTACGAGCCACGCGAGCCGTACGAGCCGCGCCGGTACAGCACCGCCTGCGCGCCGTTGTTGAAGCGCTCCGTGTTCAGAACCTTGCGCGCCAACGCCATCGAGCCCGCCTTGTCGTCCTGTTCCGTCGGCGACAGGTTGCAGCTCACGCGCGGCGACGCCTTCGACAGCGCTGCCACGTCGTACAGCGACGAGCGCACCGAGCACACTGATGCCGCGTCCAGCGCGAACTGCGGCCGCGGCGCCGACTGCTCGCTGGGGGAGCGGCGTGGTGGGGATGCGGCGCGGCGTGGTGGGGATGCGGCGCGGCGCGCCCGGCCAGCCGGCGGGCGCCGGGGCGACACGCCGCGCGCACTCTGCCGGTAGGCCAGCGCACGCCGCCGCGGGGTCGCCTGCTCCGCCGGCCACTCCTCGAAGCGCGCGCACGACTGCACGCGCAGCAGGCGCGGGGGGGGCACGCGTGCGCGCCGCAGGGGGGCGTAGCGCGGCGGCGGGGGCACGACGCGTGCGCCGCCCTGCAGCAGGCCGGCGGCAGGCGCCGGGCGCGCGGGGCCGGAGCACAGCGGCATGACGTGCGCGGGCGCAGGCGCGGGGCCGGGCGCGCGGCGCTCGGTGGGCGCGCCGCCGCCCAGCTCGTCGGCCACCAGGCAGCAGCGCGCAGGCGCAGGCCGCGCCGCCAGCGGCAAGCCGTAGCGGAAGTAGCGGTCGCTGTACACGACGGTGGCGAGCTCGCCGGCGCGGCGGCCCAGCAGGTTGTACAGGCAGGCGCTGGGGGGCGCGGGCCGCGCGCGGCGCAGCAGGCGGCGCAGCGCGGCCAGCGGGCGGCGCGGCGGGCCTGCGGGCCGCGGCTCGTACGGCACGCTGTAGAGGCGGCGCGGCGCGGGCCCTGTGCGCGCGTGGCGCAGGCGGCGCGCGTGTCACTGGGCCGCCAGCGGCCGCGCCCGGCGCGCCAGCTCGAGGTCGTGCAGCGCCTCCAGCACCACGGCAGAGCTCCAGGCCTGCGAGCGGCACGAGTCCGCGCAGTAGGCGCCGCCGGCGTTGCTGAGTTCGGGCAGGCCGCGCCAGGCGCTGGTGCGGATCTCGGCCAGCAGCGGCGCCAGCGTGGCGTAGGCGGCGGCCACGGTGCGCGCGTGGCGGCCGCAGTCGTGCGCGAAGGCCAGGCGCGCGCGCAGGTAGAAGCCGAGCGGCCACAGCCACTCGGGCCCCTGGTGGTAGTTGAAGCCGTGGGCCACAGTGGGATCGTCGCCATTGTTGGAATTGTCGTAGTCGCCGCGGTAGGCCCAGTCGGCCGGGTCCAGCGTCTTAACACCGAGCGGGCCCAGCAGATGGCGCTCCAGCGCGTCCAGCGCTAGCCAGGCATGCTTGGGCTCGAACAGGTCGGGCGCCACGGCCATGGCGATAGGGAAGTTGCAGCGCAGCTGGTAGTCGGCCCAGGGCCGCGAGGCGCCGTGGCTGTCCTTGTAGATGGCGCGGCGGTGCACCAGGTCGGGGCGCAGGTCGGCGGCGGAGGGCGCGGGCGGCACCCAGAAGTAACGCTCGAAGTTCTGCTTGATGCGCTCGGCCCACTGCGCATAGGTCCAGGACGTGAGGCTGCCGTCGCGGTGGCGCCGCACCACGCCGGGGTAGGGGTAGCGGCCCCCGCGGTGCTGCGCCGCCAGCCAGCTCAGCACGCTGTAGGCGAGCCCCACCAGCTCCACAGCGCTGCCGTCGCGCGGCGTGGCGGGCTTGCCGCGGTTGCCGGCATGCTCGGAGGACCCCATCTTGTCCATCCAGGTGCCGCAGTTGGCGTCGTTGCCGCCGAAGGGGAAGCCGGTCTCGGGGTCAACTCCGATCTGCACGTTGAAGCCCTTGTCGGACATGTGCGCGTCGATGGCGCGGCCGGCGTTGCGCTCGCGGTACACGAGCCCCTGCGCACACACATACGAGTACTTAGCGCAGGTCTACGCGGCCGAAGCTCGACCGGAAAAAAAACCGTCAATAACGAATCGGTCTTGGAAATTACAAGTTCTAAACCAAACTGCTGAACTAGATATTATTTAGCTCCGAAGTAACACCGTAGTAGCACAGTCGCTGACTCCTCACCTGGAAGTGCACGTCCAGCGCCTCCTGCATGACGTCGTGCAGCGGCTGGTCGGCGGCGCCGGGCGGCGCGGGCTCGGCGGCGTCCTTGGGGAACAGGCGCGCCACCGGCTCCGACAGCAGCGCCGCGCCCCCCGGGGCCTCCGCCACGTACTGCTTCACGCTCTGCAGCCACCACCACACGGCGTCGCGGCAGTTGTAGCGCGCGTTGCGGCCGCCGTCCAGCAGGTTGGGGATCAGGCCGTGGCGCAGGCACGCCGCGAACCCGAGGATGTGGCAGCGCGCGTCCTGCAACCGAGCCGAGCGTCAGCCGAGCGCACCCGAGCGTCCCCGAGCGCGCACGAGCCTCCCCGAGCGCCCGAGCGCGAGCCTCACCTGGTAGCGCCCCGTCAGCAGCAGCAGGCCGCGCAGCGCCACGAACGTGTCGCGGCCCCAGCAGCGCATGTAGCCCACCGCGAAGTGCGGCAGGCCCGCCGACATGCTGAGCGCGCGCGTCGGCCGCGGCGGCGGCAGCGCGGGCGAGAAGGGCGGCAGCGGCGCCGACGCCGGCGCGGCCAGCAGCTGCACGCTGGTCAGCGCCAGCGCGCGCGGGAACGAGCCGCTGCGCACCCAGGGCGCCAGCCGCGCCAGCGCCGCGCGCGCCACCCCGCGGTACAGGCCCAGCAGCAGCGCCTCGTAGTACGCGGGCACCAGGAAGCGCGGCAGCTGCGTCAGCGGCAGCAGCACGTCGCGGTAGCGCGCCGCCACCGCCTGCAGGCGCGGCTCGCGCTCCAGGCGGCGCCACGTGTACTCCAGCAGCCAGTCGCCGGCGCGCAGGTTGGCGCACAGCGGATGGCCCAGGTCGTCGGCCAGCGCCACGTCGGCCAGCAGCGAGGCGGCGCCCTGCAGGCCGGCGTACACCAGCGGGCCGCAGCCCGGCACGTCGTACACGCCGCCGCCGCCCGCCTCGCGCTCCTCGGCGTCGCAGCGGTACAGCAGCGCGTTGAAGTCGGCCAGGTCCAGCTCGGCCAGCGCCGGCGCCAGGCCCAGCGCGTCGGCGTGCGGCGCGGCGTGCAGCGCGTCCACCTCGCGCTGCAGCGCGGCCAGCGCGGCGCCGTGCTCCGGCCGCGGCGCCACGCGCACGACCACCACGGAGCCGGGCAGCAGCGCGCGGAACTCCAGCACGGTGTGCGCGCCGTCGCAGCGCTGCGCCGCGACCAGCGCGGACTGCGCCAGCGGCACGTGGCGGCGCACGCTGCACTCGTACGCGTCCAGCCCGTTGAGCACGCGCGGGTGGCGCGCGAAGGCGCCGGGCGGCTGCAGCGCGCGGCCCTCCGTGCTGCACACCGCACCAACTTTACATCTTACTCAAATAATAACGGCTAGTAGCTGAATTAAACTATTTTTTCTGAACAACAACCATAAACGGCCACAAACCGTTACTATAATGTAAACAATCCATCCTGAACTTCTTGGTAGAAGCAGTTTCAAATGAATAAACCGAAAAACTAAATTTCTTCCGCTGCTGTCTGATGCAGTTCTTTCTTACATCTACTGAGAGTAAAATGAATCTTCACTGAGGCTGAAGCCATCTAAATATCACACGGCCCTTGTCATTGATGTATGCTAGGGAGATTCAATAAAAGATGAGCAGTTTTCTATGGAATCTGATCCTGAATAAAAAATACTATTTGTGTGTCTTCTATACCATGAAATTGTGTGATGGTGGTTGCTTCTTTTTGTTTTTCTTTGAGCATATTGTGTCGTCCTCCTTCAAAAATATATTGCGCGAGGTGTGTGTGTCTGTACGTACCGGTGGTCCTTGTGGCGCAGACAGGCTTCCAGTACGATGTCCTGCAGCTGGCCCTCGAAGCGCAGCGGCGGCACGTGGCGCGGCGCGGCGGCCGCGTCGGGCGCGGTGAAGGCCGTGAATGCCACGAGGATCACCGACTACACAAGACACGCTACTGAAACACGCGCTACTGCAACAGCTTAGTGTTGGAATTGGTTCCTACTGATACCCCATCGCTTTTAGGCTCACAATGAAATGTCAAAATCACCGTGAGAGTCATAGCTGCATCGAAAAGGATAATTTCAGATATTTCATTAACGCAGTCATTTGGTTAAATTAGCCAGCTAATTGCACCTAGGCCGTTTATTAAACACGACATCCAATTGGATGCCTAGATTATAGAGATGTATAGAAAATCACCTCACTCACTCATTTGATTTTCTTAAATTTGAATTTGCCGCGTCGCCGCTCATTGAACGGTCACAACTGACAGGAGTGACATTTAATTTAGTTAATCTCTTGAGAGGAGAATTTTTCTAATAATTTCAACATCACGCTAAGACCAATAGGAGCGGAGCATAAATGAAAAATGTTTCAAAACTCTTCCGTTGCGTGTGCTGCGTAAGCGGTTAAAATTACGCAACAATCATGTATGTAGGGTAGGTAGGGTAGGGTAGGTAGGTAGCCAGTTGACGGGAGCGAAGCCGCGCGGGACAGCTAGTTGGAAATAAAACTAAATGAGAAGAATCCAAAAAACTAGAGGTGCCACCATTAATAGAAGTAGTTACTATTAAATGATACTTTAAAAGTTGTAGGAATTTATGATTCAGAAACGTGTCAGTAATTTTTCAAAGCCATTTTTCAAACAATATTGAGCAACTTTATAAGAAAACCCAATCTCTAGTTTTGCAGTAAATTTCATACACGACATCTTAATTTTTTCGAATACTTACTGACTGAACAGACTAAAATTTACGAATATGCATTTGCAAATAAACACGCCAAATATTTAGACCACATAATAGAAAACAATTCAATCAAACCTTTGAAAGATTATTTAAGAGTTGTTAAAAAATGTCCAATTGAGAAACAAAAAAAAATATAAGACAATTCTTAGGAAAAATAAATTTTCATCATAAATTTGTATCTCACAGTGCAATTATCCTGGTCACAACTTATTTCAGAAAGATGTGAAATTCATATGGACTGCGGAATGTTAGGAATCATTTGATAAAATTAAAGCATTGCTATGTTCAGAACCAATACTGAATATCTTTGACCCAAAACTACCAATTAACATATTATATACGGAAGCAAGCATCAAAGGAGTAGGAGTTAAAACTATTAAAAGATGACCTAACTGACAGAACGCAATGTGCAAAAATCAGTACCATAACCAGTGAAGAGGTCCCAGTGACTTTTGGAGTTCCTCATGGCAGTACTCTAGGACCGACGCTGTTTCTAGTCTTTATAAACGATATATGTCAGCTAGGCTTACTCTGATTCGAAAATTGTTGCGTTTGCGGATGATACGGCCTTACTTTTCAGTGTTAAATCCTAATATGAAGGTTTTGCCAAAGCTCAGATAGGCATGAACACTGTGACAAGTTAGTTAAATAAGAATTTAATTACGCTAAATGTAGATAAAACGGCGTACATAACATTTTCAATTAAAACCAATGACAAACCGGATCCCTATTTAAGAATTGTCTCCCAATCGTACAAATGACACAAGTTTTCAGTGTCCTAACTTTAAAAATACTGAATCCACCACGTACTTAGGCGTAATTATTGTCAGAAATCTCGATCATATTATTATTCTATCAGCGAAAGTGCGTAGACTGACAGTTATATTTAAAGCCTTAAGAAACACTGCATCAAAATCTGTTATACAATCGGTCTACTATGCTCGCTGCCAGTCGCAGCTTGAAAATTGTATCACCACATAGGGTGGCACATGTAAAACACATTTCTTAAAAGTTGAAAGAGCATAAAGAGCACTCCTAAAGGTAAGCTTTTTTCTACTTTTTTATCACCCACTGCAACTGCAACTGATCACTACTCAAAATGGAGGGTACTTACTGTGAGACAGCTCTTCATCCTCAAAACGGATATAAAACAAAATTCCGTAACAACTTTTGAAGCAGAAACAATCAGAAACGTCGCAAACATGTAGTCTGCTCTACATCGTCATTCAAAACTAAGATTACACATCGGTTTTTCTACTACCAGGGTTCAAACTATATACAATAAGTTAAACCGGGCCTTAAGTATATATCCTTTACCAAAAACCAAATACAAGTCTTTGGTCTCGGAGTGGTTGCCAAATTTGGTTTATAGTTTCACAGAAAGTCTACTTAATTAAAATGCAATTAGTATGATATAAGTTTATAACTTACACCCAAATCCTCACATGTACACATCGGCACACTACATCTGACATTCAACCAACTCAACACTACACAGTGACATCACATAGACACTAACATCATACACTCTTAGATACACACATACACACAGATACAGACGCTCTGATAAACTTTTTGTTACAGCTTCGTTTAAGGGTTCCGTACCCAAAGGGTTTTACCCTATTACTAAGACTCCACGGTCCGTCTGTCTGTCTGCCTGTCTATCTGTCTGTCACCAGGCTGTATCTCATGAATCGTGACAGCTAGACAATTGAATTTTTTACAGATGATGTATTTCTATTATTATCAACAAATACTAAAAACAGAATAAAATAAATATATAAGAGGGGCTCCCATACAACAGACGTGATTTTTTGCCGTTTTTGCGATTATGGTACGGAACCCTTCGTGCGCGAGTCCGACTCGCACTTGGCCGGTTTTTACTTCTACCCTCAAAATTATAATTACTTCAGTTTTTAGGCTTGAATCTCCTTATCTATAACTTTGGATTGTAGTACCATAATATTTTGATGAAAACTATATGTCCGTGGGGTGGGGACCGGTGATTTGTAATAATTTTATGCCTGTGAGGTGTAATATCTATGTAAGATCTATGTTATATAAAATGTATCGCACTTGTATAACCAAAGTAGTATTAAATGGTAATCGATCGGGAACAGTTGTTTTACTAATATCAAGCTCCCTTCATGGCGACCCATGCCATATTTGAAGCGCGTGGCGCAGTGTTACTCTCGGTGTAGTATAACGGTTTAATACTCAATATAATAACGGACTTAACGGACTTGGCGAATATTTTGGCGAAATAAATAATATATAAAACCGGTGAAAATATGTGTCGTTCAAACGTAGAAAAGGAGATATTTTTCCTGAACCAAAATGCTGCGGGTTCGAATTCTGCCCATGTTGAAGAAATTAAGCTACACATGTCAACGATAAGCATTGTCTTACTGATAATTTGTACAATTTTGGGTCTTGGCGCTTTATATTTCATGTACAAGCAATATAAGAAATGTCATCACTCATGGATCCGGACGCAGATTTTACAAAATAACCTTCGACGATCATTCAACCGTCCCAGAGGCAATCGTGGAGATGAGCAAGAAGTCAACATACCGATGAAATAGAAGAAAATTAAGTGTTTTGTGTAGTGCGGGTTTTAATGTTCTAAAATGCCAAAGTGCGAACGAAAGTGGTAAATAATGTGCGACGTAATATAAATAAAAAGTAAATAATGAACTTAATATTGACTCTAAACTAAAATTTAAAATTAGCGTTTCATAAATAAAGGAATACATGCCTGTGTATCAAATAACGACCTGTAACTACAGTAACACACCACGAGAATTGGTATGTATTTTAATATTATTAGTTTACAGGAATGGAAGATGAGTTATTTCAATGTTTAGATAACCTTACGATTATTAAGAAATATTTAATTAAAAAAGGAAAATCGAGATTTAAAGGTAATGTTATAAAAAATAAATTGTTAGAAACAGAAACTATATTTGAGAGAAGTAAGAAAATAATTCAGTTCTTGTCTACTAAGGAAGGAGTAAAACCTGATATATTGACATGTATGACATCATTAAAGGACGAAATAAAGGCATGTTATTTGCAAATTACTGAATTATGTACTGAAAGTAGGAAAGATAGAAGTAGTAGTAGTAGTATTAGTGAAAGTGATTTTTGTGACACGATACCAAATACAGATAAAATCATGGAGTTTGATTTAAAAACGGCGTGTAACTTGATTCCTGTGATGAGCAGTAGTAATGAGAATAACATCAAAGGTACCATTGACTCTATAGAAATGTATGCGGATATGTTATCGGAAGCAGGGAAAAAAATACTTATAACATTTGTTTTGAAGAGTAGACTGACGGAAAATGCTAAATTACGAATGTCCAATAGTTATACATCTGCAAACGATCTTGTCAGAGATTTACGTTCCACCCTTCTACCTAAGAAATCATTTACTGCAATACAATCGCGGTTACAAAATACTACTCAAGGCTGGCGTACGATCGACCAGTACGGGACAGGAATTGAAAAATTATTCACAAATCTGACAATATCGCAGGCAAATGGCAACTCACAAGATTATGCTGTACTAAAACCCTTAAATGAAAGAATTGCTATTAAACGATTTACAGATGGATTGAGTGACTCCCGACTCAGTACAATTATTGCTGCGCGTAATTACAATAACTTAAAGGACGCGATCCAGGCGGCAAAGGACGAAGAGTTAACAGTGGCATTGACTCATGAAAGCGGTGATGTCATGCAGTTTTAGTATAAAAATAATAGGTTACCTGTAAAAATTCTAAATACCAATGAACATGATGTCACTTTAAAGATGTTTCAACCTGAAATTCACTCAATTCTAGACTATGATATATGCGATTTTAAATCTAAAAGTAATAGTTTAGAGAGGGCTAAAACTTTATTAAATATTTCAAAATTAAATCATTTAAACTTAGAGGAACGAAAATCAATTGAAGAGCTATGTTCTAAATATTCGGATATTTTCTTTTTACCTGGCGACAAGTTAACTACAACTAACGTTTATGAACAATCAATAACCTTAAAACCAAATACTAGTCCGGTTTACGAGTATGTTAAGCAATATCGGCTACCACATTCGTTGAAAAGTAAAGTGAGATAATGATATAATAGAAGAAGCCAAAAGTGAGTGGTCGAGTCCTATCTTATTGGTACCGAAGAAAAGCGGAAATGATGGGAAATGGCGACTTGTAGTTGATTATCGTAAACTCAATGATTGCATTGTAGATGACAAATTTCCATTACCCAACATTTCCGAAATTTTAGAATCACTCTCTGGATCAGTCTATTTTTCACATTTAGATTTAAATCAGGGATATTACCAAGTAGCTTAAGACAAAAACAGTAGGGAATATACTGCATTTACTACTGACACTGGACAGTACCAAATGAAGAGATTACCTATGGGACTCAAAACAAGTCCAAGTGCTTTCAGCAGAGTCATGTCAGTAGCTATGTCTGGCTTAACATTTGACAGATGTTTTATATATTTAGATGATTTGGTGGTCTTCGGTAGAAATTTAGGTATTCATAATAAAAACTTGATGGATGTTTTACAAAGATTGCGAAAAATTAATTTAAAATTGAATCCAGAAAAATGCAACTTTTTGCTTAAAGAAACTCTCTACCTAGGTCATTTAGTAACTCAAAATGGCGTTTTACCCGACCCTGCAAAAGTTGAAGTACTACAAAAGTATCCCATACCAACTAATACGGACGAAGTAAAAAGATTCGTAGCTTTTTGTAATTACTATAGAAAATTCATTAAAAACTTTGCAGAAATAACTTATCCATTAAATAAATTAACCAGAAAATATGAATCATTCAAGTGGACTGATGATTGTCAAAACGCATTCAACACATTAAAACATGCTTTGACTACTCCACCAGTTTTAGAATTTCCAGATTTTTCTGAAGATAATGAATTTGTCATTCAAACAGACGCTTCAGATACAGCCGTTGGAGCAGTTCTGTGCAATAAAAATATGAAACCGGTAGCGTATGCTAGCAGACCACTTAATAAAGCTGAATTGAATTACCCAACAATTCAGAAAGAATTGGTCGCTATTGTGAGGGCTGTGAAGTACTTTAGACCTTATGTATACGGTAAAACATTCACAATAATGACAGACCATAGGCCTCTAATATATTTATTTTCAATGAAAGACCCATCAAGTAGACTAACCAAATTCAGACTAGCTCTAGAAGAATATCAGTTTAAAATATTATACGTAAAAGGAAAGGAGAACAGTGTCGCAGATGCTTTGTCTAGGATAAATATGACATCATATAGCTTAAAGCAAATGCATGATGAAATAATGTTAGTTTATGACCAGAGCGCAGAAAAGACGTTTAGACTTAGGCAAACAAGATCTATCTTCACCTGTTGTTAGTAGACCCGACGAACCGTGGCCTGATCAACCACATGTAGTTGAGGTACTAAGAGCACCAAGTTATTGCTATTGGTGCTTTTATAGGTAATGGAACAGGTATGTAAACTATTGGGAATTAATAAATTGTCAACCACAGCCTATCACCACCAATTTATTGGTGCACTTGAAAACTCTCATAAAAGTCTCGGTGCTTTTCTGCGAATATACTGTGATGGTAAAAAAGAAACATGGAGTCATTGGTTGCCGTTTTGGTGTTACAGTTTCAATAATACTGTTCATACAGAAACAAAGTACACACCTTTCGAATTGGTATTTGGTAAAGCTAGTGTAATACCATGTAGAGTAAGTCAATGCATAGAACCTTTGTATAACCCTGAAAGTTATCCATTAGATCTTAAGCATAAGTTCCAAGTAGCACATCAAGATGCTCGTAATAATTTACTCATAAGTAAACATAACCGTAAAAGTGGTTATGACAAAAACATAAATAATGTAACGTATGATAATGGTCAATTGATACTTATTAAGAATTAAACGGCTACTAAATTAGATTCTCAATGGGATGGACCATTTGTTATTTTAGAAGATTTAGGTGCTAATGTCAAAATTATAAAGAATAATAAAACTTATGTTATCCATAAAAATAGGACTAAGCCATTTAGAGCATAAGTAACATTTAATTTTATAACCTGAAACCAGACTACCTAGATATAAAAGAAATACAAAAGTTTGTTATGTTTTTTTTTCTCGCGCCCCCGATTTGAGGTGTAGTATCTATGTAAGATCTATGTTATATAAAATGCACAGTACTACTTTTGTAACGTATTAACATAATAAACATAGTGGGAAACAAGTGATCTTTTCTCTACGTACTCCAACCAACAACTCTGCAAGTGTACACACTGTACAAGCACACTTCAAAGACGTAAACAAGAAGAATTTTTTGAATATTTACTTTTATTTATTAACTTTTTAGCAACCGTTTTTTTTTCGAATTTTTCACATTTAAACATGTTAATATTACACATTTTTGAAATCACGGCAATAATGCTGGTAATGGGTTCTGTTGTTTATCTTTTAACACACTGGCTATTCTTTTTTTATATATTTTCGATGTACATAAACGACCTTTCAACGGATTTCTTTATGTACACACAAAACACTTAAAAGGGAAAATACATAATTATAAAGATAGAAGAGCACGAAGGTGCTGCTTATTAATTTAATGTATTGATGATTAAAATAATCTCACATTTTTTGACGTGACAACGTCTTAAATTAGGTTGTGGCTGGGAGGCACTTATGAAAAAGTGTAACGCTCGGTAACGTTACGATGAGTCACCGAACGAGAGAGAGGCCCGCCGAATGCCTTGCGTCTCTCTCCCACTCAACTATGATCGGTCTGGTGGAAATCGATCGGATGAACGTAAAATCAGTACAATTTAATTATATTCATATCAATAAATATTCTACCGAGAAAAATACGTTGTCACGTAAAATCTTCGCCCGTAAAACCGACTTTACAGGCAACCATTTTTTTTTTTATGACTTTTCTCTCTCACATTTATTATTATTAGTGCCTCGTTGGATAGCTGACAAAATGTCGATGTTTGCTTTGTAGTTTGTACGCCTATTGTCAAAAGTAACATTTTTAGATAAATGGTCCACACCAAGTAGCCGGCCGCCGCCAGCTCCGCGTGGAACTCGTTGTAAAGGTAATATTATCTGTATAGTGCCTCAGCTGAGTGACAGTGACAGTGACAGTGACAGGCTCACCTGGCGCTCGCGCGGCTCGTGGCGCGTGACGGCCACCACGTCGGCGTCCATCTGGTCCACGTACACCTCCGAGTAGCCGGCCGCCGCCAGCTCCGCGTGCAGCTCGTTGAGGGCACGCTTGGCGGCCAGCACGCCGCTAGCGAGTGACACGCGCGGCGTGTCGGCGTCCGACTCGCCCCACTCGGCGTACAGGCGCGGCTCGTCCACCACGTGCACGGCGTGCGGCACCAGCTCGTCCAGGCCGCGCGTGGAGCCCGTGGCGCAGCTCGCCATGGCCACGAGCGCGGCGGACGGCAGCACGTCGAACACGCAGCGCTTGTCCAGCGGCGACGGGTTGTCGTGCGTGACGTCCAGCAGCATGGCGTGCGCTATGCGCGGCAGGGCGGGCCGGCGCGGCGCCCGCAGGAAGGCCCCCACCGCGCGCCCGCCGAAGCGATGCACCAGGCGGCCCAGCTCGTGCGCGTCCCACGCACTCAGCGCCTCTGCGGGCAGAGAGCAGATCGTATGCCACACACAGATACACTTTGCCATTGCTAATACGAGGTTAAATTGTCAGTTAGTGTAACTTTGAACAGTAAACGTATCTAATACCTTTGAATGAGCAATTATTGTATATATATATATATATATATATATATACTAGCATTTCGACTGCGACTTCGTTCGCGTGATCCGTATTTTATACTACAGATGACTTTTTAGTTTATCCCCTTAAAGTTTGAATTTTCAAAAATCCCTTCTTATTGCGGGGAGCAAAATCAGTAGTAAATCATAAAAAGAAGCCCTGTACAGAAAAATTCTTCAACACCCTCTACATAGTCATTTAGGAGTAGTTGAAAAACCTTTACTAATTTCTTAGGTAACTATTTATGCTGAGTTTCAAAGAATAGGTAGAGGAAAAAGTTTCTTCGCTTTTTTTAAGAAAATTCAAAACATTGTTTTAATATAGTTTATTTACATTTAACTTACGTATGTAGGTACCATTTTATTCGATAACTTTTTGCCATCTTGTAGGTAGGGACATGATCCCATTGCTATAGAAATTTTGGGACTTCTGATCAAAATACCGCGACAAGTGGATTTAGCAGTCCTCTCGTGATGTTAACCTGACACTGCCTAAAGAATTCTGAAGAAACCGAAACAGGTGGAAATCTGAAGGTGCAAGGTCAGGACTATACGGCGAATGCATTAACACCTCCCAGCCAAACTCTCTTATTTTTTGCTGAGTGGCTAAAGATGTGTGAGGTCTAGCGTTATCATGATGAAAAACCACACCCCTTCTGTTGATTAATTCCGGCCGCTTTCTCTCTACTTCTTGCTTTAATCTCATCAGTTGTTCGCAGTAGAGTTCAGAATCGATTGTCCTGCCTGGTGGTAACAGCGCATAATGAATAATGCCCTTCCAATCCCACCACACACACAGCATCACCTTGTTGCGAGTTAACCCGGGTTTCGCCACAGTCTGTGACGCCTGACCGGCCTTTGACCACGACCTTTTTCGCACGTTGTTGTCGTACGTGATCCACTTTTCATCACCAGTTATCAGCTTCTTCAAAAATGGTTCGGTTTCATTACGTCAAAATAAAGAATCACAAATGAGTACACGGTTCATTAGGTTTCTTTCAGTGAGCTCGTGAGGTAACCAAATATCGAGCTTTTTTGTGTACCCAGTTTTTTTCAAATGCACCAAAACTGTTTTGTGGTCAATTCCCAGTTCTTCAGCTACGTCGTAACTACTGATATGCCGAACTTGCTACACTTTTTCAAAAATGGCATCCAGTTTATCCCTAATAGGGCGACCAGAGCGACGTGCATCTTTGACATCAAAATTTCCGGATTGAAAACGCTTAAACCAAATTTGTGCTACTCTCACAGACACTGCACTAGGTCCATAAACATCGCAAATTTTTTTCGCGGCTTGCGTTGCATTTTTACTTATTTGTAGTAAAATTTTAAAATGTATCGAATTTCTTCATTAGATTCACTCATCTTGACAGTACGAAAAACAAATGAAAATCACACATTTTCCTAATTTATATTTGAAATTATGTTCTTTAAAATTTTAACTTTCAATGATACCAAAACCAGCCAGATACAAATAGTATAGCCAAGGAGATTTTATTACAAGTTCATACATACTATAATGCGAAAAGACTTTTTCCCCAACCAAACAAATTTCCACCCACATTATTTCTTCGGCTATTAAAAATGAAACTTGACATACATACCAACCTAAATAAACAATAAGGGTTAACATTATAAGTCTTTTGAAACAACCTCTAAAAGATTATTTAGAGATTTTTTTTTGTTTTGAAAAATCCTTTTTCTGCAGTTAATAAACATGAAACTTGACATTATACTTGACATTAATACCAATCTCGATAAACAATAAAGGTTATCATTAACACTCTTTTGAAACAACCCCCAAAAGACGATTTAAGGGGTGTTAAAGTATTTTTGAAAATTCTTATTTCTTGGGTTAATAAATTTGAAAGTTGACCTAAATACCAACAAAAGTAAACAATAAATGTTCTTCTTATTAGTTTTTCGAACCTACCCCCAAAAAACGTTTTAGGGGGTGCTAAAGTTTGTTTGAATAATCTTATTTCTTGGGTTAATTAACTTGACATAAATACCAACCTAAATAAATAATAAAGTTATCCGATATTAATTTTTTTAAACTATCCACAAAACATAATTTAAGAATATTAAAGTTATTTTGAAGAATCTTATTTCTTGGGTTAATACATTTGAAAGTTGACATAAATAACAACCGTTTTCGTTTTTGAAATAGGGTTCTAGGGGAGCACTAAGCAGGCATTTTCGGAAATTCAACCTTTAAGGGGGTGAAAAGGGGCAAAATTTGTTTGTATGAAAAATCTAATTCCATAGCGATAAAGTAAATAATCGAAATTTACATAAAACGTTTTTTAAAACTACCCCCAAATAGGCTTATTGGGTGTTAAAGTTTTTTGGAGGAATATTACTGCGGAATCTTACTAACATAAACGAAAAATAAAAAAGAGAAGAAATTAGTTTTTAGGGGAGGATTTTACTTTTTGGCGGTAACCTGAAATTTATTATTCTTTAAGTCTAATAACGAATCGAATCAAACCAATAAACCTAGTATATCTACGATACCCCATTTTTTATTGGTTTAATAATGGCTTATTTTTGGTCACCTTCACTAACTGCACATAAGAGAGTCATTTATAGAATAAACGAATTGCTAGTAAATACATGAGTTCTATTTATCAACCAACAGCGTAAATTTAAAATTTCATCCGACTTATTAATAAACGTGGATTAAGTTAAGATTAACTTTACTCCAAGCATTAGATTGGTACTGACAAATGTCCGTATTAATAAACACGGAATAAGGAGGGATTATACTAATCTGAATCTAGTTTCGGACTAAAAATTACACCATGGTGCTAGCTAGTTTATTTTATTTAATTTTATTTTATTTGTTAGGGACAAAAAACAGTTACATGCCAAGCTTAACTAGATATTCTTAAATTGGTAGAATACTTAGAAATACATTTATATTTTTTTCCATGTTTATGTTGCTACACATGTAACCCACAACATTGTCCACGAATTCTCAAAAAAAATATCAAAAGAAAAATTCGATTAAGAGTGTATCCATGGCGACTACAACTACTGTTTGATTGACATTTTGTTCGTTGTGATTTGATAATTATTTTATTTATTTTAAAATAAATATGTTGTATGTATAATCACAATCATTCCATATTTTATTGTTTATTCCTTCTTACTCTATTATTGAGATATGTGATATATCAAAATAATTAATTACACCGTAAGACTAGACAGGAAACTCTATTTCAGGAATTGGCATGAAGGAGTAGTGGTTAATATTTCGGTATTTTATTAACATTATTATTTTATTTTATTAATCTTAGGAAAACTTACAGCTAACACAATAAATACACAGAAACAACATGCAAAAAACGGCCAATTAAAAGTTTTCACATATATAAAAATTTGCATGAAATACAGCGAGAGTTTAAAATAAAAACGATATGACTCAAAACCTAACAAATACATAAAAAAAAAAACAGAAAAATAATTCTACATATTAAGGAAAGGCTTACTCAAACCAAACCTAATAAACTTAATCAATAATGATAGATATGATGACGAGTGTACCCCACACTCGTCATCATATCTATCAAAGCACAACGAATATTAAATATTATGTTGCCCGCGACTGCGTGTGCGTAGCATTAGTACTTCTGATAGCCTATTTTTAATGTCGCGCAATAATATTGTAGGTGTGTGGGCCACCTTACTTGAGAAATTTTTGGTTCACCACACAAATTTCCACCTCCCTTGCCACCCCCATAAGGATGGTTTCCGGGCTAAAAACAATCCTATGTTCTTCCCAGGGTCTCAAACTAACTCCATTGAGGTAATTATGTAGTACATATTATCTCAATGACTAACTCCATCCAAAATCAGTTCAGCAGTTTAAGCGTGAAAAGGTCACAGACAGACAGACAGAGCTAGTTTCGCATTTATAATATTGAATTATATGCGATTCACTTTCAAAACTGTATGACAGAGGTCACTCTGTCCGCTAATTTATTCTTCTTTTTTTTCTACTTTATGTCATCGACTTTCTTGGTTTCATTCACCGATTCATTTTTTTTACTTTTAAATTCAACTGGGTTGCCATAGCTTACGCGCAAATCCAAGAGTAAGAATTGAATAATTAGTGTACGGCGAACCGCACATCAGCATTTTATTGTGAAAAGTCAAATCATCAGTTTTACTAGTCTGACCAGTAAATCTCAAGTAACTCCGAACGACGTCTGAAATAGTCATCCGTCTTTCTTTCGGCACTGTCCATTTTAATGTTGATTTTCATTTTCTTCATCGCTTCACAAATCTCCAGTTGTGAATCGTAAAGACCTTCCATTGTGTTAGTGAAAGTACTGCTTTGCTTATGTTATGTTAATTAAAAAAGGAAAGATCTTACTTGAGTTCTCTTTTCTTACGGCTGCTTGATAGATGTTGATGATTGCGGAAACAGCTCTGCTGCTGAAACTGTTCCCTTGCTGCTGGCGACGTACTGCTGCTGACGTCTTGCTAATGCTTGCTTGTTGCTACGATGTGGACTGCTTTTCCACAATGTTAATAGTTCAACGAACAAGTGTCCTCACTAATTTTTGGTTTGCTTTTACATTAGTCAACTCCTTCCGGACGGAGGACTATCAAAAACTCGCGAGGTCTCGCCCGATGGCTCGAAGGACCATGTAGAGATTGCAGTTTGGGATGTTACAAATGATAGACTGAAATGCTCACAGAAACTGTGTATTGTTCAAAATGTTACAAATGTTTGTTAATAGAGCGAGGGAGCACGCGCGACGGCACTAGTTGCTATCTGAACACGTACTAAGTTTTATGTAATTTGGGTCGTTTGGCGTTAGCGCGTAAAACTGATGATTTGACTTTTCACAATAAAATGCTGATGTGCGGTTCGCCGTACACTAATTATTTACTTACTCTTGGATTTGCGCGTAAGCTATGGCAACCCAGTTGAATTTAAAAGTAAAAAAAATGAATCGGTGAATGAAACCAAGAAAGTCGATGACATAAAGTAGAAAAAAAAGAAGAATAAATAAATCTTTTGGGGGCTGAGTCACCCGCGTCCGTAGGAATGTACCCCATTCGATTCCCTACACGTGGTCCCCGGGTGGTGCAAATCAGGTGACAAACTGGTGGTAGGCTTCGGCCGAAGGCTTGCGACCACCCACCGGGCAAAGACGTACCGCCAAGCGGCCTAGTCGTGTTCCGGTATGATGCTCGGTGCAGCCACTAGAGGAGTTGGGTCGAGGTAGTTGTTCCACAGCAGGCAGGCCGGCCTGACTCGCGCTGTTATGGACGTATCGGAGGACTGGTCGCGGAGGGTAGCGGGATCCGAGGCACGGTGCGCCGCTGGCCGACCGCAGGTAGTTGGGGGCCCAAGTAGTGTGCCAGCCCCACATGAAAGGCTGCCCCGCCAACTGTCGAAAAATCCCGGAATGCGCCATCGTGCTGGTTGGCGACCAGACGAGAGTGCCCGATGGACATTCCTGGGGGGGCTCGGGCGTCCCCGCAGTCTCCAGACCAGTCCCCCAATGATGGCGTCCTATCGGCGCGTGTCTGTAGGTTGCAAGCGTGGAACCTCATCTCACTTCCTTCTCCTCTCCCTCCTCTTCACTCACAGCAATAATGCAAAGGAACAAGAGAAAAAAAGCTGAACAGCGGCAGCACTCACTCTCACATAAGGTGCACCTCAGCAACATCCGAGGTCTGCACTCTAACCTTGTCGCAGTCCATCACCACCTTGAGACTGAGAAACCAGCACTTTTGTTCCTTACGGAGACGCAGATCGGATGCCCGTCAGACGTGGCGTACCTATCTTACCCGGGGTATACCCTGGAGCACATGTTCAAGCCACGCTCTGGTGTATGCATGTACGCCCGGGACGATATCTGCTATCGGCGTCTCCGTGACCTTGAAGACTCAAGCTATTCAGTGCTATGGGCCCTGGTGGACACAGGTCTGGATAAGATCATCTATGCCTGTGTCTACCGATCGCATAGCGGTGATCTGGAGACAACCAGGCTCGCACAGTACCTGAGTGAGGCGGCAGATGTGGCTCAGCTACGGTATCCCTCCGCCCAACTAGTGTTACTGGGGGACTTTAATGCCCACCACCAGGAGTGGCTCTTCCCATACCAGTGCACTGACCATGCTTGACGAGAGATGCGAAATCTTTCGATTGCGCTAAATCTCACCCAGCTGGTCCAAGGGGCTACTAGGGTGCTGGATGTTGATTCACATACAGCCAATTGCCTGGACCTTCTGCTGACAACTGATCCAGACCGATACTCAGTGTCGATTTCATCACCTTTGGGTAGTTCCGAACACTGTCTGGTGAAGTCTGTATCCGTCTACTCCCCGCCCGATCCCAGCCCAAGAGGCACCCGGCGGGTTTGGCGGTACAAGTCAGCAGATTGGGATGGTATGCGTTCTTTCTTCGCATGCTATCCTTGGCGGCCCACTTGCTTCTCTTCGGTGGACCCATCGTCATGCGCTGACGCAGTGACAGATGTGTTGCGTCGGGGGATGGAGTACTACATTCCGTTCTCTGACGTAACGGTGTCCAGCGTTGGCCGTCCATGGTTTGGCGCCGAGTGTGACCGCGCAAACGCGGTTAAACACAAGGCGTACCTAGCATGGGTCGACGCTCGTGTGCGCAAGGCAAATGACGTGAGTCAGAAGAAGAGAGCCTTCAACAGGGCTGCCAAGTCCTGCAAAAAGGCGATGCGAAGGGCACGGTTTGACCATATTAGCAGAATCGGGGACAAACTTGCTTCACACCCCGCAGGTAGCAAGGCGTTTTGGTCCCTGGCTAAATCGGTTGAATCAAACTTCTGTCGCCCCTCACTACCACCACTGCTGAGACCTGACGGGTCGCTGCCGCTGGCCCACTCCGCTGAGGACAAGGCAAACTTGTTTGCCTCCCTCTTTGCGGAATCTTCGCGTCTGAATACTGATGGCACGCGGCCCCCTCCTTCTGCTGTTCGATGTGAGACGAGTATGTCGGATATTCGCATCCATCAGAGGGAGGTCTGTAGGGTGCTGCGTAACCTTGACGTGAACAAGGCTAGTGGCCCGGACGGGATCCCGGCAATTGTACTTAAAACTTGTGCGCCTGAATTGTCTCCAATCTTGACACGCCTATATCGCCTTTCGATGGTGACTGGAAAAGTGCCGAAGGCTTGGAAGCAAGCTAACGTTCAGCCCGTGCCCAAGAAGGGTAGTCGAGCTGACCCGGCCAACTACAGACCCATATCAGTAACGTCCATCCTCTGTAAGAGTATGGAACGTGTACTGAATAATAAGCTCCTGGCATACCTAGAAGACAACGACCTTCTTAGTGACCGCCAATACGGCTTCCGCCGAAACCGGTCAACTGGGGATCTTCTAGCGTATGCCATTCACATCTGGAGTGAGGCCATCGAGAACCACGGGGAGGCGCTTGCTGTCTCCCTTGACATATCGAAGGCCTTTGACAGGGTCTGGCACGAGAGCCTTATTGGTAAGCTTCCTTCCTTCGGTCTGCCTAGTGGTCTGTGTGACTGGATTGCAGACTTCCTGAGGGATCGGTCCATCCGAGTGGTTATCGATGGCTGCTCGTCCGGTCAGTTAGGTATTAACGCCGGAGTCCCTCAGGGGTCAGTGCTCTCGGCAACATTGTTCTTGCTGCACATTAATGATCTGCTAAAACCCGGAACCTTTGGGTATGCAGACGACAGCACTGTTGCTGAGAGATACGTGTCTGGCGCACAGGCTACTGGGCCTCAAGTCCGGTCTCTTCGGGAGGCCATGGTTGAGCGCTTGAACCTGTCTTTGGAGGCAGTCTCCGAATGGGGCAATGCCAATCTAGTCAGATTCAATGCTGCTAAGACCCAGGCGTGTCTTTTTTCCGCAAAAAAGAGCCAATTCCAACCGGCTCCATCCTTCCGTGGTGTAACCGTGCCGATAACGGACCATCTCGACCTTCTTGGTGTTAAGTTGACATCGACCCTCAATTTTGGTCCTTTCATTGAGGCAAAGGCTCAATTAGCTGCAAAAAAGTTAGGGATCCTTGCGAAGGTGAGATGGTACTTCACGCCTGAACAGCTGCTCAACTTGTATAAAGCGCAAGTTCGGTCATGCATGGAGTACTGCTCTCACCTCTGGGACGGATCTGCCAGGTACCAACTTGACGCACTTGAGTCGATTGACAGACGGGCCAGGAGACTTATCGGCAATGATGCGCTGGTCGACTCAAAGCTCCAGAGCCTTGAACACCGCCGACGATGAGTTGCTAGCCTGTCGGTTTTCTTTCGGTTACATTTCGGGGAGTGTGCGATGGAACTGCACAATTTGATTCCGCCTAGCCCTTTCCATCATCGGACTACAAGACGTACGGCAATGCGCCATCGTTACATGGTTGATATCCCACCCATACGCACAAAGCGTTTCGAAAATACTTTCATTGTGCGTACAGCTAAGGAGTGGAATTCCCTGCCGGCGTCTTTGTTTCCCGATAGCTACAACCTAGGGGTCTTCAAGTCAAGAGTGAATAGGTTACTTCTAGGCAAGCGTGCTTCACCTTCGACCACATCATCATTTAACATCAGGCGAGATTGTGGTCAAACGCGAGCCTATAACAAATAAAAAAAAAAAAAAAAAAAAAGAATAAATTAGCGAGTGTAATAATTACGAGTGTACCCCACACTCGTCATCATATCTATCAAAGCACAACGAATATTAAATATTATGTTGCCCGCGACTGCGTGTGCGTAGCATTAGTACTTCTGATAGCCTATTTTTAATGTCGCGCAATAATATTGTAGGTGTGTGGGCCACCTTACTTGAGAAATTTTTGGTTCACCACACAAATTTCCACCTCCCTTGCCACCCCCATAAGGATGGTTTCCGGGCTAAAAACAATCCTATGTTCTTCCCAGGGTCTCAAACTAACTCCATTGAGGTAATTATGTAGTACATATTATCTCAATGACTAACTCCATCCAAAATCAGTTCAGCAGTTTAAGCGTGAAAAGGTCACAGACAGACAGACAGAGTTAGTTTCGCATTTATAATATTTAATTATATGCGATTCACTTTCAAAACTGTATGACAGAGGTCACTCTGTCCGCTAATTTATTCTTCTTTTTTTTCTACTTTATGTCATCGACTTTCTTGGTTTCATTCACCGATTCATTTTTTTTACTTTTAAATTCAACTCGGTTGCCATAGCTTACGCGCAAATCCAAGAGTAAGAATTGAATAATTAGTGTACGGCGAACCGCACATCAGCATTTTATTGTGAAAAGTCAAATCATCAGTTTTACGCGCTAACGCCAAACGACCCAAATTACATAAAACTTAGTACGTGTTCAGATAGCAACTAGTGCCGTCGCGCGTCCTCCCTCGCTCTATTAACAAACATTTGTAACATTTTGAACAATACACAGTTTCTGTGAGCATTTCAGTCTATCATTTGTAACATCCCAAACTGCAATCTCTACATGGTCCTTCGAGCCATCGGGCGAGACCTCGCGAGTTTTTGATAGTCCTCCGTCCGGAAGGAGTTGACTAATGTAAAAGCAAACCAAAAATTAGTGAGGACACTTGTTCGTTGAACTATTAACATTGTGGAAAAGCAGTCCACATCGTAGCAACAAGCAAGCATTAGCAAGACGTCAGCAGCAGTACGTCGCCAGCAGCAAGGGAACAGTTTCAGCAGCAGAGCTGTTTCCGCAATCATCAACATCTATCAAGCAGCCGTAAGAAAAGAGAACTCAAGTAAGATCTTTCCTTTTTTAATTAACATAACATAAGCAAAGCAGTACTTTCACTAACACAATGGAAGGTCTTTACGATTCACAACTGGAGATTTGTGAAGCGATGAAGAAAATGAAAATCAACATTAAAATGGACAGTGCCGAAAGAAAGACGGATGACTATTTCAGACGTCGTTCGGAGTTACTTGAGATTTACTGGTCAGACTACCAGGACAATCATTTTCGTATCTGTGCGAGTGGGGTCAGAGAACAAAAATATTTTGAAAATTCTGAGCATGAGCAAACAAGTCAGCTATACGCTAGCATTAAAACATTAATCGCCGAGCATCGCGAGGCTTGGGATTAGCAGTGAGAGTTATTCCTCCATCACCGAACAAACGATCTCAATCCAAACAGGAAGATCGTCAACAAGAACAAGCAGATGCAGTGCAGGAGCAGCAGAGGGGTCCAAGCACTAGTCAAGCAATGCTGTCAAAGGGTTCGACTAGTAAACTCGATGACATGGTTCGCAAGCAAGCGGCTAATATCAAAGCCTATAAGAGGGCCGTGAGTAACATCGACCTAGAAGACCTCAATAAAAAGTGGGAGCTAGAGGACGCCCTCAAAACCTTACAATCAAAATGGAAGCAGATTGATGATCTGCACTGGGAAATGGACGGAGAAATGTGTGGCGTAGATGAAGAGTACGACATCATTTACAATGAAAATGAGAAAACATTCATCAATCTCAAAAAATCACTCAACAAAAAACTCTGGTCAGTTTCACACAGAGAACATAGTCCTCCACAAATGGATATTCCTATATTTACAGTAAAATATCATCAATGATACTCATTCCAAGATTTGTTTAATGAAACCATACACAACAATCGGTCATTATCGAACGCACAGAAGATGCAAATTTTGAAAGGAAACTGCTACTTTAAAAGCTGCGTGGTGAAGCAGAGAAGATTATACAGTATCTTCCAATAAGCAGTGACAACTACAACACATGTTGGGAGCTTTTAAACCACCGCTACAATAACAAAAAGCTTATTTTTAACTCTATCATTAACACTCTACTCGGTTTACCTAACATGCAACAGCAATCTTTGAGTCAAATTAAAAAATTGCATGACATCACCCATGAAAGCATACACGGGATAAAAAATCTGGGTGTCGACATCAACACATGGGATCCACTCCTTGTGAACTTATTGACACAAAAATTGGATCAGGAAACTTTTGGGGATTACGTCGATTCCTTGAAGAATGCAAGAGAGCCGCCTGCACTACAAGAGTTTCTCGACTTCTTAGAGAGCAAGTTTACAAGTCTAGAATCTTCGCGTAGAAAACATGAGAGTCTGGCACAAAAGGCAAATCTAGACACAAGAACATCTAACGGAAAAAATCCTCATAGGAACAATTACCATAGCAACAGCAATAAATCATTCTCCAAAGCATTACACGTGTCGGCGCAGCATAAGTGTCCGCTGTGCGGTCAACAACACGGCCTATATAATTGCAAAAGGTTTTTAGAATCGAGCAATGAAAACAAGCTAAAAACAGTTGCGAAATTGAAAACATGCATTAATTGCTTATTCGATCATAATGGTCGACAGTGCATTTCTACAAAACGGTGTCGCTATTGCAATGGAACGCATAATTCAATTATGCATGATGCTTGCACAAAATCTAGATCAGCATCTTCCAACAGCGCGGCCGCCGGCCGTTGCCAACGGTCAGCAAAATAATGAAGACCCAATAGTGTCTGTTTCATCACATGTCACTGGGAATAAATCAACCACTAAGGAGGTGATTTTAGCCACTACTTTAATCAAGGTTGAAGCCATTGATGGGTCTCAGCAAGTCTTAAGAGCCCTGATAGATCCGGGTTCGCAAGTGTCCCTAATCAAAGAAGATGCAGTGAAAAGGTTGGGATTACAAAAATCGCGATGCAAAGGGATCGTAATGGGTATAGGAGAACTAACTATTCACTGCTCATTAATACATAACAACTTTTCATTTAGTACAGATGTGCTAATTATGGACAAGTTACTTGATAACTTACCTATCAAAACATTTGATCGGCCTAATTGGTGTCATATAGAAAATTTAAAATTAGCAGATCCCGAATTCAACTCAAGCAGGCCAGTGGACTTGCTACTTAATGCCAACGTCCATGGCATAATATTACTGACGGGATTAATCAGAGGAGAAAACCCATCCCAACCGGTAATACAACAAACACAACTGGGATGGATTATATACGGAGGTGGTGAAGAAACGACGTCATATCAATGCAATGTTGTATTGAGCAACACCCAAGACATTCAGCGATTTTGGGAGATTGAAGACATCAGTGAAGAATCGCAAATGTCGTCAGAGGATCAAGAATGCATAGACTATTATCTAGCAACAACAAAACGACTTGCAGATGGGCGTTATGAAGTCAGACTACCTTTCCAATCAGACACCGAGGAAAAGTTAGGGTTTTCCAAAGAAATGGCCACAGCACAGTTCCTAAACCTGGAACTTTTTTCCAAAAGCAGCCAAACTTAGCAGAACAATATAAATTGTTTATAAATGAATACCAAGCATTCCACAAAATAGTAGTCCATATTTGATTCCGTCATACTCGAGAGCAAAACGCCACAGGCATGGTGCAGGGGTGTGGTGGTACTTTTCTTCAAGAAGGCCGACAATGCCCGGCTGAAGAACTATAGGCCCATCTCACTTCTTAGCCATGTCTACAAGTTGTTTTCAAGAGTCATCACGAATCGTCTCGCGCGCAGGTTTGATGATTTCCAGCCTCCCGAACAAGCCGGATTCCGAAAAGGCTTTAGCACCGTAGACCACATACATACGCTGCGGCAGGTTATACAGAAGACCGAAGAGTATAACCTGCCTCTCTGTTTAGCGTTTGTGGACTACGAGAAAGCCTTCGATTCGATCGAGACTTGGGCTGTACTGCAGTCTCTCCAACGGTGCCAGATCGACTACCGGTACATTGAGGTGTTGAAGCGTTTGTACAAAAACGCCACCATGTCAGTCCGTCTTCAGGATCAGACCTCGAAACCAATCCTTCTCCAGCGTGGCGTGAGACAGGGAGACGTCATTTCTCCGAAACTGTTCACTGCTGCGCTGGAGGATGTATTCAAGGTTCTGGACTGGAGGGGCCTAGGCATCAACGTTAATGGCGAGTACATCACTCACCTTCGGTTTGCCGACGACATAGTGGTCATAGCTGAGACCATGGAAAGCCTCAGTAAAATGCTCGATGACCTCAGTAAAGCTTCCGAAAGAGTGGGTCTTAAAATGAACATGGACAAAACCAAGATCATGGTGAACGCCCATGTAGCACCCACTCCTATCAAGATCGGAGACTCTACACTCGAAGTTGTAGACGATTATGTCTACCTGGGACAAACGATCCAGTTGGGTAGGTCCAACTTCGAGAAAGAGGTCAACCGTCGAATCCGACTCGGCTGGGCGGCGTTCGGGAAGTTGCGTGGTATCTTCTCGTCCAATTTACCGCAGTGTCTCAAGACAAAAGTCTTTGACCAGTGTGTGTTGCCAGTGATCACCTATGGGACCGAGACATGGTCGCTCACAATGGGCCTTATCAGAAAGCTTAAAATCACCCAAAGGGCAATGGAGAAGGCTATGCTCGGAATTTCCTTGCGTGATCACGTCAGAAATGATGATATCCGCAGGAGAACTAAAGTTACCGACATAGCCCGGAGAATTGCTAAACTTAAGTGGCAGTGGGCAGGGCACATTGCTCGCAGAACGGATGGCCGATGGGGCCGAAAAGTTCTGGAATGGCGACCGCGAACCGGAAGACGATACGTTGGAAGGCCTCCCACTAGGTGGACCGATGACCTGGTTAAGGTTGCGGGAAGGCGCTGGATGCGAGACGCACGGGATCGGTCAATGTGGCGACGCCTGGGGGAGGCCTATGTCCAGCAGTGGACGTCTTTCGGCTGAAATGATGATGAATGATGACCAAGCATTAGGACACATGGTTCCTAATGAACACAACAATAACAATCAAGCAATATCGTGTTACCTGCCACACCACGCTGTACAACGAGCTGAGTCGACAACAACGAAACTTCGTATCGTATTCAACGCGTCTGCCCGGACGTCTAGCGGGTACAGTGTCAATGATCTGATGTTGAAGGGACCAAATATGCAACAGGACCTTCAAAAACTCATCATCAAGTGGCGTCAATACCGATACGCATTTACCGCCGATATCGAAAAGATGTATCGGCAAATAATGGTGAATGAAGCAGATCGTCGATATCAACAAATAGTTTGGAGAGATTCGCCATACCAAACAATCAAAACATATCAACTAGCAACGGTTACTTACGGCACTAAATCAGCACCCTTTTTAGCAATGATGACCTTGCGACAATTAGCAAAGGATGAAGAGCAGAAATATCCAGAAGCATCCAAGGTCTTAACAGAATCATTTTACATGGACGATCTGCTCCATGGCAGTCATTCAATACAGGATGGTAAACTACTTATAACAGATCTCAACAACTACTAGCTACTAATGTCGGGAGGTTTTCGATTACGACAATGGTCAGCAAACAGTTCAGAACTCCTGGCAAACATTGATAACAATCAGAGCGAGGGAGAAATTATATTTAATATCAAAACAGATAACACAGCAAAAACATTGGGAATACGGTGGAATGCAACAGAGGATGAATTTACTTTTAAATACAATTTAGCAAAAAATTACACAACATTAACAAAGCGAATTCTTTTGGCTGAGATATCCAAACTGTTTGACCCGTTAGGATGGATATCACCAGTGACAACAAAATTTAAAATACTATTCCAGAGACTATGGGAAAACAACCTAGACTGGGATGAAGAAGTCCCTGAAAACATTAAAAACGAATGGAATACGTTACAAACAGACATAGTAAACATTAATAACTACAAAATACCACGATGGATCGAATATCAACCTCATGACGTCATCGAACTGCACGGTTACTGCGATGCGTCGACTAAAGCTTATGCTGCAGTTATTTATGCGCGTATCAAAAAACATAACAAATCTTCAGTAGTATTGGTTGTGGCTAAATCACGATTAGTTCCGGTTTCGAAAAGCGTGTCATTGCCGAAATTGGAATTGTCAGGAGCGCATCTACTAGGAAGATTGATGAACAAAGTTATCAGCTGTTTAGGAAACCTTAATTTGCAATTATTTGGGTGGACAGTCTCGATGGTTGTCTTGGGCTGGTTACAAGGCGATCCCGGACGCTGGAAGCCGTTCGTAGCAAACAGAACGAGAAGCATTACTGAAGTCATAACACCAGATTGCTGGCGATATGTGAAATCAGAAGAAAATCCAGCGGACGCAGCAAGCAGGGGAATTTTACCATCTCAGCTAAAAAATCATAGTCTGTGGTGGCAAGGTCCTAGCACCTTGAAAACATTCGATGCAAAGGCATCTTCAAAACCAATTTCTTTTACAACAGACCAAGAACTTAAAACGAAATATAGTCAAGGTCACAAAACAAATACGTTAACAAATCAGCATCTAACGACCGATTCAGAGAGCATTATTGTGCAACTGTTGGATAAATACAGCTCCTTCAGTAAAATTGTCAAAATACTTGCGTGGTTATTACGCGCAAAAAAAACAATGCCATTATACAATAACGCCACAACAATTAAACATAGTTCATTGCCGTCGTATCTCACATTACTTGAAATGCGAAACGCCAAGTTATTAATTGTTAAGCATATACAAAGAACAGTATTTTTAGAAGATATAGAACACTTAAAAAAGCATGATAAACTAAACAACAAGAGTGATCTATTGAAACTAGATCCATTCATCGATCGAGAAGGTATCCTTCGCGTAGGTGGGCGTCTAAGAAATCCGAAAGAATATCCGCCATTGGGATGGAGATGAAACATCCAGCAATACTACCAAACAACAGCCGATTAACAAGACTTATTATCAACCAAGCTCATCTTCTAACTTACCATGGTGGGCCTCGTTTTACACTAGCAAACATCCGACAGAAGTATTGGATAATCGGAGGTAATAGAGCTGTCAAGAAAGAAGTTAGAAACTGCGTTATATGCAGAAAACATTCACCAAAAATGCAGCATCAATTGATGGGAGATCTGCCAGAATACCGCAGCACACCCGCTCCCCCCTTCTATCATACCGGTGTAGATTATACCGGCTATGTTGAGGTAAAAAGCAATAAAGGACGCGGGATAAAAACAACAAAAGGCTACATAGCAATATTTGTGTGTATGGTGACCAGAGCTGTTCATCTGGAATTAGTGTCCAACTTAAGCAGCTCTGCGTTTTTAGCAGCACTACACCGAATGGCAGCCAGAAAAGGAGCTCCCTGTCACATATAAAGTGATAATGGAACCAACTTTGTTGGAGCGAACAGACTTTTACAAGAGCAATTTCACGATTTACAAAGTATGGTTAACCACAATTTATCAGCAGAACTAACGGAATTACAATGCACCATCCTGGCCAAGTGCCGGTGGATTATGGGAAAGAACCGTTAGAAGTCTGAAACATCACCTCAAAAGAGTGGTTGGCGAGCAGAAGCTAACTTTTGAGGAATATTCAACTATCTTAGCAAAACTGGAGTCATGTCTAAACTCTAGACCGCTGTGTGCGTTATCCGAAGATATAGATGATTTAGAAGTGCTAACTCCAGCTCATTTCCTAACTAGAAGGGCAGGAATATCCGTCATCGAAACAGAGCAAGACGCACGTACTAGGTGGACTCTATCAGCCAAAATTGCACATGACATCTGGAAAAAATGGAAGGCAGAATATTTAGCAGAGCAGTCAGTGCGCCTTAAATGGATGAAAAATCAAAACAATATTGAAATAGGGCAACAAGTAACTAACGCCAGGGAAGTGGATGATGGGCAGAGTAATAGAAGTTCACCCTGGACAGGACGGCCTCGTTCGAGTAGCATTTTTAAAAACAAAAAATGGTGTCATAAAACGACCTATTGTCAAAGTATCGACTCTACCGATGCCAACTAGCAAACAGGAAGTGATGGAAAAAGGACAAGACAAGAATAAAGATGGCGTAAGAGAAACAAAGATAAAAGCAAGCAAACCTAAATCATTGTTTACATCAATGGCGATGCCTTTGATATTTGCTATGTCATTGATAACAACATCGCAAACAACAGAAATAATATCACCATTACCTAACAACATTTCATTATATTTTGACTCAATGAATAACATGCAACTTGTACGAGATAAATGGACCCTCGTTGTATACTACAATATGTCTCCATACTGGGATGGCATGACAACAGCAACTAAGTTCCTGAACTATTTTGATCAAACATGCAGCACATTAACAGAAACAAGTCGCTGCGGTATGTTACTACTCCAATTACATCACGAGTACTCAGAATTACAACATTACAACCGACTCCTATTGAATCAGCATTTTGATACGCACGACAGACAGCGTCGCGGTCTTATCAATGGGATAAGTAGCATTGCAAACGCACTGTTCGGGATATTAGACGAGAGTTTCGCCGAACAATATAAAAAAGATATACAACTTATCAAACAAAATGAGCATCACCTAACAAACTTACTTAAAAATCAAACATCTATCGTTGAGGCTGAGTAAAACGTGCTAAAACGGACTGAACGACATATACAACTGCAACACAAAATCATCAACAAGCATTTAAACGAGCTAGAACGAGCAACCAACATAATTAAAGAAAACATGGACAAGTTAAGCGATAGTCAGGATTTCACGCTGTCAGCACTAACAGCAGTCAATTTACTTCACAATCTAAAAGAAATTCAGGATACTCTACTGGATACCATAACATACGTTTATCATGGCAAATTCAACACTCATTTATTGACTCCTGATCAATTAAGAAATGAACTACAGTTTATATCTGGGCAGCTGACCAAAGACGTGACCTTACCGGTGGACAATATACAGTCAGACCTTAGGTCAATCTACAGCATGCTGAGAGTAAAAGCAAGAGTAATGACAGACTATGTCATATTCGAAATAACATTTCCATTGTCTAGTAGAGACAGTTACAAGATTTATAAGATCCTCTCAGTTCCTCACCAAATCGGTACCAACATGCTTAATGTCATGCCGAAAACAGAGTACGTGGCAATAAATTTGAGAAAGGATGCTTAAGTAACATTATCATTCACGGAGCTTCAGCTATGTCAGCATAATGAGCATTCATATTTATGTACAATCAACAAACCAATGAACTATCTTCCCATTGACGACAAGTTCTGTAAAATCAACCACGACAACAATCAATGTGCAGTCAGCAAATCTCCGTGCAGCGATATGTGGATTGAACTGAGCAATCCATCTAAGTATTTATATTTTTGCTGCAACACTTACCCGATCAGGATCATCTGTCAAGATCAAGTTACCTACAAGCAAATCAGTGGAGCTGGTATAATTAGCTTGAAGCCTAAGTGCATGATTAAAGGCAAAGACTTTGCTCTATACTCCCGTTCCCACTCGGAAAACATCTTAAAAACTGACCCTGAAATAGAAACTCCACAGATAACAGAATTCCATCATTTAGTAAACATTTCACTGTCAGACTACACGGAATCCGTAGATCCGCTAAATCGGACATTAGAAGACATCGGCAAGCAGATAAAACAGTTGAAAACGGCTACGGCAAACACTTCCGAAGAGATCGACAGAAACAATCAAAACTTATCAACACGTGACGTTCACCAATACGTCATTTGCTATATCTTGCTGGGCATGGCCATCGCAGCAGCAGCGGTGTTCCTGTGGCGCTGGAGGAAGGAGTCTACCAGGGGCCTCACGCAGACGGAACCGACAGTTACATTTTCGCGAAACATCAGTACTAGTGAAGTGAATCATGTGAAAGTTCCGCGAAAGCAGAGCATAGTGGCTGACCGTCAGCCCAGTGAAGTGAATATGATAGCTAGCAACACTAGTTTAAATACTGTACATGATCAAGCTACGTTCCCTAGGCCACAAAGACGTAAATTTTACACTGGGGATGATGGTGTTTAAATTTTGATTATCTTTTATATTTTTTATTGTGTATCATTTTCGCCCGGGAGCATGTACGGCGAACCGCACATCAGCATTTTATTGTGAAAAGTCAAATCATCAGTTTTACGCGCTAACGCCAAACGACCCAAATTACATAAAACTTAGTACGTGTTCAGATAGCAACTAGTGCCGTCGCGCGTGCTCCCTCGCTCTATTAACAAACATTTGTAACATTTTGAACAATACACAGTTTCTGTGAGCATTTCAGTCTATCATTTGTAACATCCCAAACAGCAATCTCTACATGTACATGTACGGCGAACCGCACAGTTAGTCCGAGGTTATTCCATGTTTATTAATAACATTGCCAAGCCTAAGTTAATCCTTAGTTACTCCGGGATTAGCTAGTCCACGAGTAACTTCGGAGTAAGCTGGTGATACGCCATTTTTTTTAATAAGACGGTAAATGTGTCTAACTTACAAACTGTAGATATTTCATACAAACTTTCAACCCGCTTTGTACCTCCTTAGGGTGAAATTTCCAAAATCAATAAATACAAGAGTGTTTTTTATTAAGCAAGAGTATAAATCTAAAAAAAAGTTCAGGTGTCCAACTTACAAACTTTAGAATTTTTTTACATACTTTCAATTCCCTTTTTACTCCCTTAGGAATAGAATTCGCGAAGCTAAAAAATATGATTTTTTATTAACCAAGAGCGGAAACCAACAATTTCAGATGTTTCACCGAAGAAATTTCACATACAGTTTCAACCCCTATTTTATCCCCTTAGGGGTAGGATTTCCAATTACCAATAAATACGTAAATTGTTTTTATTAACCAACAGCGTAAATCTAAAATTTCACGTGTCAACTTACAATCTGTAGAAATTCCGTACAAACGTTCAACCCCCTTTGGGTTGAAATTTCCAAAAATTCTTCCTTATTAAGCATTTACGTCACTTGAGGATCCTCCCTGCCAAATTTCATCTTTATACGTCAAGCGTTTTTCGATATTTCGTGGTAGGTGAGTGAGTGACCTTTCGCTTTTATTTATATAGATATAATCTGAATCTCGGAAACGGCTCCAACGATTTTCATGAAATTTAGTATGCAGGGGATTTCGGGGGCGATAAATTGATCTAGCTAGGTTTCATTTTAACAAAACGTCGTTTTCTCTATTTTCACGCGAGCAGAGCTCGGTCGCCAGGTGATGGATTTTATTATTATGTCCTTTATTAAACTTATTTCTTATTTAATACATTTTTAAATATTTTTATAAAAGATACAAAAACAAAAAAAAAACATTTAAAAATATAAAAAATAGAGGCCCACCGGTATCGGGAACAGGGTCCAAGCTACCGGCGGTCAGGGCTCCAGAGAGAGGAACCTCCTAACAATACGAGCCGTGTCCAGCAGTACTGCTTTCTGGATCAGGCCCTTGACCCAGCCACCTAACGAGAGCCTCCTAAGGTGTTGGTCGAGGCTCGTAGCTATTAAACCATTGGCCGAAACGACAATCGGTACAATAATTGCTGTGTCCACATCCCACATGTCGACAACCTCGCGAGCCAAGTCAAGATACTTGATTTGCTTATCTTTCTCGGCTTTCACGAGGTTCCCGTCATGCGGGACGGTAATGTCAACAATCATTGCACGCCTCTCGATTCGGTCCACCACCACAATATCAGGCTTATTGGCTACAATAGTCCTGTCTGTGATGATGGACCGATCCCAGTACAATGTGATATTGCCATTTTCGAGAACTGGGTCGGGCACATACCTGTAGTACGGTACCTCCGATGCCACGAGAGTGTATTTCAGAGCAAGTTGCTGGTGGATAATCCTGGCTACAAGGTTGTGCCTATGCAAGTACTCTTCGTTAGCTAGACGAGAACAACCAGAGATAATGTGGCGGATCGATTCACCCGGGCGGTGACATGCCCGACAGATGTCAACCGTGCCATCCTTCACAATAAATCTCCGGTAGTTATTCGTCATGATAACTTCGTCCATAATTGCACAGGTAAAACCTTCGGTCTCCCCAAAGAGGTCACCGAAACGCAGCCAGGCTACGGACGCTGACTGATCTACATCGGACCCATGTAGGGCCCGGAAAAAGCGTCCGTGAAGCTCCTTACTCTGCCATACCTCCCTACGGTCGTTAGTGTCAAGCACTACAGGCTTGCGCCAGTTCTCATTCGCCAAGGAGAGCGGGGTGAGTCCCTTGTCTACTGCTACTACATCTCGATGCATACCCACGTCGGCGTGTAGAAAATATTCTCTGAGATTGCATATCTCGCGGTTGTGGAGGTTTTTGGCATTTAAAAAGCCTCGGCCTCCACACTTCCGCGGGATATACAATCTCATGACCGACGATCGTGGGTGATGCATTCGATATGCAGTCAGCAATGTACGGACCCGCCTATCCAGGGCGTCAAGTTCCGTTTGAGTCCATTTGAGTATGCCGAAAGAGTACATCAATACCGGCATGACCCAACCGTTGAAGGCACGCACCTTGTTTCCGCCCGAAAGAAGGCTATTTAATACCTTCTTCAGGCGGCCAAAGAAGCGTTCCCTCAACGATTGCTTCATGTCAGTAGTGCTGATACCTAACGCTTCCGACATACCCAAATACTTATAGGTTTCGTTTGGAGAGAGGGATCTCAGGTTTATGGAATCCGCGAGTTGAATACCCACGGATTCCATAATCTCCCCTCGCTTTACATGCATGACCGCACATTTGTCCACACCAAACTCCATCCTGATGGCGCTACTAAAAGTTTCAGTTACCTTCAGTAGCTCCATAAGCTGAAGATTGCTGGGGGCAAAGAGCTTCAGGTCATCCATGTAAAGGAGGTGAGATATAACCTGACCACCCCTCCTCAACCGATAGCCTAGCCCTGAATTCTCCAGCATCATGCTTAGAGGATTCAAGGCTAGGCAAAACCAAAGTGGACTCAAACTATCGCCCTGGAATATACCTCGCTCGATCCTTACAGGTTCGCTATTCCTCTGGATATTTCGACATCCTGGATAGCGAAGGACCGTGCTCCATTGCCTCATACACGATATCAGGAAGGTGCGTAGAGTTGTATCTATTTTATACAATTCTAGCACCCTCATGAGCCATGTATGAGGCACCGAGTCATAGGCCTTCTTATAATCTATCCAACATGTCGACAGATCCTTTCGGGAACGTCGAACCTGTTGGCTAATGGCCATATCTATGAGGAGCAGCTCCTTAGTACCGCGGGACCCGTTCCTACATCCATTCTGAGAGACCGACATGATGGAGTTATCGTCGACGTGTTTATTAATTTTGACTCTCAAAATAGATGTAAGAACCTTATAGACCGTTGGTAAACATGTAATAGGTCTATAATTTTTGGGTTCCGCAGTGCTACCAGACTTGTGGAGCAGGTGGGTTATTCCTGTTGTAAGGAACTTGGGTAGCGAACCAGACTCTAAGGCTGCCTGGTACTGAGATGCCAAACGAGCGTGCGACCTTTGTAGCCATTTTATCCAGAAGTTGTGCAGCCCGTCCGGCCCTGGAGATTTCCAGTTCGGCAACGGACGGACTGCACGGGCTACATCTTGGGGGCTGATCGTGATAGCCCCCATTTCTTGTATTGGATCGCACGCTCGCTCGACCTCCCGAGTCCATTCACCTTCGGTGTGACTGACAGGCACCGACCAGATGCTGCGCCAGAATGAACACATAGCGTCATCATCCGGCAGGCGCGTATCAGTCACACCGTGGTCGGGTCGCTCCCAAGCCCGATAAACCCACCTTTCATTACTTTGGAATGTACGATTCTGGGTGTATCGCTCCACTCTCCGTTTGTACCTACGAATACGGTTTGCCCATGCAAACACTTTTTGTTTCAGAAAGTCGATGCGCTCTGTGACATGGGATATATAGTCTCGGGGGCTGACATCAGTCCCCGAAAACGCCCGTCTCACAAAGCGCATCACTCTTGGGCGATTATTGCCCTCCCTGAAACAAATTAGTTTGCCGATGAGTGCTCTGGCCCCACCAATACGACGTTCGATCCTGCACTGCCAAGCCGGTACGGCTGGTTTCGGTCGTGTAGCTCTGTCATCTGCGAATTTGACGTGGGCTACACGACATGCCGCTACAGCCGCGCAGTACAAGATCGAATGTGTATCAGTGAGGTCTTCGCAGTCATCAAAATATTTTGACAACTGCGAATCCAGAACAGCCACCAGCGCCCTATTTTTGTTATGCATGGGCAAACGAGGTAATCGTGGTCTAAGTTCGGGTTGCATGTAGCGATATTCCCGAATAGCACACTCCAAAGCACTCCTCAATTCCTCATTGCATTGGGTACTTACGTTTGTAACCCTGTCACTACTCTCCTCGTCAGCGTGGATAGCAATATGGTTAGACTGTGGTGGTACCACAGCCTGCGACGATGGGGCAGTGACACGGTTACCCATTTCCGTTCGGAGGCGATCAAGTACAGCATCATCCAACATACGATTACGCTGGATGACCCGCACCTGATCCGAAAGTCGTTGTGCCGAAACGTTGACGGCTGGCTCAAGCACCTGAAACAAAGAGAGCATCCGGACACGGTACGCGGTCAGATTGTTTCCTCCCTCTGTAGCCCCAAAGTATGCGCGCATGACATTTTCGTTAATGGATTGTGTCCATCTCATGCGCTGCACACTTCCGCCGGGTGCTGGGACCCTATCAGAGACCGGTAAGCCTCGAGGTCCTAAGCGGTCCGGCGGCCGGCGTCCTCCCCGTCGACGCGCAGGTGGTGGTGTCGTCGGCGAAGAGAAGTACTCGTCGCTCGAGCTCGACGCAACTGCCACGGTCGGTGTCACAGCACTCACGGTGGGGCTGGTTTCCGGCGGCGGCGAGGCGGAGCTGGGCGACGAGGCCGGAGGTGGTAGGCGTGCATTTCTGGCGGCGGCAGCTCTCGTCAACATGTCTTCGTCTTCATTTTTCTTGTTTATTTTTCATATTTCGTCGTCATTGACAGACGTCAATCACGTCACGTTATTATTATTATTATTATTATATACTTTATTGTACACCATAAGTAACATTTACAAAGGAAACTTAAAACTAAAAATATATACAATAGGCGGCCTTATCGCATTCCGCGATCTCTTCCAGGCAACCAGGCATGGACAATAATTACTGGACACGAAGTGGGGCTGTTAATGGTGTGACAATAACAGTGTCAAAAAATATATATATATATATTATTAAAGATATGCAGATACATACATATGCTACATAATACATACATAAATACATACATACTAAAATATAAAGGCAATAAATAAAATGATGACAGTCAATTCATAATCACAGCGACAGGTAATGCTCCCTCACGAGTCTCTTGAAGACAGGCAACGATTGGGCGCGTTTGATTGGGTCTGGCAACGCATTCCACAGACGAGTAGCCTGGACAGTAAAGGATTTATCCAGAAAACTCGTGGAATGCATTGGCATTTGAAGTCGTAAGTTATCCGATGACCTAAGAAATTTTGAGTGGGATTTTCTAATCTAGTTATTTCTTCCAGAGAACAAATAAGTATAATCCTCTTTATATAACCAGTAAAAGAGTAAAGAGTCTCACCACGAATCAGCGACGTGATGCCGAGCCGGTTGACGAAGATGTTGTCCACGTGGTCCGAGTTCGTGAACAGCTCCGCCACCACGTACAGCTCGGGCTTGACGTTGCGCGCGCAGTCCAGCATGTACTCCGCCACCTGCACACGAGCGCACGTGAGCCGCCACTCGCACGCACACACGCACGCACACACGCACACACACACACACAGCGACACTCACGTGCAGCGGCGTGGAGTGGCAGTTGTCGAGGCGCACGCCGTCGAAAACCTCGGCCGTGAGCTCCACGTACTCTCGCATGTGCGCCCACAGGAACGGGCTGTCCTCGGGCTTGTCGCCGTACCTGCGCAGACAGAGTCAGGGTCAGTCGTCAGGCTGAGGGTGCACAGGGCACAGGGCACAGGGCACACGGCACACACTCACCGCAGCTTGACGCTGTCGCCCCAGGCGATGAGCTCGCGGCGCAGGTAGACGCGCGCGCCGGCCAGCTTGGCGGCGAAGTCCTGCAGCGGGTCGGCGTCCATGACCCAGCCGTTGTGCGCCATGCACAGGCGGCCGGCGTCCGAGTACAGCGCCGCCTCCAGCTCGGCCAGCGAGCTGCTCTCCACGGGGCAGGCCCACGTGAAGTACCTGCGCAGTGAACACGTCAGTAGCCGCCTGGACTGTCTGACTGCTCTGGTGCTCTGGTGGGGGCACCACCACCACTCACCTGGGCACGAGCGGGTGCTTCGCGCTCACCTCCTCGATCTTGGGCCCGTCGGACTGAAGCCGATAATATCTGAAAATGAGTTTGTACTGAATTATTGTGCCCGTATAGGATCCTACAAACGCTCTTATCCAGCAGTGGGTTCAGCTCACGACTTACCGCATGCCAGCGATGACGTTGTCGACGGCGGCGCGCAAGTTGTCGCGCAGCGTGTCGGCCGCGGCCTCGTTGAGCTGCTCCAGTTTGCGTTTCATTTCCTCGCAACATTTCTTTAGGCGCGACTCTTCATCGTAACACTCCGCTCTACAACGACATGAATGAGGTCAGTGCCGCTACTAGCACGTAGTGCGTGGGCGCGCGTCTGCCGGAGCATCGCTCCCCGCTCACCGCTCACCGCTCACCTGTACACGTTGTAGAGCTGCAGCGCGAGGTCCAGGTCCACAGAGGCGCGCAGGCGGCGGTGCTGCGCGTCGGGCAGCAGACGCAGCTCCGCGAGGTCGCCGGCCGGCGCTGCGCCCGGCGCCGGCACCCTGCGCACACACGCACGTCACACAAGCACTGCCCGCATGCTTCGACGAACTGAGTTAGCATTAGGGTCGATGGCGCTCAATAAAATAAGCTCCGTGTTCAAATTTCATTCAAAATATTTATAATCCGACTTTTGTGATAAATAATACTTGTGTTGGGGCCGGCTCGCTTCAGACGCCAGTGACCACCTGCGTTACGTTACATAATTATAATTAATTAAGCACCAATGCAATTAATATTAGAATAACAATCTAAATAAGTGTTCACTAAATATCCTAGACCAAAATCAACATCATTATTAAAATCCTAAATATAAACAAACTCAAAATTAAATCGACAAAGCAGTTTGAAAATCGAATATTCTATGCACAAAAAGTTTGCATCGAGTATTTTATGCGCAAGGAGTTTCTACAGCATTGAGTTGGAGGTAGAATATGTATTGGTGTGTTCTAAATTCAAACACCAAAACAGTGATTAAAAGTGCTTTTTATTCACTGTTTTCAGTGAATAAAATAAGCTTTTTAGAGGGGGAATGGTATAAACTAACTTGTGGGATGCCAAAAACAACGTTTTCTTCGACACTGTAAGAGTTTTCTATCTTAACGTGCTGCTTCTTTCCCAGAAGATAGCTGTCGAAGAGGTAAAGAGCCGTACCTCTTACTCCTATGGCTTCAAGCCTCTGCACAAGGATGGGAACAGAAACAGTGTCAAACGCTTTTTTAAGGTCCAGGAATACTGTTTTGCATTTTTACCCTTTGCCTACTTCTCTAACGATTTCAGTTGTCAATGCAGTAACAGCGTCCTGTGTCGAGCGCCCTTGTCTAAAACCAAATGGAGAACTAGAGAGAATATTAAACTTATTTAAGTAGCTTATAAATCTTTTATAGTGAATTTTTCTAAAATTTTGGAGTTTGAAGGCAAGATAGAAATTGGGCGGTAGTTATTTACATCGTTCGTGTGTGTCCCCGCCCTCCCCCTTGTGCACAGGTGTTATTAAGGAACGTTTTAAAGCAGTTGGGAATATTCCAGTTGTGAAACACAGGTTTGTAAGTCTATATATTAAGGGAACAACAAAATCTCTGGACATTTTAAGGAAGTTATTGGGTATGCCGTCCCATCCTGATGCACTTCATGAATCTAGTGCCATCAGTATTCCATTCACTTCCTCCGGGTCGGTCTCTACCAACACAAAAGATGAAATTTGAGATTGCGAATTAGAAGAACTTGGTCGGTAAACCATACATCCAGTCTGAGCCATAATTTTTTCTGCTAGTATTTTACCTATTGTAGCGAAAAATTGGTTAATTTTATTCAACGAGTCAAGAAGAAGTCAATACATCCAATTGACGGTTGTAGTAAGTGCACATTACAAGATTTAGGTTTTTTATAGTGGCTGATATTATTAATTTTACGCCAGAGTCTTTTTGGGTTTTTAATAGAGCACGAAATTTGTTCATTATGAAATTGCCTTTTAAGTTTTTAAATTAAATTAGATCAGAAGGTGCGGAAACGTTTATAAGTTACTTTTCTCACAATGTTGTGCGGATCTTTTTTCAACTGCAACTGCATATTATTTCTAAGCCTATTTAGATGCATGTTAGTGCCCCTGTCGATATCCAGGGCTTTAGAATACGCTTGGAGCAAGGAACCGTATGAGTTTCAGTGTTAAGAAGGAGGGACTTTTTGATTATCTCTTTTAAAAAATCAGCAAGATAATTAGGATGATTAGAAGTGTTAAACACAGATATATCCGTGTTTACCAGGTGTGAATGAGCCTTTTTTAAATTAGTTACTTTTAATATTTAACAATATCTTTAGTTTGGTGTGAATGCGAAACGTTTAATAAAACAATAGAGTGATCGGTAATCGTTGTGTTCAAAACTACGACGCTGGCAGAGTTCTTAATTTTTTCAAGTTTTAGTATCATGTGATCAAGGCAATTCTCACCGATCACTGATAGACAAGGTGTCCCGGTAGAAAGCCATGAACGGATGTCATATTTAAATCCAATCTTTGTTGATCCTTACTTGCGATGGTGCCGTGGATCTTTCAATTAAGTTTATGTCGATATCTCCAGTGATGATAACGTTTTTGTGAGTGTGGATTGATTCGAGATGAATATCTAATGAATTTATAAAGTTTGCCGCCGATACGTTAGATGGTGAACGATAAATTCCGATTATTGTGAAATTTGAGATAATAATTTGAAGAGCAGAGGCATGTGATATGATCATTTCTGTTACCTGGGCTAAATGACAAGTTCTCACGTACGCAACGACACCATCATTTTGAGTAAGATGGTTAGACGTATAAAACGATATATAATTATTTAGAACTGGTATAGGTTTGTTCGAGTTAAGTCTACATTCAGTTAGGATTACGACGTCCACATCCAGTCCGATAAGAGCTAGTGCTCTTTGGAAATCGTCAAAATTGCTATAGATACTCCTTATATTCTCTGTTAAGACAGAAAGTGCAATTTCCACATTATCCAATTCCTGGAATGTGCATATATTACTATCCATTTTTAAATATTGTTATACTCGTAGAAAGGTGCTTCTCATGAGCTACTCGAGTGTACGACATAACCCGCGAGAGTATCCTAGTTTATAAAGAGGCAAATGCGTTGTTACTATGTTAGGTCCCGTGTTAAGTGAGTGTGACTGAATATGTGTTGCGTGAAGGAGTAGTTTATATGGTGTGAGTGTAATTGTGTTTATTATGTGAATTAATTCGTAATTGTTATTGTGTGTACATAAAAGATGAGCTTGCTTGAAGTAATAACATTTAAAAATAAATATAAATTTCAGTACAATTAAGTGAGAACTATTACTTAATCTAGCAAAATACAAAATTAAAAACCTGGTGACGAACAGTACGGTAAACAAAATAATTGAAGTTACAGTGCGCGTTAGTCATGCAATTTATTTGGCATAACATACTTGGCATAATCTTCTTTAAACGAATATTCTTAAGGCATAATATAATTATTATTTCATTTATTTATTTATTTATTTATTTGCTCAAACACGTGTATACATGCAAGAATAAACAATACGTGCATGCAGGATAACATTAAAAAAGATACAAAAAGTTCGGACATGTTTGCCACATACTGTGGCGTGCAAAAATATTTTAGAAGTTAATATCTATGAACAATTACGAAAATTAATTTTATCACAATAATTAAAAAATGTCAAACAATAAAAAAAAAGCATAAAAATAATAAAAATGTCAAATAAAAAACTAATTTCAGATAAAGATGTACGTCAAATCTATGTGAAATATCAATCAAATAAACAATTACTAAAATGAATTCAATCAAGGAATATTATCAAAATGTCAACAATAAAAGTAATAAAATATCAAAAAAAAAAAAAAAATGTCGTACAAATATGTATGTCTGATCTGTTAAATTATCAAATAAATGTCAGATAATAATAATGTCAAATTTAAATAATAGCAAAAAAAAAAAGAAACAATTAATTCGAATACATAATGAAAGTTAAAATTAACAAGGTCATAAAAAAATGGTAATAATCCTTTCACAAAATCAATAAAACTCAAACAATTCAAATTATCATCAAAATTTGTCATTCAAAAACTCTGTAACATTATAGTATCCCTTACTAATTAGTAATTTTTTTAGTTCTGTCTTGAATGAATTAATATTCATCATTTTAAGGGAATTTGGAATTGCATTGTATATTAATGGAGCCATGCATATTACACTTTTTGTTAGAAATGCTGTTTTAGCAGAGTGTGATTGCACCCAAAGTCTGTACTTTTCGCGTCTTTTTCTACCTGTATTATTAAGCATAAGGGGAAACAAATGAGGATTGGTTTTTACAAATATTGATATTTCCAATATGTAAAGTGATGGAAGTGTTAGAATTCTGTGCTGTATAAAGAATTGTTTGCAACTGTCAACAGTTTGCAACCCAAATATAGCCCGTATACAACGCTTTTGTGCTTTGAACGCAATTTCCTTTAGAGTTGAATTGCCCCAGAAAATTATTCCAAATCTTAACAATGATTCAGCAAGCCCGTGATATGCTGTAAGCAAAGTATCTGTGTTGACAGTCGGTGCCAACTTATAAAGAGCGTATGAAGAAGTACTAATCTTTTTACAAAGTTCATTAATGTGAGTTTTCCAATTCAATTGCTTGTCAATGATTAAGCCCAAAAATCGGGTTGTTTCAACTTCTTGTATTATATTATCTTTGTATACTAAATTAAATTTTGATGTATTACGTAATTTTTCTCGTTGACTAAAATGCATTATGTTTGTTTTACTAATATTTACCTTCAAATTATTATTACTAAGCCAGGTAATTATAGAATTCAATGATGTTTTGCCGAATGTTTATATGTCCGAATATAAAATGGCATAATATTAATATGGCAGAAATTTATTCAGTATAACTACTTTAAGCAAAGTTAAAATTTCGCATATTTTCGTTTAGCATAAAGTTCATCTAAAGCGACTATTATTTGGTATAATTTCACTTGGCGTACCATGAAGATGGCAGAATTTCATTTCGAATTATTTTATTTGGCATATTTCTAAAAAAATGCATTTTTAACCCTAAAATTAAAATTAAAATATTGTCTTGAAAAGACAATATGTTGAGCTTCAAAAGTTAGTGATAGAAACGAATCGCTGCAAAACCGACTCCACGTAGTCTTGTCTGCCCTACCCCTAGAGTGCCCGCGTAGGCGCGGAGAGGCGAGGCGGCCCACGAGCTGAGGAGCAGGTGGTTTTAACGCCAGTCGCCGCGGCTGAGGCTGGCCGGCAACGCCGAAGCTGCGGTGGTGAGCGTTGAAACCATCAGCGACGATAAGCTCGTGTGGGACCGCCGGAGCCCCGCAGCGCCGGAGCCGTGACAGAAACCATGCCTGCTGTATGTTGCATGCGCGCTTGTATGCTGCATGCTTGCTTGCATGCATGGTGTGTGCTTGTTTGCATGCTGCATGCTTGCTTGCATGCATGGTGTATGCTTGTTTGCATACTGCATGCTTGCTTGCATGCATGGTGTATGCTTGTTTGCATACTGCATGCTTGCTGCATGTTTCCATGCTTCATGCAAGGTGTATGCTTGTTTGCATGCTGCATGATTGCTTCATGTGTGAGGTATGCTTGCTAGCATGCTGCATGCATGGTGTTCTGTGTGTGGCGGTGGTGTTCTGTAATGTGATAGATGAGTGGATATGAAACGTATGCCAAAAGATGATTCTAACTGTAAACTTGCTCAGATATGATAGTTCTGCCTTTTAATGACTATCGGTAAGAAATGTCAGCCAAAAGACGATTCTGTCTGAAGTTTCTGCGATATGATGGTTATACTTTTTAATTATTATGGGTATGAAATTTATGCCTAAAGATGATATTGACTAACAAAATTATGCGTTTTGAATGTATGATAAATGAGTGAATGCCAAACGATTTTATGCGAAATGAGGTTTATGGTATCCGCTGTTATGCGAAATAATATTATCACATAAAAAGTTCTGCTATAAAAGGGTGACCCCTTTGTAAAAGGTGGTATACCTGAGCTTTACTATTAATAACTATTGCACGCGAGTTCTCGTCCTTTTTCACTACGACACGTCCGTACGATGTCCAACAGAACTTGTATTGTTTAGTGTTTGACAGGTCTCGAGCCAAGAAGAACAGGCGACCGCCTTTAGGTGTTACATGTTCCGAAATCAACACAGGAGCTGCCGCATTGTTCGTCAATCCGAATTTTAGTCTAGTTTCTAATGTTATAGGACTTAGCCTTTTCAGTTAGTTCTTAACATAGTTGAGCCAGTTTCTACAAGTATGGGAGTATTTGTAGCTCCTTCCTTCTTGGCAAAATTGACAATCTAATATATAAAATTCTCGTGTCACAGTTTTCGTTGCCATACTCCTCCGAAACGGCTTGACCGATTTTGATGAAATTTTTTGTGCTTATCCGGTATCTATGAGAATCGGCCAACATCTATTTTTCATCCCCCTAAATGTTAGGGGTAGTCCACCCCTAAATTTTATTTTTTATTTTTTAGACAAAATTTTTAATTTCTATTTTTTTATGATACAACATACAAAAATACATCTAATATATAAAATTCTCGTGTCACAGTTTTCGTTGCCATACTCCTCCGAAACGGCTTGACCGATTTTGATGAAATTTTTTGTGCTTATCCGGTATCTATGAGAATCGGCCAACATCTATTTTTCATCCCCCTAAATGTTAGGGGTAGTCCACCCCTAAATTTTATTTTTACTTTTTAGACAAAATTTTTAATTTCTATTTTTTTATGATACAACATACAAAAATACATACAATCCTCAATTTTCACCCTTTTATCACCAACCTTTAATTTTTAATAGCCATTTTAGTAATTTAATCATTTTTCGCGAGGGGGATCGCGAGAGACTAGGTAGGGTAGGTAGGGTTGGTAGGGTTGGTATGGTTAGTAGGGTTGGTAGGGTTGGTAAGGTTAGTAGGGTAGGTAGGGTAGGTAGGGTAGGTAGGGTAGGTAGGGTAGGTAGGGTAGGTAGGGTAGGTAGGGTAGGTAGGGTAGGTAGGGTAGGTAGGGTAGGTAGGGTAGGTAGGGTAGGTAGGGTAGGTAGGGTAGGTAGGGTAGGTAGGGTAGGTAGGGTAGGTAGGGTAGGTAGGGTAGGTAGGGTAGGTAGGGTAGGTAGGGTAGGTAGGGTAGGTAGGGTAGGTAGGGTAGGTAGGTTAGGTAGGGTAGGTAGGGTAGGTAGGGTAGGTAGGGTAGGTAGGGTAGGTAGGGTAGGTAGGGTAGGTAGGGTAGGTAGGGTAGGTAGGGTAGGTAGGGTAGGTAGGGTAGGTAGGGTAGGTAGGGTAGGTAGGGTAGGTAGGGTAGGTAGGGTAGGTAGGGTAGGTAGGGTAGGTAGGGTAGGTAGGGTAGGTAGGGTAGGTAGGGTAGGTAGGGTAGGTAGGGTAGGTAGGGTAGGTAGGGTAGGTAGGGTAGGTAGGGTAGGTAGGGTAGGTAGGGTAGGTAGGGTAGGTAGGGTAGGTAGGGTAGGTAGGGTAGGTAGGGTAGGTAGGGTAGGTAGGGTAGGTAGGGTAGGTAGGGTAGGTAGGGTAGGTAGGGTAGGTAGGGTAGGTAGGGTAGGTAGGGTAGGTAGGGTAGGTAGGGTAGGTAGGGTAGGTAGGGCAGGTAGGGCAGGTAGGGTAGGTAGGGTAGGTAGGGTAGGTAGGGTAGGTAGGGTAGGTAGGATAGGTAGGGTAGGTAGGATAGGTAGGGTAGGTAGGGTAGTTAGGGTAGGTAGGGTAGGTAGGGTAGGTAGGGTAGGTAGGGCAGGTAGGGTAGGTAGGGTAGGTAGGGTAGGTAGGATAGGTAGGGTAGGTAGGTAGCGTCTTTTTATGGCAAAACAAAGTTTGGCGGGTCACCTAGTAATTCATATAAAAACCAACACACAGCACCAAAGTGAATATAATCAAAACTATAAGTGTTTTGATTATATTCACTTTGGTGACAATTGCAAATACGATGACAAACATTTTACCTATTTCAAAAAAGTCTACCTACGCTAAGTGGAAAAAAATCTTGACGAAGTCCTATATAACCACTTTGCTAAATCAAATGACTTCTCCTTGGACATACACTACAAAATTTCACTTAAACATATAAACGACCTCGTGGCCTGGAGGCTTTTCTGCCTACATGTGACACGCGCTCACGCACTACAATAAGTTCAAATCTTAGTCACACTGCCGATGTCTTTTTGCGAGATTAAATTTAAAAAAAAAAAAAAAAAAAAAAAACTTTAGACATCTACAATTTTAAGTCAAGGAAGCGTTACCAGAGGGCGCCTCAGTCACATAAACAAAGATTCGCATTTCACAAAAATAAAAAGAAAACATGGATACAGGCAATGATAACGTCACTCATCGCAAAATTGACACTGGATCTTGATTGACTTATTTAGTTTGACAAATGACGATGAAAAAACTATTCTTGACACCATAATGAAGAGTATACCGGAGAGCATGCACGACACTCTCAGCGACAGTGATATATTTAATGACTTGAAAGAACAAATTAAATGAATTAAGATGCAACTTATGAGCGCACACCAGGAAATAGAGGACCTTAATAGCGAAAACTTCTGACTGAAATCCGACTTACAGAAATCCCTCAAGAATGTCGAAACCTGTAAAAAGATCCGCCTAACGCCTGATAGGAAAAGTAGCACACCATTATCATCACGTGAAATAAAGTCCAAATGCCACAAAACTACACCACTTGCCTCTAACAAGGACTAGTGTCATACAACACAAGGACAAACAAAAAAAGGGGAGGTATAGTCTAATTTTAGCACATGTAAATAAGAAATGTGATAATATTGATTTTGTTAAAAATACGTGGGGTTAAAGATCTTGAAACTGGATTATTTCTCTGTTGTTGCTACAGAAGTCCTCAAGATAAATATTTTGAAGGATTGATATCTAGTTTAGAAAAGTTATTGCAACATTTTATCAACTAGAAGTGCTTTAAATGTGGTGATTTTAATATTGACATACTCGTTGAGAGTAAAAAATCTGCTAAATATTAAAGTATGTTATAGTTTTCGGTAAGACAACTACATTACAAATTTTGCTGATAATGACATAGATCAGTGTTTTTTTGATCACAATGGATTAGCAGATGGCCATGGTGGACTATTCTGCAATGTAATTATTGACAAAATTAATATTAAACCTAAAAACTCAGAACAAACTAAAGTTATTAAAAAAAGAATGCTTAATAAAAAAAAATATTGCCTTCAAGAAAAGTATCAACAATGAAAATTCGACTAATATGGGCATAAATACTTTTATCAAATGTCTTGAAAAAGTATTTCAAGATTGTTGTCAAAAGAAGTCAATTATAATAAAGCATTATAAAAATATAACAGTAAATTGGATAACTAAAGAGGTTAAAATTTCAAGTAAGATGAAGAGGTTACTATGTTCAGGTACGCTAAAAAATGCCAGTTTAGAAAAATATAAAAACAACTATGTTAGAATGTATAGGAGGGTTATTCAGCAAGCCAAAAAACAGGCCACATCAAATCACATAAATAATGCTTAAAATATAACCAAAGAGACGCGGAAGCTTGTAAACCAAATTACAAATAAGTCAAAAACATAAAAAAGTGTAGAAATTTAATCTTGAAAGTTATTAATAAAGTGTTATCTGAACCCCAGGAGGTTGCAAATCAATTTATCGACAGTTTTGTGTTCAACGCGTCACTAGCTAGTAATGAAACTACAAAAAGAGTTGAAAGTGTTTTAACTTTCGATCCGACTACTCCATCTGAGATCACAAAAATAATAAGTAAGATGGCCAACAAAAAAATTTTGTGGTTTTGATGACCTACCAATTTCAATTTTAAAGGAAAATATAGACTCATTAGCCTTCCCTCTTTTTGAATTTTTTAACAAATGTATCGAAGAGTCGGTCTTTCCAGAACAGTTGAAATTGGCTAAAGCAGTTCCAATTTTTTAAAAGGCCTTAAGACTGATCTGAAAAATTACCGGCCCATTTCCCTTTTGCCAACCTTATCAAAAGTATTTGAAAAAGTTATTAAAACTAGACTGATGGTACATTTTAATGTAAATAAAATTGTTAATTTAAGACAATTTGCCTACAGAAAGGAGTCGCTTGCTCATAAGCAATAAACAATCTTGTAGATGACATAATTGCTAAATTAAATGACAAAATGAAAGTGGCTGGACTCTTCATCGACCTTAGTTCTGCTTTTGACACAATTTATTATGAGTTGTTCCTGACTAAACTTGAATACTATGGTATCAGAGGCATGTCCTTACAGCTTTAATATCGTACTTACAAAATAGACGCATGTATGTCGAAATAAAAAGCATCGATGATAGTATATAAGTCTAAAATTAAATACCTAAAACGTGGTATGCCTCAAGGCTCAATTTTAGGGCCGATACTATTTATTATATTTACAAATGACTTGCTGAACTCTGTGCATCACTTTAAGACTGACGTAAAATTTCTAAGGTTTTATTTATATTTTTGGTCAATTTGTATTGACTGTTAAGGCCCAACCCCGCGGGGTGAGGGGGGAACCAGGTGGTGGTGTCCCTACTCCACGCCGCTGAGGATATAAAAGCGCGCGCGCAGGTCGCGAGCGACGACAGACTTCAGAACTTGGAATAGTTGTAAACTTTATAACCTATATAGACGTGTACCATTGTAAAAAAAAAAAAAAAGTACTTATAGTAATCAATTCGAGTTCATATTTCAGCTCCTCACACTTACCTTGGCACACACATCAAGGCAAAGGCCCTAACATTGACCAAAAATATAAATAAAACCCTAGAAATTCTTTGCGATTGGTTTACAGCCAATATTTTTTTACTAAATATAAGTAAGACTAACATTATTTTATTTAAGACTACAACTCGTAACAATGACAGTTTAGATGTACAAATCAAAGAAGACAAGATAATATTAGTAGATAATGTGAAATTCTTAGGGATTCATATAGACGGGCTTTTAAACTGGAAACAGGAGCTGGCTGCTATTGACTCCTCTATTTCATCAGCATGTTATGCACTTAGGAGCCTCAGATATATTTTGAATGTAAAGCAAGTAAAGGCTGTATATTACGCGCTAGTAGAATCTAGATTAAGATATAGCATCATGTTTTGGGGTAACAGCTATAGTTATAACTGTCAGAAGGCGTTTATCTTGCAGACACATGCCATAAGGACAATAGTCAGGATTTCACAAACAGACTCATGCAAAGATCACTTTAAAAAACTATAAATATTAACAGTACCAAGTTTATACATTTTTGTAGCCCTCACGTCACTTTGTGAAGTATATTCATCAGCATGAATCTCAAGAGGAACGAAAGTTAAGAGAATGCACAAGAAGGAACACACGATATCACCAAATTTTAACATAGTTAAACATTGCTCTAGATACCAACCAGTGGAATTGTTTAATAGGTTACCGACGGAGTTAAAACTATTAATTTATAGCTTCCACATATTTAAAACCAAGTTAAAAGCCTTCTTGTTGTAAAAATGTTATTACTCGATGTCAGATTTTATGTCAAGAAATTAAAGATAGATGAATTATTCTGACATTATAAATATATTTGATATAATTAAACATTGTTATTGGTTATACTGGATTAATTTAACATTCTAATAACGTTTGTGACTTATTGATTATTTGACATTCTAATTGTTCGAGATATATTGATTGATTTGACTTGAGAGATATACTGGAATGAATCGATATTCTAGTAATTGTTTATTATCAAAATTGATTAATTTGATATTATATTTGCATGTGAAATATTGTATTATATAGTATTGAAGAATAATTGATATGCTAATTGTTTGTGGCATTTTTGATTAATTTGACTTTTTTTTCTTAAATATTTTTTAATTATCATTCATTATAATAGTTTGCAATTTGTCAGATTAATATGACATTGCACCTGTTTGTAAACTATTTTTAAATCAATATACATTTTGCTACAATAATTTAATTAATCTTCTAGTGATAAATTTTCTGTAATGATGTTCCACCAATTCTTGTAATTACATATGTAACCTATTCGATTGTAAAATATTCGACACAATGTGACATTATTTGTGAATAAATAAATGAAAAGAAACGAAATGTTAGACGGTGAACACACAGAATTTACTAATTCTGCTGAATTAAATTCTGTAAGTAACATTGCATTCTGTAGAATTGTACCATCCCACATCTTCTCGTGGGTGTCGTATGAGGCAACTAAGGAATTTACCAGAGAATGGGCAGCAACAATCTCTGTGCGCAACAATCATTGTATCAACCATACACCTGCCAAGTGTGGCGATTATGGCAAAATCCCCCATGTAAAGCACAAAAAATAAATGGCCTCTGGTGCCCGGTAGCCTGCCTACCCTCGACTACGGTAGCGGTCGAGGTTACCGCGATCCAAGAGGTGCTAAGAATCCCAGGAAGAGACCTGGCTACCCTAAGAAACACCGATTATTGGACCTGGCATATACAACATGCGTACACTCATGTCCGACGAGAAGTTAACCGACCTCGAAGAGAAATTGAGCAGGTTGCGATTGGAGTATGATTGGGTTATCTGAAGTTTGAAGAGAGGGACTCGATAATCCTCAAATCACTTGCTCTATTTCCAGAAGGGTGACCGGCAGTCCCAGGATGGTGTCGGGTTTATCGTACATAAGTCCTTTGTGAATAACGTGGTGAAGATACAGCTTAAAGATTCTAAAGGCAGTTGTACACGTGAATCAGCCAAACCTTTTGCAAATCTAGGAAACGGTCCAAAAACTAGATTGACCCGACACTATAGCGAAGATATCCCGGACGTCAGCCTGTACAATGGCTCTAGGATGGCTCTGAAACTGCTTAAGAAGAACAACAAGGCACCGGGTAATGACGGAATTACGGCTGAATGCCTGAAGGCGGATGGGAAACCGGTTCTCGAGACCCTTCAGAAGCTGTTTGATTCCGTCATACTCGAAGGAAATACGCCACAGGCCTAGGCATGGGGCAGGTGGTAATATTCTTAACATACCACATCATCGCTTACCAACAAGTGAGATAATGATCAAGCGCGAGCCTATACATATGAAAACCTTTTTTTACAAAAATTACAACCGACTTCCAAACAAAAACACTACAAAGTAAAAAAAATAACTTCAATTTCGGAAGTTGTAACATAGTGTTCATTAATACTGATTAAAAAAAAAACAACTTATCTTAAAAATAAACAATTAAATAAAACTACATGTATTTACAAAAATAAACAATCTAAATAAAGCTATTACATGAAGCTATAAAACAACAATTCAATAATATACAACTATTATTGAAATATAACAATAAAAAAAAAAAAAACAAGGTGTACAAGTAATGCGGACATTATTTTATATATAATATACGGAAAAAACCGGTTCCTCATCGCCGCCCGCCAGCGGCCGCTCGCCGCGCGCGCACGTAGCTAACACAGGCAGTCCGTAGCCGAACCTCTCGAGGCACGGACGCTGTCGCCTTGACTAATTTTCTCACTGTTCTACCGTCATTGCGAAATATCAATTTTGAACGTAAAGTTAGTTACGAATATTTAAACTGTAATATCAACTTAAGAGTGGATTGCCTTTGTCCATATACTTAAAACATTTGTAATTATTAATTAAGTGACCGTGATTCCCAAACTTGGGAATTACGTCACGGTTCAACTGACTGAACCGGATTCTCATTCTGTCTCCTTCATCGCCTGAGTGGAGTGGCCGAGCTGACCGGGACGACTGGAGGACGGGACTTCGCCAGGGAAGTGTGGAAGGCTAGACAAGTGCGCAACGACCTAGGCCGAACCTTACTTTTTTTTAATATACCGTTTTTTTTTATAATTTCTAACTGAGTTTCATTTCTTCTCTTTTCTTGTTCACGTCCTATATACGTGACAAAGTCGGTGTTTCTGTTTTTGTTTCTTCGTTTTTTGTCACCGACTTCCGAAATTGAAGTTATTTTTTTAAGTGTTTTTGTTTGGAAGTCGGTTGTAATTTTTGTAAAAAAGGTTTTCATTTTTCACTTTTTAGTTGTGGTACATAATTGACCAGTTCTATAGGCTAGGCACCTACGCGTATAGTGCCCAAAGTGAAGCTAGAATAGATTAACCCAATAACATGAAACTTAAACGAAACCAGTGCAATGCGAGTATACCAGGGTGAACTGTTCACACCTGCGTACCCCTTAAGAACGTACCAGTGTGATGTTATGTTATGAAATGGCGTAAACAATAAACAGACATGCGATTGGATCTATCCAGAGTGATTTGCCGTCATTTATTGAAGAGTTCTGATGTATTTCGCCGAAGTTCTTCATCAGATCTTGATGATAATAAATGATACCACATGACAAGCACCCGCTTTCAAATTAAAAAAGAATCATCAAAATCGGTTCACCCAATAAAAAGTTCTGAGGTAACAAACATAAAAAAAGTACAGTCGAATTGATAACCTCCTTCTTTTTGCGAAGTCGGTTAAAAATAAAAATAATAAAAAAGGGCCACAATGCCCGGCTGAATAACTAAAGGCCGATCTCAATTCTTAGCTATGTCTATAAGATTTTCAGCCTATGTTCAGCAGTGGTGATGAAGTACAATTGCGGCACATAGCGACTTAGCAGTCGGGACCCATTAAGAACCTAGACCAGCTCAAATGTTCCCAAGAATGGATCCGGGCAATTAACGTCGATATTATGTTCCGCTATATTACATTTAGAATTCTAGACTACTGGATTTGTTTTTTCATTTAACTTTTTATTTAAAGTTATATTTTTACGCAGTCGAATTTATTCGCGCGTATCTGGTTTGATTTTTTATTATAATTTCAAATTGATGAATCCACGCGTTTCTGAGGAAACGGGTCTTGACTGACAGACAGACAGAAGGAAAACGGAGTAAACCTATAAGGGTTCCCATTTTTTTTTCTTTTTGAGATAAAAATATAATTACTTTACATAACAAGTAACATTCGCAAACGGACTCGTGATTCGAAATAGGTTTCGCCCTCGATATTTTTGAAACCACTCCAACGACACCCAACAATATGCGCCGAAAACAGAAAGATATCTCCTTTGCCTGTTTGAGAGAACCCGAAAAAACAAAAATATATTAATACGTAATACCTTAGTAGTGTTCACTCACTTGTTGCGCGCCATGTAGTAGAACTCCTGCGCCAGCTCGGCCGCGTTGCACATGTACATCTCGTGCAGCCGCGCCTCAGGCAGCAGCTGCGTCTGCAGCAGGTGTTTGATGGCCTGCGGACGGAGACGGCGTGAGAGCGGGCTGGGGGGGCACGGCGGCGGCGCGGCCGACACTCACCTCCAGGTGCTCGTGCGCGCAGACGCGGCGCGGCACTCCGCGCGCCTCGTAGTCGCCGCGCGCCACGTCGGCCGTGAGGCGGGCCAGCAGCGCGTCCAGCAGCGCGGCGGGTCGCAGGTGCGGACAGTTGCTGCAGTTGTACGTTGCCTCTGCGTGCTCGTTCAGCCACGGCGTCTCGTTCGCCGTGTGGTTCAGCACGATGTCGCAGATGGACAGCATCTGCACATGGCGAGGTTAGAGAGAGCGTTAAGGTGAACGGCGTCGTCGAGCGTCGCTCGCCTCACCTTCCAGTCGGTGCGCATCTTGGAGACGACGTTCTCGACGTCGGCGAAGGTGGGCTCGCGGCCGGGCTCGGCGCTGAAGTGCGGGTTGAGGCGCAACTGGTTGGCGATGCTGTAGCCGGAGCGCGAGGCGCCGAGCTCCTGCACGGGCGTAAAGTGGAGCATGTTGTAGCCTGCCTCGCGCGCCACGCGCAGCACGGCCTCCCAGCGCGGCAGCGGGCCCAGGCACTTGGACAGCACGGTCTGGCACATGAGCCCGTCCAGCGGCAGCACGTCGCGGCCGCCCGGGCCCGCGCGCAACGTTGGCGCCACGTGGAACCAGCCCGAGCCCTGCGGCCCCACCGCAGACTCCCTGCAACATGTGATGGGTGAGCACGGGCCGGTGTGCGGCGCAGTGCGCTATATGGGCGGACACTCACGCGCTGTCGTACACGAAGTAGTAGTGGAAGGAGCCGGCGCGCATCAAGCGCAGCTGCGCGTAGATGTCGGTGTCGGCCAGCAGCAGGCCGGTGCCCAGCGCTGCCGGCGGCTCGTCCTCGACGGCGCGGTGCCATTCCAGCCCGTTGTACTGGTTGCGGATGAACTCCGCTTGTTCGCCGCATTTATCGTCTTCTGTATTCATTAATTACATCGAATTGAGGAGTTTTCATTAAAAACCTCAAGAATAATTTTGAAGAAGAAAATCTTCTAAACAAATATATTTTTTTGGAACCAATTTCAGAAACTAATACATATTAATTAAGTACTTTATCAGACTACAAAGTATCACCAGCTAATTAATACCTTCATCACGAATTCACGATAGCAAACATATTATTTACCCGAATCCGGCAAAGCCAGTCATCGGTATTGAAAATATATTTGTTTGCTTTCTGTGTATCTAGTCTTGAGTCCTGACACAGTATCTTATGAAAAAAGGTTGCGATACTTACGATTATCCGACATCACATAATTGGTATAGAGAAATACTTTGCGGCCGAGTAAAGAAGGACCGGGGCAGAATTGTAAATGGCAGCCTTTTTCAAATCTAAAAAAACACACAAGACGAGAGATTAAATAAGCACGCGAGGGGACGGAACCAAGACAAGCATGCGGCTAGTGATGCGGTGTGTTACCGGTAGAGCGTGGAGTCGTGGTGCTCGCCGTGCTCCAGCGTGAGCACGCGAGTGTGCGTCACGGCGGGCGGCGGGCTGGCGGCGCCCAGCAGCCCCGCGGTGCTGGCGGGGCTGGCGGGACGCTCGGCCGCGCAGCGCTCGATCGCCATCTGCCTCTGCGGGCAACAGAACACGTGAGCCGCGCCCGCATGATTGCCGCCTGCAACCCCAGAGCGGCGACGGGCTATTCCTGTATTTTCTACTTTGAAATAGCTTTGTACCGCGTTTGAGAAAATGCAACAGATGATCTTTTTCACTAAAATTTCGACGATCGTGGACGTCATCTCAAATTCTTAATCTCTCTACCGAAGAAAGCGAAGTAGATTATGGTGATGATGACCTTCTCAATGACAGCTTTCTCCTGCACTTTCCTGCCGTAGTCGCTTTTCTCGCGGGTCACCATCTTGGGCATGTCGAGTGCTCACCGTGTATGAGTACCCATGAAACAGCACATTCGGTTTGAGCGCAGGCGCTGTCTCGGGCGGGCTTATATAAACGCTAGGCGCGGGGAGCGTGACGCGTGACACCTCTACCACACAACGGAACATCGCATGGCACGCTGTATTTGATTACACTCCTTTGTCTTTTCCTGGACCACAATTTACATAATAGACAGTAGAAATCTACACGATACATACACAGCTATTTGAAACTCTGTGTACAAAATAATGTAAAGAAGTAAGTATGTAGTTATTTCTAGGTTTTATAGATCCTAGTAAGTACCTAGGTAGGTATTATGATTATAGAATAGATATTATATACATCCAAAGAGATATAACCAGTTAGAGCGGTTTCGCAGCGCATCCGATCCTATCCGAGTCCGGCTTTGAGTGTCGAATTTTATCCGAATTGAAAATGTTCTGAATTCGATCGGACGAAGTTCGGATCTAGTGCGTAACACCTCTTACAAGTGGTACTACGGCTACTTCGGACCGAAATTTCTCGGACTCTAATCGGATGCAGTGCGAAACCCCTCTTAGGTAGGTGCCTCCAAGGGTAGTACATTTAAGGAAATAAGTGCGAGAAAAAATTTGCTCGGAACAAAACAGTGATACTTAGTATCAATAAGCAGATTTAAAACACTTTAAATGCAAGTAGGATTAGGTTACTACAACTTGCTCGTTGGTAGTTGAAAGCACGATAATGCAATGATGATGCGCAAGATGAGTTGCGCTAACAACTCATTACATTACCTAGGAAGGTACGTATTATGTTACGATCTTGCATGCTTAACGTGTTGATCGCTGAACGGCTCGAGTTCATTCTAGTTACCCCCTAGATACTGCCACACAGACATAACATCACACACTACACCCGCACATAAACGTATTAATCAGCATCGTAACGGCATCTCCTCACCTAGGGACATGCTCGCGAACCTCAAGCGGTGCGTGGTCAACTCGCGTTGCCCGCACTTGCGTCTCGCCGGAGGCGGCGGCGGCGCATAGCTTTACCCCTCTTATTACGTAGGTACCTTTGAGAGACTTCCAACTACAGCGCGACGCGTAACCGTAAGCGCGGCGTTGCCTAGCTGTACTGTAGCCTAGTTGATGTGCTGATGGTGGTGATCCACTCCGGTTAGGTACGAGCTTGCGTTAGACTAATGCCTTGCTCACGATGACGCGATGGGCGAGAAGGTCACCTTCTCGCCTATCGCTTCATCGTGACCGAGTTGATAAGTGTGCGATAACCTTTAAGGTCATGATCGTACTCATGTATCTACGAGTACGTATGTATTTTCTAAGTTTATCTAGGACATCGCTGACAGATTAGTGAGCCGCTGCAGGAAAACATCGTATAGTGACTATCATCACTATCTATCTATCTTCTATATATATACGAGTAGTTGTGGTCCTATAATTATGAAGTGACCGAAGTATATTTTTGGAAAAACAAGGTACTTTTTCTTTTGTATAAACTGATTGATTGAAGCTTAAAACCTCGTAAAATAATAGCTTTATTAGTAGGTTACAATGAATAAGACTCATTAGGCAAAACAATTGCACTTCCCTTTAAAAACCTATGTATCGTAAATTCACATTGTATTTCAAAAGTACTGGCCGCCGGACAAATAATTAAGAACGCAAATAAATATGTTCTCCATTTTGAATTTCGAAGACGGATATATTTTTTTTAGTTTGCCCCCAATTCTATGTTTACTTTCTCTTATGTTTTTTCAGTCAAAAGTGCATAATTAAATTTAAATTATTTCAAAATCATGGCTAATAAGGAAACTTGTGATACATCGACCCGAAAAACGATTATGGCACTGCGTGAACGTGATTGGTCGTATAAAAACATTGCTGATCATTTGAAGTGTTCCAAAATTAAGATTTATAACGCTGTAAATCATGAAAAGAAATTTAATACTAACAATAATTTTACACGAAAATCTAGGTCTAGAAAAACGACGCATCTTGATCTATGCTTTAATTTTTCGCTCAGCTAAAGCTGATCCATTTAAGGGTTCCGAAATTATAAGAAGGGAAGTTTTTGACAATGGGGGAGTATCTGCGCGTACGTTACGAAGATGCTTAACGCATGCAAAGCTTTTTGGAAGAATCGCCCGGAGAGTACCACTTCTCAAGAAGATGCATCGAAAAGCAAGATTAAACTTCGCTAGAAAGTATGGCGCCTGGACTATAAATCAATGGAACAGCAAAATTAAAAATAATCTTAAGTTTACGTAAAAAATAGATAAGCATGGAGGCGGAAACGTTAAAGTTTGAGGATGTTTCTCAAGGCATGATGTTGGGCCGGTTAAAAATATCAATGGCATCTTAGCCCAGTTTCAATACAATTCAAAACGGTGAAAGAAAACATCGTGAGGAAACCGTCATATTGAATCAAAAATTCGAAGACATGTGACATCCACCAACCTGCACTGGGCCCGCGTAGAGGATTACGACTGATTCCTTGTCAAAGAGAGGCCTGCATGCACAACGGACCAAATGGGAGTCCATATGCGGCAAATGGACTCCCATCCATCTGTCCTAACGCCCACTCTACGGAGTCGTCGGCTCAACGCCGCACCGCCGCCGCGCCGCCGCCGCCTTCACTCAGCCGCAAGCGTAGCTTCAGTAAACGTGAACCGCAGCGCGACGGCCTCAGATTGACGAACCGAATACGTGCTTATAGCCTTCGCCAAACTTCTGGGCAGCCCTGAAGTTAGTTTACCGGATGCGCGAGACACGAAACGGTGCTGTTTTTGTATGAATTTTACTACTGCGCAGCCATTGTAGCCAACTTCAGCGCGGCAAAGAAGTCTGGCGAGAACTATACATTGTGTTGACGCCTCGTTGACGATGACCACTGATGAAGAATCGGCGATCCCGTGCAGTGCTTACGTATACGTGTACTTTTAGGATGCAGTACCAGTAACAAAACTTAACAAAAGTGTAACAAGTAACTACTCTAGATCGAGATCTGTCATCTGTCCGATTACGATTGACAAATTATGTAAAGATTCATTAATTCATTAATTCTTTATTGTACACCAAAAAAACAATATTCAATACAATGTGATAATAAAGTACATGTACAAAGGCGAGCTTAATTCAGTGTTGAGTTCTCTTACAGCAAACCCTAGAGAGTGACAGAGAAAGATGACAAAAGAGGGTATGATCCAGTGTACAATTTTAAAATAACATAATTATAATCATAAAAATAAATCATAAATATATACATAAGTACATAATATATATATATTAACATTGCGTTAAAAGGAAATGCTCTTTAATTTTCCTCTTGAAGACATCGAGAGAAGGGCTATCGCGTAGGGAGTGTGGGAGAGAATTCCAGAGGTGCACTGCAGTTACAGAGAAGGAGCCATCATAACGGCTGGAAGTGTGACGCGGAGTACGAAGGAGAAGCGAAGTGGCGGTGCGACAAGGTTTGCCCCTCGGGACGAGGTACTCAAACCGTTCGCGAAGGTATTGAGGAGAATTAGGATTGTGCAGGATAGTATAGAGAAGGGATAGGATATGGGTATCTCGTCGACGCCGAATCGGCAGCCACTTCAATCTGGTCCGAAATTCCGACACATGGTCGTACTGGCGGAGGCCGAAAATAAAGCGGATGCACAAATTCTGCAATCGCTCTAGTTTGTTTAGGAGTACCTCCGTTGCATCCAGAAAACAGACATCCGCATAGTCTATGAGCGGTAGAAGAAGAGATTGAGCAAGAGTGACCTTAGTGTGAAATGGTAAGAATTTTTGGAGACGTTTAAGAGACTGAAAAGAGTAGAAGACCTTCTTACTCACATCTGCAATATGAACCTCCCAAGAGAGGTTAGTATCTATATGGACGCCTAAGTTTTTCGCGCTTTTGGAGTAATATATGGGCACTGAGTTATACATTACTGGCGGAAGAGACTGGGGATCTAATAGATTGAGCATGTATCTGCCACCAATAATGAGCGCTTGAGATTTAGTTGGGTTCAGCAGCAGTCCAAAGGACTGAGTCCACTTGTTGATATTCTCAAGGTCATCATTGATGGCAGCCACAGACTCGGCGAGTTCACCCACTTTAAAATGGCGATATAACTGCAAGTCGTCTGCATAGAGATGAAAGTTAGAAGTTAGGACCTTAGTGATAGCATTTATAAAAATTGAGAAGAGAAGAGGAGAGAGGACACCACCTTGAGGAACACCCGCAGTCAAGTCACACCATTCAGAGGAATCCTCATCAGATCGAACAGACTGCGAGCGACCCCGGAGATAAGATTTGAACCACTCAATTACCGGGGCAGAGACATTAAGGGAGGAAAGGATTCCTAAGAGAATGTCAAAGTCTACCGAGTTAAAAGCACTGCTGAAGTCCAGTAGAACCAATATAGTTAGACATTTATTGTCCATAGCCAGTCGTATGTCATCGGATATTTTGACTAGAGTCGTAACGGTGCTATGGCCAGGTCTGAAACCAGATTGGTAAGGACTCAGCAGGCCATTAGAGGATAAATAACAAGATAGTTGCTTCTGAACAATACTCTCGAGGACTTTGGAGAGGATTGGGAGGATGGATATTGGACGGAATTGGGATGGTGAGGAAGGATTTGGAACTTTGGGAAGATTCAATTAAATTAATTAATTAATTTATTATTTTCCTTAGAAGGAAAGATCCAATTATTTTAATTTGGAGATTAATTTTGTTTAATCATGTGGTGTGTCGAAGTTTGTGTGGAAAAGATAAAACATAAATACTTATTGAAGTTAAATTCTTTAAAAAAATATTTACCTCTCTCTGCCGAAAAGTTAATCTTGACAAACAACAAAACATTTTCACTACCAATTCACATGCTGTTGATAACATCGACGTTGATACAATAGGAATACTGAACAAAGAGCACAACTTGCTAGTAATAAATGTACTAATCTAGATTCCTATTAAAATAGTAACGCTCCAAGAGAAATACAATCGAATAGAGAGTAATAAAACTGTATTACTGTGACAATGAGTGGTAGCGGTAGGTAGGCGAGCAGCGAGCGGGGCTACGTGCCTACTTCATGACTTCGCCAGTACAAAGTTACCTGTATGGGCAGCAAGAGGCCGTGCGCCAAGGAAAGAGGCGGAGTACCTAACTTATTATTTAATTTAAAATCATCAAAAGGATATAATATCTATTACACTAATAACCCTGACGGAACATTATATGCTGGAACTGCTGTTATATTAAAGATAGCATCAAACAACACAGTCTCCCAAATTTTAGACAGGCATAACTGCAGGCTAGACGACTGGCAGGGCTCACTCAACATCGCTGAGGTGTATTTCCCGCCTCGGCATCGTGTTTGAAAAAATGTTCAATGACTTTCTTAAGACGCTAGGAGGCAGATATACTGCTCGAGGGGACTGAATGCCAAAATCACCTCCTGGGGCTCCACGCTGACCACAACCAGAGGCAGAGAATTGAAAAGGCCAATAGATTCAAACTCTCTCAATATAGTAACAACAGGGGAGCCAGCCCACTGGCCAACTGATCCCAATAAAACACTCGACCTCAACGATTTTTTTAACACGAAAGCAATGTCAGAACTGTACACAAAAATCGAATCAAGCCTAGATGGCAATTCCGATCATACACCAGTGATATGAACACTGAGCACCACAGTTATTTGGAAGGAGACTCGAGACACATTGTTCAATCGCAAGACTGATTGGGACTCATTCCAGAACTGTATAACGGAAAATGCCAACCTGCACTTGCCCCTCAAAACAGAGGAAGATGTAAAAACTGCTGCTTGGCTTACAACCAACCTGATAACAAAGGCTGCTTGTATGGCCACTCCATACATAAAGTACAGTCGTCAGCAGCAGGACACCACATTTGAAATACGGGAGATAATAGCTGCAAAACGAAGAGTAAGACGACACTGGCATACAAGCGGGAATGTACACGACAAAAGGGCTCTCATGAGGACACAAAAGAAACTGAAGCAAATGTTGGAAGAAAACGAAAATGCCACTCTTCAAGACAAACTGAAGACCTTGTCACCCCATAAACTGTATGATTACTCCCTGTGGAAAAGCACAAAAACTTTAGTTGAGACAACCGAATGGAAACTGGGCGAGAAAACCTGTAGACCTAAGCTCTTTGTTGAATTTTTGAATATTTGATTCAACCCAAATGAACCCGACATCATGTACCCCAAATATGAAATTGACCAAGTCCTTGACAGCGATCAGCAAATATAAAAACCTATACGACTGTGTAGGTACCCCAGAGAGCTATGGAGATCTATTAAAAACCTGAAGAAGAAGGAGGCACCAGGTTTCGATTTGATTAAAGCAAAAGTCTTGAATCATCTACCGAGAAAAGGAATTGTTCTGCTTACTTTTTTCTTCAACGCAGTGCTGGGACTAAATTATTGCCCGCGCATTTGGAAGATCTCAATTATACATATGGTAGCTAAACCAGGCAAACCACTTAGTGAAATTTATTCATATAGACCTATAAGATTTCTTCCCATATTGTCTAAACTGTTCGAGAAAATACTACAACAACGTTTGACACCCATACTTGAGGAGCAGAAGATAATTCCCGAACACCAATTTGGCTTCCGGGCACACCATGAAACGATAGAACAGGTGCACAGAGGTCCACACAATCCCACATTCACTGGAAAGGAAGGAGTACTACTCAGGTGCCTTTCTTGACATACAACAGGCGTTTGATGGAGTATGTCATAGGGGCCTTCTAAGTAAACTAAAAACCTATCTACCATACGCTGCATACTTGTTGGCCTAGTCTTACCTGGAGGATCAAGTATTCCAGGTTAAATATGGAGACTGCCCATCTTCACTTTACCCCAAAGAAGCTGGAGTGCCCCAGGGTTTAGTGCTGGATCCCATCCTGTACACGGTATACACATCTGATCTACCCCTCCCTAATGCAAATAGTTGCGGCATAGGTTGCGGTAACCTATGCCGACGATACTGCAACACTTTCCTGCGATAAAGATCCCATCAGAGCACCCTAAAACTCCAAGGACACCTGGACGTTATTGGATCATGGCTGAACAAATTGAGATACAGGGCTAGTGCTACCAAGTCTGTCCACATTACCTTCGCACTAAGAAAAGGGGACTGCCCAACAGTGACACTTGATGGTAATGTTCTTCCACAGAAAGGTACGGTCAAATACCACGCATCGACAGAACGCTTACCTGGCGCTAGCACATAAAGCCCAAAAAGGATCAGGCAAACAGGAAACTGGGAGACTGACACCACTCAGGTTGGAAAACGAAGTACTGATCTACAAATGCATTCTAAAACCCAGCTTAGATGGAGAGCTGGAGATATAACAAAGCTTCCAAAACAAAGTACTAAAAATGTTGAGCAGCTCTCCTTGGTTCACGAAGAACATAGATGTACATAAGTACTTACAAATCCCTACTATCAAAGAGATGGAAACGTCAAGTATTATAAGGAAAGCCTCAAAATCACCGAAATGAACTCGTTGCGGCACTACTGAAGTCCTCGGACTCTACCTACAGACAGAAAAGAAAAATAATAGCTCCAATTTAAATTGGTTGGTGATACATAACGAGATGACGCAGCTCAGCATGTGAAGAATCTCGAACTGCCAAATGAAGGAACAACCAATCTGATTATAGCTCAGAGGCTGATTGCAGATGAAAAGAACAGAAAAAATGCGAATATCACGCGCAGTGGGTTCCGAACGAATCATAATGTACTCTGTGCTCATCATAACTTTATTTTAAAACAAAAGCTTTCTTACAGGTCTTTCAGTGTATAAATTGCTAAGAGATATTCATTTTTATAAGAGCTAATAGTACCACTGTCAACGATCAACATCTTCTTCTTTTCGTGTGAGGATGTCTCCACCTCTGGTGTCAGAATTAGTAAGGCCGCCTCTGGAAACCCCAAGGCCTCTGACTTGGCTATTTCAGACTTACGTTAACTTTTCCTCACGATGTTTTCCTTCACCGTTGCCTGTGATGTCCAACATAAACTTAGAAAGTACATAATTACGATGAATTTGAAAAATTCACATTGTTACTTGCCCGGATTTGAACACTCGACCTCAAGCACGAGAGGCGAGGTCTTAGCCACTGGGCCACCAAGACACAACCATCAATATTGATTGTTACGATTCGGTCACCGAATGTTTACAAAGGTGTGCTCGGGAACTGCTACCATAGCACGAGCTGACTAATTTTGCGCGTCTAACGTCTAACGATGTTATGTTACGAGGACAAGTAGCCCATAGTAGTCATCATCCTCTTGCCCGTATCCAAATTACAAATGAAACATGCTTTTTATTTTTTTGCCGGACCCCTAATTCGTTTTCTTAACTAAAAGTAGTCTAAGTTAATACTCATAAGATCAGTGAAAGTCCCATCAAACACGGTTTTGCCTTTTCTGAGATTCTAGAAGATAAAATTGATTTTTGTTATAAGTACCATAATAAACTACTCATGAATTAAATAAAAAAAAAATCACTAACAGACACTTCAATTTTATTGTACAGTGAAGAGTCAAAAGTACAGTTGCATTCTAACAGCACTAAAGTTTATTTGTAAGAGGTTAATGCTCCACAAACAGCTAAATTAAAAAGCTTAAAATCAAAAGTAGATGAACTACTTTTGATTTTATGCTATAGATTAAATCAGTCATGAACTATTGAATTTCATTGAATGCACCAATTCAAAATAAATACTCAAGATTTAACACCATAAATCTTGTGTATTTTTGAAGTTAAAGGAGTGACCACCATTCCACTTGCTTGCCCTAATTGCTTATTAGCACAGTGTACATGTAGAGCAAACCACTTCCTATACTTCATTTGTCACACTAATATTATTAAGACAAAAGTTTGTATGTGTGTAAGTAAGATAAGATTATTTATTTATTTGCCCAAACATGTGTAAACATGCAACAAATCATTACACTTGCATGCAGGATGACAAAAAAAAATAGCCATGTTTGCATATTTGCGTGCAAATATTATGAAAAAAACAATAACAATTAATTATTCAAAAGAATTTAAAAATAAATTAATTCCAAATGTCAAGAGTAAAAAAACAAAAAAAAACATATATTAACAGTGTCAAAAATGTCAAGCAAATTTCAAATCTATGTAAAAATAATTCTAAATGTCAACAGTAAAAGAAAAATAATTAATAATAACAATATCATAAATATTAGCAAATTAATGTCAAATCTATGTAAAAATAATTTCAAATGTCAACAGTAAAAAATAAATAATAACAATGTCAAAAGTATCAAGTAATTAAAACATCCAATAACAATAATTAATGTCAAACCTATGGGAAAAATATCAATCAAATGTCAAATCTATGGAAAATATAAATCAATTGTAGAAAAATAAAATCAAAATAATGTATGTCAAATGCTTGTAAAAAAAATAATCAAAAACAAATGTCAAAATAGTATTAACAATCTATGTCAAAATGAAAGTTTCTGCCAGAATTTCGCTAATACTACAGTAAGCCCTGTTAATTAAAAACAACTTTAATTGTTTCTTCAGTTGCACATTATTAAGGTCCCTCCATCTTTTGGGTAGCTTATTATAAACAACTGGAGCCATGCAAAAAACACTTTTGTGCTTATGTACCGTTCTACTGCTATGCAGTCAAAGCTGACTTTGATCAAGCCTGTTTCTCGGAAATTCATCTGCCATACGTACTTACTAAGTGTGTTTGTACGTTTGTTACTCTTTCATGCAAAAACTACTGATTGTGGATGAAATTTGGCCAAGAGATTAGTCTGGAATAGCACATAGGATACTTTTTATCCTGGGAAAATATTACCATGGCATAATTTTCGACATTCACTCGGACGAAACCATTGGAAAAAGCTAGTTATAGAGTAAGATTGAATATCCAACTGACTGCCTGCCTACGAGTATACCTTGGCCTCAGAACCGTCATAAATATAAAATAATAAGATTCGTAAAAATCTTATTAATAAATCTTATTAACGAATCTTCTTAATCGGTACATTATTGTATCCAGGCCCTTAAACTAGCTTGAGCTTCTGGATATAGGAAATCCATTGCTCCCAGAAGTTCAGAACATCAAAATGGCAAACAAATCTTTCAAATCAAATCAAAATGTTTATTTGCCAGAAATACTATAATACTAATAATTTGTTGGTTGGGTTATATTTTTTTACACAGACCAGCGGTTTCAAAAAATTTTGTGTAGAAGGATACTCATTATTATAACGAAAACTATGTATACCAGACGAGTTTACATCACGATTATAAGGGCGCCTACGACACGACGTGTCAAGGCTGCCAGATGTACGATTTGAATCGTACTCCTACGATTTTTTGGCATTTTTACTCATGTACGATCGCCAGACCAAGATCGTACGGAAAATGTACGATTTTTTTATGCCTGGCAAATCTGGCAACATTTCATAATGAAACGAACGAGTTTTGGGGAATTTCCCAACAACCTAACGCGTACCTAGATCTTTTACTTGAATGAAGACTCTTTGTAGAGCCATTTAAAGGCTGTATTTTTACGAATCTTATAATTTTTTTCTTTCGGTAATAATTGCGACTCGTCTAAAATTCTTTTTTGTTTTGTTGTGAGTGTTTCATTTCTTCTTTCTATTGCATTTCTTTTCTAAAACTAAACGAATTTTTGTTATTTTTAATAAAAACTTTGTACTTCTTCGTTGTACGATCTTTTCGTTTCAATATTTCTTTGGCATACGATTTTTTTGTAGTTGGTGTACGATCACACCATTTTTGCACCTGGCAGCCCTGCGACGTGTCGTCACGTCAATGAAGTGACGGTAGTCGACACGCAAACAAAGTGCTCCCATATTAAATTGTCTTAAAAAATAATATTGAACTATTTAGTGAATAATTTACGATTTAACTGAAGAAATCAGGGCAAACAGAGGGTGAAAGTGTTATCCGAACATAACATCCACTACAAACTAAATAATATCAACATTTGAATATCTTCACGTAACAATCCATGATAGCTTATTTAGCTATCATTCGGGAAGAAATTGTGCAAAGGATCGCTAATTGCAAAAAAATAACAAAACAATCTTTCAAATCGAAGTAACAGTTGCTGGAAAAAATATTCAAACACAGTCATCTGATCGAACTATTTATTTTTTTGTTATTCAGTACTAGTAGCAACATAACACTTATTTCAACGCTTAACGTAACTGCGTCAGTGGCCTGTTTAAAACAACGTCTACATCTTACGACGCATGACTCGGGTTCGGATCTCACACACTGCTTGTTTTTTTGTGAATGTTAGAAATATATTATTTACCGAGAAGTTTAACATACAACTACAAGAATATTAAACATCAACTCAATCATTCAAGATCAACATAACCATTACACACGGTCATAATGGATAATTACGAAAAACAACCTTACTCAAAGAAGACCAAAACATTCACAATAAAAATATGTAGCGGCAGCGAATTCGATATGTATACCAAAGTCTACCTAACGTAATAGGAAATAGTGATGATATCACTATATTGAAGGAGGAGATAGAAAAATTAAGACCGGAGCTGCAAACTGCCAACTCAGAAATTGATAACCTAAACTTTGAAAATAACACACTTAAAAATAATCTACTAGACTGCGGAAAAAAGATAAAACTACTAAAATCAATAGGAATACAAGAAAGTACAAACAAAGAAAATCCACAAAGGCAGTTCAATTCGCCTCAATATCACCGGAGAGTACGGACACTATTAGTGAAAACAGGTCTACCTAGGACTTCTTCCAGAGAATACACAATACAGGCATTAAACTTGGATAAGCCCAAAAGCTGACCTACTAAACAATTCGGTGACTGATAAAAATAAGCCTCCTGGGGTCGATAAGCGGCTTTCATTAAAAGCTGCCAAACTTATGACTAAAAACAGAAAACAGGACAGTTGTGAAAATGAGGCAAGAACAAATATATTGCACACAACTATAATTGGTGATTTGACTCACGACACTCCAAGCAGTAGAAATACTTCGTCACGCAATTATAAAGATGATAAAATAAAAAAAGAGTTATGACATTATGTAATGAATAAGGGAATGGACTACGTCGTTTACTTACTCCGCTTTTGGGATCAGATTATACGGTAATCTCGTTTATAAAATCTGGTACTACATTGAGAAACCTCATTGATTCATCAAAAACTGAATTAAATATGAATGACTATGTTACTGTTGAGGAGCTCGTGGCTAAATAATAACAGCCGCACGGGTCGATCTTCAAGGTTAAGCAACGCTTGACGAGGTCGGTCAGTGGATGGGTGACCATTTTAACATACCGAGTTGCCTCCGTGCCTCGGAAAGCACGTTAAGCCGTTGGTCCCGGCTGTCATTTGAAGATCTTTGACAGTCGTTACGGGTAGTCAGAAGCCTGATATCTGACACCAGTCTTGCCAAGGGGTATCATGTTACCCAGTTACTGGGTTGTGGAGGTCAGATAGGCAGTCGCTCCATGTAAAAACTGGTACTCAGCTGAATCCGGTAAGACTGGAAGCCGACCCCAACAATAATTGGGAAAAAGGCTAGGCAGACAGACTATGTTACTGTTGTTGGGGGCCGCCATGAACGCAACCCATATGAAACGGAAATGTGCTTACATACATGGCTATAATATATCAAGACCACTAATATAATTACATGTGAAGTTCCATCAAATAGATATCTTAATGAAACAAAACTCAATTACATGTTAAGATTTATCTGTGGAAAGTATGACAATGTTATTTTTATGGATATGGACTACTCTAGCTATTTCGTGAATAAATATCTATGTGTTCTACAGTAAAATATAGCAGGAATATGCCTTAATTAACTTTCATAAAAGGACCTGTCCGTTGATGTACTATGCGTAACGGAGCATTTTATGATGTCAGGTCATGAAGATCGCCTTATAGAGCCTAGGTTGGCTGTATGTTTCCAGCAGAAAAAAATAGCAAACGCGTCAGATCTTATATTCTGGTCTGGTCTGGTCACTTATGGAGGGAGTTACCAGAGGTTTCAGAACTTTCATTGTCTAATATAGTAGAATGCTGTGCAATTGAGCTGACTAGTTATAAAATTGTAATAATGTATTTATAGAGTTAGCAAACTAGAGCAATTATTAACATTAATGGCAAGAAGAAATTATAGGCAAATTATTGTAGCAGAGGATATAAATATAGATGTATTGAAAAAAAAAACGAACTAAGATGTCTCCTAAAAAGTTTTAACATGACACTAGCCACCAGCCATTACCACGATGTAACGCTAAACCTGTATTGATAATTTTGCCCTAAGGTGTAGTAGTACTACCTATAGTATAAGATCTATGACCCTATCCATATGAATGTATCTTCTATTAATATATTAACACACTTATACTCTTGCAGTCAGTAATTAAAGGTAATCGCTTGAGAACAGTTGTTTCAATAACACTACATCCCCACATGGCGACCCTTGCCATTTTTGGGGCGCGTGACGCGTTTTCTATCTCGGCGTAGTGTTACGGCTCCAAAGCAAAGTAAATAAATTAAACTCTTTGTAATAAATTGGCGTGGAAATATTTGTGGATAATGGAACTTTCGTAATTAAAATGAATCAAGTACATTTAAAAAGTTAATTTAACGTCCGGAAATCAGTGAAAATGTGTTGTTCCAACGTAGAAAAGGAGACGGTCTTCGTGAACCAGAATTCTGCAGGGTCCAATGATGCACACGTTGAAGAATTGAAGGCACATATTTCGACGATCAGTATTATCCTCATAGTAATTTGCGTTTTACTGGGTCTTGGCATTATATATTTTGCGTGGAAGCAGTACAGGAATTGCCACCATTCCTGGATCAGGGACCAGATTTTGCAGAACAGCCTGCGACGATCGTTCAACCGTTCCAGAGCAATTCGCGGAGAAGAGCAAGTAAATCTTCCAATGACGTAGAAGTCGGAGTATTCATCATACACATCTGGCAGCTGTGCGGTATCATTTGTTTTAGTGAAGTGCATACTAAGTGCGTCTCAAGTGCGTTGTGCGTATTATAGTGCGTAAAATGAAAACGCGAATCATCATATAAATCAAGAGACAATAAAATGATAATAGACATTAAGAATTAAAATAATGAACTCTAAGATAAATTAGCAGTTTAAGTTTGTTTTGAGTGATCGTATATCATCATGTATCATCTTACACGCTGTGTCCCCTACTACAGTAATTCACTGTGAGAATCGGGTATGTATTAAATGGTTTAATTAATATAGATTACTTTTGCATGGGGGAATGGAAGATGAATTGTTACATTGCTTAAATGATCTTATATCAATAAGGAAATATTTAATTAAAAAAGGAAAAACACGATTTAAGGGTAATGTTATTAAGAATAAATTATGTGAGGTTGAAACAATTTATGAGAAAAGTAAAGGATTAATAAAGCTATTATCTACAAAACCAGGAGTAAAATCAGAATTGTTAAAATCATTATCAGTTACGAAAAACGAAATAGAATCGTGTTATTCGCAAATTAATGTTTTGTGCACTGTAATTAAATCAGACTGTAATAGTGACAGTGATATTTCTGAAGCAAGTCCAAATTCAGAATCAATCATGGAGTTCGATTTAAAAACGGCGTGTAGTTTGATTCCTGTAATGACCAATAACGAAAATAATATCAGAAGTATCATTGACTCTATAGAAATGTACGCAGACATGTTGTCGGAAACGGGGAAAAAATTACTAATGACATTCGTTTTGAAAAGTAGATTATCAGAAAATGCTAAATTACGTATAACCAATAATTACACATCTGTGAACGATTTTGTCAGAGATTTACGTGTTGCACTTTTACCTAAAAAATCGTTTACTGCAATACAATCACGATTACAAAACGCAACGCAAGGCTGGCGTACAATTGATCAGTTTGGAACAGAATTAGAAAAGTTATTTACTAATCTGACCATATCGCAAGCAAATGGTAATTCTGATAGTTATTCCGTACTCAAGCCCATAAACGAAAAATTGGCAATTAAGCGATTCGCAGATGGATTGAAGGATTCGAGACTAAGTACGATTATTGCTGCACGTAACTATGACAGTTTAAAGGACGCGATCCAGGCAGCGAAAGATGAAGAGTTGACATCGGCATCGACTTCGACCAACGAAAATGTCATGCAGTTTTCACACCGCGGAAGAGGTAAGTTTCATAACAATAACAACAACTTTAGGAATGGCCGTGGTTCTCATAATCAGCAGTTAAACCAACGCAGTCGAGGACATCATTATCAGCATAATTCAAATAATTTGAGAGGTAATTTTAGCCACAATTCTAATAACTTCGGCAGACGTGATTTCAATAACTCACGTGGGCGATCATCCCATAACTATCGTGGTAACGGACGTGGACGAGATTATCAAACTTCGAACGAGAATCGATCGAGTAATGAAACTCGTAGTAAAGGTCGTACCAATAGAATATTTTATTCCAACAATGAACAAGATAAGAACGATAGTATGCCTACAACAAACGAAATGCAGTTTTTTCGATCTTAAACATAACATTTTAGCTTTGCAAGGTAAGGCAAAATTTTTAGCATTATACATAGGTAATAGGAAATATTATTGGTTAATAGATACCGGAGCATCTTTGTCCGTAATTAAAAAAGATGCGTTACCATACAATAGTGCAGTAATTAGAGATGAAACCATCATAAATGGTATTGGAGGTAAAATTAGTTCATCAGGGTTTGTTCAACTTAGTTTGACTCATCGTGATGACCAACACTTTGTTGACTTTAATATCAAGCTTCATGTTTTTGATAACATACCATTAAAGGCAGATGGAATATTAGGTTTAGACTTTCTTTGTCAGTACGCTTCAAATATAAACTTAGAAACTAATGTCATTAACCTATCTAATTATGGAAAGTATTATTCATTAGAACTAAGTGATGTCATAGATTACTCAGCTGAGGTGTTACATATCCCAGCACGAAGTGAGTCGATACATTATTTACTATTAAATATTGAGAATATGAATGACTGTATTATCCATAGTGAACAGTTAGCGGAAAATGTTTTTCTAGCGGGATGTATTGGACGAATAAAAAATAATAGATTACCGGTTAAAATTTTGAACACTAACGAGCAGGATATTTACCTACCAACTTTTCAACCACAGATATATTCAATTGAAGAGTTTCACTTATGCAATTTTAAATCAAACACTAACAGTTTAGAACGAGCAAAGAACTTATTAAACATTTTAAATTTAAATCATTTAAAAATGGACGAACGGAAATCTATTGAAGAATTATGTTCTAAATATTCGGATGTTTTCTTTTTACCAGGTGATAAGTTAACGACTACAAATGTTTATGAACAATCCATAACTATAAAACCAAATACAAGTCCGGTTTATACGAAGCAGTACCGATTGCCGCATTGTTTGAAAAATGAAGTAAATAGGCAAATTCAAAAAATGATTGACAATGACATTATAGAAGAGGCGAAGAGTGAGTGGTCGAGTCCTGTTTTACTGGTACCAAAAAAAAGCAGCAACGATAAAAAATGGCGACTAGTGGTCGATTATCGGAAGCTTAATGACCGTATTGTAGACGATAAATTTCCTTTGCCAAGTATTACGGAAATTTTGGATTCGCTCTCTGGCTCAGTCTATTTTTCGCATTTAGATCTTAATCAAGGATATTACCAAGTAGCTTTAGATAAAAACAGTAGAGAGTATACAGCGTTCACAACTAGTACTGGGCAATACCAGATGAAGAGGCTACCTATGGGATTAAAAACAAGTCCGAGTGCTTTTAGTAGAGTAATGTCAGTTGCTATGTCTGGGTTAACATACGATAAATGTTTTATATATTTAGACGATTTAGTAGTCTTTGGGAGAAATTTAGATATCCATAATAAAAACTTAACAGACGTCTTGGAAAGACTTAGGAAAATTAATTTAAAATTAAATCCAGAAAAATGTAATTTTTTAAAGAAAGAAATTCTTTATTTAGGGCATTTAGTATCAGAAAATGGAGTCTTACCCGACCCAGTTAAAGTAGAAGTATTGAAAAATTACCCTGTACCAAGTAATACTGATGAAGTAAAAAGATTTGTAGCATTTTGTAACTATTATAGGAAATTCATTAAAAACTTTGCAAGAATAACTTGTCCATTAAATAAATTAACTAGAAAACATGTACCATTTGTTTGGACTGAAGAGTGTCAAAGTGCGTTTGAAGCAATGAAACATGCTTTAAGTACACCACCAGTATTAGATTTTCCAGATTTTTCTGAAAATAATGAGTTTGTCATTCAAACAGATGCATCAGGGACGGCTATTGGAGCAGTCTTGTGCAATAAAAATATGAAACCTGTAGCTTATGCTAGCAGACCTCTGAATAAAGCTGAACTCAATTATCCAACCATTCAGAAAGAGTTAGTTGCAATTGTTTGGGCTGTAAAGTATTTTAGACCCTATGTATACGGTAAATCATTCACAATTATGACAGACCATAAGCCTTTAATATATTTATTTTCAATGAAGGACCCATCTAGCAGACTACTTAAATTTAGACTAGCACTAGAAGAATACGATTTTAAAATTTTATATTTAAAAGGAAAAGATAATAGCGTAGCAGATGCATTATCTAGAATTAATATAACATCGGATACTTTAAAACGGACGCATAATGAAATTTCTTTAGTTATGACTAGAGCTCAGAAAAAACGTTTAGATGTAGGAAAACAATTGGATACACCTAGTTTTAGTAAACGAGGCGAAACGTGGCCTGATCAACCACGAGTAGTTGAGGTACTAAAAATTCCGAATAATTCTGTAGAAATGAGTTTTATAGGAAGTGATGAATTAAATAAATTAAAAAGACAAAATAATATAGATGAAGAAAAGGAATGTTTTATTTATAACAATCGAAAGAAGATGTTGTATATTAATCTTAACTTTAGAGCACAACTTACGCGAGCCGAATTTGTGACTAAGTTAGGTCATTTTTGTAAACGAATAGGTATAAATGAGCTATGCATAGTAAAAAATAAGGAATATGAGAGTTTTATTAAAGATGTATTAAAAGAGATAAAAGACAATAAGGATTGGACCGGTCCACGTATTTATGTATTGAGAGGAGTTAGGAGAATTTATAATGAAGAAGAAAGAAAGTATATTTTACATGACTTTCACCTACTACCTACCGCAGGACATGCAGGAGTACGTAGGATGACCAATAATATTAAGAGACATTTTTACTGGCCAGGCTTAGACAACGATATTAGACAATTTGTGAGTAAATGCATTAAATGTCAGAAAATGAAGCATTGTAAGTATATCAAGGCGCCCATGGAGATAACTACAACGGCTTCACATGCTTTTGAAAAAAATTATCTGGACGTCGTAGGTCCATTAGAAAAAGACATTGAAGGAAATTGTTATATTTTGACACTGCAGTGCGAGCTTACTAAGTTCGTAGAGGCCTATCCTTTGAAAACGAAGGAAACCGTAAGTATTGCTAAAGCATTAGTTAATAATTTTATTTTAAGATTTGGAATACCTAATACCATCGCAACTGATCGTGGAACAGAATTTGTATCGTCAGTAATGGAACAGGTATGTAAACTTTTATGTATAAATAAATTAATGTCTACAGCGTATCACCATCAATCCATCGGTGCGCTCGAAAATTCACATAAAAATTTAGGATCGTTTTTACGAATACAGTGTAATGGCCAAAAAGACACATGGAGTCACTGGCTGCCATTTTGGTGTTATAGTTTCAACAATATTGTTCATACAGAGACAAAGTACACACCATTCGAACTGGTATTTGGTAGAGCTAGTATAGTACCATCTAGAGTTAGTCAGTACATAGAACCATTGTATAATCCAGAAAGTTATCCTTTAGATCTTAAGTATAGGTTACAAGTAGCACATCAAGATGCTCGTAATAATTTACTTATAAGTAAACAAAACCGTAAGAGTTGTTATGATAAGTCTTTAAATAATGTGACATACAGTAAAGGACAACTAATTTTAATTAGAAATGAAATAGCTAATAAGTTAGATCCTCAATGGGAGGGACCATTTGTTGTTTTAAATGATTTAGGTGTTAATGTAGAAATATTAAAAAATAATAAAACCTATTTAATCCATAAAAATAGAACCAAACCTTTGGTTACATAAGAAATGTTATTAAGTTATATTTACGTATAAAAAAAAAAAAAAAAAAAAAAAAAATTGTAATCTATTTTTTTTTTTTTCTATCACCCCTGAGGTGTAGTAGTACTACCTATAGTATAAGGTCTATGACCCTATCCATATGAATGTATCTTCTGTTAATATATTAATAGAAGATACATTCATATGGATAGGGTCATAGACCTTATACTATAGGTAGTACTACTACACCTCAGCCCTTAATTTCGAGAAAAAATGCAGAACGGAAGTGTTAAAATTCGCCCTATCGGATCACACTGCGCAATTGCTGAAGTGTCCCGTGCCTATTAACTGTGTTTTGAAATATTGCTATAAATCGCAACGGGATTTAAGCACAGAGAACATGAAAAAAACTAGGACCTGCCTTGAGAAACACACGTTCTCTGAAATCTATGAAAATGACGATCCAAATGATGGGTTAAATACTTATTTATCGAACAATTTAAATTATTTCATGACCTATGCTTTCCCCGTAGACGTATTAAAATACCAACAAGCAAAAAACCAAAATGGATATCGCAAGGACTTAAATTATGTAGCTTCAAGAAAAGACAATTATTATGGACGTCTAGACTTAAACCTACCCAAATAAAAATAAAAAAATATTCAAATTATTCAAAGTTATTTAAAAAAAATAATTAAACTGACTAAACGATCTCAAAATTAGTACAATATTAAAACTTCTAACAAAAAAAGCAAAATCATGTGGAATATAATAAAAAAACTTTAAGTTAATTCTACCTAATGACTCAATAAATACAATTCCAACTGACTATAAAACAATCAACAAACCACAATTAATTGCTGATAAGTTTAACGAATATTACATGTGCCAATACCTGGATCAGGTGGAGGATCGAGTGCTTATATATTAAATAAACAAAAATCAACGTTCATGGCTCCATGTCAACCAATACAAATATTTAACTTTATAAAAGGTCTCAAAAACACTTTTAGCGTAGGCAATAATAAAATTTCAACTAAGATTATAAAACATGTAGGTTGTAGCCGATTTAATTTCTAAACACTTGAGTCATATCTTTAACATGTGTATCAGCAAGGGTGTTTTTTCTGACCGTCTTAAGATCTCCATAGTTTAAGCTAAATTTAAAAAAGATAATAAGCAGCATTATGCAAAACTATAGACCTATTGCGCTTTTGCCAATCTTTTCCAAAATTTATGAGAAATATATTTATAATGAACTATACGCATACTTAGAAAAACATATGATTCTCTGTAACGAGCAAAGGTTTCCGGAAGAATATGACAATTAATATGGCTATTTATGACTTTCTAATAACTGACTTGAGGACTTGACCCCTGGAGGAGGCCTTCACTCTCACCACGTGAGAGGTTCATGCATGCCTTGTTATTATTTAAAATACACAATTCTTTTTACTGATTTTGTTTTAATTTATTAAATTTGAGTTGATTTTGACATTTTATTTTGAATGATTTTATTTAATTTCTTTTATTTAAACTTATTTTGGCATTTTATTGTGAATGATTTTGTTTTAATTAATTCTATTTTATTTTATTTTGATTGATTTTTGTTGAAGATATATCACCTTCATGTACTAACACTAGGTACTGGCTAGATAGAGAACTGTCTAGTTTGAACTAGCCATAGAATATAGTTTTGTACTGTCTTTTGTACGGTTGTCCTGTTTTTACATATCTTGATCGTATATCTTCCTATTACAATATGCTTAACGATATTGCATGTGTTTTCGCTCTGTAAACCTTCCCTAACAAAGGTTATGGACCCAGGGCAGTAAAGTGTATTGTGTACGTTGTGAAAATAATTCGAAATTGTAAAATTATAAAGTACATGTCGGAAGAAAAATGAATGTACGAATAGAATTATTGACGAAGGACAACTACGACAGTTGGACGGTACAGGTAGAATCATTGGTAATAAAAAATGACTTCTGGGAGTATGTGAGTGGCAAAAGGTAAAACCTACTACGGATGCTGCTGAATTGACATGGGAGAAGGCTGACAGAAAGCGAAGTCTGAGTTGATATTAGCATTAGACCCAAGTGTAGTTCGTCATGTAAAAAGGGTGGAGACTGCACGAGAGGTATGGTTAAAATTAGAGAGCTTATTTGCATCAAGAGGACCTGCAAAGAAAGCGAATTTAATGAAAAGGCTCATGTTACAAAGGATGAGTGAAAACCAAAAGGTATGTGAGCACCTTGATTCCTTTTTCGAAGCCGTCGACAAATTGGAAGAAATGGATATAAAAATCCATGATGACTTGTTAACGATCATGCTGCTGTATAGTCTGCCGGGAAGTTATGAAAACTTTAGATGTGCTATAGAGTCTAGAGATGAGCTCCCAAAGCCAGAGCAACTAAGAGTTAAAATCATCGAAGAGGATAGTTCAAGAGGAAACGCTCAAGTTGACAAAATAGAAGGCGCCTTGTATTTGGACAAACATTCGAAGAAACTTACTGGAAAAACATTTAAGTTCAAATGTTTTAAGTGTCACAATTTTGGCCATAAGGCATCGGAATGCACAAAAAAGAGGGAGAAGACTCAAGAAATTCGATGTGTGGAGTCATGCACTAGTCATGAAAATTGTGAAGCCTTAACCATATATCATGTTTCAGATGACTGTCGCATCGCTGTTGATGCGAAGCGCCGTCAGGAATGGATCTTTGATAGTGGTTGCACTTCTCACATGTGCAATGACGCGGAAAGGTTTGCTGAGGTACGCCCTGCGAGTCAAAAATTAAAATTAGCCACAGATTCTTTGACAACGGTGCAAGGTAAAGGTACAGTTAAGTTATTAGCATGCAATGATGATCGAACGCGTAACATTCAATTTGAAAATACCCTATTAGTTCCCGATTTACGTAGTAATTTAATTTCTATCGCCCAGCTTACTGAACGAGGTTGTGAAGTCACATTCAAGCGTGACGTAGCCTATGTAGTTAAAAAAGGTGAGGTAAAACTGACCGCTGATCGGCGAGGCGATTTGTATTACTTGAGGGAGCAGGACGCTTCAGCGTCTGTGGTATGTAATGAAAGTGTTGTATAGATGGCATGAGCGTATGGGACATCTGAATGCTAGGGATCTTATGAAATTACTTAAGAAATCAGATATTGATCCGATAAAGATCGATAGTAACTTGCATGATTGTGATGTGTGTGCTAAAGGAAAAATGGTATCGTTGCCTTTTGTGAAATCCAATTCACGCTGCAATGAGAAGTTGCAAATAATATACTCTGATGTGGTCGGTCCAATGAGAGTTCAATCGAATGGCGGAAATAAATACTTTATCACTTTTATTGACGATTGTACTCGTTGGTGTGAAGTTTTTATGCTGAAAAATAAAAGTGACGTTTTGTCAAAATTCAAGATTTTTAAATGTCACGTCGAAAATTTGACAGGAAGAAAAATTAAGTATTTACATACGGATAACGGAACTGAATATAAAAATAAATTTTTCTATGAATACTTCTTATCACAAGAGAAGTATATAAAAGATATTTTGAAGAAATTTGCTATGGATAGTTGCAATCCTATTCGGACTCCAATGGAAATTGGAAATCCTGTTATTAGTGAAAAAGAACTAAATAAAGGGAAACAATTTCCGTATAGAGAACTAATTGGAGTGCTCATGTATTTAAGTGTAGCGACAAGACCTGATATTGCTAACGCTACGGCAAAACTTGCACAGTTTGCAGAAAACCCGCAGGAAACTCATTGGAGGGCTGCGAAGCGAGTTCTTCGATACTTGAAAGGTACGATAACTCACGGTTTGGCGTTTAAGCCGACAGGGTTATGCATACAAGGGTTTGCAGATGCAGATTGGGGTAACTGCGTTATCGATAGAAGATCCTTTACGGGTTATTTATTCGTTCTAGGTGGAGCAAGCATATCATGGTCTTCACACAAGCAACGCATCGTTGCGACTTCTACTTGTGAGGCTGAGTTTGTAAGTTTGGCAGAAGCTATGAAAGAAGCTATGTATTTGAATAGCCTGTTGAAAGAACTAGGTTTACATCAACTCTGTAAGGTAAGAATGCATGCTGATAATTTAAGTGCTATTTGCCTTGCTGAGGATCATGGTGTACATCATGCGAAAAGTAAGCACATTGACATTAGACATTTCTTTATAAGGGATGTGCTACGTGACAATAAAAACATAACGTTGGAATATTTGTCAACTGATAAGATGTTGGCAGATGTCCTCACCAAACCTTTACCTCGCGTAAGACACGAATTACTAACAAGTGCTTTAGGATTGTGTGTGCGAAAGTAAAGATAATTTTATTTTTATGGATTGTATCGTACATAAGTTGAGGGGGTGTGTTGAAGATATATCACCTTCATGTACTAACACTAGGTACTGGCTAGATAGAGAAATGTCTAGTTTGAACTAGCCATAGAATATAGTTTTGTACTGTCTTTTGTACGGTTGTCCTGTTTTTACATATTATCTTGATCGTATACCTTCCTATTACAATATACTTAACGATATTCCATGTGTTTTCGCTCTGTAAACCTTCCCTAACAATTTTGTTGTTCTGTTTTAATTTATTTAAATTTGAATTGATTTTGAAATGTTATTTTCTAATGATTTTGTTTTAATTGATTCTATTTTATTTTAAATTATTTTATTTGGTTTGATTCGTTTTGATTGATTTTATTATTTTGTTTTCATTGATTTTAATTTAATACTACATTAGCGGTATGAATTCAATGAATTGAATTATATATGTATTTAATATATAAGTTTTAATGTGATTATTGTTCTATTGAAGAATTTTACTGGATTTATATGTATTGCACTTTAAATTTAAACTAAACTACACTAATTGTGAGATGTAAATTTTTTTAATGCATGAAATAAAAGGCTTTTTAATTTTTTTATTTTATTTTGTTTATTAATATCTGACTTACTAATATTGATAATAAAACAACTGTTTGTGTTGTGTATTGCGACATGACGCAATCTTTGACTGTGTTGACCACAATATTCTAAGAAACAAACTTGACGCCTATGGTATAAGAGGTAACATTCTGGACTTATTATGCACTTACCTTTCTGACAGAAAACAATTTACTGCTATATCAGAGTTAAATTTAAAGACTAAAGAAGAAGTTACATACCTGCCCAAAGAAGTGTAGTTTGGAGTACCACAGGTCAGTTTCTTGGGTCCCTTAATGTTCTTGATTTATATTCATGAACTGCCCAAAGCCATAGACTTCCCAATAACACCCTTTGCTGACGATAGTACAGTAACACTACCTTGCAATAATCCTGAATCATATGAACTTGACGTCAATAACGCGGTCAATTCATTAATCTCTTGGCTTAATAATAATAATTTAAGAATCAATCTTGGAAAAACCCAAATAATGCACTTGGGCCAAAGAAAACCCAGCGCGAAAATGGAAGTACAATACCATCATTATCATTTCAGCCGAAAGACGTCCACTGCTGGGCATAGTCCTCCCCAAGGCCTCGCCACATTGACCGATCCAGTGAGTCTCGCATGCAGCGCCTTCCCGCAACCTTAACCAGGTCATCGGTCTACCTAGTGGGAGGCCTTCCAACGTATCGTCTTCCGGTTCGGGGTCGCCACTACAGAACTTTTCGGCCCCATCGGCCATCCGTTCTGCGAGCAATGTGCCCTGCTCACTGCCACTTAAGTTTGGCAATTCTTCGAACTATGTCGGTAACTTTGGTTCTCCTTCGGATATCCTCTTTTCTGATGACGCAAGGAAGTGATCACGCAAGGAAACTGCGAGCATAGCCCTCTCCATTGCCCTTTGGGTGACTAAGCTTTCCGATAAGGCCCATTGTGAGCGACCACGTCTCGGTCCCATAGGTTATCACTGGCAACACACACTGGTCATAGACTTTTGTCTTGAGACACTGCGGTGAATTGGACGAGAAGACATCGCGCAACTTGCCGAACGCCGCCGGCCGAGTCGGATTCGACGGTTGACCTCTTTCTCGAGGTTAGACCTACCCAACTGGACCGTTTGTCCCAGGTAGATATATTCGTCTACAACTTCGAGTGTAGAGTCTCCGTAAGACATTGATAGGAATGGGTTACATGGGCATTCACCATGACCTTGTCCATGTTCATTTTAAGACTCACTCCTTCGGAGGCTTTACTGAGGTCATCGAGCATTGTACTGAGGCTCTCCATAGTCTCAGCCATGACCACTATGTCGTCGGCAAACCGAAGGTGAGTGATGTACTCGCCATTAACGTTGATGCCGAGCCCCCTCCAGTCCAGAACCTTGAAGACATCCTCCAGCGCAGCAATGAACAGTTTCGGAGAAATGACGTCTCCCTGTCTCACGCCGCGCTGGAGAAGGATTGGTTTCGAGGTCTGATCCTGAAGACGAACTGACATGGTGGCGTTTTTGTACAAACACTTCAACACCTCAATGTACTGGTAGTCGATCTGGCACCGTTGGAGAGACTGCAGTACAACCCAAGTCTCGATCGAATCGAAGGCTTTCTCGTTGTCTACAAGCGCTAAACAGAGAGACAGGTTGTACTCTTCGGTCTTCTGTATAACCTGCCGCAGCGTAAGTATGTATGTGGTCTACGGTGCTAAAGCCATTTCGGAATCCGGCTTGTTCGGGAGGCTGGAAATCGTCAGCCCTGCGCGCGAAACGATTCGTGATGACTCTTGTAAACAACTTGTAGACATGGCTAAGAAATGAGATGGGCCTATAGTTCTTCAGCCGGGCATTGTGCGTCTTCAGCAGGCCAAATTCTCTGGTTTGTCCCTTAGTCGCCTCTTACGACACCCACGGGAAGACATGGGATGGTGAAATTCTTTACGTCCGGCACTATACGGAACAAGAAGTACAATACCAAAATAACAAAATTCACGACGTAGATAGTGCAAAATTTATGTGTTATGATTATTGATAGGCAGCTCAATTGGAAGGATCACATTGAGGCGCTAAAGAAAATTAGTAATTCATCCTATGCCCTGTATAAACTTGCTCCAACAGTAAACACAGATGCACTACTCACAGCAAATCATGGTCTTGTGGCATCTGTATTAAGATATGGTATTATTTTCTGGGGTAATTCCACAAACAGAGAAACCGCTTTTAAAGCCAAAAGCGATCCATCAGAGCCATGTTTGGACTACAAATAATTGACAGTTGTGTACCATGTTTAAAAAAATACAAAATTCTGACACTGCCGGCTTTGTATATTTATGAAACTGCCTTATTTGTTAAGTTGCATGCACATTCTTTTCCCCATCTATCAGACACTATTAAACGTAACAGGCGGAATTATATTTTACGCGGACGAAGACGCAAAACAGCCTTAATGTGGAAAAGCATATTCTGTATAGCCCCACAAGTCTATAACAAAATCCCAAAATCAATGAAAGACTTACATTTAAATGGATTTAAAAAGAAACCAAACTACCTGCTATGTAATAAATGCTATTATAATTTAAATGACTATTTGAATGATACTTTCATATGTTAATTGAATTGAATCTTTTATACTTTGACATCATAATTTAATTTTAATCTTTAATACTTTGACAACCTAACTAAATTAATTAAATTTTATTCATTTATACTTGGACATCCTAATTGAATTGCAATATATAATTTAATGAATATTTGAACGATACTTTGTCATCTAAATTGAATTTAAATATTTTGTACTTTGACATTCTAATTTAATTATTTTAGCTTATAATTTGACATCTTACTCTTTGATACTTCCCTGTACCATCCCCACCACTCGGAACACCATGGTTATGGAGATATCCATGGTTAAAGTTTTGAGGTTAGAATAAAAAGTTCCATCAATATCCATCGATTTTTGGGGCAGGGAGGGGATAGAGAAATAGGGGTATAGGGGCGCTATCCCACTGTACCATTCCCACCCCGCGGAACCCCATGGTTATGGAGATATCCATGGTTAAAGTTTTTACAATTAGTATTTAACAACAATGTCGACGGAGCCCTGCTGCTCCTGTTTCTGTCTGAAGGGTCTAAAGTAACCTAACACGAAGGAGATGACGGGAGATGAGTTTGCTCCTTTGCTCGCTCATTTCAGCTCCCATCATCTCTTCGAACCTAACCTGTCCGTATCGGGGTGCCCGAAGCTCCTGAGCTTGCTTCGCTCGCCCTTGGACTAATTCACAATTTTTACCTCACAAATTAGGTATATAAGAAAAAATATGACATAAAATTGAATAAAATTTCCGTGTCTGGAAAATTTGTAAATAGTTTTCTATTTATGAGAACTATCTAAAAAAAAAAATGAACGCTCATATCAGCGGCCCATAATGGAAAGTTTATCCTGTCTTAGATAGAATCAAATCAAAATACATTGTATTTCTAATACAACATCATAATATAAAAAGAGTGTAAAAAGATGGATATCTCACTAATAAGTACAAGCATTCTTAAATGAGCACAAACAATCAGCTAGTTGCATGGTCAATTGACATTAACTGTATTATAAAGCTCAACCATTTCATATGACCTGATTACTTGAGTAGTTTTAAACACCAAAACATTGTAGGTAATTGCCAAAAATTTTGATTTCATCCTAAAAATATTTTCAGTCAAAAAATAATGCAGATATTTAGGGCTTAGACCAGTAGGTAGGTATCTAATTCTATCCTTTACTGTTCGATATAGATTCATAGATAGGTACAAGATATTGAAGGTAATTAATAAGACGATAGAGAAATCATCCTTACCTATGTGATGACTTTCCTAAAGTTGTTTTAGCAGTTTGTAAAAAGGTCACTTTTATGCGGCATCTATAACTGCAAATTTCAGATTACTTGTAAGCTGCTTGCTGTTGACGTATAATTAATAATAATGAGAATGCTCAACTCAATACAAGATTTCAAATAAGTTTCAAATCATATCGGGATTGTTTTGAATTTGAGTTTTTGACATGACAGTGGTCACCTCAAAACGACCTTCAAAACATGTGTTCACTATTTTTTTTGGGCATTTTATGGCTTGGCTACCGAGGCTTATAATAATGCTAACACACGTCCGGATTTGGTCCGGCTGGACTAACTCCGCCCACAAATCCGTTCTCGCTTACACACGCCTCGAACCGTAACCCGTAACCTGTGTTAAATTCTATAACAAAATACCTTGTGATATATTAAAACTAAATGAAGGTAAATTTAAAACTTTAGTTAAAAGCACACTTTGTAAACAAGCTTAATACAAATTAGATGATTATATTTCAAGATAAGAATGCTTGGAAACATGCTGGTCCTGCTCCATAGGGCAATCTTTAGCGTGGACAAAATCAAATTTGTTAATTTATATTCCTATTCATAGTCATTGCTTTTTTTTTTAGAATTTGACTCACACACTGTTCCGTTGGTGTTGAATTAGGTATTTTACCAATGTTTGCAATATTTGTAAGTATGTGAGAACCATGTTCCTATTTATAACATTAATAAATTTACCTGTTAATGCTTTTAATACTTTATACCTGTACGTAGTATAGTGTATAGTGCTATTCTGGGTGCATCGTCCTCACATATATGAATTTATTAATGTGTGTACTTATGTAAATATTGTAAAACACTTTTTTTTTAAAAGAGTAACTATGGAGTTTCTTGTGCATTCTTCTCCATAACAAGCTACTTTTCCGAATGCACGGTAGAATCAATTTTTATTTTATGATTTGTTACTTTTAATTCTGACGTTCAAAAGTGCCGCTTTTTGGCCCAGTTGAGTAAATATATTTGACTTTATATTTGACTTTGAACCTGGTTCTAGTAGGAGCATATTTATCTATGCCTGGTTCGGCGGACCGACCGGACGGCAGTTGCTTCACGCAGGCTTGCCAACTTAGGGCTTTTAGCGCCAAACGACATGGGTAAACAACTGCCCTTAGTATAAATAGAAATTTCTCACTAGCTCGTAACATTCAAATATTCATTAATGAATTGTTACAGTTTTCTTATTCTTATAGAAATTTCGTGAATTAATGAAATATTTAAAAGATTTTTTCACGTTTTTGTTTGACAAGACAAAGAATAAGATTCCGTTCTACGAAAAATTGTGATATATAAACCTACTTTTAAAGACATTAGCGTTAACCGAATTGAACAGTATTCATTAATGTTTATTGTTGTACTTATCGCAATACATCTCAAAACATTGGTTTATCTGATTTCTAAAAAATATTGACAAAATCTGGAAAGAAACAGAACTTAAATAGTGCTGTCACTAAAAAGTTACAATCGATTCTTCTCAATTACACTTGATTCGATTAGAACCAAATTAAAAAAAAAAACATTTATTTATTTATTTAAACTTCATGTACAATAGTGGTACATAGGCGGACTTAATACCACAAGGCATTCTCTACCAGTCAACCATTGGGTTAAAAAGGACAACTTTGTGAAATGGGTACAAAAATATTAATAATACACATAGGTATACAAATAAAATAAACTAATATATACCAACAAAATAAAAAAAACGAGAAAGCTGTTAATAATTATTATGACTAAACTTCTGACTCTAGATGAGAGCTATTTAGAAAAAAAACATGTTGGGCGTGTCGTGGAAACTCACTTTAAACGAAGTTCCTTTCGCCGGGTATTATGTATTAATACAGAGCCAACTAGTATGGTCTTAAGTTTCAATTGCGTATTCATTCATCATGAGATGTATAAACTGTGGTGTAGCCACAAATGACAGATCTTCAAATGAAAGCCGGGACTAATGGCTTAATTAGCTTTCCAAGGCACGAAGGAAACTCGCCATGTAAAGGTACATGATGGATCCACGGCATGACCTCGGCAAGCCTTGCTTAACCTTGAAGGTCGACCTGTGCGGCTGTTATTATTTAGCCACGAGCTTTTTAAACGCCTTACTAAAGTATCATAGCAAAATCTTATTCTTTTACAAGTTTGTATACTTATTGATGTAGGAGTTTCTAAGTTTTTATTTTCAGGATTGTGACGATATAAAAAGTTGCTGTAACTTTTTTCATACTAAATACTAATATTTAGCTATTCATCATTACATATTACTAGTTAAAATGTTTATGCATTGCTAGGACAGTCGTCCATACTTAATTTAGCCATGTCCTTTAGGGTAAAAATAGCGTTCTAAAGATCATCGTAATCGCCTACACATTGACACTGTAGTAGCGCTTATAGCCACTAGAGAAGGTATTAAGAAGAAAGGAGGTAGCTTAACATTCGATCCGTCAAAATATGTAGTAGTCAAAATAAGTCCACCAAAAAAATTGGCGTAGGTAATGAGTAATGAGAGTTGCAAAAAGTAGATTTACTTATGTAACGTCTTTTGAATATTTATAAATACTTTTATATATTTGATAAAATTTGTGGGGCAGATGTGGGAAATATTGATATTATTTGCTCCAAAATTGGGGATTGTTTATGATGATGTTACATATTTAGTTAAACACAATATATTTATAATTAATCACTTTATTTTGTTTTACTTTTTCATCATTACAATATTTACAATCTCTCATGTCCATGTTCTACTCAAGTCACCATAGACCATCTATCTCCTCTTCCATAGATCATATATCATTCATAGAGTTAAGGTTCATTCACACAACATTCCCCTCCTTAATCATCAAAACCATAACGAATAGGAGGTTTGACCTGCCTTCCTGATCTTGTTAGTTTCATAGTTTCAGAATGATGAGATACAGGTAAATTAGAATTATCTTGAGATACAGGTAAATTAGAATTATCTTGAGATACAGGTATATTAGAATTATCATGAGATATAGGAACATTGAAATTATGCACAGACTCATCATCACTTAACATATACTCCGATTTGTTTACATTTGCATTATGACTGTCAACCATACTATCATCATTAATGTCAGTACCACAGCCATAATCATAATTGATGTGCTGCCTGTTCCTACGATACATATTACCCGCTTGATCCTCAATCATGTATGAACGAGGATTAGTCAGCTTAGATACTATTTTTCCGGGTGTCCAAAACTTATCTTCACTCCTCTTTTTAAATCTAACATGTTGGCCTGGATAACATTCTTTTAAAGTTATTGCATTTCTATTGTAATACTGCTTAATTTTAAGTTGTTTTAATTTGTCTAATGAATTGTTACGCTTTGAGATTTGTGGTTGTAGATACTTTTTAGACACCGGATACTTAATATTAAGATTTCTATTAAATAGCAAATTAGCAGGAGATGGACAATCACCCTTGCATTGGTTCCTTAAATTTAACAATGCTATATATGGATCAGAACTGTCATGATAACATTTCTTGAAAATATTTTTAATTATTTTGACGCTTGATTCAGCAAGTCCATTAGATTTAGGGTAATTTGGAGAAGAAGTTGTATGTTTAAAATCATATTCCAAGGCAAATTGTTTAAATTCTTTACTTGAAAATTGCGGACCATTATCACTGACCAGTTCAAGAGGAATACCATGTCTTGCCATTATAGCTTTCATGTGTTTAATTACTATATTAGATGATAATTGGTGTAATTTAACTACTTCTATATACTTACTATAATAGTCCACTACAAGTAAATAATGCTCTTTATTAAACTCAAATAGGTCTGAGCCCAATTTTATCCACGGTAATTCTGGTATTTCATGAAATTGTATAGGTTCTTTAGTATTATTGTTCCTGTATGTTGCACAAGTTTGACAGCTTAGGCACATTTCCTTAATCTGAGATGAAATATTAGGCCAAAACATTACACTCCGGGCTCTATTGATACAAGTATTTATACCAAAGTGTCCTTCATGAATTAGTTGTAACATAATTTTTTGTAGAGATATTGGTATCACCAGCAAATTATTTTTACATATTATACCATCAATGACAGAAAGATCAAATCTAAAATTCCAAAAGGGTTTGACACTATCAGGCACTGTATTTTTAGAGTTTGGCCAACCATTTTTTATATAATCTGTTATAATAGTAAGAGTATTGTCTTCTTTAGTTTTTGTTTTTATTAAATCTCTCTTACTTTTTGAAATAGGAAGACATTCTAATGCTATTTCTACATGACAAATTATTTCTTTGTTTAATTCTTCATCAAATCTGTCTGATTCTTTGTATTTTATTGGGAGGTATGATCTACTTAAAAAATCAGATATAAACATTTTTTTACCTGGGACATATTTAACAAGAATATCATACCCTTGTATTTTTAGCATCATTCTTTGAAGTCTTACAGGTACTTTACTTAAAGGTTTTTGAAATAATGTCTCTAGTGCTGAGTGGTCGCTTTCTACAGTAACATGTCGACCTAAAATGTATTTATGAAATTTAATACAACCAAAAACTATTGCATACATTTCCCTTTCTACTTGAGCATAACCTTTTTGACAGTCAGTCAATGCTTTTGATGCATAAGCAACTGGTTGTCCTTCTTGCATAATACATGCACCTACACCTTCACTACTGCAGTCTACAGAAATAGTAACTTCTTTATTGTTGTCAAAAAATTTTAATGTGGGAGCTTGTGAAATAATGTCTTTTAATTTATTAAATGAATCTTCATGGGGTTTATCCCATTGAAATATAATATCCTTTTTTAAAAGTTCTCTTAGTGGTGCAGTTAGAGTAGAATAATTATTTATAAAACGGGATAAATAATTTGTCACACCTAGAAAACGTTCTAACTCTTTTTTATCCTTAAGAATTTTGATATTTGTAATAGCTGTTACTTTAGAAGGGTCTGGTTTGATCCCATCACCATTTATAATCATGCCTAAAAATTTTATTTCACTCTGTAAAAATCTAGATTTATCTTTATTGAATTTTACATTATACTTTTTTGCTACTTCAAAAACCTTTAATAATCTTTCATTATGATCAGTTACATTATTTGCATGAACAATCAAATCATCGCAGTAAAACTCAACCCCTTCAATACCACTGAATGATTCCTCCATGCGTTCCTGAAAAGCTTCAGTGGATACAGAAAGTCCAAATGGTAATCTTTTATATTTATAATTGCCAAATGGTGTAGAAAAAGTGCAAAGTTTTGAACTCTCTGCATCCAATTTGACTGTCCAAAACCCACTGTTACAATCTAGTTTTGTAAAATATTTATCTCCTGATAGTTTGTCCATAATATCTTCAACCGTTGGCAATTGTTTATGATGTCTGATAATAAATTTATTTAAGTAACGAGGGTCAATACAAATCCTTAATTTATTATTTGCTTTTTTAGTAATTACCATAGAGTTGACCCACTCCGCCGGGCCATCTATTTTTGTGATGATATCTTCTTGAATCATTCGTTCCAATTCACTTTTTAAAGGTTTGCAAAGCGCAATGGGTACTCGGCGAGGTGGATCGGCTCTGGGAACTGCACATTCCTGTAATTCAATTTTGTATGGTTTATCAAAACAACCTATTCCCTTGAATAATTGAGAATGACTTTCTATGAGCATATTTACATTCGGACATTCTATTGACAAAACTTTACTTATAAAATTTCTGTTAATAAGTTTCATGTTTACACATGTTTTTAGTCCCAAAATAGTTGTACAAGGTGAATTTACAATTACAAATTCAACATTATATGTATTGCCATTTTCCAGACAACATTTTATAGTACATACTCCTTTAACTGAAATATTTTTACTGTCTAATGTTATTAGTTTTATAGGTTTTCTAATAATAAAATTAGAGTTAAGTTCTAAGTTTTTAAATGTGTCATAGCACATGCAGTTCACTTGTGCACCAGTATCCAATTTTACCATTATTGCTTTTCTGTTAATCAATAATTTCTCAAGCCACTCACTTTTGTTGTTCATCTCTAGTGAACCAATAAAAAATGTTTCCACTTCCCCAGCCTCCTGCAGATCACTGTCCCGGTCCTCTACTGCTGCCACATGGCGACTCTTGCAAACTTTCGCAAAATGGCCTTTCTTTTGGCATTTTAAGCATGTAGCACCCATAGCCGGGCACTTGTGTGAAGGCTCCCAACCTTGGAAACCACATCTGAAACAAGCCTTTTGATTCTCCTTCACTTTCTTCTTAAATTTAACTGAAAATACACTTTCAGACACTGCACTATTCCTGTTTCCATTTTCTAAGGATATCTCGGATAACTGCTTCTGTGAGAGTTCAGCAGCTTTACATATTCTTATGACTTTTGACAAATCTATGTCATCAGCCCTTAATAATCTTTCTCTTGTTGTGTTGTTTCTTATGCCTATTATTAATATGTCTCTAATTAGACTCTCCCGCAGGTCACCAAATTCACAGGAAAAGCTGCTGTTAGTAAGCTCGGTTATATAATGCTCTAAGGATTCAGTTGGACCCTGCTTTCTAGTAAAAAACTTGTGACGTTCCATTGAAATATTCTTTTTGGGTATGAAGTATTCGTCAAATTTTGATTTTATAATTTGGAAATCATTTTTCTTATCACCCAAATCAAATGAATTATAAATCTCTATTCCAGCATCACCGATGGCGTTTAAAAGGATCGCCGTTTTTCTCTTATCTGGGGCATTCTCTAAATCATTGGCAATTATAAAAATATCCAATTTTTGGAACCATTTCTTCCAAGACTCTGCGTGATTCTCGCCATCAAGGATAAGCGGCCCAACATGGCCGGCAACGCTATGCTTTTCCATTTTCACGTATCGTTTTGGTTCATTCAACTTATTTTACACCTGACACCATGTTTATGATGATGTTACATATTTAGTTAAACACAATATATTTATAATTAATCACTTTATTTTGTTTTACTTTTTCATCATTACAATATTTACAATCTCTCATGTCCATGTTCTACTCAAGTCACCATAGACCATCTATCTCCTCTTCCATAGATCATATATCATTCATAGAGTTAAGGTTCATTCACACAACAGGGATGTTCAGTCAGGTTTTTGGGAAACCCAGACCATGGACATCGGCAACCCTGACGATTAGTCGTAGTTGGTACGGCCAAATCAGCCGACAACCCTACACACGTTCGGATTTGGTACGGAACAGACCATATCCGATGTGAAAACAAGCGGACCGAGTTTCTTATCTTGTTGAGGGGCCGAGAAATAACTCGGACACTTCGACCCATACTCCTCCCCAATCTCGTTGAAAACTCTTTTCATGAGTTTTACAACGAGACTAGACGATATGAGCCTATAGTCTTCCGGTTTTGGATATCCAACCCCTAGGAGACTCATACGCTTACCAGCCAGTGCATCACATGTGCACAGAAGGTGCTCCATGCGTTCCTGACATGGGTGTCGCGACCAGACTAATCTTCATGAGCATGTCGTTGGTTCCAAAGTGCCCAGTAAAGGCCCCAAGCAGGTAGCGGATTTGCCCCCTGCTCATATTCCAAACGCAGCGGACTGAGTTTAGTATGATGACATTTGGTCATGGCTGAGAAGATGAAGGACCTCAGTATAATTCTCGATGACCTCTAAGCTATAGATAGCTATCGAAAGAGTGGGTCTTAGAATGAACATGGACAAAACCAAGGTGATGTTGAATGCTCATGTTACAACCACTCCTATCAATGTCGGAGATAAGGTCTCCGACATTGATAGGAGTGGTTGTGACTCGTGACTCGAAGTTGTGGATGACTTAGTGTGAAACCTTTTAGTTTGAACAACATTTCAAATTGATATTCGAACATGTTGTTTTTTGATAATGACTTGTGTCACTTACTTGAAATAAAAATTTCTCTGTGCAAACAACGTTTTTACTTCCATGTCCTAGTTATCTAGTATATTTCATCAAAAGGTTATGGCCCCAGTCACAAAACTTGCCATCAAGAACCTCTGCGGCTTAGATGACTACTCTACGTGGAAATTCGCAATAAAAATGATTCTCTTACGAGAAAAGTTGTTCATGTATACGTCAAAGTACCCTGATTCCAAGGACTCCACCGCCATCGAGAAGGACCAAGATGCACTTGCTTTGATTTGTCTACATGTGGAACCTACACTTTATGCGTATGTACAAAATTCAAATCATGCTAAAGATGCTTGGGATAGCTTAGCAAAAGCGTTTGAGGACAAAGGCGTAAATCGCAGGATCACCCTCATGAACGCGTTGTTGGATGAGAAGCTAGAGAGACACACGTCGATGCATGAATATGTTGCTGCAGTTATGTCTCTTTCTCAAAAGTTGAAGGATATTGCCACCGGATTTGACGATGATCTTGTAGCTGTCGTATTACTGAGAGGACTACCTGAAGAGTACAGGCCTATGCGAATGGCACTGGAACACTCCGGGATGAAGTTGACTTCAGAGAACGTACGTCAGAAGTTACTACAGGAGGATTCACGTCAAGGATGCAGTACATCGTCTTCAGCGGACTCGGCATTGGCTGTGAATAAGAGTAAGGAGCGAAATGGATATAAAGACATCAATATGACCAAAGTTAAATGCTTTAAATGTGGAAAGAGTGGACATAAGAAGCCGGACTGTCCTGAAAGAAAGAAAGCGGGTTCGATTTCCAAACTGAGTGACGTCGCGATAGTGAGCCTGTCTTCATTCAGCACCGGGGACTCCTTTAATCCGACGGAGTGGTATATCGACAGCGGGGCATCTTCACATATGTCTTTCCAGAAACATTGGTTTAAAGATTTGGTTATGAATGTTGGTATGAGTAATGTGACATGTGCGAACAATGATAAGATTGAATGCAAAGGTAAGGGTGATATCATGGTGAGTTTGAAAGGACGAATGCTTGCTGTGAGAGATGTCATGTATGTACCTGGTTTGCATGTTAATCTGTTATCAGTGTCTAAATTAGTAGAGAAAGGATGGAAGGTGAGTTTTGACAGAGATGGGTGCAAATTAATTCACCATTTGGTTCCAGGCCATTTCAAGGGAAAGCTTCTGGCTACCGCAAGTGAGGTCTCAGGAATCTACAAGCTTGAAGGTTGTCAGGCGGTTGTAGATGGGGCTGCGTTGACGTCAGTGAAAGCAGGTAATCCTTTGATGTTGTGGCACCGGCGGCTTGGACACGTAAATGAGCGAGATTTACGTAAGCTTCCGGGTATGGATTTTGGAAAGAGCGTAATGGAGCCTTGTGTCGCCTGTATTAAGGGGAAGGCACATCGTTTACCTTTTCCATTTGGTGAGGCTGAGAGGGCAGTCGAGAAATTGCAACTGGTTCACGCAGATATTTGTGGTCCGATGTCTGAATCCACGTACGGCGAATCTCGGTATATGCTAGTTATTTTAGATGATTTTACACGTAAATCTTTTGTATTTTTCCTAAAATCAAAAGATCAGGTTCTCGATCATTTTAAAGTTTTTCTAGCTAGTGTAGAGGTTGAAACCGGGTTAAAGGTGAAGTGCATACGCACGGACAATGGAACAGAATTTGTGAACAGGAAGTTTGATGGTTTTCTACGTCAAAAAGGTATAAAGCATCAGTTGACTGTTCCCTACACTCCAGAACAGAACGGTGTAGTGGAGCGAGCAAACCGCACTATTGTGGAGATGGCTCGAGCTATGTTGTCGGAAAAGGATCTGAGCGTGAGACTGTGGGGAGAGGCATGTAATACGGCTGTTTATACGAAGAACAGGCTGCCTCACAGTGGCAATAATGGTAAGATTCCTGAGGAGTTGTGGACAGGGAAGGCTCAGTCGTACGATCATTTCAGAGTTTTTGGAACGAAGGCGTTTGTACACGTGCCCAAGGAAACTCGGAAGAAATGGAGCCCAAAAGCGGTAGAACATATCTTTGTTGGTTACTGTGAAGAAACCAAGGGATATCGTTTCATAAATCCCAATAATCCACGCGTCATTGTTAGAGCAAGAGATGTTGTTTTCTTGGAGGACTCTATAGCTGTAGTTTCTGAGGATCCTAGTCGGCTCGTAGGTAGCGGTGACAAAGGTGCTGAAGTAATCTGGGAACTTGAAAAAGTAGGCCAGTCAGGTTCGTCATCTGGTAGTGCAGAAGCTGCTCAAGGGCTGAGTTCCACAGATGAGGCCGAAGTATATGAAGACGCGGAATTGGAGTTGGGAGAAACGGGTGATAGCGGAGCAAAACATGTCGTGGTGGAAAACGTTGAAGAGAGTTTTAATAAAGAAGAGTCAAACGAAGGTGAATGTCGTTATCCTCTACGTAGTAGAATCCGAGAAGGAAATCTTCATGGACTTGCATGCTATATAGAAGAGCAGGAGCCTTTGACAGTTAAGGAAGCCTTAAGTCGGGCAGATAAGGATAACTGGAAGGAAGCCATAAAGAAAGAGATGGATTCGATGTACGAGAACAAGGTCTGGAAACTCGTCAATAAGCCACCTGGAGCTAAAGTCGTGGGAAACAAGTGGATCTTCAAGTATAAGTTTGATGTAGATGGTAACAAGACCCATAAAGCTCGACTTGTGGCGAAGGGTTTTACTCAATCCTACGGGGTCGACTACTTCGAAACTTATTCACCGGTGGTGAGAAGATCGACAGTTAGATTGCTGCTATCGTTGGCTGTTGAAAAGGATTTGTTCATCAGTCACTTCGATGTGAACACCGCCTTTCTGAACGGTGATTTACGTGAAAAAGTTTATATGCGACAGCCGGAGGGTTGCATAGATGAAAACTCGAAGGAAAAAGTTTGCTTACTAGAAAAAGCGATATACGGCCTCAAACAAGCTTCACGGTCTTGGAATGATAAAGTAAATGAAGTCTTATTGTCTTTGAACTTCAAACGCTGTGACTTTGATAGCTGTCTATACAAAAATAATAATATTTATATCGCTCTATACGTTGACGATTTTTTATTATTTTACAAAGACAAACAGCAGAAGGAAGTTTTATTAGACAATCTTTGTAAACATTTCAAGATAAAGGATTTAGGAGAAGCGAGACAAGTTTTGGGTATGCTTTTGTTTAAGTTGGATACAGGAATATATTTGAATCAAGAGAGGCTTATTTCGAAGATTTTGGATGAATATGGTATGTCCGACTGCAAACCAGTGAAAACTCCGACAGAAATGGATTTCCATAAAGCCTTGGCGGAAGGGGAAGGAGGCAAGCTATTATCCTACCAAGGTTCTCGTAGTTATCAAGCGCTCATAGGCTCGCTGAACTATTTGGCCTGTAACACACGCCCCGATATTGCGGCTGTGGTTAATTTTTTGGCGCAGTATAACTCATGTTGTCAGGAACGTCATTGGAAGGCTGCTAAACATATCTTGAGATACCTTAAGGGTACAAAGGATCTATGTTTGATATTTCCCAAGTCACCGGTGCAGGATATCACGGGATTCGTAGATGCTGACTGGGGAGGGAACATCAAAGATAGGAAATCTTATTCTGGGTTTATTTTTAGATGTGGCAACTCGTTGATTAACTGGGAATGCCGGAAACAAGCTTGTGTGGCATTGTCGTCAACGGAAGCTGAGTATGTTGCACTTTCGGAGGCAACCAAGGAGGCAGTTCACTTGCGGCAGCTGAATGCATTTATAAGAGGTGAATATCTTGGGTCTATTTGCATTTTCGTAGATAATCAGAGTGCTATAAAACTTGCGTACAATCCTGTAGCGCATAAAAGGACGAAACATATAGACATAAGGGCGCACTATGTCAGAGATTGCATTGCTAAGAATGTTGTGCGTCTGGACTATGTGTGTACTGAAGATAATCCAGCAGATGTACTGACAAAACCATTAGGTCGTGTGGCATTTAATAAATGTGTGCGCGATCTGAATTTGAGTGTGTCTGGTGTGGTGTGAGGATATATCTGTTGATGGATGTTGTTTGAGGGGAAGTGTGAAACCTTTTAGTTTGAACAACATTTCAAATTGATATTCGAACATGTTGTTTTTTGATAATGACTTGTGTCACTTACTTGAAATAAAAATTTCTCTGTGCAAACAACGTTTTTACTTCCATATCCTAGTTATCTAGTATATTTCATCAAAACTTAGTCTACCTGGGACAAACGATCCAGTTGGGTAGGGTCAATTTCGAGAAAGAGGACAAACTTCGAATCCGACTCGGCTGGGCAGTGTTCGGGAAGTTGCGCGGTCTCAAGACGAAAATTTATGACCAGAGTGTGTTGCTTTCAGTGTAGCCAGTTTAGGCGATTTTTCGTCATTTAGGCTACTCGGAAATAAAATTGGGCGACTTTTAGATTTAATTTCAAACTTACTGAGGAACAACGAACATGAATGGTATTAAGATGCGTTTGTTAGCATTGAAAGTACGTGTGACGTCACTAAATCTTGAATTTTCACTTAAGTCACAATGTTTTGCTACGAAATACAAACTGTCATATTTATTAAACACCTACCAACAAATGTCGAAGTACCTCCCTAAATTATTATTGTGTTGTCAAATATCTACAATAATTGTTAGAATACGGTGGGTATTCATATAAGTAAATATTGTTGTATGTACAGGAAATAACTCTAATGCTAGAAACACATTTGCGTGGCATGGCGCATACTGGCGTGGCGCTGAGTGTGCCACTATGTTGGCGTGTCGTGGCACGCCCTGGCGCTATTTCTGAAACTGAATTAGTATACATCAAATCTTCGCAACGTGTAGACGTACATAATGTTTTCTTCGGAATCGGATGATGATTTCGATGAAGGCTTTCAATTTATTTGTATGCATCTTCCATAATATAACTCCACCAACCTTGGTTGACTGGTAGAGAATAAATCAGGCTTTAAGTCCGCCTATGTACCTTTATGTTACATGAAGTTTTAATAAATAAATAAATTACTCCTAGCAATTAAACTTCTTTACACCGACGACTGACGACCGCACGTTTTGAGACCATCCTTGCGTTCATTTTCACTTAGCCGAAATCTTTGGAGCCGTGTATTTTATTCAATTAATAAGATACTTAATCGTTACAAATTTGGACTTAAAAGATAGGGTTTGACCACGTACACAATTTACAATAATAATATTTACACATTGAGATGTATATGACTTGTATACATCTGTCACTTACGCAATCTCAAAATAACCTCGCTCTAAGAGCTTATGGTCACCCCACTGTAAGGTTTGCGGATTAGTTATTCGCACACCGTAAAGTGTAAAATAAGTTAGGTAGATTTATGCCGTAGTTTACGATTTGAATATCGTCGGATTATAAGAACAATATGCAATTGTTATTCTGTTAAGAAAGTACTTATTATATTAGAAGTATAAACCCTATTACATACGGAATAAGATTTGATATTGTATAACGCGGGTTGATTAAACAACTCTTGACATGCTGTAATGTAGGTGCGTTTTTGCGTTTGGGATACTATACACAAATAGAACATAATAGCACATTATGATATAAGTGCGGTAAGTTGAAAATTACAGCCGAGGCGACGATGGTGGAATGTACGTGTGTGTGCTCGTAGATGGTCGATAGTCAACACTTGGCTCCAAATTTATATTCCTTGTAATGCGGGAGCTAATTTCTTCTTTATTTCTCATCGAGTCATCTATGTTGCCCTCTGCTACACTGTTCGACCGCCACCCTCCGAGGCGTTTAAAGGTCACAGCTCACTATAGCCACCAGGGACCCACTCGCCTCCGCCTCGTCGCGTGGCGTCCAATCGTTGACGACGTGGCGTCATCGACAACGACAATGATTGGATGCCGCACGGCGAGGCGGAGGCGAGTGGGTCCCGGGTGGCTATAGTGAGCTGTGACCTTTAGTGTCAATAAGTCCGCACCTGAATCGGCGAGCAATGTAGCCGAGGACCTTCTGGAACTCATATCATATTATTTTAATTATTTATTATTATTTATTTATTTCACCAAAAGTAATAAAGTGATTTTATTTACATAGGTACAAGTATATACAGTGTATAAAATACTTAATTAACTATTGACTACAAATATATACACTTAAACCAAAAAATACTCACTAACTAAACCTCAAAAAATATACTGAACTAAAATATGGCGTCGAAAAACTCCTCCACATCGTTGTCCACTGGTAATGTACCTGTTGGGTATCTATAGTGCAACTATAGATAATGCATAGTCAAGCGATGCGCGTCCTGCGCATACGGCACCGCGCAGCGCCCCGCACCCCGCGCTCCGGTGCAAGTGTATTTTTTAAATAATAAAGCGTCAGTGCGTTTCCGGCTAGCTGTCGTTTTACTTGTCCCGTATCCAACAGTGGCGACGAATCGACCCACGCTACAATGGCCCAGTTTAACTTCGGTATTTTGGGAAATTTTGACCACACAGTGCACGAATGGAAGGCGTACAAAAGTCGCCTGCAACAGTGGTTCGTAGCAAACGATATTACGGAAAAAAACGACTCAACGGGTACAAGAAAGCGCGCCATTTTGCTAAGCGCACTCACAGAAGGGACCTACCAGCTCGCAGCGGACTTGGCTTTGCCAAAACAACTGGAGGAGTTGCCAATAGAAGACATTTATGAACTCCTAGATAACCATTTTTCTTCGAAAAAGTGCGGATTCGGAGAACGTTACGCATTTTACACGGCAACGCAACAAGTTGGTGAGACGCATGCGCAGTGGGCAGCACGCCTGCGTGGCCTGACAAAATACTGCAAATTCGCAAATGTAGAGGAGGCCCTCCGAGATAGGTTCGTGATGGGCATGTCAGCGGGTCCCGAAAGGGACAAACTGTTCACGAAGGACACGGATGCCTTGACTCTAGTGAAGGCAGTGGAGTTGGCGCAGAGCATCCAGTGCGCGCGGGCAGGTGCCGCCGCGGCCGGCGTTTCGACCTCAATTGTGTCACCCGTGCAACAAGAAAATCCGGTGTATAAGGTGCATAGTAAAAGTGCAGCTCTTGAGAAGGACCCGCCAAAAGAGAAGTGTTCCGTGTGCGGCCGAAAAAACCATACCGATTCTCAATGCCGATTCGCGAACTTTACGTGTAGGAAGTGCAACACAAAAGGTCACTTACGTAGAATGTGTAAAGTTAAGTGTGTTGTGACCAGTGACGCGAGTGAGGGAGACGATGATGGTAAGGCTTTTTGTCGTAACATAGCTTCACGGCGGGGAGAACCTATGACAGAAATCGTGTCAATAAACGGTTCGATATTAAAATTTGAAGTTGATAGCGGATCAGCAGTAACAGTAATATCCAATAGTTTATACAAGAGTTGTTTTAGCAGGTTGCCCTTATCACCGCCTAAGAAAAAATTATTTACCTACACAGGTAGTAACATCGTGTGTCTAGGTATAGTTCGTCTACCCGTCACGTATAGGCAGAGTACACACACGCTCAATGTTTACGTGGTACGCAGCGAAGGCCCGCCATTGCTCGGCAGAGATTTTTTATCCTTATTTAATTTAAAACTAGCACCATGTAATTTCATAAGTAATGAAGCGAAAACAATCGAGGACTTGCAAAGTAGATTTAGAGACGTCTTTTCAGATAAATTAGGTCGCTTTAATAAATTCGAGGTTAAATTACGTTTGAAAGATGACGCAAAACCAATTTTTTTTAAGGCACGTCCGATCGCCTTTGCATTGCGAGATAAGGTAGATGACGAAATTGTCCGTCTCGTCAACCTAGGGATACTTAAACAAGTTGATCACTCAGAGTATGCTTCACCCATAGTACCAGTGTTAAAACGCAATGGAAGTGTTAGGCTGTGTGCAGACTATTCTGTTACTATCAATAAACAATTGGTCGTAGAACAATACCCGCTGCCCACAGTCCACGAATTATTTTCAAAATTACACGGAGGGAAACAGTTTTCAAAGTTAGATATGTCCATGGCCTATAATCAATTTGTTTTAGACGAAAATTCACAAAAGATTACATGCATTAACACTCATCGCGGGTTATTTCAGTATACGCGCATGGTCTTTGGCTTAACCAGCGCGCCGTCTATTTTTCAACGTGCCATGGAAAATTTACTGTCCGGTATAGATGGCGTGTTATGCCTATTAGATGATGTACTTGTAACAGCTGATAGCCCGGGGTTGCATTTGCAAAGGTTAACGGAAGTGTTGCAGAGGTTGCAAGATGCAGGCCTAACCCTACAAAAAGAAAAATGTGAATTCTTTAAGAACGAAATCAGTTATTTGGGTTATGTAATAAATAAAGACGGGTTAAAAAAATCTACAGAAAAAGTTTTAGCCATTGAGAAATCCCCAGTACCCACGGATGTAGGCAAACTTCAATCATTTTTGGGGTTAGTAAACTACTACCGTAATTTCGTACCTAAGGCGTCCGAAATCCTTAGTCCCTTATACGATCTTTTGAGAAAGGATGTTAAATGGCATTGGACCGACGAACATCAAAAAGCGTTTGTCGAAATAAAAAAACATTTAACGTCGGATCAAGTTTTAACACATTTCAACCCATCTGCAAAGTTAATCCTCACAGTAGACGCTTCACCTAATGGGTTAGGTGCGATATTATCGCAAATTGATAAAGACGAATGTGAGCGTCCTATTTCCTTTGCATCCCGCACTCTAAATTCAGCCGAAAAGCGGTATTCCCAAATTCAAAAAGAGGCTACGGCCATTATTTTTGGAATTCGACGATTCCATCAATATTTGTACGGGAAGTCAGACCCGTTTATCCTTCGCACAGACCACAAGCCTTTAATTTAGATTTTTGGACCACACAAAGGCATACCTGAAGTTTCGGCTAACCGATTGCAAAGATACGCTTTGTTCCTTAGTGCATATAATTATACAATAGAATACGTCCGTAGTGAAAATAACAGTGCAGATTATTTATCCCGCGCGAGTTTGCCCGATATTGATAAGCGGTCAATGACCTCGGACCGAGAGGGCGGGAAAAATTCACAGCACGCGGCTGCCGCTGCTGCTCCCATTGACCGCGCTTCGTATGTTCACTTCGTGTTAGACGGACACATGCCAGTAACGCGGGACGAACTTCGTAAGGAAACCAGCCGAGACGTTATCTTGTCGAAGGTGGTTAATTTCCTCCACAACGGATGGCCAAGAAGCCTAACGGACGTAAATTTAAAACCGTTTCACGCATGTAGGAATCAGTTATCATACGAAGACGGATGTGTTATGAGAGGACATAAAATAGTTTTACCCGAAGTTTTAAAAAATAAAATATTGAATGAACTTCACACTTCCCACCTGGGAATCGTAAAAACAAAAGCCGAAGCTCGTTCTAGGTTTTGGTTTCCGGGTATTGATAAGGAAATTGAAACAATGATCAACTCGTGTAGTGTTTGCATTAATTTACGACCCACCCCTCCACGGGCCCCGATTGCACCTTGGCAATACCCACCGCGACCATTCTACCGTGTACACATAGATTTCTTGGGTCCGTTAGATAATAGGCATTATTTAATTGTAGTGGACGCGTATACGAAATGGGTGGAAGTTTACGATATGTGTGGTACAACAACCTCAGCAGCGGCTGTAGAGAAACTATACGAGTTTGTTTCAAGGTTTGGGGTACCAAATACAATTGTTAGTGACAACGGTACGGCTTTTACGTCACAGGATTTTAAACGCTTTTGCTCAGTTAACGGGATTGAGCACGTGACATCACCGCCCTATAATCCAGCGAGCAATGGTCAGGCCGAAAGTTATGTAAAGATCGCCAAGAGAGGTATAAAAACATGCATTCTATCGAGTGACAGCCAAAAAGACAGAAGGGTCAAACTATTAAAATATCTTTTTGACTACCGCAACTCAATACATTCGGTCACAGGGTTCTCTCCGGCACAATTAGTTTTTGGACACAAGCTGAGATCAAGGTTAGATCTGTTGTCGTCCAAACCATTGTTGTCATCCTCAAACGCGTCACTGGACAGAGTAGTAAAATCAAAGCAGTGTTTACAGAGTAAATACAGTGGTGGCAAAAATAAACAACGTTTTAAACACGGCGATGAAGTGCTGTTCAAAAAGTTTAGTTTAAATGGCAAATTCACATGGTGCAGAGGCACAGTAATAGACACAATGGGTAGAGTTCTTTACTCAATTAACGATCCTATAACAGGAAAGGTGTTAAAAAAACATAAAAACCAAATTGTTTTATATAAGGGCTACGCCGATGCATTACAAAACGGGACATCTGGGGGTGCCAATGAAGTGGAAGACGATGATCACGACGATAGCATGTTACCAGCGACATCACCGAGTCTCCAACCCGCACCTCAATCTGACGAGGTGGGGGAGGGGAGTCAGGTTACGAGTGCGACGTCACCAGCGACACCGCCCTCGCCACCCAGACGTTCCCAAATGGCATTGCGGCAGCTCCCAAGGGTTGATTACCGAAGTCTTGCATTGGGCAATGATAATTAAGATTTTCATGTGTAGCTAATAATATTAAGATTTTTATTAAGTACCTATTGTTGTATCTGAATTAAGATTATATTATTGTTGTATACCTATCTTCGAAATAGGGTTGGGAGATGTTGGGTATCTATAGTGCAACTATAGATAATGCATAGTCAAGCGATGCGCGTCCTGCGCATACGGCACCGCGCAGCGCCCCGCACCCCGCGCTCCGGTGCAAGTGTATTTTTTAAATAATAAAGCGTCAGTGCGTTTCCGGCTAGCTGTCGTTTTACTTGTCCCGTATCCAACAGTACCCAAAAGACTGGCAGCATTGCCACGTTGTATGGCAATGCTTATTCTTTGACCAAGGTAAAAGCCAGCCCTTGGGTCACGCGAAGTGTCAACTAGGCGTTTGGATAGATCTTTAAACAACGCATGAGCACTCGGACCCCACGGACCAAGAGTTTCAACCCCAAACGGCTCTCGAAAATATAACTACCGATGAGGTTATTATATTTCCGCCGCTTGAGGTTCTCTGCAGCCGCAGCGGCAGCGCCAGTACAGCACGACGAGCTAGGAAGATGGGATGGCGCAAGAGTATCGACACAAGTAGCGTCCCACACTAAAGGCCTACCCATCTTCCATGGAAACAAAGACATCCCGTCCGGTCTTTTGCCATCGTCACGTGCCAGGCCATGGGGTTCAAAAGTAATACAACAAATTGCATAGATTATTACAGGCCAGTTAAGTACTGGCCTGTAATAATCTATGCAATTTGTTGTATTACTTTTGAAATTATTCAACATGGGAGCATCTGTAGCCGAATCACGTTAGCTGCATACCTGCTGGGCGAGCACGGCCTACGGTGGCAGGCTTGAGTCACACATTTTTATTACAGTTAGGGAACAAAAACCGTGATAAAATGCGAGATTCAAGCCTATCACAGAGGCCGTGCTAGCCCGGCTGGCATGGGTCGACGCTCGAATGCGTAAGGCGAGTGACGTCGGTCAAAAGAAGAGAGCCCTCAACAGGGATGCCAAGTCCTGCAAGCTGATGCCTGATGCGAAGGGCTCGGTATACCACATTAGCCGGATAGGGAACAAACTTGCTTCATATCCGGCAGGTAGTAAAGCGTTTTGGTCCCTGGCTAAAGCGGTTGAATCGAACCTCTGGCGCCCCTCACTACCACCACTTCTGAAACCCGACGGGTCGCTGGCCCACTCTGCTGAGGAGAAAGCAAACTTGTTTTTGCTCCCTATACGTTCTATCCTCTCTTTTTGCGGAATCTTCACGTCTTAATTCTGGAGACGCGCGGCCCCGTGCCTATCCTGATGGATGTGAGACGATCATGTCGGAAATTCGCTACACCAAAAGGCAGTCCGTAGGGTGCTGCGTAAATTTGACGTGAACAAGGCCAAGGCCCTGATGGGATACCAGCAATTGTTCTCAGAAATTGTGCGCCTGAACAGCATGATTTTTCAGTAGACAGATTTTAGCTTTTGAACATATTTTTTACTAAAAGTATTTTGGGATTTTGCAGAGCCTGAGGGAACAAATGAAAATAAATGCATACAAACATATGTACATACCGATCAAAAAACACTTTGCGACGCCCTAGTCGGGTAAAAACTTTAGTTTTCATGACTTTGACGTGATATGTCTCGCAAACGATGCGCTTTACAAAAATATGATGTACCAAACCCTTCCTTCATTTTAACATACCTGTTCAATGATAGGTACCAAACATGATGGGATGGAAAGAAAACATTTTTGTTCTTATCTTCGTGCCCCCTAGAAGGCGCCATATTCAATTTTATGTGACGTCACATAGCCTAAAACCAGCGGACAAACAAGACGCTTCACATTTGTCAAATTATGATAAGTAGTTTAAAAGTTATTAGGAAACAGATGAACATACATACATACACACATACCAGTCAAAAACATAACCCTTCCTTTTGCTTCGCCGTATTCGGGTGAAAATTACAAATACACTAGCACAGTTTATGTACAAAGGCGAGCTTAACCTACTTCTTCTTACAGGGACAAAAAGAGGTCACTCTTTTGATGATGACACCATAAAACAGAATGTAATGTTGTAATAGGTACAGATTTATCAAAAGTTAAAAAGATTTTCTTCTATGGCTTTCTCTGAGTCCCATGCTTCTGCAGATTCTGGATCATGCTTTATTCGCTTAACTTTCTTCGGTGCAGGACCCTCATCATCAATCAGTTTGCGTTTCTTTTTTTTCTTTTCTCTTATTTCTGCAAAGAGTTCTGGCTCTGCCTTCATTGCTATGTCACTTTGTTCTTGTGGATCAACTTGCTCTGATATAATTGTTTCTTTTTGTTTTTTTTTCTTCTTTCTCTTTGCAGTCCTTAATAAAGTTTCTTCAGTGTCCTGCAAATTTAAACGTTCTGCTATTGCCGCAGGTATTTTTAAGGCTTTCTTATAATTAGAGCCAAAAAGAGGATGGCGGCATTTTGTCTCAGGGAGTGGTATAAAATTGGTCTGATTGTTCACCATAATATTGTCATCACGAAAATGTGCTTTAGGGATTCTTTTACGCAAATTGATGATCCCACTTAGTTGTATGTTCCTGATTTTGTATTGGCTTTGCTCCATTGAGAGTAGTGATATAGTATCTGATAGTTCTGCTTCAGCGCTACCTTCATAACTTTGACCACCAATTTTTACCTTACATTTGCCGTGGATATTTAAGGTTGCATTATCAAAATCTTTAATGTCAATATCTTTTGGACACTTTAGAATCCATACTTCATCATCTTGGGTGACAGTTGTGTTGTTATATGTTTGGGGAATTAGCTTCAAATTAGGATTATTTTTAAGAAATTGCTTTAATTTTATTAGCTTTTTATTATTTTCAGAATGAATCTCATGTTCTACATGTCTAGACTCTGTGTTTGTATCATCATCATCATCATCCTCAAAACGAATTCTATCTGATATTCGCTGTTTTTGATTCTTTGTTGCTTCTAACTTTTTATTGTAATCTTGCTCTGGTACAATGCTAGCTGGCTTAGTAGTTATACTTACACTGTCATTGCAATTTATTTTAGTGTCATCTTCTCCAATATTCTTGTTGTTGAAGGAAAGAGTATGGGCATTATGGCTTTCATCGCATTTTATTGCAGATATTTCATCACAACCACTTTCTTCACTTTCTACTTGAAATGTAGTATTATCTTGTACAAAGCTGGCTGAATTTTTTTCTGTGCTATTTTTGTTTACAACTGTTTCTTCAACATCCATTTTCTCTTCAAAGTCTAGAATCTGAGTGCCACTATCATATGGCTTTTTAGAATTTTTCTTTTTCTTAGTTTTTCTTATTTCTGCATCATTTTCAGTATCTTCTTTGAGAGTAACATAATCATCATATATTTCATTGCAAGAAATATTTTCATGACTGTTCATTGGAGCTGTTGATGAATCTATACTTGCAGTTCGCATCCGTTTTTTTTTCTTTTTATGTTTTGTTGAAGATGAAGCTGATGATTCTTCTTGTTTAACTTTCATGTTAAGATAAGTCTCATCATAAGACATTGAATTTTGTGAATCATTTTGATGTCCATTAGTCTCCAAGTTTTTCAGTTTCTTTTTCTTTTTTCGTACATCATTGTCACTTTCTGGTTCTACTTTAATAGGTTTTTTCTTTTCACTACTGTTACTTTTAGTTTCAATACATGCTTTTTCTTCCTTAACAACTATATTTGCTTCTAAACTAATTGACTCTTCACCATGTTTTTTTCTTGATTTCTTGTGCTTTGTTTTCTTCCCTTCAATAATTGAAGTGTCATCAATATCATCAGAAGCCCTGAAAAATATGTTTAAAAATATATTTCTCCATAATCATCAGGTGTGAAAAAATTATGAGTTGATCATCATATGGCTCTATACCACTAAAGACTATACTAGCACTAATATTACAAAGGCGAAAGCTTGTGAGTGTGTGTGTGTGTTCGTGATGTTAGGCGAAAGTTTGTGACGGCTGGACGGATCTGGATGAAATTTGGCACAGTGATAGATTATGGTCATAGGATACTTTTTATCCTGGGAATATGTTTTCTCAGGATAATTTTCGGCTTTCACGCGGGCGAAGCCGCTGGCAGAAGCTAGTACTAGCATAATTTAACATGGAAACGGCTTTATAAAAAGCTTCCATATCCTAGTATAGTACTCGCCAAACTTCTGGGCCACCCTGAAGTTGGTTTGCTGGATGCGCGAGGCACGAAACGGTGCTGTTTTTTTATGTGATTTACTTCTGCGCAGCCATTGTAGCCAACTTCAGGGCGGTCAAGAAGTTAGGCTAGAACTATAGCCCTGACTGACTTTTGACCTTTTTAGTTTTATCATATTTTTTGCCGCAACCCGGATTATATTTATTGAATAGCTGTTGCCCGCGACTTCGTCCGCGTCAACGGGTAAAACTAAAAATAACTAAGTTAATAATAATAATTAATTTTGCGCCACATTATCTCTGGTTGTTCTCGTCTAGCTAACGAAGAGTACTTGCATAGGCACAACCTTGTAGCCAGGATTATCCATCAGCAACTTGCTCTGAAATACACTCTTGTGGCATCGGAGGTACCGTACTACAGGTATGTGCCCGACCCAGTTCTCGATAATGGCAGTATCACATTGTACTGGGATCGGTCCATCATCACTGACAGGACTATTGTAGCCAATAAGCCTGATATTGTGGTGGTGGACCGAATCGAGAGGCGTGCAATGATTGTTGATATTACCGTCCCGCATGACGGGAACCTCGTGAAAGCCGAGAAAGATAAGCAAATCAAGTATCTTGACTTGGCTCGCGAGGTTGTCGACTTGTGGGATGTGGACACAGCGATCATTGTACCGATAGTCATGTCGGCCAATGGCTTAATAGCCACGAGCCTCGACCAACACCTTAGGAGGCTCTCGTTAGGCGGCTGGGTCAAGGGCCTGATCCAGAAAGCAGTACTGCTGGACACGGCTCGTATTGTTAGGAGGTTCCTTTCTCTGGAGCCCTGACCGCCGGTAGCTTGGACCCTGTTCCCGATACCGGTGGGCCTCTATTTTTTATATTTTTAAATGTTTTTTTTTTGGTTTTGTATCTTTTATAAAAATATTTAAAAATGTATTAAATAAGAAAAAAGTTAAATAAAGAAGTAATTAATTTAATAAACACGTCGACAATAACTCAATCATGTCGGTCTCTCAGAATGGTTGTAGGAACGGGTCCCGCGGTACTAAGGAGCTACTCTTAATAAATATGGCCATTAGCCAACAGGTTCGACGTTCCCGAAAGGATCTGTCAACATGTTGGATAGATTATAAGTAGGCCTATGACTCGGTGCCTCATACATGGCTCATGAGGGTGCTAGAATTGTATAAAATAGATATAACTCTACGCTCCTTCCTGATGTCGTGTATGAGGCAATGGAGCACAGTCCTTCGCTATTCAGGATGTCGAAATATCCAGAGGAATAGCGAACCTGTAAGGATCGAGCGAGGTATATTCCAGGGCGATAGTTTGAGTCCACTTTGGTTTTGCCTAGTCCTGAATCCTCTAAGCATGCTGCTGCAGAATTCAGGGCTAGGCAATCGGTTGAAGAGAGGTGGTCAGGTTATATCTCACCTCTTTTACATGGATGACCTGAAGCTCTCTGCTCCCAGCAATCTTCAACTGATGGAGCTACTAAAGATAACTGAAACTTTTAGTAGCACCATGAGGATGGAGTTTAGTGTGGACATATGTGCGGTCATGCATGTAAAGCGAGGGGTGATTATGGAATTCGTAGGAATTTAACTTGCGGATTCCATAAACCTGAGATCCCTCTCTAAAAACGAAACCTATAAGTATTTGGGTATGTCGGAAGCTTTAGGTATCAGCACTACTGACATTAAGCAATCGTTGAAGGAACGCTTCTTTGGCCGCCTGAAGAAGGTATTCAATAGCCTTCTTTCGGGCTGAAACAAGGCCCGCGCCTTCAACGGCTGGGTCATGCATGCATTGATGTACTCTTTCGGCATACTCAAATGGATTCAAACGGAACTTGACGCCCTGGATAGGCGGGTCTGTACACTGCTGACTGCACATCGAATGCGTCACCATGAGCCCGATGTAGACCAATCGGCGTCCGTAGCCTCACTGCGTTTCGATGACCTCTTCGGGGAAACCGAAGGTTTTGTCTATGCAATTATGGACAAAGTTATCATGACGAATAACTACCCGAGATTTATTGTGAAGGATGGAACGGTTGACATCTGTCGGGCATGTCACCACCCGGGTGAATCGATACTCTACATTATCTCCGGTTGTTCTCGTCAAGCTAACCACGAGTACTTGAATAGGCACAACCTTGTAGCCAGGATTATCAATCAGCAACTTGCTCTGAAATACACTCTTGTGGCATCGGATGTGCCGTATTACAGGTATGTGCCGGACCCAGTTCTTGAGAATGACAATATCACATTGTACTGGGATAGGTCCATCATCACTGACAGGACTTTTGTAGCCATTAAGCCTGATATAGTGGTGGTGGACCGAATCGAGAGGCGTGCAATGATTGTTGATATTACCGTCCCGCATGACGGGAACCTCGTGAAAACCGAGAAAGATAAGCAAATCAAGTATCATGACTTGGCTCGAGAGGTTGTCGACATGTGGGATGTTGACACAGCGTTCTTTGTAATGTATGTAATAGCCACGAGTCTCGACCAACACCTTAGGCGGCTATTGTTAGGCGGCTGGGTCAAGGGCCTGATCCAGAAATCAGTACTGCTGGACACGGCTCGTTATAGTTAGGAGGTTCCTCTCTCTGGAGCCCTGACCGCCGGTAGCTTGGACCCTGAATTCAATACCGGTCGGCCTCTATTTTTTATATTTTTAATTTATTTTATAAAAATATTTAAAAATGTACAAAATAAGAAAACAGATAATAAAGGACATTATTAATTTAAAAGAATCAGCTATCTACCAGTGAAAGTCCGCCGTCCAGCCGTTTCGGAGATTACCCGAAACAAACAGATAGACAGGCAAAAAACGTAAAAGTAGCATATTTGTTATGAGTACCATGTATACTTAACTTTTGCGTTCTGTAGTTTATGCCATGCCATGGGAAAAAGGCGGGAGTTCATGTAGGTAAGTACGTATGTCTTATTCATTCACATGCATTCAATAGCTGAATAGCCGATGGCAGAGTGTGCGTTACCCCAGCCAGAAAATATCGAAAATCGTCATCAAAGTGCAACAGATAATTAGATATACAACTTCTGTAATTGGTAAGCAGATTTTTTAATTTGGTAAGCTGATAGTTTTTTAATTATTTCATTAAAACAGTTCTGGCTGGAGTAACGTTACCGCAGCCAGATCTTTTGTTTTCTAACGGGTATCTTGAAATAAATGTTTTCTAAATATGAGATATCAATTTGAAATAAATGTAACAACTTATTATATTGTATATAATAAATGTAATAACTTAATATATTGAAAGTGGCGCCAGTGACAGAAAAGTTGAAAAGAAACCGTTTGTCCTGGTATGTTCATCTGATGAGGAGGGATGAAACGCATGTTACTAAAAGAGTCATGAATATAAATGTGGATGGATGGAGAGGGAGGGGACGGCCAAAGAAAAGATGGATGGACTGTGTGAGGAGTGACATGAAAGAAAAGGGAGTCACAGATAGCGTGACGGGGGACAGGATGGTATGGAAGAAGAAAACGTGTTGCGCCGACCACAAGTAACATGGGACAAGGGCAGGAAGAAGAAGAAGTAACAACTTAATATATATTTGTACTTGCTATGGTTGCGAAGATATTTAAAATCCTGTGGTAACATTTGCACGATTGCGACATCTCGGATTTGGATACACGGATGATTATAATTTCTGTACATGACATCTGGCTAATTAGTTATAATTTGTTACGCAATAAAATAATCCACAATAATGGACCGTTTTGGAGTTATTTTAGTAAATAGAAATATGCTTTAATAGGTCCTAGCATTTCCAATAAGCACACCAAAGACTAATTAGAAACGTTATTATATAGGTAATTACTGTCTATAAATGGTACTGAAGTTTCATTAGTATCCTATACAAAATTAAAAAGTTATGATAAAACTTCAATTTGTTCTGGCCACGGCGTGCAGCAGTGTTATTTTACGATCGATTAACCGATTTTCCTGTATTTGTGGTAACTGAATCTTAAATCAATAATTAGATAAACAATTAAATTATATTATGGGCGCACGGTTGGCGCAGTGGTTGAGCGATTGACTGCTGCGCTGCGTGTCGTGGGTTCGATTCCCGCACGGAACATATATTTGTAAGACCTACAGATAGTTGTTCCGGCTCTGGGTGTGTTGTGTATGTGAGTTTATAAGTTTGTAAACGCACCCACGATACAGGAAGAAATTCCTAGTGTGGGGAACGTTTTTTTAAAAGACAAAAAATATATATCTATGAAATTTCAGACTTGTACACTAATTGATTAACGAGATAATCGAAAAAATATATTTATGCGTGGTAACCCGACCAAATCTAAAATGTTATAAAAAAGCGGCCGCGCAAATTTTACTAAACTTCTAAAACTTACAGGATAATACGTGAGAAAAATACGTGTTGGGTACAGACGGGTACACAAGTGGTAAAGTAAAACATAGTTATAATTAAATATTTTTGTATCTACAGATAAAATATTCAATTCAGAAATAATTATGCGTAGGTATTAAAAAATATGGAGTACCTACCTATGTAGAGTGATGATGATCATATGCAGATATTAATTAAGGTAAGTAAGTATATAAATTAACTTAAAAAATAACCACAGATATTTTTAATGGACTAATATACAACGTCGCTTCATCATCATCATCATAACATCCAATAGACGTCATCGACATCTCGTTAATTAATTAGAGTACAAGTCTGAAATTGCACAGGTATATAATTGAACTGTATATCTAATTATTGATATAAGATTCAGTTACCACTACTGCAGGAAAATTGGTTAATCGGTCGTCAAATAACTCAGCTGCACGCCGTGGCCGGAACAAATGGAAGTTTCATCATAACTTTTTAACTAATAAAACTTCAGTGCCAATTATAGACAGTAATTACTTATTAGTAATTACTTAGTGGAAGTGCTAGGACCTATTAAGGATTTTTTCTATTTACTAAAATACCTTCAAAACGGCGCATTATTGTGGATACACTCACCACTTTAGGGATTGTACAACACGGGTGAGTGTCCACTGTAATCCCTACTTGAGTCATCCCTTCTGGATCGGGGTTCTGGAGTCAATGAAAATCGGGTTATGTTGACCGAATATATTTCGCGTGACCCCAGAGAGAGAGAGGACCGTTCGCCCGGACCAGTGCGCAATAACTCGTCGTTCCCATGCATACATCACGCGCGCATACAATTTGCTAACCTTGTACTCTGCCTTACATACATACATGTGTCCCTACAATTGCGTAACAAATTATAACTAATTAGCCAGATGTCATGTACAAATATTATAATCATCTATATAGTTTAGTCAATGCCGAGATGCTACAATCGTGCAAACGTTACCGCAGGAGGATTTTAAATATCTTCGCAACCATAGCAAATACAAATACAAATTAAGTTGTAATATTTATTTCAAATTAATATCTAATTATTTAGATAACATTTATTTCAACATACCCATTAAAAACGAAAGATCTGGCTTCGGTAATGTTACTCCAGCGGGAACTTCTTTTATCAAATAATTAAAAAAACTATCAGCTTACCAAAAAAAATATCTGCTTACTTAATATTATTACAGAAGCTGTATATCTAATTATAAATTGCACTTAGATGACGATTTTCGACCTTTTTTTAGCTGGCGTAATGCTCACTTTGTAATGCAATGTAGGAGAGCAGTGATGGACCAGTCGTAACGGCTGCAACTTACTAGTGGGTTCGAACCCAGGCAGGCACTATTTCTTTGTAAATTATTTCATCACCACTGCTCTTAAAATGGTGAAGGAAAATATCGTGAGGAAATTGGCTTGTCTTAGAATACACTACTGGGATTATATATTTACTTCAACTTTTTGCAATATTATAGTTACAAAAACACACTTAATGCTTAAGTATTCACTATCTGTATGAGCAAATGATTATTTGTTTACATTATAGTGGGTCCTATTCTTGGTGCTTACAATTAATTTGTAACAAAAAATTTTGAAAAGCTGTTATAATTTTTATCGTACCGTAAATTATACCGTAGTCAGCCTTGAGCATGCTTAGAGCAGCTTACATTCAATGATAGTGCTAAGCGTCAGAAATTACCTAATAGCTTTATATTTTCCAATAAAGTAAGTACTAAAAGGTATAATTGCTATAGCTAGAGAAGGATACCTGTGGTAGGCCAAAACTAATAAAAACTTTATGAAATGCAGTCTATTGGTTCAAATAGATTAGTACTCACATTGAGCTGCTATCGCTTGAAGTATCAGTCCAAGTAAAATTATTTTCAGAAGAAGATTCCATAAAATGTAAACGCACTTCTACTGTAAGGACTATATATAAAATATTATTTCATGTTGCTCTTGTTTTGAGAAAACATAACATAACCTGAAATTATAACCTCAATTTTAACCTCTTATAGTAGACATTATATTTCGTGCTTTCGATTTTATCAAGTACTAGTCTTTTGGGATAGTTTACCTTCTACGCGTTCAACGTGGCAACATTTCATTTGGTGATTTGATTTTATTTTTGAAATAAAAATATATTTTGAATTCAACGACGTCATTCGCATTTACAATAATTCCGTATTATATCGAATTATAATTGATATATTTTTACTTAGAGTACTAAGACTCCAAGGTTTTTTTTTGTAAACCGACCTTATAATGCCGCCTGTTGACTTTTTGCTATATTAGCATGTATTATATAAGTATTTATCTTACGCGGGCAATTTATAAAAGTGTTATGACGGAAAGACACTTAAGGCGGAACCACACTTACGTATTGTGGCGTGGCGTGGCGCACGACACAGAAGTGTGTTTCCGTCTTTAGTTACTGTTCAGTCTATATCATAAATTTTTAATACTAACCTGTATAGTTTGCTAACTCTGCAGAAGTAAAAAAATATTTCAATATTTTTCCTAAATCTGGATTTGGACTGCCGAAGGAGTCTTTACTTACGTGTCGTGGTGCGGGATCCACCAACCAAACGACTCTATTTCAGCCTACGTCATAACACAACGAGTTTTGTAGCCTATCAACTGCGTCAGAAGGCGCCACGCCACGCCACGATACGTAAGTGTGGTTCCGCCTTTAGCTTATTTTGATGATTCATAAGTCAATCGATTCGTCATAACCTTGCAAGTGTCACTGGCTACATTAAAATTGGAAAAAAGAAAAACGGCGGCTTTTGGGTGCCATATTGTAGGAGCCCAATTTTTTCTCTTCCTATCTCATCGTGTGTAACGTTGTACAATAGTTATCAACGTAAATACCTAATAACCAACTTATGTGGGTACCTAAATCTAAGCAACTATTATTTTGCGTTTGCGCCGATCAACGGAAAATTCCACACAGAGCCCACAACAGTTCTAGTGTTTTGTCTCACTCGGTCACGACCAATACTGCACACCTTCCGTTTGACCGATGCGTGAACATTGAGTTCGGCCCGAGCGAAGATGCTCATTAGGACACAGCCTAAAATGTACTCTGTGACACAGCCATCTGCCAGAACGCACGCTGCTAATCTCGACCCCTACCGGGTACCTGAGCAATAACTACTACCGTGCGACTATTAAGTTGTATAATTAATTAATATTACTTTACTTTATAATGTACTTAATATATAAGACTCCCCGTATAGGGTTCAAGTTTCGGATTGGAACTGTTGGAGTCGTTGAGTATCAACCTTCTGGAACGATCAATGACGGCTGCCGCGTCATCCAGCTCAACCCTGCAGATCTTCTAGCCTCGGGGTCAAATCCTCGGCCGTCGCGGCATCACCAGCCACAGAGTACATGTTATATAGGGAGACAGTGTCACCAGCTTCACGTTAGCCACGACAGTACTTTGCGCGCCTAGCTTCACAAGACAGAATTTAATTGACGGGCTTCTAACCCGCGACCACTTAATAATGACGCTTCACGTGTGGGTTATCAAAATAAAGGGTTTTAACCATATGTTTAACGAAAAAAATAATAATAATAATAAGTAACCAAGATAAATAAAATGTAAAAAGACATGTTGACCAGAGCTGCAGCACGAAAAGCACGCCCACCACCTCCGGCCTCGTCGCCCAGCTCCGCCTCGCCGCCGCCGGAACCCAGCCCCATCGTGAGTGCTGTGACGCCGGCCGTGGCAGTTGCGTCGAGCTCGAGCGACGAGTACTTCTCGCCGCCGACGACACCACCACCTGCGCGTCGACGGGGAGGACGCCGGCCGCCGGACCGCTTAGGACCTCGAGGCCTACCGGTCTCTGATAGGGTCCCAGCACCCGGCGGAAGTGTGCAGCGCATGAGATGGACACAATCCATCAATGAAAATGTCATGCGCGCATACTTTGGGGCTACAGAGGGAGGAAACAACCTGACCGCGTACCGTGTCCGGATGCTCTCTTTGTTTCAGGTGCTTGAGCCAGCCGTCAACGTTTCGGCCCAACGACTCTCGGATCAGGTGCGGGTCATCCAGCGTAATCGTATGTTGGATGATACTGTACTTGATCGCCTCCGAACGGAAATGGGTAACCGTGTCACTGCCCCATCGTCGCAGGCTGTGGTGCCACCACAGCCCAGCCATACTCCCATCCACGCTGACGAGGCGAGTAGTGACATGGTCACAAACGTAAGTACCCAGTGCAATGAGGAATTGAGGAGTGCTTTGGAGTGTGCTATTCGGGAATATCGCTACATGCCACCCGAACTTAGGCCACGATTACCTCGTTTGCCCATGCATAACAAAAACAGGGCGCTGGTGGCTGTTCTGGATTCGCAGTTGTCAAACTATTTTGATGACTGCGAAGACCTCACTGATACACATTCGATCATGTACTGCGCGGCTGTAGCGGCATGTCGTGTAGCTCACGTCAAATTTGCAGATGACAGAGCTACACGACCGAAACCAGCCGTACCGGCTTGGCAGTGCAGGATCGAACGTCGTATTGGTGGGGCCAGAGCACTCATCGGCAAACTAATTTGCTTCAGGGAGGGCAATAATCGCCCAAGAGTGATGCGCTTTGTGAGACGGGCGTTTTCGGGGACCGATGTCAGCCCCCAAGACTATATATCCCATGTCACAGAGCGCATCGACTTCCTGAAGCAAAAAGTGTATGCATGGGCAAATCGGATTCGTAGGTATAGGCGGCGAGTGGAGCGATACACCCAGAATCGCACATTCCAAAGAAATGAAAGGTGGGTTTATCGGGCTTGGGAGCGACCCGACCAAGGTGTGACTGATACGCCCCTGCCGGATGATGATGCCATGCTCACATTTTGGCGCAGCATCTGGTCGGTGCCTGTCAGTCACACCGAAGGTGAATGGACTCGGGAGGTTGAGCGAGCGTGCGATCCAATAGAAGAAATGGGGGCTATCACGATCAGCCCCCAAGATGTAGCTCGTGCAGTCCGTCCGTTGCCGAACTGGAAATCTCCAGGGCCGGACGGGCTGCACAACTTTTGGATAAAATGGCTACAAAGGTCGCACGCTCGTTTGGCATCTCAGTACCAGGCAGCCTTAGAGTCTGGTTCGCTACCCAAGTTCCTTACAACAGGAATTACCCACCTGCTCCACAAGGCTGGTAGCACCGCGGAACCCAAAAATTATAGACCTATTACATGTTTACCGACGGTCTATAAGGTTCTTACATCCATTTTGAGGGATAAAATTAATAAACACGTCGATAATAACTCGATCATGTCGGCCTCTCAGAATGGATGTAGGAACGGGTCCCGCGGTACTAAGGAGCTACTCCTCATAGATATGGCCATTAGCCAACAGGTTCGGCGTTCCCGAAAGGATCTGTCGACATGTTGGATAGATTATAAGAAGGCCTATGACTCGGTTCCTCATACATGGCTCATGAGGGTGCTAGAATTGTATAAAATAGATACAACTCTACGCACCTTCTTGATGTCGTGTATGGGACAATGGAGCACAGTCCTTCGCTATCCAGGATGTCGAAATATCCAGAGGAATAGCGAACCTGTAAGGATCGAGCGAGGTATATTCCAGGGCGATAGTTTGAGTCCTCTTTGGTTTTGTCTAGCCCTGAATCCTCTAAGCATGCTGTTGGAGAATTCAGGGCTGGGCTATCGATTGAAGAGAGGTAGTCAGGTTATATCTCACCTCCTTTACATGGATGACCTGAAGCTCTTTGCCCCCAACAATCTTCAACTAATGGAGCTACTAAAAGTAACTGAAACTTTTAGTAGCGCCATCAGGATGGAGTTTGGTGTGGACAAATGTGCGGTCATGCATGTAAAGCGAGGGGAGATTGTGGAATCCGTAGGAGTTCAAGTCACGGGTTCCATAAACCTGAGATCCCTCTCTCCAAACGAAACCTATAAGTATTTGGGTATGTCGGAAGCGTTAGGTATCAGCACTACTGACATGAAGCAATCGTTGAGGGAGCGCTTCTTTGGCCGCCTGAAGAAGGTATTCAATAGCCTTCTTTCGGGCGGCAACAAGGTGCGCGCCTTCAACGGTTGGGCCATGCCGGTACTGATGTACTCTTTCGGCATACTCAAATGGACTCAAACGGAACTTGACGCCCTGGATAGGCGGGTCCGCACACTGCTGACTGCATATCGAATGCATCACCCACGATCATCGGTCATGAGATTGTATATCCCGCGGAAGTGTGGAGGCCGTGGCTTTTTAAATGCCAAAAACCTCCACAACCGCGAGATATGCAATCTCAGGGAATACTTTCTAAACACCGACGTGGGTATGCATCGAGATGTGGTAGCAGTGGACAAGGGACTCACCCCGCTCTCCTTGGCGAATGAGAACTGGCGCAAGCCTGTAGTGCTTGATACTAAAGACCGCAGGGAAGTATGGCAGAGTAAGGAGCTTCACGGACGCTTTTTCCGGGCCCTACATGGGCCCGATGTAGATCAATCAGCGTCCGTAGCCTGGTTGCGTTTCGGTGACCTCTTTGGGGAAACCGAAGGTTTTGTCTGTGCAATTATGGACGAAGTTATCATGACGAATAACTACCGGAGATTTATTGTGAAGGATGGCACGGTTGACATCTGTCGGGCATGTCACCGTCCGGGTGAATCGATCCGCCACATTATCTCTGGTTGTTCTCGTCTAGCTAACGAAGAGTACTTGCATAGGCACAACCTTGTAGCCAGGATTATCCATCAGCAACTTGCTCTGAAATACACTCTTGTGGCATCGGAGGTACCGTACTACAGGTATGTGCCCGACCCAGTTCTCGATAATGGCAGTATCACATTGTACTGGGATCGGTCCATCATCACTGACAGGACTATTGTAGCCAATAAGCCTGATATTGTGGTGGTGGACCGAATCGAGAGGCGTGCAATGATTGTTGATATTACCGTCCCGCATGACGGGAACCTCGTGAAAGCCGAGAAAGATAAGCAAATCAAGTATCTTGACTTGGCTCGCGAGGTTGTCGACATGTGGGATGTGGACACAGCGATCATTGTACCGATAGTCGTGTCGGCCAATGGCTTAATAGCCACGAGCCTCGACCAACACCTTAGGAGGCTCTCGTTAGGCGGCTGGGTCAAGGGCCTGATCCAGAAAGCAGTACTGCTGGACACGGCTCGTATTGTTAGGAGGTTCCTTTCTCTGGAGCCCTGACCGCCGGTAGCTTGGACCCTGTTCCCGATACCGGTGGGCCTCTATTTTTTATATTTTTAAATGTTTTTTTGTTTTTGTATCTTTTATAAAAATATTTAAAAATGTATTAAATAAGAAATAAGTTAAATAAAGGAAAATAATAAGTAATAGCGCTTCGGAGTTTTTGATTTTTTGAATTAACTTTTTTTTGTTTTTGTTATGGCGGAAACAAACTTGCGTGGCATGGCGTGTCGTATCAAAAGCATATCGGTTTCATAAAAGTATAGTTAGAGGCACATTTGAGTGTCATGGTGCGGCGCGGCTCGTTCCGTCATGGCGCAGATTGCTTGCGACCGATTGCGCCAGAGCGGTGTTGAGGATTATGGCGCGATACGACACGCCCGGAAAATGTGTTTTTTCTTATTAATTTATTTATTTATCCATTTATTTCAGGCATCAAGGCCCATATCAACACATACAATACTATATTCATATAAACAACTTAAAAATACTATAAATATATAACATAAATATCTAAAAACTAATGCTAAGGTACACGAAGTGTCGGCGTCGTGTTTCGCTGACTGGTGTCACGTAGCTGGCCACGAAACCGGCGGTACATAACACCCTTCGGCCAAAAATCTGCCTGGAGGAACTTTTCGAGTGCATGCGTCGGAACACGCACCACGAACGACTTGAAGTTCGTGTTGTGACGCGGCTCCAACCTCTCGACCCTCAGAGTCCAATTGATCTTGACGCGCAAATACTCCACGACGTCCTCAACCTTCGTGGAGTGGTGCAGTCTGGACACATACAGCAGCGTCGTCGGGGTTGCTGGACGCAGCAGCATGTTAGGTCCTGCCAGCGCAGTACCGCACTGGTTCCGACAAGGAGGCTTCTTCTTTTTCCTCTTCTCCACCTTGATGAAACCATCCTTGTCGCACATGTCCTTCTCAGGACCCTGCCTTTTCAAAACCTGGTTTGGTTTCGACCGGCTGTGTTTACCCCCTTTTGTTGTCTCCGCTCGAGCTACCTGCGAGTTTTGTGGCTCAACAGGCTTTTTAGCGGTTACGATTGCTGCGTAGGCTCATTTGGGGGTCGCCGAACCTATACAAATCATCGTCTCCACCTGTGTCGAGGCAGGGACGGCGGCGGCACACGTTGCAACGCATGCATTCTCGGCAGTTGGTGACGCATTCGAGCCCGCCGACTCGAAACTGCAGATGGAGGCGTTTTGCGCCCCGCGATGCGTGTTCACGTTTGCTGTGTCGCCGTCGGTAGGTGACCTACTTGCAGAAATTGCATTGCGCAATAATACTACTTCTGCCCGTAGATCACTGATGGTGTTGTTGGACACCTCCAGCTGATGCTGCATCTCGGCCTGGCTTTGCTTCAGGAGTGTAATGTCCTTCAGCAGCCTGGTGACGTCTACGTGATCGAACGTGACGGGAGGAAGTTTGTGCAGATCCTTCACCACGAATTCAGGCACGTCGTCCGGGTCGGTCTCCTTCAACAACGTTACGATGTCCTGGAGACTCTTCTCTGTGCCATCCCTTCGACGAGACGGCATCTGGCTGACTTTACCAAGCGTCCTGAATAGCGGCACTGCTAATCTCATCCTCCTTGAAAGATGACTTGCAGATCTGCAAGATGCTGACCTCGTCCATGTAGTCGATGGCATGTTTGATAAATGCCAACACTTCATTGGCTATGAGCGGTTGAGCACTCATAGCGGAAACCGGGCAGCGGCTATAGCCGCGCAATTCGCGAATGTAAAATTCGTACAGTGCAGCGCAAACGCGTCCGTACTCGACCGCGCATCGGCATCTTATGACCGCGTGGCTCGTGGCGGGGTACCATTCAACGACGCGAACTCCTAGCGGACGCTTGTGTGCTGCGTGTTGAAAATGACCGACAAGCTTATTGAACTTATCGTCAACGTACAGTTTCGTTCGTTGTTTGTATGACACAAAGTCTAAGGAATACAAGGATCATTTGTTAAGAACCGTAATTATGTAAGTTCAAAGAATAAATTGAAAGTCTCCATCGAAATCATCATCCGAATCCGAAGTAAACAGTATGCCTTTTATTCCATGCAATTACAATATTTTTTCATGTAAAAACATGCAAAAATTCATTTTTAATCCATATAATTATATTTTTATTTACTTTGCTAGCTGAGTAAACAGAAATACGTTTAGTTACTATTATTCAATCATATTATATATATATTTAATTTTTTAATTTTATTCATATAATATAATCTAATTTCATTAATTAATATGTAATTTATTTCATTGAATTGTTATATGTGTATAAAAATCAAGATAATCTAATAGAAAATTCTGATTATTCTAGTTATTCTATTATACACTGTTAGGAAAATAGATAATACATCTGAAAATAAGTACGTAATTGGGATTTTCCTAGATATTTCTGGGGCTTTTTATAACGCATCGTGGCCAATGCTATTACTTAAAATGAAAACTCGAGGCTGCTATAGAAATATATACAATTTAGTTTACTCTTACTTTTAAATGGTTCCGCGAAACTCAAACTCGACCATCATTCCATGTCGACGTCTCTCACCACGGGATGTCCTCAGGGTTCGGTTATTGGTCCGCCTTTGTGGAACTTAGGCTTTGATGATTTCCTCGAGATTCCGCTTCCAAGCGGCTATTCATTAACCGGTTTCGCGACGGTCCTCTGCTCATTCAATCAAGTACTCGAGCTGGACTCGAGAACTTGGCTGACACTTGCCTACGATTAATATCTCAGTGGGGCGATCGAAACTGCCTGACCTTTGCTCCACACAAAACTTATCAACTCATTTTGAAAGGTAATCTTAAATCGTGTCCTACTATTAAATTTAATAACGTTCCGGTAAAAAGGAAGCAGTCCGTGTGCTATCTTGTTCTAGTATTAGAGACGAATTTTATTAAAATTGTCGGTGAAAAAGCAAAAAAGTACTTCTATGCCTTAACGAGAATATCTAAATCTACGTGGGGTCTGTCTTTTTTTACTTTAAAGACTATTTATGGCGCTACTTACTTGGGTTGTATCTGCTATGGGGCGCCTGTTTGGGCTGATAGGGCCACAATAGGGGCGGTACGACGTAAATTGTTTCAGAGTCAGCGTTTGGCTTTGATATTCTTATGCAAAGCATACAGAACGGTTAGTACTGAGGCCTTACCGGTACTTGCTGGCGTACTTCCGGTCGGCCTTGAAGTGCAGCGACGTGCTGCAATGTACTATTCCGCGCAAGAGACCATGGACGCGGACTTTTTAACGCGGAGTGACCGTGAGAAAATCTCTAGATTATTTAAACCACATATTATCGTCTGGGAGGAGCTTTTATCCGAATGGATTATGTTGAATAATGTACAGGCTGTATCAGGAGCTGTTTACTATACGGACCTGGTGGAAACTAGAACAAATTTCCGTGCGTTCAAGCGTTTTTGCCATACCTATTATTGGAATCAAATATAACAGCTAATATAAGTGGAAATTTGTATATTTTCCTACTCCTCCATTATTCTTTTCTGATTAATTTCGTTGCGGGATCCAAGACAGTTAAATTCATTCTCAGGAACTCCGTCGAACTTCATTGCCTGGGCGCTTTTCTGGTGGTCGCCACTGTTGATTCTGGCTTTGAGGAGGTGCAGTGGTTTGGGAATAATGCGGTGGGATTGTCCAAAAAAAACCTGGCCTGACCAAATCAGGGCCATTACAGGACTCACGGTGACCACAGCTCTGAGAAGAGCCGAAGACAGGGTGGCATGGAAGCAGCTCGTCGTTGATTTCGTCAAAGGTTTTCAAGACACTATTAATTTGTGAAGTGAAACTGTTAAAGAAGACTACAGATGGCCACTGGAACTTCTCAATAATAGGTATGTTTTGGTTATTATTATGATATCTCGAATAGTTAAATGTCCGTGTTCCTCATGGTCATATCAACTATTAATTTATACATTCATCATACGCCTTTTAATGTTCCCACTGCTGGGACACAGGCCTCCTCTCTGTGAGAGGTAATGGGCCGTGATCTAACACGCAGACCTAGTGCGGGTTGGTGGACGGCCCATTCCCTCTTGGTGCATTTCTATGAATTTTTGTTTCTAAAACATACCGGTTTCCTCACGATGTTTCCTTCGCCGTTTTAAGAGCAGTGGTAATGAAATAATTTACACAAAGTAAAGCGCCTGCCTAGGTTCGAAACCACGACCTACAACTTATAAGACGCACCCGTTACCACTAGGTTTTAAGTCAGGTGCCTTCCTCACTGAATCGTTTCAGTACAGGGGGTGACCATAAGCTCTTAGAGTAAGGTTATTTTGATATCGCGTAAGTGACAGATGTATACAAGTCATATAAATCTGTCCCTTACACACACAAAATAACCTTACTCTAAGAGCTTATGGTTACCCCCCAGATCGGTACAGAAACGATAATGCTCCGCCCTGGTGAGAATGGCGCAATTATGTAACTTTATCTTTACTACAGTTGATCGTTTTGATAGAAAGAAAGTCATTATATTTTTTTCTTTGCGAAAAACCGATCAATACAAAGTGTAAAGTGCGCATTACTTTTATACGGTTGAACCGATTTTTATCAAATATAGCTATAGGGTTCTACTCTCGACATAGTCACATTTTAAACAAAAAAATAAAATTAAATCGAAATCGGTTCCTTCGACAGACGCCGAAGAGATAAGACCGCCCATTGTACACTTGTTATTGTGAACGTTTCTTATGTATGTTTTTTTTTGTGGTGTACAATAAAGTATATAATAATAAAACAAAAATCATCTCAATAAAACAAAAATCATATCACAGCTTTATTTTAATAAGTATCCCCATAAACATGGTTAAATAGTTATGACTCTTGATGAAAACGCTTGCTACATAGAGACCATAGACCTCATCTCTGGCTACTATATAGTTATCTGTGGACCTTGTCACCGGCCGGGCCAATAGCCCTTGTTTCTTGTTGGGCAATAGAGCTTTTCTTAATTGTGTTTGACTGACAGATTTCGATTTTGACGGTTCTTTCTTGTTAAATTGTGTGTCCAACATGGTGAGTTCGTGGTGTAAATTTGTTAAAAATCTGAATAAATCGTGAAAATGCTAAATACTTTAGCGAATTTAAAACCGTATATGAAGAGCGTAGTGTTTAATTATTCTAGGTCACTCAATATTTTTCAGATACAGAGTATATTTTGTTTGTATGTCAATTCCGATGTTTGAAAGTGAATTTCTATTGATATACTAGCAATAATCCGTTGTTTCTAAATTTCATTTCAATTATTAAAAGGAAAAATCTGTACAGCGTGCCTTTTATTGAGAAACTCTTCGAACGAGATTGTCTGACACAGGTTAAGTTTACATGCGAGTCGATGCGAATTGCAATAATTAATCTGGTGTGGTGTTTAGGCTCGCGGACCCAAAAAGCATTTGAAGCGCTTAGCCGCTCCCAAAGCATGGATGTTGGACAAGTTGGGCGGCGTTTACGCGCCGAGGCCGTCGACCGGTCCGCACAAGCTGCGCGAGTGCCTGCCGCTCGTCATCTTCCTGCGCAACCGGCTGAAGTATGCGCTCACTGGTAACGAGGTGCTCAAGATCGTGAAGCAGCGCCTCATCAAGGTGGACGGCAAAGTGAGGACTGACCCCACCTACCCCGCCGGATTCATGGGTGAGTGCTACTTTCGTTCCTTGTAGTTGTTCACAGCAGTCTTTTTTGTAGTGACTCGAGAAAGAATAAGCGTTTATTTGCGCCAGGCAAGTCTGTAATTCAATGGTTGTATTATACTTTGATGTTGTAGCTACCACAAGAATTGACATGTGAATAATAATAAATAGGTTTGTATTTTCTGTTATCATTTATAGTATGTGCCTTGGTGATGTGGTATTGTATACCAGAAATATATCAGAGGATAGGGAAGAAAGGAGCCTCCTTCAGCTGATCATACTTCTAGACACCCTGGTACTTACATGACCTGACTGGCTGCTGTGATCCTTGTAATATTTTGAGATCAGCATGATATTGACAGTGTTGTCTATTGCAGATGTTGTTTCCATTGAGAAGACCAATGAGCTGTTCCGCCTCATCTATGATGTTAAAGGACGTTTCACAGTTCACCGCATCACTCCTGAAGAAGCCAAGGTTAGCTGGTTGTTAATTATATTTATATGAGCAGTGGTAGCCCAGTGGTAATGGCCATGACTTGTAAGTTGTGGGTTTGAACCTAGAAAAGTGCTTTACTTTCTAATTTATTTCATCACCACTGCTCTGTCGCATGTCCTAGAACCAAACATTCAGAGACATGTGACATCCATCAACCTGCACTGGCATGTGGTGGATTATGGCCTGTTCCTGCTCACAGAGAGGAGGCCTGTTCCAAGCAGTGGAAACATTAAAATGGAAACAATAAAATCTTGAGACACTGTAAACACCTTTTTGTTGTTTTGTTTACCTTTTATTTTTTGCTCTAGCAAATGTAGTATAAATGGCCTGGTAAACTTTTTACCACTTCTAAATTTGATTCATAAACTGCCACAGTGAACAAAAAAAAAATGAACCATAGCAGATTTCTTTTTGTTCTCATATCCAAGCCACCATTAGGGCTTGACTATATATTGATATGCTTTGTTCATTTTGAAACATGTCAACAACTTTCTGATGTGAGTGTTTTGGTTGCAGTACAAGCTGTGCAAGGTGAAGCGGGTGTCCACTGGACCCAAGAATGTGCCGTTCCTGGTGACGCACGACGGCCGCACCATCAGATACCCTGACCCACTCATCAAGGTCAATGACTCAGTACAGCTTGACATTGCCTCCTCCAAGATAATGGATTTCATTAAATTTGAGTCAGGTATGTTCTCACACTGGTTAACCATGTGCTGCTTATATTCTGCAGTACGAAACGAATGGCCTCCTGAAGTTGCACTTTTGTGTAGTAAAGAACATAACATTTTCTTTCAAAGCAATTGAAGAACAATGTGAAATGCAATATTATCACAACCAATGTGCCTATGTTCATAAAATGTTGGCATGTAGACAATGGCTTTTAGGTAAGCTTTCGACGCTCATATAACATAACAAAACGCGCAGCTACATGAAAACAGACGTACTGTGGCAGCACGTCAGTGTAGCTCGAAACACGCCAGTCGCACATTAAGCGTCGACAGCGTCTTATAAAAAACTTGGTTTGCATCTGAAGCAATTAAAAGAAAATTTATACTAATCCTGTGGTTCAAATGTGTAAAGGCCGTGCCATTGTGTAATCACCCTGCTGCTGATATAAAATTCACATAAGCCAAGATTGTTTCTCTCTCTGTAAATATTTCCTGTCAAATGGGCCAGCAAAAAAAAACACTGTATTCAATCTCAATTACTTGTATGCTTATTAAAACTAAGATATTCAACGAGAAAGTTGTATGCTTATTAAAACTAAGATATTCAACGAGAAAGTTTATTAAAAAGTTACTAATACTAATTAAATTGTGCAAATGCTTCTTACTAATACAATTGAAATATGTTATTGTTTGCAGGTAACTTGTGCATGATCACTGGAGGCAGGAACTTGGGGAGAGTGGGCACCATCGTGTCCCGCGAGAGACATCCTGGATCCTTTGACATTGTGCACATTAAGGACACCACAGGCCACACTTTCGCTACGAGGTATATATACATCTACTAATCACAGCCACATTTCACTCTTCACTTATACAATCTTATAAACATATCTTATTTATTTTATGATAATATTGTATATTGTTATTGCTGATTGGCTACTTGTGATAGTCAGTTAAAAACATTTTCATTCTGTTTGGTCACACACAGTTAGTGAGTTGCTCTTAACCAATCAACTCATCCATCAGTGCATAATTTTTATATTAGCCAAGCAGCCAGTCCTATTTCATCATTGTTTGATTTATTCACTTAATATAAATTGATTCTCATCCAATCTTTTCAAGCTGATTTTTAAATGATTATAAGAAGATTCGAAACAATGACTCAAGAATCATGATTTGTGTAACAGATTGAACAACGTGTTCATCATCGGCAAGGGCACGAAGGCGTACATCTCCCTGCCGCGCGGCAAGGGCGTGCGCCTCACCATCGCTGAGGAGCGCGACAAGCGCATCGCCGCCAAGGTGGCGCAGCAGTAGACCTATCTATTACTTTAATATAATAAACACACTAAACTACACTCGCGTTTTATTGTTTGTGTGCGTGCGCACGTGGCGCTCCAGGTCACGCCGCCGGGCCAGCGCGCGGCCGCACAGCGGACACGCGTAACGCGCGGGTGTGTGTGTGATCTGTGCGTCCTGTGCGCCCTGTGCGCCCGCACGGGCCGCGTGCAGCCGCTCGTGCTTGTTGAGGTTGCTGGGGTCGCCGAATGCGCGCAAGCAGTGTCGACAGCGCAGCGGCCGGTAGCCCGTGTGCGTGCGCAGGTGGATCTTGAGTCCGTAACGCCGCGAGTACAGCTTGCCGCAGTACACGCACACGTGGCCGCCTCGCGCGCGCCCCCACGCGGTGGCCAGCGCCTCGAGCGCGGCGGGCGCGAGGGGGGCGGGGGCGGGGGGCGCGGCGGGGCCGGGGGGCGCCGGCCGCGCCGCTGCCAGGCGCACGCGGACCTCGCGCCAGAAGCGCTGCGGCTCGAAGGGCGCGCACGACAGGAACAGATGCACTTTGAGCGGGTTGGGGTCGTCGAAAGGCGCTGCGCAGGCGTGGCACACGTACTGGTGGCGCGCGCGGATGTTGCGCGGCGTGAGGAAGGGCATGTCCAGCGCGACCAGCACGTCCTCCGCGAACCACAGCAGCAGCTCGGCGTGCGGAGGCAGGTCGACGGCGGCGCGTAGGCACAGGGCGCCGCCCGGCATACACTGGGCGCCGCCGGGCAGGCACAGGGCGCCGCCGGGCAGGCACGGGGCGCCAGCACTCAGGCTCAGCAGCGCCCCGGCACAGAGCGCGGTGGGCGCCAGGCGCGCACACACGCACAGGCGCGCGGCGCCGCCCGGCCGCGCCGAGCACAGCCAGCCGCCACTGTCCAGCTCGACGTACACCTGAGCCAACATAATATAGTGTGTAACAAGTCCCTTCATACTGCCACCCCAAAGGGGTGTATTTGTTGGTTTAGGCGGTTTTATAGCAAACGCCCGATTTGTTTCAGTTAACATCAATACATATAATCGAAAATATTTAAAAAAAATAGCCTGGGTTTTTTATAATAACCAACAGAACCCATTGTAGGGGACCCCACACTTATTGATGATGCAGGGGCGATTCTAGGGGGATGATAATGAAATAAAACCTATCACCGCGAATGTCTGTTGAACACTGATTTATTGAATTAAAATACTTATACAAATTACAAAATGCTGAGCGCACAGAATGCACGGCGCGTGACTCTGTAAAATAATGTGCGGTTCCGTATACCCATTTCCAGCATGTTTGGATTTTTTATCTGTTTATTTGTGCACGCATCACTTAAAATGTACGAAATGAATGTAGATATTTTTTATACATAAAAATTTGTAACCTAAAGCAATTTAAAGTGTTCAAGTAGTAAAATATCACAACACACGAAATTCTGTTGAACTTGATATTCGATAGATGGCGTTGTGCATTTGACGTCATTTTCTGAATGGCGGTGTCGTTATTAAGATTCTTCGCGGCACATTGAGTTAGGTGCATAGATAAGGGTAGGTGTTATGCAAGTAGGGTAGGCAGTTGACGGGAGCGAAGCTGCGGGGCACAGCTAGTATTAAATATAGGCTTGTGTTTAAACACCGCCCAAAAAAGTACCTATTTTACTACCAAAAAAATTCTAAACGGTTACCAAAATGGATAAATGGTCACCAAATATTTTTATTTTTTATTTTATTTAAATAACGTTTCCTAAAATATTATGAAATAAATCCATTTTTTCGTATTATTGACTGCCAAAAAAATATATGGACGCCTTTAAAGTCGACGGAGCCCCGCTGCGCGGGGCTCCTATTTCCGTCCGCAGGGTCTAAAGTAACCTAACACGAACGAGATGACGGGAGCCGAGTTCGCTCGCTTTGCTCGCTCACTTCAGCTCCCGTCATCTCGTTCGAACCTAACCTGTCCGTGTCGGGGTGCCCTAAGCTCCTGAGCTCGCTTCGCTCGCTCTTGGACTAATTCGTTAAAAACACGAATACACCCGGTATAAGAATTTGGTGACCGTTGATCCATTTTAGGAACCAAAAATAATATTTGTGCGAGGTTTGCGATTTTTCTGATTTTATTTTATTTATTTTGGATCATAATATTATATACTTTAGGGCCCTTTTAATAAAGTCAATTGACTTTTTTTGGAGTTGTTTATTTTATTTGGTGCCTAAGCTTAGAGTCTTAAAAATATTTTTGATGACCGTCTATATTATACCCTTAAATATATTACAGAAATGCGTTAACCGCGGGCATAAATAAATCTTATCAATATTTTATTATGTTACGGAATACGGAGGTGTGATCTATCGAAGTCGGAGTTTTTAAATTTGGTTTGTAGGAGTCTGAACCGAAATCGGAGACCGTGGCAGAAAATATGTTTATTTTGCATTAAAACTATACCAGTTATTACATAAATAAAAAAAGAAATGACTGTAAATAACTGTAAATCGAATAACACTGATACGTCTATGAGATGATTTTTTTATAATAAAATAACTCTAGGCCCAGTTTCCCAGCCGCTTGTTACATTTCGAATTAGCTGACAATTTGCCACAAATTATCCGACCGTCAGTGTTGTCAGTGGGTTTCCCAACACTGAATCATCGAAAAATTACGTAATCGCTTGAAATTTATTTCGGTTGGCAACCTTAGCTGGTATTCATTCGCTTCTTTCACTACTATAACGTGATCAGTAACTTTAAGTAGTATTTTATCTTGAGCGGCTGGGTTGGTGTAGCCGCCAAGTTAAGCAAACCTCACCAAGGACAGTTTTTGGAAGGGTAAACACGTTTTCTTGCGTTAACTTGTTTTTGTATAGGTGACCCAGCACAGGTTAAGCAACACTTACTAAGGTTAGTCTTTGGATAGGTACCTTTGTTGGTTCGTTTGTTTTTGGATGGCTTACCCCGCCAGGGTAAGCAACACTTACTAACGTCAGCCTTTGGATGGGTGACCACTTTTTTAATTGCTTGTTTTTGGGCGGGTGACCCTGCCAGGGTAAGCAACACTTACCAAGGCCAGTGTTAGGATGGCTGACCACTTTTTTCTGGTCCACTTGTTTTTGGATAGGTAACCCCACCAGGGTAAGCAACTTTTACCATGGTCAGTCATGGGATGGGTGACCATCGCCACATAAATCACACATGGTCGTGACGGCCCAGTGGCTAAGACCTCGCCTCTCGTGCTTGTGGTGTGGGTTCGAATCCGGGCAAGTGACCAATGTGACTTTATCAAATTCATATGTACTTTCCAAGTTTATCTTGGACATTGCTGACAACGGTGAAGGAAAACATCGTGAGGAAACCTAGACTGAGTTTATAAGATTGTTCCAGTGCGAGGATAAAGACTAATAAATTAATTAATTTTGGTGAGCCATCCTAAAGTCACCCCGCTAGGTTAAACAAAATCTACCAAGGCTAACCATCCAATAAAATTGTTCCAAAAAAGAACTGGTCACCCATCCAAACACTGACCTTGGTTAGTGTTGCTTACCCTGGCGGGGTCACCTATCTAAAACAATCGTACCCAAAAAAAATTGGTGACCCATCCAAAGACTGACTTTGGTAAGTGTTGCTTACCCTGGCTGGATCAGCCATCCCGGCCGCAAGTACTAAGTACAAGGTAACATCACAAATCAGTAACAGTTTTGTTTTTTTATTTTTATTTACCTACATACAAAAAAAACTATTTTTGATAATAATTAATGTCAAGTTTTTATAATTTAGAAAGTTTGTAATAACCTTCCTTTTTTTAAATCTTGGTTATCAACTATAATTTGATATAATTAACTTATTTTTTATCGTAATATAAGCATTTAAAATCGTGTATTCCCGTTCGTCCCATCGGCTTCGTCCCCCTCGTGGGACGAACGGGAATTCGTTATTTTTTTTCCCGATCGTCCCACTAATTTTGGTGATGGGACGAACGGGAATAATTTATTAATTATTTTTTAAGGGCTCTTGGTCCCACAAAATAATTTCGGACTGGTTGTTTTAATGGTAAAAAAAAACAAATTTTAAAATAAAAATCAGAAAAGTTATTAAAAAAAAATCTAAAAATAGTATTAACTATGTAGGCTATCTAATGATATTTGTAACAAAAATGTACTTACATCAGTAGTTTTCCACAGAATTCGTGTAGAATATAAATTATTACATTAAAACCCGTGCAGTTTCATGTTTTGTCAACACTTACCCGACCGGTCTAATTTAAGGATACTGGGAGACAATGTTGTGTAAACCAATAGGTTTTACGCAAATAACACAATGTTATCGGCACTCTTTTGTTAACTAGCGGCATACTGGGAGAGAATGTTGTGTAAACCAATAGGTTTTACGCAAATAACACAATGTTATCGGCACTCTTTTGTTAACTAGCGGCATACTGGGAGATAATGTTGTGTAAACCAATAGGTTTTACGCAAATAACACAATGTTATCGACACTCTTTTGTTAACTAGCGGCATACTGGGAGAGAATGTTGTGTAAACCAATAGGTTTTACGCAAATAACACAATGTTATCGGCACTCTTTTGTTAACTAGCGGCATACTGGGAGAGAATGTTGTGTAAACCAATAGGTTTTACGCAAATAACACAATGTTATCGGCACTTTTTTGTTAACTAGCGGCATACTGGGAGATAATGTTGTGTAAACCAATAGGTTTTACGCAAATAACACAATGTTATCGGCACTCTTTTGTTAACTAGCGGCATACTGGGAGAGAATATTGTGTAAACCAATAGGTTTTACGCAAATAACACAATGTTATCGGCACTCTTTTGCTAACTAGCGGCATACTGGGAGATAATGTTGTGTAAACCAATAGGTTTTACGGAAATAACACAATGTTATCGGCACTCTTTTGTTAACTAGCGGCATACTGGGAGAGAATGTTGTGTAAACCAATAGGTTTTACGCAAATAACACAATGTTATCGGCACTCTTTTGTTAACTAGCGGCATACTGGGAGAGAATGTTGGGTAAACCAATAGGTTTTACGCAAATAACACAATGTTATCGGCACTCTTTTGTTAACTAGCGGCATACTGGGAGATAATGTTGTGTAAACCAATAGGTTTTACGCAAATAACACAATGTTATCGGCACTCTTTTGTTAACTAGCGGCATACTGGGAGAGAATGTTGTGTAAACCAATAGGTTTTACGCAAATAACACAATGTTATCGGCACTCTTTTGCTAACTAGCGGCATACTGGGAGATAATGTTGTGTAAACCAATAGGTTTTACGGAAATAACACAATGTTATCGGCACTCTTTTGTTAACTAGCGGCATACTGGGAGAGAATGTTGTGTAAACCAATAGGTTTTACGCAAATAACACAATGTTATCGGCACTCTTTTGTTAACTAGCGGCATACTGGGAGAGAATATTGGGTAAACCAATAGGTTTTACGCAAATAACACAATGTTATCGGCACTCTTTTGTTAACTAGCGGCATACTGGGAGAGAATGTTGGGTAAACCAATAGGGTTTACGCAAATAACACAATTTTATCGGCACTCTTTTGTTAACTAGCGGCATTGCCGGAGCATCCCACCAGAGACATGCATTACGACAAATTTGAAAGTAAACTACGAAACAACGATTAAACTTTTTACGCACAAAATTATTTAGTGGGACGAATGGCACTAATCTAAGAACATATGCCCATTCGTCCCTCTAAAATCCTGAATGGGACGATCGGGAACAAATTTAATAAAAAATAAAAAATCATCCACGACGGGGACGAACGGGAATATACGGATGAGTTTATGAACGCAACCCGAAGCGATGCGATGCAAGCGGGCTGGGGTCACCGGGGATTCCCCGATTTAAATATTTCACGGCTCTACCACGGTAAAGATATCTAACAGTGTTCTATCTTCATACAATCGGTCGGAACGCGAGTCATACCTACGTGTCTAGAGTTCAGCCAACACTCGATACACAGCAGTCGCAAACAATCACGAACGGTGTCATGGTTTTGTAAGCAGTAAGCGTACGATTTGTGAATATTTTATTGAAATAAGTACAAGTACTTACTTAATATGACAGATAGCAATTATAGACTATATTGTACTGTGTTTGGTTGCTTGAATTATTCTATAACGCAGCTAGAAATAAAAAAAATTAAATTACCTGGCACCTCCGAAAGGCAAGACTAAAAAAAATATATAGAACCTAACTTACTAGTAGGTACGTAATTTGTTTATTTTTTTAATAGGTAGGTATTTCGCTTTTTCCACAGAGTAAAATACCTGCATTAATAAATAAATAATTCGATAGGGTGATAAAGTGACACACGAGTGACCTACCTACGCTCGCGTTTAAAATAACTAGTAGGTAGTTGCCTAGGCTAGGCTATATACTTATTTATGTATTTAGCTTCTTACATATATTGAATTAGACGAATTAATATCATTATGAAATGATTACCAATGAGAGTAATAAATGGTAGGTACCTACCTTGTAAGATTTAAATAAGTACCTATAGTAAAAAATATAAAATTTATCTGAGATTAGAGAAATGAATCTGAGTTATTTACAACCACAAAACTAGAAACAAATTCAAGTAGGTAGAGGCGGGTAGCCCTGACGCGTGTTTAGGTGACGCGAGCTTCTAGGCAATTATTTCAAGGACACGGCCGAGTCAGAATACTGTTAGATATCTTTACCGTGAATCTACCGTTCACGTTTCGAAACAGAAATCAGGCATTCTATCGATGAAGGTCTTAAACTTTAAAACTGATCCAAAAATGCTTTAAGCAGTGGTATGTACTTTTAAGTACCTATTTTCTTATACAAATAAATGAAAGTGTCAGTTTGTTTGTAATGACAAAATAACAGCTTTCCAGGAATATGCGGTACTTAAGCATAACTAAAACATTTTTTTGCTGTCTGTACCTATGTCTTTCTGTTTCTTAATCTTCGAAAAGCCTTTACTGATTTTGACGGAGCTTACAATGGCGGATAGCTGACGAGAATAGTTATTTACTATCGGACTTTCAAAGTGTAGGTAGTGCTCTGGCCAAAAAAAAAACATAGAACAATTTAATAGAGATAATTTCTTTCTTTTTCGTGTGAGAATGTGGGTACCTCTGGTGTCAGAGTTAATTAAGCCGTCTCGGGGATCCCCACATGCCTCTGACATGGCTATTTCAGACTTGCATTATATAAGACTTCACGATGTTTTCCTTCAGCGTTGTCTTAGATGTGACAACGGTAAATATGAAAAAGTCACATTGGTACTTGCCCGTATTTGAACCCACGACCTGAAGCACGAGAGGCATGGTCTTACCCACTGGGACACCACGACATTATTAGAGATAAAAGTATTTGTCAAACGATTATTGTAATATGGTGTAAATTTTAAAACATTAAAAAATATTTCATTAATTATTAATTTTTAAAGTAAAAAAACTGTTTTCCGAGGTACCATAGTAAACTTTAGAGTTTACTATGAATTATCAATAATACCTAATCATCAAAACAATATGCTGATTTTTTTCTATAATATCCAATGATATTCTACTAAATAAATTTCTTAACTAAATTAAATTCTACTATTTAAATTTTGTGTTTGTTTCAACAAAGCCTATCGCTCGTCGCCATGCGTCAACATAGACTAAAGACTATACGTCCCAATTAGGACGTATTCGAGTCTTCACAATGCGCGCGCTCATAACATTAACAGATATTTACTAGAATGTCATTGATAATATGACATGTTCCATGCATCGATCTTCATAATCTAATTCAATAAATAATTTTTTGTCGGTATTCCTTTTTGATACCTACGTATTGTTCTATTTTAAATTCTACGTATTTTCTACTTTGTCTCAACTTTATACGTATGTTAGAAGCAAAGATAGTGTGTGGAAGAATATTAAAAATATAAATCAACAACAAATATAAATTATAAAAAAAACATATATTTCTATATAAAACTGGCGAACATAAATCAGGCAAAATTTGAAAAATTAAAATAATATTAATATCGAAACAAGACGACTAAAATAGAGGCGCTTCATAGGTTTCGCATACAGGCGCGCATAGTCGCAGTCGGCGCGGACTTGTTTTTCGTGTAATCTATTCTGGCATCACTGTTTGCTTTACAGGTACCTTACTTTAGAACTTAACCATTGTATACCACTAAAAAGTGAAAAATAACTTCATTATTGAAGTTATTTTTCACGTTGAATTATTTTTTTTGGGAAGTCTGTTGTATTTTTTTTATTTAAAAGTTAGACAACTATCGATCAAACGCTCAATTTTTATTGCGATCTATGGGTGTACGCATACCATCGACTAAACAGTTTGAAAATATTAATTTAATTAATGCCAACACAGAAAAGTCACTTGGTGTGCTAAATAAATATAATCATTAAATATAAAAATCGCAAACAGGATTTTCTCACCCTGTATCGAGAACCAGAATTGATTGATAAAATCTATATTAACGCGAGCGAAGCCGCAGCAACACCTAGTTATGTAATATATTAGAAATGCTGCCTTACTTCAATGTCATTACAATTTAGACACAATTTCAGTATCAGTTGATGTTTTTGAATTAAGTTACTTACATGAGTAGTGTCTTGCTTTTTATGAGTTATAACTCACCTAAAATATAATGTGAAAGATGGCCAAGTTCTTGATAACGGCTTCGCTGATAAAAGATGTGATATTTAACTGCACCTGTACACCAAATTCTCTCAAAGTACCTTAATGCATACTGCTCCTGTCATGCACTAGGTTCATCAGTAACTTTTTTTTTATAGGTAGGTATACACTCAGATTAGAGATTAGAATTACACAATAGTACGACTTGGCAAGTTGACAAATCCTTAACTAAATTGTAGGTACATAGGTACTGTAGCAGATCGGTACAAGACTTATTGCCTATTGAATAATAGATATATATTGTTATTGCCATAGTGCCTTTCTTGATTTGACAAGCTGGCAGGTTATATTATACGAATTTTCACATTTCGATTGACTAGAAAAAATAACTCAAAATACTTAAAAATAGACGGAAAATATATGTCATAGCAGAAAATTCATCGCTGATGAAAGAAATATTTTTTGGTGAATCTATAGATAAGCCTAAATTTTGATTATTATTATTTCTTGTGTGCATCAATAGCGTCCCGCTTACCTATACAGCGCAGATCATTAAACGTAGTTTTTAAGAATAAACGGATATTAATATATTGTGGTTTCTTTTGGGTTTCGCTTTCTCTCATATCATACACACTCTTTTTGTCACGTAGTTTTAATTGGTCATTTCTTTGTATGTAGATTTTTTATTTTATTTTATTTTGTTAAGCACACCAACAGTACAACTGCTTAAAACCATCCAAATAAGAATACATTTCAAGTCAAAATTACATAGCAATCATACAGATTATAGATATGCATGACATTTAAAAAATTCAAAATTAAGACTACAACTAAACTAGGTAAACATTTATCACAATATAATAGTTAGGAGTAATGAGCATTAAGAGTTTGAGTCAAACTCTTAATGCTCATTACTTAATAGGAAGTGTCTGAACTTTACGAACTTCATTGAAAATACATCAATAGATGGACCTTTCATTGTACCTACAGCCTTGCCATGCGTGTAAGGGGACTATTAAATTAGGTATTTAAAGTTGAGGACGGGATATCAACTATGTGATGCTGACGCATACTACGTTGACTAATCCTAAAGTTAAAATAATTTAATGGTGCATCGATGGAACCATTTATAATTTTGTGAAGAATTAATAGGTCAGAATTATTTCGCCTTTCTTTTAAATTTGTCAATTTGAAATGTTTCATTCTATCTTTGTATTCCGGAATAACCTTTCGGATGCCATTTTTCACGCATAAATACCGTATAAAACGAGCCTGAACGGATTCTACGCTATCTGCATAAGTAGAATAATAGGGAGACCATATAGTGGAACAATACTCAAGGGAGCTCCTAACTAATGCATTATAAAGCAGAATATAGCTGCTGTTTTTACGGAACGGCTTAGACATACGAATTATAAAGCCAAGCATTTTTTTAGCTTTAGTTACCATACTATCTAAATGATCTCGAAAATATAGAGATGTATCAAAAAGGACTCCTAAGTCACGAATTACAGAAACTCTGCCAATATAATTTCTTATAATTTATAAGGTATTTAAATTTAATATAATTTATTTTATTTGTAAATGTTATGTATTGACATTTTTTAACATTAAGCGACATCCCATTATCAAAAAACCATTGCTGGAGAACATTAAGATCATTCTGAAGTTTCATGCAATCGTTTAAATCTGCTATTTTACTATAAATTTATAAATCATCAGCATAGGTAGGCAATCGCAACTTATCATATCCAACAGATCGTTAATAAATATCAAAAAGAGCAAAGGGCCCAATTTAGACCCTTGTGGAACACCTGCGCTTGGAGTGAATGGTACAGATTCGTAGCCCACTAAGGTAACAAGCTGAGAACGATTACTTATATAACTCTCAAACCATCGCAAAAGACAACCATGAATTCCAGCATGTTTCAATTTTATAAAAAGAATCGAATGATCAACCCGATCAAAAGCCTTTGCAAAATCTGTATAAACAGCATCAACCTGACCCCTAGCCTCAAAAGTGTTAATAATATAAGTGGTGTAGGTATACAAGCAAGTTGGACAAAGTAGAACGGTTAGTAACAAAACCATGTTGCCTTGGACTAATTATATGACGGAAATAATAATAATAATAAGGTGGTCTGTGGCCTGACCTGTCAAGTGTGACATAAAATTATATCTCCAAATTTTCCTATATATTTTAATAACATATTAACTTAGAAAAATAGAATAAAATAATGTCCAGATTCAGAAAAACAACAAGAAAAGAATTAAATGGAACAAAATTATAATATGTACACAACCCAATAAAAAAAAACAACATGATAATATTTTTGACATGCTGAGATGAAAACGCTATGTTCACAAGAAGCCAGGCCCGAGCACTAAACACACGCCCAACATCTTCGGGTTCGTCGCTCAGCTCCGCCTCGCAGCCGCCGGGACCACCTACAATCGTGAGTCATGCGATCCCGGACGCTGCAGTTGCGTCGAGCTCGAGTGACGAATACTTCTCTCCGCCGACGACACCACCACCTGCGCGTCGACGGGGAGGACGCCGGCCGCCGGACAGCCTGGGATCTCGAGGCCCATCGGCCTCTGACAGGGTCCCCGCTCCCGGTGGAAGTGTGCAGCGCATGCGATGGACGCAATCGATTAACGAAAACGTCATGCGCGCATACTTTGGGGCTACAGAGGGGGGAAGTAACCTGACTGCGTACCGTGGTCGAATGCTCTCTCTGTTTCAGGTGCTTGAGCCAGCTGTCAACGTGTCGGCCCAACGTCTATCGGATCAGGTGCGGGTCATCCAACGTAACCGTATGTTGGATGACGCTGTACTTGACAGACTGCGTGAGGAATCACGGAGTAGCCGTGTCTCGCCTGCCTTGCCACCGGCCGCGGTGCAGCCCAGTGTTTCACCGCGACCCGACCGTGTTGGAGAGGATGACGACGACGGGGCTATATCAGTGAGTACCCAATGCAATGCACGATTGAGGAGCGCTTTGGAGTGTGCATTCCGGGAGTATCGTTTCACACCGCCTGAGCTTAGACCTCATTTACCTCGTTTGCCTATGCATAAAAAAAAATAGGGCGCTGGTGTGTGCTCTAGATTCGCAGCTATCAAATGTTTTTGATAGCAGCAAAGACCTTACCGATACCCATTCGATCTTGTACTGTGCGGCATGTCGTGTAGCTAACGTCAAGTTTCCCAAAACTGACAGAGCTACACGACCAGCTATACCAGCTTGGCAGTGAAGGATTGAGCGTCGTATCGGTGAGGCTAGAGCACTCATCGGCAAGCTTATCTGCTTTAGGGAGGGCAACACTCGCCCTAGAGTGATGCGCTTTGTGAGGCGGGCGTTCTCGGGGACTGATATCAGTTCTCGAGATTATATGTCCCGCGTCGCAGAGCGTATCGACTTCCTGAAGCAGAAGATCTATGCATGGGCAAACCGTATTCGTCGGTACAAGCGGCGAGTGGAGCGATACACTCAGAACCGCACATTCCAGAGTAACGAAAGGTGGGTTTATAGGGCTTGGGAGCGACCCGATCAAGGTGTGACTGATACGCACCTACCGGATAATGACGCCATGTGTTCGTTCTGGCGCGATATCTGGTCGGTGCCTGTCAGTCACACCGAGGGTGACTGGACTCGGGAGGTCGAGCAAGCGTGCGATCCGATACCACAAATGGGGGCAATTACCATCAGCCCCCAAGATGTAGCTCGTGCAGTCCGTCCGTTGCCCAACTGGAAATCTCCAGGGCCAGACGGACTGCAAAACTTTTGGATTAAATGGTTCGAAAGATCGCACGCTCGTTTGGCATCTCAGTTCCAGTCCGCCTTGGAGTCAGGGTTGCTGCCCCAGTTCCTAACGACAGGAATAACCCACCTGCTCTATAAATCGGGTAGTACTGCGGATCCTAAAAATTATAGACCGATAACGTGTTTACCGACGGTCTATAAAGTTCTTACATCCATTCTGAGAGCAAAAATTAATCAACATATTGACCATAACGCCATCTTGTCTGCTTCTCAGAATGGATGTAGGAACGGGTCCCGCGGTACTAAGGAGCTGCTCCTCATCGACATTGCCATTAGCCAACAGTTTCGCCGTTCCCACAAGGATCTGGCGACATGTTGGATAGATTACAAGAAGTCCTATGACTCAGCGCCACATACATGGCTCATGAGGGTCCTGGAGTTGTATACAACTCTGCGCACCTTCCTGACATCATGTATGGGGCAATGGAGGACGGTCCTTCACTATCCAGGATGTCGACAGATTCAGGAAAACAGCGAACCTATAAGGATCGAGCGCGGAATTTTTCAGGGCGACAGTCTGAGTCCTCTGTGGTTTTGTTTAGCCCTGAACCCTCTCAGTACACTACTGGAGGGTTCAGGCCTGGGCTATCGGTTGAGGAGAGGTGGTCAGGTCATATCACACCTCCTTTACATGGATGATCTGAAGCTCTTTGCCCCAAACAACTTTTAACTGATGAAGCTACTGAAGGTAACAGAAACCTTCAGTGTCGCCATCAGGATGGAATTTGGTGTGGACAAATGTGCAGTCATGCATGTAAAGCGAGGGGAGATTATGGAATCCGTGGGAATACAACTCTCGGATTCCATACACCTTCGATCCCTTTCCTCAACCGAAACTTACAAGTATTTGGGTATGTCGGAAGCACTAGGCATCAATGCTACTGACGTGAAACAGTCGTTGAAGGAGCGCTTCTTTAGCCGCCTGAAAAAAGTACTAAATAGTCTTTTATCAGGCGGGAACAAGGTGCGCGCCTTCAACGGCTGGTCTTGATGTATTCTTTTGGCATACTCAAATGGACTCAGACAGAACTTGACGCTCTGGATCGGAGAGTCCGCACATTGCTTACCGCAAATCGCATGCATCACCCACGTTCATCGGTTATGAGACTGTATATCCCGCGGAAGTGCGGCGGTCGTGGCTTTTTAAATGCTAAGACCCTGCACAACCGCGAGGTATGCAGTCTTAGGGAATAATTCCAGGCCGCCGACGTGGGTATGCATCGAGATGTGGTAGCGGTGGACAAGGGCCTTACCGCACTCTCCTTGGCTAACGAGAACTGGCGCAAACCTATAGTATTAGATACTAATGACCGCAGGGAGGTATGGCAGAACAAGGAGCTTCACGGACGCTTCTACCGGGTCCTACATGGGCCCGATGTAGATCTTTTTGCGTCCGTGGCCTGGCTGCGATTTGGTGACCTTTTCGGGGAAACCGAAGGTTTTGTCTTTGCGATTATGGACGAAGTTATGATGACGAACAACTACCGGAAATACATTGTGAAGGACGGCACGGTTGACATCTGTCGGGCATGTCGCCGGCCGGGAGAATCAATCCGTCACATTATCTCCGGTTGTTCTAGTCTAGCTAACGGAGACTATTTGCATAGACACAACCTTGTAGCCAGGATTATCCATCAGCAACTCGCTCTTAAATACAGTCTTGTGGAATCGGAAGTGCCTTACTATAGGTATGTGCCCGACCCAGTTCTCGAAAATGGCAATGTCACGTTGTATTGGGATCGATCTATCATCACTGACAGGACTATTGTTGCCAATAAGCCTGACATAGTGGTGATAGACCGACTAGAGCGTCGCGCAATGATTGTTGATATAGCGGTCCCCCATGACGAGAATCTCGTGAAGGCTGAGAGAGATAAGAAAAACAAGTATCTTGATCTGGCTCGCGAGGTTGTCGACATGTGGGATGTGAATACAGCAGTCATTGTGCCGATAGTCGTGACGGCCAATGGCATAATAGCCAAGAGCCTCGACGAACATCTGAGGAGGCTCTCGTTGGGCAGCTGGATCAAGAGCTTGATCCAGAAAGCGGTACTCTTGGACACGGCGCGCATAGTCAGGAGATTCCTCTCTCAGGAGCCCTGACCACCGGTAGCTTGGACCCTGTTCCCGATACCGGTGGGCTACTATTTTTGTATTTTTAAATGTTTTTTTATTTTATTTTTATAGAATAATATTTAAAAATATAAAAATATGTACATAAAATAAATAAATGGAAAAATAATAATAATGCAACAAAGAAATAAAAATAAACATAAATAATACCGAAACAATGAACAACAAAATACTATAATAACAACAATAAATGAGAAAACCGAAGATGTCATGTTGACACGAGCGCGCCGCAGCGAAGCAAGCACGCCTACCACCTCCGGCCTCGTCGCTCAGCTCCGCCTCGCCGCCGCCGGAACCCAGCCCCATCGTGAGTGCTGTGACGCCGGCCGTGGCAGTTGCGTCGAGCTCGAGCGACGAGTACTTCTCGCCGCCGACGACACCACCACCTGCGCGTCGACGGGGAGGACGCCGGCCGCCGGACCGCTTAGGACCTCGAGGCCTACCGGTCTCTGATAGGGTCCCAGCACCCGGCGGAAGTGTGCAGCGCATGAGATGGACACAATCCATCAATGAAAATGTCATGCGCGCATACTTTGGGGCTACAGAGGGAGGAAACAACCTGGCCGCGTACCGTGTCCGGATGCTCTCTTTGTTTCAGGTGCTTGAGCCAGCCGTCATCGGCCCAACGACTCTCGGATCAGGTGCGGGTCATCCAGCGTAATCGTATGTTGGATGATACTGTACTTGATCGCCTCCGAACGGAAATGGGTAACCGTGTCACTGCCCCATCGTCGCAGGCTGTGGTGCCACCACAGCCCAACCATACTCCCATCCACGCTGACGAGGCGAGTAGTGACATGGTTACAAACGTAAGTACCCAGTGCAATGAGGAATTGAGGAGTGCTTTGGAGTGTGCTATTCGGGAATATCGCTACATGCCACCCGAACTTAGGCCACGATTACCTCGTTTGCCCATGCATAACATAAATAGGGCGCTGGTGGCTGTTCTGGATTCGCAGTTGTCAAACTATTTTGATGACTGCGAAGACCTCACTGATACACATTCGATCATGTACTGCGCGGCTGTAGCGGCATGTCGTGTAGCTCACGTCAAATTTGCAGATGACAGAGCTACACGACCGAAACCAGCCGTACCGGCTTGGCAGTGCAGGATCGAACGTCGTATTAGTGGGGCCAGAGCACTCATCGGCAAACTAATTTGCTTCAGGGAGGGCAATAATCGCCCAAGAGTGATGCGCTTTGTGAGACGGGCGTTTTCGGGGACCGATGTCAGCCCCCAAGACTATATATCCCATGTCACAGAGCGCATCGACTTCCTGAAGCAAAAAGTGTATGCATGGGCAAATCGGATTCGTAGGTATAGGCGGCGAGTGGAGCGATACACCCAGAATTACATTCCAAAGTAATGAAAGGTGGGTTTATCGGGCTTGGTAGCGACCCGACCACGGTGTGACTGATACGCGCCTGCCGGATGATGACGCTATGTGTTCATTCTGGCGCAGCATCTGGTCGGTGCCTGTCAGTCACACCGAAGGTGAATGGACTCGGGAGGTCGAGCGAGCGTGCGATCCAATACAAGAAATGGGGGCTATCACGATTAGCCCCCAAGATGTAGCCCGTGCAGTCCGTCCGTTGCCGAACTGGAAATCTCCAGGGCCGGACGGGCTGCACAACTTCTGGATAAAATGGCTACAAAGGTCGCACGCTCGTTTGGCATCTCAGTACCGGGCAGCCTTAGAGTCTGGTTCGCTACCCAAGTTCCATACAACAGGAAGAACCCACCTGCTCCACAAGTCTGGTAGCACTGCGGAACCCAAAAATTATAGACCTATTACATGTTTACCAACGGTCTATAAGGTTCTTACATCTATTTTGAGAGTCAAAATTAATAAACACGTCGACGATAACTCCATCATGTCGGTCTCTCAGAATGGATGTAGGAACGGGTCCCGCGGTACTAAGAAGCTGCTCCTCATAGATATGGCCATTAGCCAACAGGTTCGACGTTCCCGAAAGGATCTGTCGACATGTTGGATAGATTATAAGAAGGCCTATGACTCGGTGCCTCATACATGGCTCATGAGGGTGCTAGAATTGTATAAAATAGATACAACTCTACGCACCTTCCTGATATCGTGTATGAGGCAATGGAGCACGGTCCTTCGCTATCCAGGATGTTGAAATATCCAGAGGAATAGCGAACCTGTAAGGATCGAGCGAGGTATATTCCAGGGCGATAGTTTGAGTCCACTTTGGTTTTGCCTAGCCTTGAATCCTCTAAGCATGATGCTGGAGAATTCAGGGCTAGGCTCTCGGTTGAGGAGGGGTGGTCAGGTTATATCCCACCTCCTTTACATGGATGACCTGAAGCTCTTTGCCCCCAGCAATCTTCAGCTTATGGAGCTACTGAAGGTAACTGAAACTTTTAGTAGCGCCATCAGGATGGAGTTTGGTGTGGACAAATGTGCGGTCATGCATGTAAAGCGAGGGGAGATGATGGAATCCGTGGGTATTCAACTCTCGGATTCCATAAACCTGAGATCCCTCTCTCCAAACGAAACCTATAAGTATTTGGGTATGTCGGAAGCGTTAGGTATCAGCACTACTGACATGAAGCAATCGCTGAGGGAACGCTTCTTTGGCCGCCTGAAGAAAGTATTAAACAGCCTTCTTTCGGGCGGAAACAAGGTGCGTGCCTTCAACGGTTGGGTCATGCCGGTATTGATGTACTCTTTCGGCATACTCAAATGGACTCAAACGGAACTTGACGCCCTGGATAGGCGGGTCCGTACATTGCTTACTGCATATCGAATGCATCACCCACGATCGTCGGTCATGAGATTGTATATCCCGCGGAAGTGTGGAGGCCGAGGCTTTTTAAATGCCAAAAACCTCCACAACCGCGAGATATGCAATCTCAGAGAATATTTTCTACACGCCGACGTGGGTATGCATCGAGATGTAGTAGCAGTGGACAAGGGACTCACCCCGCTCTCCTTGGCGAATGAGAACTGGCGCAAGCCTGTAGTCCTTGTCACTAACGACCGCAGGGAGGTATGGCAGAGTAAGGAGCTTCACGGACGCTTTTCCCGGGCCCTACATGGGTCCGATGTAGATCAGTCAGCGTCCGTAGCCTGGCTGCGTTTCGGTGACCTCTTTGGGGAGACCAAAGGTTTTGCCTGTGTAATTATGGACGAAGTTATCATGACGAATAACTACCGGAGATTTATTGTTAAGGATGGCACGGTTGACATCTGTCGGGCAATGTCACCGTCCGGGTGAATCGATCCGCCACATTATCTCTGGTTGTTCTCGTCTAGCAAACGAAGAGTACTTGCATAGGCACAACCTTTTAGCCAGGATTATCCACCAGCAAATTGCTCTGAAATACACTCTCGTGGCATCGGAGGTACCGTACTAAAGGTATGTGCCCAACCCAGTTCTCGAAAATGGCAATATCACATTGTACTGGGATCGGTCCATCATCACAGACAGGACTATTGTAGCCAATAAGCCTGATATTGTGGTGGTGGACCGAATCGAGAGGCGTCCAATGATTGTTGACATTACCGTCCCGCATGACGGAAACCTCGTGAAAGCCGAGAAAGATAAGCAAATCAAGTATCTTGACTTGGCTCGCGAGGTTGTCGACATGTGGGATGTGGACACAGCAATTATTGTACCGATTGTCGTTTCGGCCAATGGTTTAATAGCTACGAGCCTCGAAAACAGGAGGCAGTCCATCCGGGCCAGCTCCTTTATTTAAATCCAGTTTTTAATACTTTTTTTTTATGTCATCTTCAGTAATACGTATAGAAGAGAGAGAGAGTAATTAAACGTGGTAAGATTAGAAAAAAAGGTACTAGGTGGTTGATTGACGCTGTACACAGAGGCAAAGTAATCGGCAAATAGATCTACCACATCACTGCCTCCATTTCCGACACGATCACCATAAGAAACCCGGTCCGGAACACCTTTATACGTTTTTTTCGATTTGATATATCGCCAAAATGATTTAACATTAGTTTTCAATTCATTTTAAATTTTTGCTATATAAAGTCTGAAGCAGTCTTCCAAGGCTTTTTTGGCCCTCGTGCGTAGGCAATCAAAAGTATCATAATCTCGAGGGCTTTTATATTTTTTTAAACGAGTCCTAAAAATTTGTGCTTTTCTTTAAGTATTTTAATCAACGAGGGTGAAAACCAAACAGGATAACCGGGTTTTTTTGGTTTTTCTTTCGGAGTGTATTTATCGATCGTTTCCCATAAAACATTATAAAATCTTTGAAGAAACTCATTACAACTCGGATAGTCACAATCCTCCCAATTCACTAGGCGTAGATCACGAACACAGCCTCATAGTCCACTTTGTTAAAAACGTATTTAGTCTGTAACATTTTACAATTCAAATTAGATCCTGAAGTTTTGACCATAGTTAATTCCAGTGGCGGATGGTGAACATCTGGCTTACTGAGTGCAGGTGCACTGGCAACAGAAACACTAAAGCTCTCATCCACCATGACTAAGTCCAGGATATTATTATTTTTATTGCAAATATTGTTTAATTGACTACAACCCGTGATACTTAGGAAATCCCTCAACGCTAAACACTTTGAATCGTTAATGCCCAGCAAAGGGTTGTCAGACTGAAACCATTTGACATCAGGAAGATTAAAATCACCGAGAATCAAAGTGTTACACTCGGTGTGACTTAGACAAATATCCTCAGCTCTGGCCAAGAAATGTCCAAAGACATGGCAAGGTATGTAAGAAGGTAAATAAACCAAGCAGAGATTATCACAGACACTACCAACATTTAGACATATCCATATATCTTCTACAGAAGTTTGCCAATCAATTTTATTCACAAAACTATTTTTTTTATTAACAGCTACCATTATCCCACCACCATAAGCTTTAGAGTACATTTTTTTTTAGTTGATCACTACGATCAGCGCGCACAACAGTGTATCTTTGGTCAAAATACTCAGAAGACTGAAACGAGTCATCTAGCCAAGTCTCTGTTATACATATTGTGTCATAATCAGAGTTTACAATGGACTTCAGAAACTTATGTGACTTAGTTTTCAATCCTCTTGCATTCTGATAAAAACTGAAATATTAGCCATCAGAAAAACAAAAAGGAACAAAAAAAAAAACCTTATTCATAGCACTTATGATATTACCTAAACAATTTTTTCTAGACACTGTTCATCCTTAATGAGTATGCTCCCCGAGTTCTCACTTTTACATACAAAAATCTTCCCGTAGCGAACCCAGACAAACATGTAGGATTTTTCTTTGGCCTTTAGTCGTGCAGCAGCGTGTAAGGATTTATAGATTGGAGAGAGATGCTCTGACACGTAAATTGGTTCCTTGCCGCCACTGTAGCCCAAGAGGGATGTATTTAGCTTGTCGTCACTGTGGGACTTATTGTATTTCATTTCATTTATTTATTCTCAAACAATTTACATTGTGTTGAACATTACATAATTATAATAACAAAAAAAAAATAGAAATATTATGATACAATTGAAAGTAAATAAAATCATTAGAAAATTGAGTCACTTTCATTAATATTCACATATTGCAGTAGAAAATTATATAGTTTCAAATTTATCCCATACATGCCTGAAGATAAGATTGTAGTCAAGTTTATACAGTATAAGTCACAAAAAAATCAATTCCAAATCAATCCAAAGTATGTCACAAGAACTAATTATAATGTCAAGTTAAACAACAGGTATTATTTAATTTTAATTAAAATAAATTATATAATTATAATTTCAATTACATGTTACATGAAGATTATAATTTCAAATTAATACGAAAATGTCACAAGTAATAATCGAGGTAAACCAATATATGTCAAAAAATAAAAAAAATATAATGTCAAGTTAATACAATTTAAGTCACAAAAACATTGTGAGTTCAAATTAATTAAATATGTCAAAAAGAAATAATGTCAAGTTTTATTAAAAAAAAACTGTTACTGCTATTTCTAACAGCAAGTATCTATTTATCATTAACTGACATAAATTCTGACACCGAGTACAAACATTTTTCTAACAAGAAGGCTTTTAATTTAGTTTTAAATAAGTGCAAACTATAAATTAATAACTTTAACTCAGTCGGTAACCTGTTAAATATTTCCACCGCTTGGTATCGGTAGCAATGTTTAGCTATATTGAAATTTGGTGACATTTTGTGTTTGAATGCCTTCCTTCTGGTGCTTTCTCTAATTTTACGTTCCTCTTGTGATTCATATTGATAGATATACTTAGCAAAGTGAGATAGGATTACTAATATGTATAGGCTTGGTACTGTCAATATTTTCAGTTCTTTAAAATGTTCTCTGCATGAGTCTCTTTGTGAGACCCTGACTATAGTCCTTATGGCACGTTTCTGTAAGACAAATGCCTTCTGACAGTTATAACTATAGCTATTACCCCAAAACATGACGCTATATCTTATTCTAGATTCTATCAGTGCGTGATATACGGCCTTGAGTTGCTTTAGATCCATAATATCTCTAAGGCTCCTAAGTGCATAGCACGCTGATGAAATGGCTCTTCCATTTCATCAGCGTGCTATGCACTTAGGAGCAGCCAACTCCTGTTTCCAGTTTAAATACACGTCTATGTTTATCCCTAAAAATTTAACTTTGTCTACTAATTCAATCTTGTCTTCTTTAATTTTTACATTTATACTGTCATTGTTACGACTTGTCGTCTTAAATAAAATAATGTTAGTTTTACTTGTATTAAGAATAAGATTATTGGCTGTAAACCAATCGCAGATAATCTCTAGGCTTTTATTTACGTTTTTGGTCAATTCGTTTAAGTCATTTGCCCCAACTATAATATTAGTGTCATCTGCAAAGACAACAAGTGTTGAATCAGGCTTAACGTGGTGCATAAAGTTAAGCAAGTCATTGGTAAGAATAATAAAGAGTATCGGTCCTAAAATTGAGCCTTGAGGCACACCACGTTTTATGTCTGTAATGTTAGACGGGTGCACGACTTCATGATTATTATCATCGATGCTTTTAATTTCAACATACATCCGTCTATTTTGTAAGTAGGATCTAAAAAGCTGTAACGTCTTATCTCTGATACCGTAATATTCTGGTTTAGTTAGTAATAATTCATAGTCAATCGTGTCAAAAGCAGAACTAAGGTCAATGAAAAGCCCAGCCACTTTCGTTTTGTCATTTAATTTATTAATTATGTCATCTATAAGAATGTTTATTGCATCTGAACAACCGACGCCTTTCTGGTATCCAAATTGTCTTAAATTAATTATATTATTCAAATTCAAATGAACCATCAGCCTGGTTTTAATAATGTTTTCAAATAATTTTGATAAGGTTGGCAAAAGGGATATGGCTCGGTAATTTTTCGGATCAGTCTTAGTGCCTTTCTTGAATATTGGAACCACTTTAGCTATTTTCAATTGGTCTGGAAAGAGCGACTCCTCAAAACATTTATTAAAAAAATTGGAAAGAGGTAATGCTAATCTGTCTATATTCTCTTTCAAAATTGAAATAGATAAGTCATCAAAACCGCAAGATTTTTTGTATCTGGTGATAGCAGAGTACAACTCATCGCGACATCTTGGACTACGCAATTTCACAATCACAGTACGTGGGCGAAACTTGTTGTTGCATTATACTGGCCACCCTAGTGCTTTTCATTATATCGCAATCCTTGAGCTCACACGATACATCTTTAGACAAATTGTATTATTATGTTAGGTAACACCTCATTCCTATTTTCCGGTAAGCCACGAATTTCCAAATTCGCCTCCCGGATATTTTGATCCAGGGTATTCAATTGAGTTTTCAGCTGAACGATAGTATTTTTCATGCAGGAGTTCTGTGAACGAAGATCAATATTCTCGGTTTGCATCTTCTGAATTTCAGCGGTTAAATCGTTAACTTTAGAAATGTCGAAGGATCCAGATAGCTTTAAATCCTCCAGTTGTTTTCTGATATCGTCCATTTCTGATCTTAGTTCGCGAATCATGTATTTTACTTCCATACGCATCGTGTTTCTTATTTCCTCTCTTATGATACGCCGAATATCGCCATCCTCGCCATCAGAACTTTGTTCCATGTCAGACACAGATTTACTAGGTTGATGTTTACACAAACAACTCGGACAGTTCCATGTTGAACGTGCTATTTACTAAGTCTTTTAAGCGCTGATACGCTCAGATTAACACATAGGTTATGGTACAACTTATTACACTTAGAACAAGTTATATTATAATTTTTGTTGACCGGTATTCCACACTTATCGCAGTCAGACATTCTAATAATCGAACAAATGTAGAAACAATCCCAAAAATACGATCCCGTAATTGCGTGGATCCGAACTCACGGCAGCCGACGAACGGTGGATCGAAGGCGGACACTTACTGCTAAGTGCTATTTGCACCTTAGAAATAATGCGCGAAATTGTAAGTCCGTTACGATGGTGACGCAAATTAGTGATTGGCGGTAGGTTGGTTGGTTTTAGTTGTTTCTCAATGACAACTATTAAAAATCACTTTTAGATCACCACCACAATACACTTTAGTTTTAAGATTTAACACATCATAATACTACAATCCAGCTTAAAAATCACAAACAGTTTCACCATAGATTCATTTATTAAAGTCATAACAAGACACTGTCGAAAAACAACTTTTAACTATGATTTTAGAATTATAATTTCGGAGCAGAGTATAACGTGACCGCACAGTTGAAGTCTACGATGACATTTATTAGAAGCCGTACTCCGGTTCAACCGAACGGACTGAGCGCGTGAGCTCTTGTGAGCCTACCGTGTCCTAGGTTCCGTACATTTATCGTGCGGGCTGGTGGCGTGAGCCCTAGTGAGGCTGGGTTCCAGGTTCAGTACGTTTGTCACGGCCTCTGTTTTGCTTCGAGAAATGCGAAAATAAAGGAAAACAAAGGAATGAGAAGCCTCCAAACACTGCTTTACAAAATTTTGTTCCGAATAATTTTTAACTTCCCATTGACATTGACAACTTCTAAGTTGGTGATAATGTTTATTATTACGTATATTTTGTAACAAATACCATATTGCTAAAACAGATTTGTACTTTGAATTTCCCTCATTTTTCCTATTAGGCACAACCAACATGATGTCGTTTGGTAAGGAACCCTAAATGTGCAAAGTCCGACACGCACTTGGCCGGTTTGTTTATAACGCCACACTACCTACTGAAACTTAAATGTGGTCGTCTAACGTTGATATGCATCCAAGTAAAAGGGGACCAGTAGTGGAGTATTGAGTTAAGGTTCCCCTAGTCGACGGCACGCACTATTTTGTGTGCGAGGTTAAAATGCATGCTATCTCATCCGACAACACGTGCGAAAGAGATAGATGCTTTGTTGAGCAGTAAGAAGCTAGTTGGCGTACGAATTAGCACTTTTGCAAAGGTGAACGGCAGATTTTGTACCGCATATTTTTTTTGTTGTTCGGTTATAGAATTTGGTATATAAATAAAGGCAACTAAGCCATTTATTTTCATGTAAGTTTACTATTTTTAGAACTTCGGATGAATTAATAATATCAATAAAAAGATTTTAATATAAAAACGTAATAAAATCGTGCACTCAACGCAGTTATGTTTTTAGATGTTGCCTTACATAAAATAACACAAAATTGAAATGATAATTAATTATTTAGAAATAGAAATAACTTAAATATAACTGCTGGTGGATATAGGTATTTAGTAATACCCTGAGTAGGTACGATCCTCATCTCAATCTACCTACTTATTGGTAAGGAAAATACTACAAAGATTTACTTTACACATTACCTATGTAACAATCTGCAACATTTACCTATATGTAACAATTTACATTGGTACACTAGTATATGTATAACCTTAAAAAACAAAACTGGTTATAACTTTTACGTTCCAAGTTCTAAAAATCTAAGAATTAAAAAAAGGATTATTTATCGTATTAACTACCAATTAAAACAAAAAATATCCCAAAACACGAAATTTTATTTGCGGTACGAAGTTCCCATACAAGCCTGCCTTTTGCCTTTGAATCGAAATGGATGATGCTTTAGGACGAAAACGAGCGCGCGAAATTTTATAAAAAGACCTTTGGGAGTCTAGATATCATGAAAAAACGACTAAATGTATATTTTCAAAATAAAATTATTTGTATTTTTGAACTACTTATCTATCGCTACACCTGTATGGAGGCCGTTTTGCAATTTTCCTTCTTCTTATGGTAGGTATTTATTTCCGCCCAAAGATGCGTTAAAATTAGTGTTGAAATATGGAACTTTCGACGCTCATAACTTTCAAATATTTTATTTTTTCCACACAGGGCTAGATAACGACAAATTGATATCATTTTTTATTTTGAACGTACATCGTCAAACAGTGGAGTAATCGCCAGACTACGTTTGTATGGAAGAATGATCGACTAGTGTAACCATAAGACTAGATACGGGATCTAGAATAGTTAATTGATAATAAGGATTAATAAAATATTCAAAAACTGTCATTTTTTTTATCAGACGTTTTGAGTAGAAACTGTCTTTGTGTTTGTATGAGGGCTGCTTTACAACACTGCGTATATTAATCTCGTAAACTAAATGCCGAGAACTGGATCGTTATTGCTTGGACGCCTACAAATATTAAAGTTGGTGGGAAATTATTTATTCAATTGTTTATGGCCATGCAATTTCTAGGTTGCATACTTTCAGCTTCCTTGAACTTCAGACCCTAGAGGTTTTACTGCGTATGACCTATCTATATATCGTGAATTCTATAGCGTGGTTAGAAACTTTACCGGGGGAAGCAAGCGCCGCGGGTACCAATCACAGGAACCAGGACGTTGTGTAAAAGGCCCTGCATATCATAGTATAATATGGTAAGTACTTACATGTTCAGAGTCCTTTCCTTTGAGAGCGTCGAGCAGCTGGTCGGCGCTGAAGCCGCGCGAGAGAGTGCCGCGCGCCACGCCGCGGCGGCACAGAACGCGCGTCATGTTGGCGCTGCACGCTGTCTGCTGACCTGCACGAGCAGCACGATCCACTCCTCACAGACACCGGCACTGCCACGAGAGAGGCGCGGGCGCAGGTTCTGCGCGACTGTCGGGCCGCGAGGGTAGTCTCTCGATATATAGGTACTCCCCGATCGCCGCAGGGCGGAGGGTTGCTTCACTCCCTGCCTCCGCAAATCTCCGGAACGCCCTCCGCTAATAGATCCGTGATTAAACTATTGTTACTGCGGTTACGTACGCGAGTACTACAGCTGTAGGGATCCGGGTGGGACGGACACACTACTTACCTTCGAGATTAATGTACCTAACAAATTATAAAATGTTATGGGTTTGGTACAGTTATGTTCATCAGCAGTCTGATTGCGTTATGAATTCGACAAGGCAAACAGTATGGAAAAACGACCAATCACATAGAAGAAAATCCACATCGCGTCTTTCATCTCGCACGTGATTGGTCGATTTTTCATACTCTTTTCCCTTTGACTTGCCGAATTCATTACGCAATAAGGCTGCTGGTCGACACAACTAACTGTGTACTTACACTAATAAACCTGTTCGATTTGGTAGATTTAACAAGGAGTGGTGACCTTACAGACGCAGATACTGTCATCAGTAGATACCTGTGCCTTCTTCCACTTGATTAATGGTGACGTGGTAACAAATACCTACATCTTAAGACGTACCCAGGTGACCCACTGTTTATCTGTAAATCATTACGTCAGCTCCGGAGGGCACAGTCATTTTTACATGCAAAACATTTTGACCGATGTTTTTTGCTTTATTAGTAAGAACAAAATTCTTAATAATTAATTACGATCTAGCCTAAAAGATAAATAAGCAATTTAACTCTAACTTAATATGTTACGTTACAGATTATGTTAAAAATAAGAATAGTGTCCATTTGCATTTATAAAAGTCCGTAGCAGTTTCTTAGTCTGATATAATTTATAAAAACACTATGTTCATGTGTTATATATATAGCACAACATTGTTACTATTATTCATTCACTTACATTCGTACACTACACTAGATAATTGAGAAGGTTTAGTTCTTGTTAGTCTACGCACTAATTCTGTGTTGTCTAGCAGCTGCATAGCCTCAAAATTCACGTGTCGATGAAGTCTGTGTTCGTGGGCTTCAGCAAATTTTTGGATGATTTTGGTAACGAATTTCATTTTAAGGTCACGGTGGAGGTCGTCATTTCTTATCAGGATGCATTTACAGCATTCCTGAGGACTTAATTTTGGAATTGTTGGATTATTTTGACGTTGCTTTGTTTAGTACAGTCCCAAATTCGGATACCATACGTCCATGGTTATTTTATTATGTATTGATGATAGGATTTCCTTCCGAGTAACCAATGCATACTTTTATAACGTATACCGAGTTCCTGTCTTTACTTTTTGAAATAAGCTTTCCAACGAAACTTGGCGTCGAAAGTTATGGCAAGGCACGGGGTCCCAGCGCTAACAAAGAAAATTTGGTTCAAATGAATGTCACTCGATGGCGCGATATGCATTGATTTGTTTTTGAATTGTGTGTAAAATTAACATTTTCTAGAATTGATCATAAAAATTGTATGTTCTCTGGAATATTGGGCGCTCATTTTAAAGATTATTAGAACGGATCATTTATAATTGATTCAATGCATGTGTTAGAATATGAAGTACGTGTGACGTCATTGAATCATTAATTTTCACTTTTTAAGAACAATGGTTTGGTACAAAATACAAACTGTCATATTTATTAAGCATCTACCGACAAATGTCGAAGTACCTACCTAAATTATTATTGTTCAGTTTGATCTGCCATTTTTATGTCCAGTCATATCGGTCTCCTGATGATCTTAAATATTTATTTTTTGGTCACATTTTTGATTATTCTTTTTTTTTCGATAGTACGTACTTAGTTGCTAATTTGCCACTATCTCAAAACAACAATAAAGCTCTGTTTACCTATTTCTTTTTCGGTTAAATAATCGGCATTGATTGCCAGCTTGGTTGCGTTGAGTTCATACAAAAATTCCACAGAAAAATGACGATATGTTTGACTAATTTTTTTCGATAACTCAGTTATTCCGTTCTGCGAGAAAGTTAAGAACTTGGGGATATTCATTGATAGCAACTTCTCTTGGACTGCCCAACTGCAGGAGGTTGGCCGCAAGCTATTTACATCTGCTGCATCTTTGAGGAGACTGCGTAATTTTCTTCCGACTGCCACCAGGATTGTGCTTGCACAATCTCTTCTTTTACGCATACTCGATTATGCTGATGCCAGCTTTCTTGACCTTACTCAAGAACAACTCGATAAACTTGAGCGGCTTCAAAATGTTTGTATAAGGTTTATATTCGGGTTACGCAAATATGACCATGTTTCTGAATTTCGTGTGAAGCTCAAGTGGTTGCCAATTCGCCTTCGCCGGAATGCTCATATTCTTTCCATTTTATATAATGTGCTCTTTACTCCTTCCACCCCTTTTTACCTTAAGAAACGTTTTCAGTTTCGCCGCGATTCCCACACAAAATTGCTTAGGTCATCAGATAACTTGCGACTTCAAATTCCAACACATTGCACGACTTTTTTGGATAAATCCTTTACTGTCCAGGCTACTCGTCTGTGGAATGCTTTGCCAGATCCAATCAAACGTGCTCAATCATTGCCTGTGTTCAAAAGACTTGTAAAGGAACATTACCTGTCGCTGTCTTCGTCTTAGCGTGTTGATTTCAAGCTGACACTGTGATTGTGGTTATCAATAGAGTCATTCATAATTTATTTTTATTGCCATTATATTTAGTATGTATGTATTTATGTATATATTACATAGCATATATATTTATCTGTGTATCTATTATAATATAGTATTTTGAAAAATTATTGTCACACCGATGACAATCCCACTTCATGTCCAGACTATTACTGTCCATACCAGGTTGCCTGAAAGAGATCGCGGATTGCGATAAGGCCGCCCATTGTATATGTATTAATTTTAAGTTTCTTCTCATAATTGTATTTTAAGGTGTACAATAAAGCATATAATAAATAAATTAATAAATAATTTCCAAGTTTTCCAATTTTTATTATATATTTTTTTATATGAATGAAAAAATGAAGCTCTCATCATCTGTCCGTCTGTCACAGCTACGAATATACTGACTGATGGATTGAGTTGAAATTTGGTACGAATATTAATATTGACCAGTCTTGGTGCTCAAATCAGAGAATTAATAAAATATATTTGCAAACGGTACCGCCGTTTGATGTTTTCAAATGAAAGGATTTGTTGTGAGGACCTCAAAAATATTTTTTTGGTATTTTTTAAATTATTCTCATAAGAATTGACAAAAACTGTCCATTCCCACCAACTTGCAGAATACAAATCTTCAAGTCTGTCTTTCGTCCGTAAGTCTTGAAATGCTTAGCATGATAAATTACTCAATATTGTACGTTTAAACTTACATTTTCTCCCGGGATGACATTATATTTGGTGAAACATGTTCTCCTTGACACTTAACATTATATTTGGTGAAACATGTTCTCCTTTAGAACATGTTTCACCAAATATAATGTTAAGTTTCTCTTGCAAAACATGGTACTCGTAGATATCATATTCATCGTACAGAACCCTCAACACGCGAGTTCGACTCGCAAGTGGCCGTATTTCTTTCCAGAACCTAATTACTTGGAGCGCGGATCGGACAACCAAAAGTAACCGTATCGGTCCAGCCGACAGCTGCTCACTACTGATGCGCTACCAATGATATGCTGTTTGTTTGTTGGTAAGCGTATGACCTAAATAAGTGTTATTGTACGGTGAACCCGCACATTAGTACAATTAAGTAGGTTTTGCTGCGTTTGCACACGCGCGACCATTTTATATAGTTGTTACTAAGTAAAATAAATTAGTGATTTTTCTACACTCAACACGGGCGGTTTTATTATCATCCCCGGTTTCTACCTTTTTACCATAAGTGTGCAGACTATCGTCGTACATTTTTTTTGGTCCTTCGAGCCGGATCTGATATCACGCGTAGTAACAGTCCGTCGGGTATATATATCAAGGTGCGCGGGTGGTTCGGATTCAGAACCCCAGACTTGATAATATTCGTTGTTAATTTCGCGACAGTTCCGTAAAGTTCAATTATAAGTCCATTCAGTGAACGCGTAGTGAATCGTTCATAGAAGACATCAGTGAGACTCTGAGTGCCTTCATCCGAGTGCCAGCATCTGCAGATCGCTGTTGGTATTACATCTCATCGGTGACCAAGTAAGATTGTTCCTTTTGTTTAATCGTCATGGCAGTGTCAAGCGCTCGTCAGTCGGAAATATTAGAAGGACTTAATAGGATAAAGGTCAATTTCGGTAAGGATCCATTATCGAGAAAAACTCCGGATTATATCCAAAAAAGAATTGAGTCGTTGGATAACCTCTGGGGAGAATTCGAACAAAATCACCTGAAGCTCTCCGAGTTTCCAGACAAGGAACCACAATACTTCTCCTCAGACATATTTCATCAGGGTAAGATTCTCTACCAGTCTACCCGTAACCTGCTTACTGCGTTTGGCTCTGATGAGAAAGGAAGCCAAGCAAACACGGAAGCCAATGAACTGTTGGCTCAACAAAGAACCAACTTTAGGGCCTTCAACAGGTTGGTGAAGAGCATCAGCGTGAACGAAATATCGGAAAAATGGGAACTTGAAGACGAGCTTAGGGCTATACAAACCAAGTGGAACACTATTGACTCGTTGCATCTGCGTATCGATCATTTACTTCAAGGCGGTGACGTATTGTACGAAGATGAATTTAGCATGTTGGAGCGTAATTACAAAGACATCAAACGTTCACTTAATAAGAAAATATCGTCCATGGTACATGTACAGCAAGCTACGCCGAAGCTCGAAATTCCTACTTTTACGGGGAAATACACGCAGTGGCCAACGTTTTGTGACCTGTTTACAGAAGCTATTCACGAAAACAGCACCATTACCAAGGCTCAGAAGATGCAACACTTGAAAGGGAAGCTCAAAGGAGAAGCTGAACGCCTTATCCAGCATCTTCATATTTCGGCAGAAAATTACGATACAGCTTGGGAAATCCTAACTCACAGATATAATAATGCTCAAGTTCTCTTTACTTATCAAATAGAGATATTTTTAAATCAGCCTTCTATTTCCAAGCAAACCGCTTATGAACTGAAGCGGCTATATGACACCACCACGGAGTGTATCCACGCTATACACAACCTTGGTGTGGACACAAACACATGGGATCCGTTGTTAGTGCATCTTCTCAGTAAGAAACTGGACCAGGAGACGTACTGTGATTATAAGGGGGCGCGTACAACACCACGAGAACTACCATCCTTGTCAGAATTTATGACGTTCCTCGAAAACAAATTTATTGCTTTGGAACCCTTACACCGTAGAGAGAGAGAAACAGCGAAGCCTGCTGTTAAACGGGAGTCAAGTTTGCAGAATACCAAACCTGTTAACCAGGGGAACCACTATAAGAAACAATATCAAGCGGCCGCTACTCAAGGACCTAACTGTCCGATTTGTAATACGCGTCACTTCATATTTACCTGTAGGAAATTCATGAAAATGACTCCAGAGGATCGTTTGACCTGGGTGACAAAGAGTCAATATTGTAAAAATTGCCTCAACTATCATCCAGACAATGATTGCACTAGTTCCAAACGTTGTAAAAGGTGTAACGCTAGCCACAACACCCTACTACACGACGTTTGTGTACCACAACACCAAACCACCGCAACCTTGAGCCCAACCGAGCAGCCTTCCTCGGCACAACATAACGTTAACCACGTCGCTGCTGACAATGAAGAAATCCTGCTAACTACGTTGCTACTCACAGTTTTATCAAATAATGGTACATACGTTACGTTAAGGGCGCTTCTTGATCAGGGGTCTCAAATTTCACTGATTTCGGAAAATGCGACACAAATGTTAGGTTTACAACGGCGGCAATATCATGCCTCCATTTCAGGGGTAGGGCCGGTCTCTAAACAGAGCAAAGGCATTGTAACCCTAGATTGTAAGTCTATCTACGGAGATTACACCTTGCAAACTCAGGCGTTAGTTGTGTCCAAGGTTATAAACAGTCTACCTAACTCATCATTTAGCAAACAGGCCTGGTCACACTTGAAACATCTTCAGTTAGCAGACCCGGAGTATAATGTATCTAGACCTATTGATCTTCTTCTGGATGCCAGTGTATATTCAGAAATCATATTAAGCGGCCTTATAAAGGGTCCAGCTCAGGCTCCGATAGCTCAACAAACCAAAATGGGTTGGATCTTATCAGGAAATGTCAAAAAATTCAATTGTCATGTCGCCATCAATAACCTTGAAGAGATAGCCAAGTTTTGGGAGTTGGAGGATATCCATGACTCATCATCATCAAACGTAACTATTGGTGATCAATTTTGTGAAGACTTCTACAAAAACACCACGACACGTTTAGAGAATGGAAAATATGTAGTTGGACTACCTATGATGCCAGGCTTCGAACAGCAACTCGGATCATCAAAGTTCAAGGCTATAGCGCAATTTAAACAATTAGAGTCTAAGCTTTCCAAAAATAAATCATTTTCAAGCCAATATAAACAATTTATAAACGAATACCAGGAATTAGGTCATATGCGACAAGTCGAAACAACCGCTGATCAGGCGTATTATCTACCGCATCATGGTGTATGGAAACTTGATTCGACAACTACGAAGCTGAGAGTGGTTTTCAATGCGTCATCCAAGACTACATCGGGTAACAGTCTAAACGATTTGATGTACAGTGGACCAAACTTGCAACAAGACTTGTTAGCACTGATAATAAATTGGAGGCAGTACCAATATGTAATCACTGCGGACATCGAAAAGATGTTCCGCCAGATATTAGTCAGGGAGCAAGATCAGACTCTGCAAGCAATAGTGTGGAGAGATCCAATGGATGATCAATTGAATCAGTATAACTTAACCACTGTAACGTACGGGACCAAGGCGGCGCCCTTCTTGGCTATGCGGACGCTGAAGCAACTTGCGACTGATGACGCTGAAAAATATCCCTTAGCAGCAGTAGCTGTGCAAAACTCCTTCTATATGGATGATCTGCTGAGTGGACACAACTCAGCTGATCAAGCCATGGAGCTACAACAGCAACTGATCAAAATGCTCCAGGGTGCTGGTATGAATTTGCGGAAATGGTCCAGCAACAAACCAGAACTCTTGCAGCATTTGACAACTGAACAATTGAACAGTCCTTACGAATTCAAGGGCCTCGAATCCAGAAAGACTCTTGGATTAAAATGGAATCCATCATCTGATTCATTCTCGTTTCAAAGCAATACAATTCCTGATGATAAAGTCGCGTTTACAAAGCGTCAATTATTGTCAGAAATATCTAAGATTTTCGACCCACTTGGCTGGTTATCACCGCTTACAATCAGAGCGAAGCTACTGTTTCAACAAACGTGGTCCATGGAAACCAGCTGGGATCAAGAACTACCCGAGGTCATACAAGATAATTGGCCTAAACTAAAGGAAGACTTTAACTGCATCGATAAATTCCGCATACCAAGATTTTTAGGTAACACAGAAATAAACAGTCAATTACACGCATTTTGCGATGCTTCAGACAAAGCTTACGCTTGCGTTATTTACCTCATCACCAAGAACCATAAGGGCGAGTACACATCGACTATTGTTGCTGCAAAAACAAAGTTGGCACCAGTTGCAAAGAAAACATCTCTGCCCAGACTTGAACTCTGCGGTGCTCTACTTCTATCCCAACTAGTGAAGAAGGTCATTGATTCCTTACCAAAAGCACGTATGACTCTTCATGCTTTAACCAAAAATATCTGGCAACGGTGGTCATCGGAATATCTTTAACAACTTCAAACGAGAACTAAATGGCAAAAACCACGAAGTAATCTTGAGGTCGATGACCTCGTCCTCATCCGGGAAGAGAACGTACCACCGGGTAAGTGGGCAATGGGTCGAGTAAAGCAGCTGCATCCAGGAAAGGATGGGTATGTGAGAGTTGTTACCGTCAAGACGAGTAACAATACCATACAGCGTCCAGTCAACAAGCTTGTATACTTACCCGTAAATGAGCAGAGACCCTCATCCGAATCCGCGGCACAGTGCGTGGATGAGTCCTCTCCACGATTACCAGCTGAACCTGATGCTAAAAGGCGTTCCCCGCGACTACGAAAACAGAAACCTTTACAAGTCTTTTTCATGTCCGCTTTACTAATGCTTTTGTTTGTATCACCCAGTGATCAGACTCAGCAACTCAAATTGACGCCATATAATGTTACGCAAATTTCGAGCAACCAAGGTCTTTACTTCGACAAGATGTCCAACCTCCAAGTTATCAAGGACGAATGGAAACTCATTGTGTTTTACAACATGTCCACGTTCTATCACGGAGTAACGAACGTAAAGAGCTACATAACGCACTTGAAATTCACCGCCGATTGCATGGGCTCGCAATACGATAGCGTCATCCTACAACTAGAACAGGAAGTAAAAGAACTTGAGCATTATCAAACACTCCTCGAAAAACCTAACGCAAGAAGGCAAAAACGTGGCTTGATAAATGGAGTGGGGTATCTGGCAAATACTATGTTTGGAGTATTGGATGACAGCTTTGCTCAACAATACAAACAGGATATAGAAAAGATAACCACCCATGAGAATCATCTCCAAAAATTACTCAGGAATCAAACACTGGTCTTGGAATCAGAATACAACATTCTACGACGCAGCGAGGAGACAATGAACAACCAGTTCCATTTCATCAAGGAACATCTTCGAAACGCCACTGCTGAAATCAATCGGGTGCGTCTAGACAATAGGAACGGTTTATATGTAACATCTACCGCCTTAGCCGCGAGTGTCATTCTGGCAAATCTAATGCGCATACAGCACACACTTATTGACACCGTGACAGACATCAGCCACGGTCGTATTGACCCTTACCTCCTGTCACCAGAACAACTGGCTCAACAGATCAATATCATCTCCGGGCAATTGCAGGGAAACTTAATGACCCCAATTGAGTCAACAAACCTATCTGACATGTACAAAATCATGAAGGCGTCAGCAACGTTATATGAAGGCTACCTTATCATAGAGATAAAGATTCCATTGGTGAGCAACGACATCTTCGAGTTAGACAGGATCGTACCTATCCCTCAGAAAAGGGGAACGAATCGCATCATTCGCACAGTCCCAAGCTCGCCATTTATTGCCTACAACATCCAAAAGGACCTCGCTCTCTTCTTATCAGATAGTGACCTGCAGGCTTGCATACATGTTCTAAGGAGCAAAAAATTATTGTGTACCTATGACAAACCTGTCTATAATCTAAAAATAAAACAATCGCTGTGTGATATTCAAGATGCAAGTGATATCAGAAACGTTTGTAAACAAGAAGTATCCACGTGCCACAATTATTGGGTCAAATTACATAATGTGAACTCCTGGTTTTATACCTGTTGTGAGTCATGTGAACTTCGTATTTCCTGTATTGCTGATACAACAACTACAGTCATTCAAGGCAGTGGTATCATTAACGTAGGTCAGGGATGCACATTGAAATCGGACGCTTATAGTATCCATGCGCACAACAACTTTCTACGTCACTTGAATATACAATCGAACATCGAAGTCCCAGAGGTGTCCATTCTAAACTCACTCATTAACACGACCTTGCCCATCGATTATGATTCTGCGGTAAACCACACCCACAGGTGGAATCAGCTGGAAGAGCAAATAAGAAACATTAAGGAACAATCTTCTACAGAGTTAACCGTTCACGACATTCATCACTATTCCGTCGCTTATATTGTCCTGGCCTTAGTTGTCATCTTAGGCGGGACCTGCATTTACCTCGTTACAAGAGGGAAGTGTCAGAACGCACTTGAAAAGCAGCAGCACGAGATGGTGGAAGTACGTGGGCAGCCGGACGAGCGCGCCCCTGGGGCGGAGGCGCGAGCCGAGCACGCAGGGCCGAACTCAACGGAGAGCGTGAGGGTAACTGTGCCAGTGCCAGTGTTCAGTGAGTTTAGTGATATAAGTAAATCTACCGAAAGTGTCGATAAGGGGACCTCACCCATGGTCCGTCAGTGAAAGTGAACTTGAGAAACCAGACAATTTAATGTTACAGACTTTACGACTTAGATTAGTTACATAGATATAAACCTAATGAAATCACCTTGTATCATCTTTCAACTGAAATATGTACCATTAATGTAAGTCATCAGTTTTCATGTGTTTAACTTGACCACTTATCATCTAGGATTAAACACGTCTCCTGTCTTCTCCTTTAGAGTTGGCAGTATGTACGGTGAACCCGCACATTAGTACAATTAAGTAAGTTTTGCTGCGTTTGCACACGCGCGACCATTTTATATAGTTGTTACTAAGTAAAATAAATTAGTGATTTTTCTACACTCAACACGGGCGGTTTTATTATCATCCCCGGTTTCTACCTTTTTACCATAAGTGTGCAGACTATCGTCGTACAGATATAATGTTATTTATTGATATGCTTCCCCTAAAACTGGCTCTTTTTGCTCTGTTTTCAGGTTCAGAATGCAGTATCTTAAATCTAACACACCTTGTTATAAAACGTAACGTCAGAATAGCTATTTTTCCTTTTTGAATTACCTATGATTATGTATAACGCTAAACAACAGTCGTGTGTAGGAAAAACGGATTCGAAAATAAAACATTCATAGTAATATATAACTATTTTACTCTAAAACGTCTAAGTAGTAACATAATACCAGTAAATATTAGATTATCTAAAATAGAGATGAAACAAAACAAAGTGGCCTAAAAATACGTAACAATGAATAAAACGACGGACGGCTCCGTGTAGAGCACGGGTTCCTATCCTACTAAAAATGCAGCTGTAGGTCCATACATTGTACATACATACATACGTTCAGCTGCAGTTGTTTGGATGTAATACGCTTGTTTCATAATAAACAATGCATACATCGTTACAAAAAATATTTTCAACGAGTAGAATACCTTCTTAGTTGACAGGTGTTCAGACAACAAAGGCCGGTTTCCGAATTGACTATGTGGAGACCTTGTCAAATCCTAATTAACCAATTCATTGACAGGTCTTCACGCTAAAGCATTTTGACAAATACTCATCTTTCAAAAATCTAGGGTAAATGATACAGATGAGCGACGGCCCTGCGTATTGATCCGTGGCATTCAGTGTGCCGTACAGTATTCTAGACCACTGTGCAGTTGGCGAACAAATTCTCAACAGCAATAAACATTTTCTGTATATATACCTGTTATGTAAATACTTTAAGTTTCAGGATTCCTACAAGATTTTTTCAGGAACACAATGTTGCCGTAGAATACAATAAACAGATTTTTTTCTCGTGCCCTCGCTCATCATCCGTTAGCGAAAGATTAAGGGGCGTCGCGCACTCCGCGGCCTCGACCATTATTGGTTGTGATCGCTGGTCGTCGGCTGCAAGCTTGGCCGCAGAGGCTCTGGCTAACATGCGAACGTTGATGCACAAAATCTGTCTGCAAGTGGTCGGAGCCACTGCACCGCCGCGCCACCGGCCGGAGTGTACGAAGCGCGCGACCTCCTCGTAGTGTCAGCGAAATGCTATAAGTACAAATAATATAAGTACCTACCTATTCCTGACGTGTTTATGTATTTATGTACAATTTACGTAAACAAATAAAACTAATGTAGGTAAATATGTAAGACTCGGCGCGGATATCTGTGAGCTCGCCTCAGTGGTCGTCGTCAGCCGCAACACCCTCGCACAGTCGACACCGACAGCAGCCCGGCGGCGGCGCGCGGCGGGCCCAGCGCCGGCGCCGGCGACGCGGCACGCTCACAGACGCGCAGGTCAGGTCGTGTGACGCGCTATGTTACATACAATTTTGTGTCGCAACTTGTCAGTTTATATTTCACAATTGACTAGTCCGTAGTATCAATGCGCACGAAGCGTCCACACACGGCAACGGACCGGTACCTCACTTGTCCCGCACACGTCACGTCACGTCACGCGCAGCTCTTGCGTTAATCGACCGCTGAAAAAAAAACACAGTTTTGTTAGCAGACAATCGACCCGTTTTATACTAAAATGTAGCAATATCGGCTCAGTATCTTCTCGAATGCTCGAAATGCTGAATGTTAATACAACGATTGTGTTGGTGCCTCGCGCCTGCAGTCTGCACGTGTGCTCGAAGGACGGACACACTGCAATTCATATATTATTATAGAGTGTATAATCTGGTCACAATAAGTTGCAAGTGCATCGCGCTCAATTAATGTACATTGTATGGTGACTGTTTATCTAAACGATACACAGATTAGCGGGCGAAGCCGCGGGGCGCGCCTGGCCCTTCGCGAGGGAGCGCATGAACCATTCAATGTTGTTTGGGGATAACATACTGCGGCTGCTGCGATAACATAGTTTATTCACTAAAGCACTCAAGCTAAGAAAAGTCCAACGCAAACGCAGTATGCATGTGTAGTAGACATAGTGCCAGTTTTTTGATCCGTAGTTAACGGAACCAATGTTTAAATATTTTAACCAATGGTTTCAAATTTCGGTAAAACGTGTTTATTCTTCAATTGTTAGTTCATCAATTGGTCAGATAATTAACTCTCCAACTCATTTGTGTGGCTAACAACTGAAGAAAAATGGTGTAAAATGGTGCGGTGTAATACTACACGGCCCCTACTAAATATCTATGATATCCACAAGACCGTTTCTGACACGTCACGGCTGTCCGATACAAATCAATCAATACGGTTGGAACCGATTCCCAGAAATATAATGAGGAAAAACTATCAGTGTGTTCAGAGCTGTGCTTCCAGTGAGGGTTTCGTAGCAGCGCTCGCAGTGCTACGCCGCGCGCCGGCTACGCGCCTACGCCGTCGCCGCACCTGCTACGAACTGTTACAGCTGCTTCAATTCATACAACTACTAGGCGCGTACACGACGTACATGTATCGTTCTCGCATTGAGTGCTCTTAGTTGTTACATTTAAGCTCTTTACATTATTGTCGTATTGTTCAAAGGCGATGTAAAAATATTCGCAACGTAAATCAGTAGGAAGCGCAGCTGCATAAACACCGATCGAGACATTATAAAACGAACCGTATTCACTAACGCAGAGAGTTCAACATACGAGTGCACTCGCGGCGTGCCAGTTCGCGCAGCGTCGTGCACGCGGACACGTGTCACAGCGAGCGCTGAGAGTCCACAGTTACGTTGCTCATTTAACTCGTGTATTCCTGGGTCGTCAAATATCGCCTCTAACTAATGCAAACATAAATAAGCTAGAAACTTGCCCAAATAATATAGAGCTAAGGATACTGAGCATAAAAACAAAACAAAGTAAAATAAAGCTTTTAAAGAAAAAATAACGAATATTGTAGATGTGACTCCACAATAAGATACACTCAAATGGCAGGCAGCAGGCACTCGGGGAGGGCATACAATCTACTGAAAAGTATAAAAGTGGGCCAAGGACGTCGCTGAGGTCAACAGCAGACGTCGAGGAGGACGGCTAAAGATCGTGAACTGTGGAAGACTAGGGGAGGCCAGGCCTGTGTGTGCTATAAAGCAATCCCAATAAATTCAGTACCAATGTGGAGCGCGTTATCGCGACTATTCTATTAGAATCAGAGTTATCGCGCACTCCATCTCAACACGTGCGGTGCGCGACTGGGGCGCGGGCGCTGGGTGGCTGGCCAATGTGTTGCGGGGATTGCTACGTTGCATTAAACAACATTAACGTGCTCCTATCTTAAGCAGCATCTCGCCAATATCCATAATGCGGAGGACATCAGGCCACACGTGCGCATTACTATTACACTGCCGATTGCACTCATATATACTCAATAATTTTATTATAATAATTAAGTAGGTACACTGTACCTTCTCCATGAGTTATTCTTCAGACTACATCGTTCAATGAGACATAGGCACATAATAAATAATAGTAAAAGTAGGTCCTATCAGCATCTTGAATTTCTTCCTACTTAATTTCATTGGTAAGTGTAGGTATGTTGTGCCTACACTAGCTAGTATCGCGCGGTGAACCTAACAGAAAATAAGAATCGAGCCTACAACAGCGTTCTCGTGATATCCTTTCGCGATGAAAACAACATTTTAACAAGCAAAAAGTTTAAAACTATGTTACCCGGGCCATAGTAACGAATAGACTGATGATAGCTTATTTATCAGAATCGGATAAATATTTTGGGCGCTACGAAGGAACATAAGTAAAAACAAATATACATAGACTGCTAAAATTATAACACTTCCGTAAAATCATAACAGCTTCGCCGTAGTCGGGTAACAATAAACATAAGGTCCTGTCAAGTGAGATTATTGCGACAACTTGTAGCGCCACGACGTGTGTTTTTGTATGCGTAGGCGCCGCGCACGTGTGCACTGCGGCGCACTTGTAGCGCATAAAATAACTAATGCTCTTAACTAACTCATACAAACGCGCCCCGCATCAAAACGATATTATAATGTCATCACACCGTATCAATCTTAATTGTTCTCGACCGCGACGCCAAGCGCATTGTTTACATCCCCTTCACCCACCGCTCACCACCGAGCTGCCCGGACACGTCCGTCCCCTGCCTCCTTAACTATAGCCTCTATTACTAACGCATTTAAGCGTATATTCTACCGACAAGTTAGGGGATAAGGAGCGTACATTTTGAAGAGGTGTCGCTAGGGTAGTATATCGCGTGGCAGGCGGGTAATACAAATGGCATAGTGGTGTAATAGCAGCGGGACACCGTGTCGGATGGAGAGCACGTGCGGTGGCGCGAATGTGCCGCGCCGGGTGCCGGCTGTGCGCCGACAGGTTGCACGCAACACAAGTGCGGCGCACGCGCGCATTCACAATAACTAGTGGCATCAGTTAATTAGTATTTCAATATTGTTTAGTAAATAATGTAAACAAATACCGGCTTCGAGGATTCATATTTATCTTCATAAATACTACTAGGTGTTAGGTACTAGATATAGTCGTATAACTACGTGTATGTTAGTGCAGGCCGCAGGGATCATGAACCTTGTATTGGGCATTCGCCAATATAAGGTTATTTAGCATCTAGGTAGGTAGGTACCAACAGCGTCGGTCTGTGACACAAAAAACTACCTATTTATTAACTGCGGACCTCAATAGTTTTTTGATTCGGCTTCTCTAGTCACGTTAAGAACAACAATTATAAAAAAAAAACAATTTACATTTCTGTAGTGATATGTATATGACCAGGACTTATCTGTACTTTAAGCGAAAATTTAAGCAACTCGGATTGGATAGATTTACTACTAAACTGAATGAAAGATCAGTTGTGGAACTTGTGGACTAAGCAAACCGGGACCGGGGCTGCAAACAAAACAGAAGCCGCCGTAAGATGCAAGAGCGAGCGAAGCAAGCTGAAATAAATTTCGCCTCGCCACGTAAATGTTAGTTAAGCTAAGGTTCTTTTGATTTATAGGATATACATCTGTCTTTTATAGGTTTTTTATTATTCATAGGCTCGCGTTAGACCGCTATCTCACCTGATGGTAAGCGTTGATGTGGTCGACGATGAGGCACGCTTGTCTAGAAGTAATCTATTCACTTTTTACTTAAAGACTCTCAGGTCAGCTATCAGGAATTATGAGTCCGGTAGGGAATTCTTAGCCGCACGCCCAATAAAAGTATTCCCAAAACAATAGGTGTTTATGGTTGGGATTTCCACCATGTAGGTACAGATGACGCATCGCCGTACTTACGTCTTGTATTCCGATGATGGGGTGGGCTAGGAGGAATTAGTTCAAGCAATTCCATCGCACACTCTCCTAAAAGAAAAAACCGACAGGCTGGCAACTTGGCGACGATCTTCAAAGCACTGGAGCTTTGACTCGACCAGTTTCTCATTGCCGATGAGCGTCTTGGCTCGTGTTTCGATCAAGTCAAGTGTACGAGCACGCTCGACAATTTTATGCTGACGCCCGCGATCACATGTACTTCCTTTTACTCATTATAACATGCGCCTTACCGCAATTACTTTAGTTCAATAAAGCTGCTTGGTGAATAAACATGTCGGTGTTTTCTTCCACATTACACATTAGAATTCCCAGTACACATCGCACCACAGCGGCAGCACTCCATATCTTTTTGGTCCTTCGAGAATTTAAGTGAAGTGTGAGAGAAGGTGTCTTCATCAATAGCGAATCGGCTCGGCTGGCCTCTCACAATCGGCAGTCAAGTTGAGAAATCGCACATATTGCTGACTTCTGCTCACGCGGAGCTAACAGAACCAGTGTACATGCAATCTACTACATATTCTTCTACCAGTGACAGTGATTACAACAGACAACTTGTTTTTTCTACACATCTACTACAACGTCAACAAATCATTTCTGAAACTGTACAGAAGATTTTACAAACATCAATAAAGATTCTGCAATTCGGAAATCTGCTGAGTACACAAGAAAACGGCTAGTAACTCTAGGAGAATTGTGGAGACTACACAACTACAAATGCTCTGCTGATGAACAAAACACAGACCGAAGGCATGGCTAAACAAGATACAAGTACTCAATGTGACGAACAAAACAATGTCAGCACGGAGGAGGAAGTTATGTTGTTCAAAACTGAGGAGCTGATTAATCAGCAACGAATGAACTTTCGAGCTTTTTCAAGAGTCGTACGAGATATCGACGTTAACACTATCTCTGAAAAATGGGAGTGACAAGACAAGCTGCAGATGATACAGGCGCGCTGGAAAACTATTGACGATCTACATTGGCAAATAGATAATATACTGATCGGCACAGAGGTGGATTATGTACGCGGAGCACGAACAATTACGAAGGCATCAAAAGAAAACTCGACCAAAAACTCAGCCATACATCACACCAACAATTATGTACGCGGAGCACGAACAATTACGAAGGCATCAAAAGACAACTCAACCAAAAACTCAGCCATACATCGCACCAACAATTATGTTCGCGGAGCACGAACAATTACGAAGGCATCAAAAGACAACTCAACCAAAAACTCAGCCATACATCACACCAACAATTATGTACGCGGAGCACGAACAATTACGAAGGCATCAAAAGACAACTCAACCAAAAACTCAGCCATACATCACACCAACAACACACTATGCTGAAATTGGAGATTCCGGCTTTTAACGGCAACTATGCCCAATGGCAAACTTTCATGGATCTCTACTCAGAAGTCATCCACAACAATCCCAAGCTGAGCAAGACTCAAAAAATGCAGCACCTCAAAGGCAAACTAAAAGGTGAGGCAGAACGCTTAGTGCAGCATCTCAACGTCTCAGCTGAAAACACGTCTCAGCTAAAAACTACGACGCATGCTGGAATATACTCACCCGAAGGTACAACAACATACAGCTGCTGTTTACAAAGCAAATTCAAATATTCTTCAACCAGCCAACTGTGCAAAAACATTCTGTTCAAGAACTGAAAAATCTCCACGACACGTCATTGGAAACAATAGGTGTTTATGGTTGGGATTTCCACCACGGAAACGGAAACAATTCACGCCACAAACAATCTCGGAGTCGATACCACTGTGGGATCCGTTTTTGGTACACATACTTACAGAAAAAATGGATGCAGAAACCTACAGTTCGTACATGGAGTGCCGAAAAGCACGACGAAATCTGCCATCATTCGACGAGCTTATGGCATTTTTGGAGAATAAATTTACAGCTCTCGAGTCAGTCAAGCCAGTCAGTTAACAGAAAAAATAACAAGACTGGTTTCACGAAGCATGAGGCCATGAACATGGACAACAGTGAAGCCAAGGAATTTTCTTACAAATACCAACCTAAGAAGGTCCAAAACTGGGCAAAAACTTATCACGCTCGATCTGAAAGAAAATGTCCGTTTTGCAAGTCGGACCACACACTGGTTTCTTGTAAAAATTTCCAAAGTATGGCGTCAGAAGCTAAAATAAATACAACTTCACAACTGAAAGTCCGTGAGAATTATAAAACATTAATAATAGGGGGTTAAAGTATGAAATTGCCGTTTTATTGTAATAGGTACTTCGAATTGACATAGAACCTTCATGGTTTGAGATTTTTGAGTGAAACTTTTTTCACATGGTACCTATGAAGTTCTTCTTATAAAAAATGTTCAACATTCGAGTATCGACTTTCAGTTGTTTTTTTTTACTCAGCGTAAACAAGAAAGATGGATACTTCAAAAAATCGAGTGATTTTTGAATACGAGTTCCGACGCGAAACTAAAGCGGCAGAAACAGCTCGGAATATCAATGTTGCGTTTGGAGAGCGGACTGCTAATGAACACACCGTGCGATTTTGGTTTAAACGCTTTCGTGATGGAAACTTTGATTTGAAGAACGAACCACGTGGAAGACCGCCCACACAGGTGAATAACAATGAATTGAAAGAGATGGTGGAAGCCGATCCGAGCCACACTACCCAGGAATTAGCGACATGGTTTAACGTTACCTTATCAACAATAATGACTAATTTGCCTCCAACCAATAAAATAAAAAAATGTGAAAAATGGGTGCCTCATGATTACACTGATCTGCAGAAAGAAACGCGTGTTGAAACTTGTGTTGCCTTGTTGTATCGATACATAAATGAAGGAATATTGGATCGAATTGTGACATGTGATGAAAAGTGGATTCTTTACGATAACCGTAAGCTAAAGATGCAATGGCTGACCCCAGGACTCAAACGCCCCAACAGTGTCCTAAAGCAAAGCTTACCAATAAAAAGGTAATGGTAACTATTTGGTGGTCTCAGCATGGTGTTATTCACTATAATTTTCTCCGATCTGGTCAAACAATAACTGCAGATGTCTACTGTGCCGAACTCCGAACAATGATAGCAAAAATAGCTGTGAAACAGCCCCGACTCATGAATCGATCTTCACCATTATTGCTCCATGATAATGCGAGACCTCATACAGCACGAGAAACCGTTTAAACTCTACAGGAACTGCAATTCGAAACCATTCGTCACTCTCCGTATTCGCCAGACCTTGCTTCAACGGACTGCCATATTTTCGTGATTTGGACAATTTTCTACGTGATAAAAAGTTTTCTTCTCAGGAGGCAGTACAAAATGCTTTCACACAGTTTGTCGAATCTAGATCACCAGAGTTCTATCGCAAAGGCATAAATGACCTTCCTATTAGATGGCAGCAATGTATACATATATAATAATGGTAATTATTTTGATTAAATAAATATGTTAAATTAAAAAAAGAAAACTAATTTCAATTTTTCAGTACAAAATCGGCAATTTCATACTTTAACCCCTAATATAACGTATGTATAACAGTAATTTTATCACATTAATTATCTTCATCTTAGAACATTATTATTCTAAGTTCTTCATATTATGTTGGTTAAAATTTTTATATTTGTTATGTATAACTATAACTGTGGCTAATTCATTAATGTACGGCCTTTTACAAAAATTTCTTAAAGCATGCATAATTCATGAACATGATTCTCACGCATACACAAACATACTCGGTGCCAAAAAAAAATCTCAGCATTCTCTTTTGAATCTCAATCGACATTACATAATTGTTAAATGTCATAACCCAATCGTCCACTAAAACATGTAACGCTGCTACGTCTATTGGACCTTTAAATATTACAGATGGATAACACCCTACAAACGCTTGGTGAGATAGACAGTATAGAAGTTGCGCACACTCAATAAATAAGTGACTCCACAGAGTTCCACGAACACATGAATATAGCTAGAAACGATTTGAGCATCATATCGCAAAATATTAGGAGCATTTGCCGCAATTTTGAAGATTTTTCTTTTTTATTATCCACTTCCGATTTGAAACCGACGTCATAATTCTGACCGAATGTTGGCTCGGCCGAAATAAACCTATACCGCAGCTTACTAATTATCTTTCATTTTCGACAACAAGAAATTTAAATCAAAATGATGGCGTAGTAGTGTAAGTAAAATAAACACTAAACGTTTGGCACAGTCAACATGTATTCAGTTGGAAATACTTAATTCCATTGTTCTTTGCATGTACCGCTCCCCATCCAATACAAACACAGATTGTTTCATAGATTCTCTCAGTACACATCTAAATACTTTAACTCGTCATCAAAGTATAATCATAGCGGGGGATATTGACATTAAATTAAAACTAAAGACTCTGAGCCAACGCAGGAAAGAAAGAAAAGATAAGAAGGAAAGATAGAAATAGGTAAACTACCTAAACATTATATCACTATACGGCATACTACCTGGCCATACTGGCCCTACACGCGAATCTAACTGTTGAGACGACTTTATGTTAAAAATAAACAAAAAAGGGTACCAGCGTCTATCGTTATACTACACACATCAATCACCGACCATTATCTACTTTTCTAAAACTATCAAGATTAAAACACAACTGCAAATAAATCTACTTCAACATAAAATTTCGGACCTCCTATTACGTAGCGATCCAGACCAATTAATTGGCATGTTATTACATAAATTAACTGAATCTATTAACCACAGTACTGTAATAAACAAAATTCCTAACAGTAAGCGTACCATTAAGCCATGGATGACAGCCGGTATATTAAGATGCATTAAGAATCGCAACAAATTACAAAAAAATACCCACAATGACCCATTCAATGACATCTTAAAAATGACATACCGATGATATTGAAACTATTGTAATAAAAATACGAAAGGCATCTACATGCTAATTCAGTCAAAAATAATAAACTGTTATGGAAAAATATAAAAACTCCAACTTACACAAATAATACTAAAAACCAAAATTCAGAACTACTTCATTTGAAGTCAAGTCCATCTGAATCCGTTAATTTCATCAATAATTATTTCGTAAACATTGGTAGAGAGCTAGCCCAAAAGATCCAACCTACAGAAAATAACTCGAGAAGTTTTCAAGTAGACATATCCTCGACTCAAGTAAATTCACTTATTGTTCTAGACACTGATCCCGATGAAGTGAGCAGGATAATCCTAAAATCAGACAGCGCGTCTGGTTGGGACAAGGTTTCCACTAGCTTCTTGAAACACATAAGTCTAGAAATTGTCCCTATCCTCACCCACTTAACTAATCTTTGTTTCGCAAAGGGTATCTTCCGAGCCCCACTTAAGAAATCTATCATTATTCCTATCCACAAGGGAGAGGACAGACACAACAATTACAGACCCATATCCATCTTACCAGCTATTTCCAAAATTATTGAAAATAAACCTAATTCCTTAAGTAGCTTACAATTTGGATTCAGGCAAGGAGTCTTAACTGAGGATGCAGTCGTTGCCCTCAGCCCTCTGGTAGCTGATAATGTGGACATTTGCCTATCAATTTGTGTATCAGTATTCTGATACACAAATTGGAAGCCTCAGGGGTGAGAGGAATCCCACTCAAACTTTTTATAGACTACCTCACAAATAGGAAGCAAAGGAGAGTGAATAGGTTATTTCTAGGCAAGCGTGTCTCACCGTCGACTACATCATCGCTTACCAACAGGTGAGATGGTGGTCAAGCACGAGCCTATTTTTACATAAAAAAGGGTAAAGTAAAAGTGGGTGAACACGTTAGCCATGATGCAAATGTCACTTTCGGTGTCCCTCAGGGAGGCGTGCTCTACACTCTTCCTGCTTTACATTAATGACCTCTGCAACCTAACAATCAATAATGCCAAAATGTTTGCTTATGCAGACGATACCGCTGTGGTCTTTACTGGAAATTTCTGGCACGACGTTGCCAGAAGTGCTGCAGTTGGAATGACATTAATAGCTTTATGGCTCAAACATAACCCGCTCACATTAAACACAGCTTAAAGTAATTACATGTGCTTCAGTATATCACATCGTTCACAACCGAGCTCAGACTTTAGCATTAAAGTACATAAAACAATAGCTCATGCCCAACACTAGTACTATAAGGTATCACAAACCAATATCTTGGTATAATTGTTGATCACAACCTATCGTGGTACCCCCATCTTGAACATGTCACGATCACAATTAGAAAGCTAAATAAATTAAAACGTTGAGGTATATTGTGCCAAAAAAAGTATCCACCACCAGAAATACGCCCAGACATTGATGTAGTTTTAGTACAGTCTGTCTTAGCGTACTGCATCCCTATTTGGGGGGTGCGGCTAAGACTACAATTTTGGACCTCGAGCGGGCTCAACGAGCGCTGATAAAAATGATGTATTTCAAAAACCTTAGATATCCTATTCAAAGTCTTTATCAAATTAGTCATTTACTCTCGGTGCGGAAACTGTACATTGTTAAAACGCTCCCAAAAAAACACAAAATCCTCCTTTATGATCGCAGCATTACCTTAAAAAGAAGAACGGACATCATAGCGGAGGTTCCTAAAACTAAAACTAAGTTCGCTCAGATGCAGTACAAAAATCGGTCAGCTCAATAGGGTATTCTACTATGTTTGAAAAAGAACTTGAAAATGTTTATGTCCTAACTAAAATCTACAGAAATAAAATATTTCGGCAAAATCTACACGCTTTCTTACCCTAAAAATACATTAAAATTTAAGCCTTTTTCATTCCCGCATAAATGGTGTCTGCCATTTTGGTGACGTAATATTGGTATTTATACAAAACAGTCGTGACGACCGGCACTCATTCAACATTTTTGATGTCCGTGACTACCGCCGCACCACCAACGCCAATCGCTTCCTTATTATTTTGTTAGATAATCATCAACATCATCATATGCCTATTTAATGTTCGCACTGCTGGGAAATAGGCCTCCACTGAGAGAGGGAATGGGCTGTAATCCACCACGCGGGCCCTGTGCGGGTTGGTGGATGTCACATGTCTTCGATTTGTTGGCACAAGGAAATGCCGGCTACCTCACGATGTTTTCCTTCAACGTTTTGAGAGCAGTGGTGATGATATAATTTGCACAAAGCAAAGAGAGCCTGCATGGGTTCGAACTAAAATCGTACAACTTGTAAATCGGGCCGCGACGAGCTTGTCGCTTTCCTCAAACCAACATAGGAAATTAATACCTTGCAAGATAAAATTAGTACACAAAATTTTAAATTACTTCCCCAGTAGTTTACGAGATATACGATGCCAATGGTGGGGTGGCGGTGGGGTCACAGTGTGAAATTTTCATTTCTAGATTTCCCTATTAAAAATTGCTCCTCAGATGTTCGTCGAGGCTCTTGGCTATTATGCCATTGGCCATCATGACTATCGGCACAATGACTGCTGTATTCACATCCCACATGTCGACAACCTCGCGAGCCAGATCAAGATACTTGCTTTTCTTATCTCTCTCAGCCTTCACGAGGTTCTCGTCATGGGGGACCGCTATATCAAAAATCATTGCGCGACGCTCTAGTCAGTCTATCACCACTATGTCAGGCTTATTGGCAACAATAGTCCTGTCAGTGATGATAGACCGATCCCAATACAACGTGACATTGCCATTTTCGAGAACTTGGTCGGGCAAATAGGTACTTATAGTAAGGCACTTCCGATAGCAAAAAAAATATTTAAGAGGAAGTTGCTGATGGATAATCCTGGCTACAAGGTTGTGTCTACGTAAATATTCTCCGTTAGCCAGACTAGAACAACCGGAGATAATGTGACGGATTGATTCCCCCGGTCGGTGACATGCTCGACAGATGTCAACCGTGCCGTCCTTTATAATGTATTTCCAGTAGTTGTTCGTCACCATAACTTCGTCCATAATTGCAAAGACAATTATGGACGAAGACGGCCTGGAAGTATTCCCTAACACTGCATACCTCGCGGTTGTGCAGGGTCTTAGCATTTAAAAAGCCACGAATGATCGTGGGTGATGCATTCGATTTTGCATTTGAAGTTCTGTCTGAGTCCATTTGAGTATGCCGAAACAATTACACAAACAATTATACAATTTATTTTATTCGGCTCTTATATGGAAATTATAACGGTGTGATGAAATTAAATTTATAAAAATTAAAATGAAGATTTTTCAGCTGACATGCTTGACAAGTCAGGCTACAGACTTATTATTATTACTGCCATAACGACAAACAATGCAATTCCGCGATAACATGTAAGGTGTGCAATAACAAGCATCATACGACGTTACATGATGCTATACAACACAGGACTCAACATACAATTCCTGCTAATAACATGACACCTAAAAGCGTTCCGACAGTAGCGCAACATAAAACAACTCATGTTGCTGGGAATGTGAACGAAGTTCTACTTGCCACAGTTGAACTGTATGTTATGGCTGTAGACGGAATGGCTACAAAACTTAAGGCTCTACTTGACAATGGTTCCCAAATCAACTTGATTACGGAATCAGCTGCTCAGCGATTGGGACTTCACAGGCGTAAACAAGATGCAATCGTCTCAGGAGTTGGCATCTCGGACATCAAGAGCCATGGACCCGTACTACATACTTGCGAGTCCGTATACTAAAATTACAACTTCACTATTGAGGCGCTTGACAAGAATGCTGAGTAATTTGCCCAATTATACGTTTGAGCGCGAACAGTGGCCACATTTAGAAAACTCTAGCCTCACGGATCCTACCTACAACATTTCCAGGCGAGTTGATATTTTACTGGACGCTGGAGTTTATGTTCAAATAATCATGGATGGGATTCAGTGAGGACCTATGCAGGCGCCAATAGCTCAACAGACTAAGATAGGATGGGTTCTATTGGGCAACACCACAACATTTCAATGCCATGCAGTGCTTAACAACCTAGAAGATATTAGGGAAATAGAAGAAAAAAACTGAACAGTCTCCAACACTGACGCCAAGCGAACACTATTGCAAAACGTTATACGCAACTACAACCACAAGGAAGTCTGACGGCAGATATGAAGCCAGAATACCCATGAAACAGGGATTCGAGAATTAGTTAGGTTCTTCAAAGTCGCGGGCATTAGCACAAAACCGACAATTGGAGAAACGACTAGTCAGAGACCTATCTCTAGCTGAAAGTTACAAGGCTTTCATGGCTGACTACATACTTTTCAATCACATGAAACAAAGTTTAATTCCACAAGAACCGTTGCTATCTACCACACCACGGTTTCATGAAATTGGACTCCCACTAGAACAAAACGCCCGAGTTGTGTTTAATGCATCGACCACAGGTAGCTGTTTTAATGCCTCAAACAAAACAACTTCGGGCCAGCCTTAACGAGCTAATGGAGTGTGGGTCAAAGCTTCAACAGGACTGCGGTGGAGGGGGTTCCAATTTGTTTATTCCGCCGAAATAGAAAAGTTTTAAAGACAAGTCGGAATACACAAACAAGATCAGCAGCTACAGAAGATTCTGTGGAGATATTGCAAGGAAGACAAGATCCAAGAGTACCAGCTGTGCACTTTAACATACGGCATTAAAGCTGCTCCCAATTTAGCGATGCGCACAATAAAACAACAAATTCACGGCGAAGGTGCTCAATACCCGCTTGTTGCTGAAACATTGGAAAGTCAGTTGTACGTCGACGATCTCCTCGGCGGAAGTAATGATATCCAATAAGCCAAAACCACCCAACAGAAATTAATCGACCTACTTAAACAAGGTGGCTTCAACCTGCGCAAGTGGGCGAGCAACGATGGACGCATATTAGAAGACCTAAAACCCAATCAAAATAGTCAAAACATGATTGACTTCAAACACGCTGAAACAACAAGACATTGGGAGTTATGTGGAAGTTAGAGGGGCTACGGATCAATTTACATTTCATCATCCAGTGAAAACAACAATCACTAGCGCTATCATTGCAAAAAGATCGTTGCTATCTCAACTGTACGAACGAAGCAGCGACCACACAACCCCTAGACGACAACTAATAACAGGCAAGCGATGTCTGTCAACACATATGACTAACAGATCATATATAGGTCGCCACTCGACAATTTCGAATTAGTAGGGACCATTTCTGTGAGCCGTAAACACTTTCGCGTCAATCAATAACAAATTGATGAAATAAATATTATAATGGCCTCATGTACAGAACGTTGGTATGGTAATCACAGCCAGACTTCGGCTTTCCGGAAAAATGGCATAACATTTCATTGATAAGTCAATAGTTACATAAACATAATTAGATTTATTTTCTGATATTATTTATCGGAGTTCATATTATACTGGTCAAGCTTGTAGGTGAAAACTCCCACCGCATGTTTGCGTCTCTTTCTATTTTGAGTATTTTTTTCGCTGTCTCTTCTTCTCTATAAATTCGTAAACAAAATTAGCGATGCACCATATCCTAATACCAAATCTGTTATCGATAGAACTAGTAACCTTAAAAATAAAGACATTTAATTGAATAGTTTTTTAATTGTGATTGTTTGTTTTTTGTGTTTTGTGATTGTTTTTTGATTACGCTTTTTACTAATATTTTATTACTATATTTAAGAACCAACAACCGAAAAGAGCATGTTAACTTTAGAATATTGATATTTTTTTTTAGTTTTAACATTTTATGTTATTACTTAAATGTTAAAACGCCGTATAATTAATAATAAAAAAGTACCAATACTATTTATAAAAATATCGATACCTTCCTGCTTTTATTTAAACCTGTCCCATCCTTAATGAGGCGTATGACCTTGGTAAGGGACCAATCAAAGCGCAGTCGTCCCGTCCCTCATACCTCAGCTAGTTGACAGAATTGTTTTGATGTATTAGATCAAGCATTAGGCGTCTAGTGGCTGTGTGGTCGATGGAACGAAGCTGTATGATCCACTAGGGTGGCTATCACCAGCTATAATAAAGGCAAAACTTATTTTCCAACAACTGTGGACTACAAACCTCAACTGGGACGATCCCGTACCACAACATGTACAAAAACAATGGGAAGAGTTCAGGAACGACCTCAAATAAATAGGTCAGATCGCTATTCCTCCATAGATGGGACCTAAAAACACACCAGTTGAATTACATGGGTTCTGCGTTGCCTCGGAGGAGGCATACTCATGTGTGAACTATTACTGAAGGATCAAAGACGATGGCCAATACATGACTCGAGTAGTTGCAGCGAAAACGAAGCTCGCACCGATTAAAAAATTGATGACACTGCCCAGACTCGAACTGTGCGGCGCACATTTATTATTCAGACTAGCGAAAAAGGTCATAGAGTCGTTAAACAAACAGACAGTAACAATACAAGCTTGGACTGACCCAATGCTCGTTCTGGGATGGCTACATGGCGATGTGTCCCGCTGGAAGTTCGTAGCGAACAGGGTTAGAAAATTTCAAATATTTTGCCACCATCGTGTTGGAGACATATTAAATCCGAGGAAAACTCGGCGGATTGCGCTAGTCGTGGCTTACTTCCGTCACAAATAGTCAGACACGAACTTTGGTGGGAGGGACCTATATGGCTGATACAAAACAACATCCCAGATCATTCGACAGACTTTGAAGCTCCTAAATTAGAACACAAGTACTAGAAGCAAGTCTGCGCATCCCAAATATTGTCATCGATTATCGAAGAGCTTAGTATGCAAACTAACTCTATTACACGTGTCGTTAGAATTCTAAGTTGGATTTAGCGAGTCAAGGCAAACAAAGACAAAGCGCGTTCGCCTTACTTAACAACAGTGAAACTTGAGAACGCATTGAATGTCGTCATCAAGGCAGTGCAAGATTGTTGTAATTATGTTATGAAAAGAAAATACGTGTTTCATCAGGTTTGTTATTTATTGAAGTAAGGGTAACCTAGTTACATGGAAGTAGAAGAATTTTGAATTAATCAATTTATGAACAATATGAAGCCAGCATTATTGCAACAAAAATAAACACTTTGGCGAAGATATTGTACTTTTACAGAAACATGGCAAGGTGCATTTGAAGAGTTGTCTACTTAATTTACAGCCATTATTGGACAAACAAGGTCTCTTGAAAGTCGGGGAACCTTAACAGACTCAGCCTTTATTTTGCCACACAAAGCATGGCTCACAGAACTTCTGATCGACAAATCACATATTTCGACCCTGCATGGGGGAGCAAGACTCATCTTGATACATGAGCGTGAGGACAGTAAAAGGGCACATTCTCAAGTGCATCAAATGCTTCAAGACATCTTCTAGCAAACAGCTGATGGGAAACTTAACCAAGCCCTGAGTGATTTTACGGGACAAGTGGAAGACAAGGCCAACAAGGGCAGAGGGATTAAGACGTCCAAGGCCTACATTTCAATAGTCGTCTGCCTAGCAACAAAAGCCATTCATTTAGAATTAGTCTCAGACTTGAGTACTGCAGCCTTTCTCGGCGTTTTGACACCAAAGTGTATGTACTCTGGCAATGGTACGAATTTTGTAGGCGCTGCCAAAACACTCATACAGGAACACAAAAAGGCGTTAATGCACTACATTAACGAAGAACTCTTGAGTGACTTAGGGAACCTTGGAGTTGAGGGGCAGTTCATCGCTCCAGTTTGGCCATCAGCAGGAGGACGGTGCGAGACCGCAGACAAAAGTATTAAGCACCACCTGAAACGCGTCATTGGCGAACAAAAGCTGACACTTGAAGAGTTTGCCACACTGTTAGCCCAGATTAAAGCGTGCCTCAAATCTAGGCCGTTGGTTCCTCTAAGAAACGACATTGACGATCTACACTGCCTAACGCCTGCATATTTCTTAGTGGGAGGGCACAATACTGTCAAGGCCACTCTCATCTGACGAGGACATCAAAAACATTAAAACTAGATGTCAGCTACTGGAAAAAAAGCACAAAGATTTCTGGAAGAGATAGTCATCTGAATACCTTCAAACACATCAAACACACAGCAAGTGGCATTATGCAACAAATAATCTTGAGATCAACGACATCGTATTGATAAAAGATGAACACTTGCCGCCCTCTAAATGGCTCTTAGGAAGGGTTATGGAGACACATCCTGGTAAGGATAGACACGTACAAGTGCTGACCCTGAAAACAAAAAATGCCACTCTAAAACGCCCTATCATCAAACTATCATGACTACCTGTCGAACAGAGTGATACAGGGTGCGTAGAGAGTGAAGGTGATATAACGCCTATCGAACAACAGAAGACTGGGAGATCGAAGCGGAAGAAACCTGCTAAAAGATCCATAAACAATTACGTTGGCATATTTTTCACATTTGCCTTATGCATAGCGACATCACTGCAACAGACTACAGTGAACGTCACCACATTATCGTCAGCAAAATTAGTCTACTTCGACAAAATTGCTGAGGTGCAAATACGACAAGACGACTGGAAAATGGTGAAGTTGAATGGTGCTGGCGAAGTTTACAAAACGTGGTAGACTATGTCACACATTTGAACAGTCTGACTAAGGAAGAGCCAACCTTGTTATTCATCGCCTCTCAACTAGAACAATAGCGAAGTTTTGCGATCGGAACAAGGAACGCGCAAGAAAAGGGGTCTAATAAATGGAATTGGTTATGCAGCAAATTGTCTGTTTGGAGTACTTGACCAAGACTTTGCCAAAAAATACGAAAGTGATATCAACATCATACAGACAAGCGAAAAACATTTACTCAACCTCTACAAGGAACAAACATCGATTGTGGAAGGCGAGTACAATATTTTGAAGAGAAACGAGGATATCATGAATAAGCAATTTACGCTAATAAACAAACGCTTCCAAGAAACAAACTAGCGTATACACTTGGAACGTAGAAATGCACTTAATGTGATGTCGTCTGCATTAGCCGCTAACTTAATAAACTCCAACATAAGGAGAGTTCAACAATTACTGCTCGACTTAGTGACTGGAGTAAAGGACGAACGCGTCGATGCACATCTACTGAAGCCAGATCAGTTACAAGAACATTTAAACATAATATCTGGCAATTACCTAGTGACGTGTCGCTACCCTGTACAAACAGCTAGCAGTGCATTCGACAGATGTATAAATTGTCACGAGTACACGTCAAGCTGACGAGAGAATTCTTCCTATTTGAAGTCAAGCTGCCTTTGGTGAACATCGAAGAGTACGAGCTAAGCCAAGTCATTCCTATTCCTTCCAAACAAGGACAGAAAGAGAAGCATATCATGCCTACATCTGAATATTTGGCAATAAAACTCAAGAAGGATGTGATGATGCCTCTAACATCAACAACAACAACGACAACATACGACGACCACTGTACAACTGAGAAAACACCAGTTACTAAGTGCACTGAATTGAACGGTTTATGACATAAAGCAAGCCGCGACGTTGTGTGAGGAACAAATTATAGTAAACAACTAGCTGACCCGGCGAACTTCGTTCCGCCTAACAGTCGATTCTTTAATTTTTTAGTTTTTTTATTATTATTCCTACTTAGTTTCATTTTATTTTTACTTATTCCAAATTAAGTTATATTTTTATTGACAATGAGCTGCGCGCGGTACTGGACAGTACTTGGACATTGCAACATTATTTTATTTTTCTAAAATAAAAGATTTTTCTAAAATAAACGTAGCCTAAGTTACTCCTTATTACATCAGCTACCTGCCAATAAAAGTCCCGTCAAAATCGGTCCAGCCATTTCAGAGATTAGCCGGAACAAACAGACAGACAGACAGACAAAAATTGTAAAGAATGCTATTTTGGTGTATGTACCGTATATATACTCTTATACATGAAGTAAAAAACGGTTATTTCAATATTACAAACAGACACTCCAATTTTATTTATATGTATAGATGTATAGGAACTTATCAGCGTGCCACACGACTATAGCAAGTTGCAGCGATAAGTGGACACAGCTACACAATGATGGCGCGTGGCTCTACACCTATTGTTAACAATGCTTGACTCGCATTTTTTGTCCATCTGGCGAATTATCGAAACGATTAAGTGCTACTGGTATTATCACACTTGATCCAGGATGCATGTTGAAAGGAGATAACATTATACTTCGCTCTCATAACAACTTCAACAGTGAGATAAGGGTGGCTAAAGACGAGCTGTACTTGAAAGAATCATCTATAAATCAATTCATAGTAGACAACAGCTATACTTTTGAAGCTGAGTATCATGAAGTGATGATGAAGGCATTGAAAACCAGGATTGAACAGGTGAAGATGCACCAAGAGAATCTAAACGAGGTGGCAACTTCCCACGACACACATTGCTATATCATGTATAGCTTTATGCTCATCGTATGTCGGGCTTGTCTATGGATCAGTCTCAAACTAAAGAAACGCTACCACATGGTCATCAGGTCAGGATCTGATGATGGGACCCTGGAGAAATCGAAGGTACTTCTCAAATATTATAGGAATACATATAGCGATTTTGGTATTTTCAACAACAATGAAATTATTTGCATTCAGAAAGTATCATTTGGTGAAGTGGAACTGTGCAGAATGGCCACTGGAGCACCTTAATGCTATAATCACGTATGTCACGGGTATAAGGTATCTCGAATAGTTAAGCGACTATGATGAAGCAAATACTAATAAATAAATTGTAGGTACTGATGAAAATGGCATCGTCGAACTAATCTGATTATGAAGCCGGAAGGTAGGCACTGGAACTCCGAAATAAAACAATGTAAGTATGCTAGTCGTGTTTGGGCTTATTTGAATCGTCATGAGATCTACTTTAGTTATAATATTATTTTCATGGTAATTGTAGTTACGTACCAAAACTATAAAGAGACAAATAAAAAACATTAAAAAAAAGAATCAAGCTGACATCCAAAACAAAACACTTCTAAGCGAAAAGTAAATTTCTTTTCTGAAATCGGTGTAAACGGAAAAACGCTCGTACCAAAGACCCCCACTTCGGAAAAGAAAGTTATTTTTCGCTTTGAAGTGTTTTGTTTTGGAAGCCGATTTGAAATTTTTGTTAAAAAAAATTATTGTATGAGATTTAATACTGCGCAGTCATTGTAGCCCACTTCACGGCGGCCAAGTTTGGCGAGAACCATAAATAGGTACCTACAGTACAACTATTTTCTTAATGTCCCTTGGCAATCATCGCATTTCCGAATACAAACAAATGGTAATTTCCATGTCCATCTATTATTAGATTTATCGTGTATAATCATTTGAACTCAGAACTAAGTACTTTATTGTTGTTTTGTTTTGATTTCCATGTGATAGAGCTGTATAAGTAAATGTGGTGCTTATTTTTTAAACAAACACCACATTTACACCACAGTTACATTATGTTAAAAGATAATTAACAACTCTATATTCTTTCATGTCGATTGAGAGCTTCCGGTCTGCACCAACACCAAGTGCAAAGGGCACAAAGGTTGATAGAAATCCGACTACTGACAAAACACGAAGTTTTCTGAGGGATTTTAAGAAAATATTTGTACTGTACTATGATTGCTGTACGAACCTCGGGTTGCAAGTAAACACTTGAGTTAATAGGTATCATATAGTTTCATTTTTTGTCAATTAATTCACTAAGTCAAGATTCTATATAATTGTTACTATTTAATAAGTGCTAGCGCGTGTGTGTGTGTCGACTCACGTTCCTCCTCGTGCTCCCCGGAGGCGAGCGACGCAGGCGTGACGGACTCGTCGGGCTCGCCGCGCTCGGCGTCACGCTCGCCCGCCGCGCGGTACAGCTCCGCGCGCGCCTCCACCACGTCGTGTGTGTGTGTGTGCGTGTGTGTCGACTCACGTTCCTCCTCGTGCTCCCCGGAGGCAAGCGACGCAGGCGTGACGGACTCGTCGGGCTCGCCGCGCTCGGCGTCACGCTCGCCCGCCGCGCGGTACAGCTCCGCGCGCGCCTCCACCACGTCGTGTGTGTGTGTGTGCGTGTGTGTCGACTCACGTTCCTCCTCGTGCTCCCCGGAGGCGAGCGACGCAGGCGTGACGGACTCGTCGGGCTCGCCGCGCTCGGCGTCACGCTCGCCCGCCGCGCGGTACAGCTCCGCGCGCGCCTCCACCACGTCGTGTGTGTGTGTGTGCGTGTGTGTCGACTCACGTTCCTCCTCGTGCTCCCCGGAGGCAAGCGACGCAGGCGTGACGGACTCGTCGGGCTCGCCGCGCTCGGCGTCACGCTCGCCCGCCGCGCGGTACAGCTCCGCGCGCGCCTCCACCACGTCGTGTGTGTGTGTGTGCGTGTGTGTCGACTCACGTTCCTCCTCGTGCTCCCCGGAGGCAAGCGACGCAGGCGTGACGGACTCGTCGGGCTCGCCGCGCTCGGCGTCACGCTCGCCCGCCGCGCGGTACAGCTCCGCGCGCGCCTCCACCACGTCGTGTGTGTGTGTGTGCGTGTGTGTCGACTCACGTTCCTCCTCGTGCTCCCCGGAGGCAAGCGACGCAGGCGTGACGGACTCGTCGGGCTCGCCGCGCTCGGCGTCACGCTCGCCCGCCGCGCGGTACAGCTCCGCGCGCGCCTCCACCACGTCGTGTGTGTGTGTGTGCGTGTGTGTCGACTCACGTTCCTCCTCGTGCTCCCCGGAGGCAAGCGACGCAGGCGTGACGGACTCGTCGGGCTCGCCGCGCTCGGCGTCACGCTCGCCCGCCGCGCGGTACAGCTCCGCGCGCGCCTCCACCACGTCGTGTGTGTGTGTGTGCGTGTGTGTCGACTCACGTTCCTCCTCGTGCTCCCCGGAGGCAAGCGACGCAGGCGTGACGGACTCGTCGGGCTCGCCGCGCTCGGCGTCACGCTCGCCCGCCGCGCGGTACAGCTCCGCGCGCGCCTCCACCACGTCGTGTGTGTGTGTGTGCGTGTGTGTCGACTCACGTTCCTCCTCGTGCTCCCCGGAGGCAAGCGACGCAGGCGTGACGGACTCGTCGGGCTCGCCGCGCTCGGCGTCACGCTCGCCCGCCGCGCGGTACAGCTCCGCGCGCGCCTCCACCACGTCGTGTGTGTGTGTGTGCGTGTGTGTCGACTCACGTTCCTCCTCGTGCTCCCCGGAGGCAAGCGACGCAGGCGTGACGGACTCGTCGGGCTCGCCGCGCTCGGCGTCACGCTCGCCCGCCGCGCGGTACAGCTCCGCGCGCGCCTCCACCACGTCGTGTGTGTGTGTGTGCGTGTGTGTCGACTCACGTTCCTCCTCGTGCTCCCCGGAGGCAAGCGACGCAGGCGTGACGGACTCGTCGGGCTCGCCGCGCTCGGCGTCACGCTCGCCCGCCGCGCGGTACAGCTCCGCGCGCGCCTCCACCACGTCGTGTGTGTGTGTGTGCGTGTGTGTCGACTCACGTTCCTCCTCGTGCTCCCCGGAGGCAAGCGACGCAGGCGTGACGGACTCGTCGGGCTCGCCGCGCTCGGCGTCACGCTCGCCCGCCGCGCGGTACAGCTCCGCGCGCGCCTCCACCACGTCGTGTGTGTGTGTGTGCGTGTGTGTCGACTCACGTTCCTCCTCGTGCTCCCCGGAGGCAAGCGACGCAGGCGTGACGGACTCGTCGGGCTCGCCGCGCTCGGCGTCACGCTCGCCCGCCGCGCGGTACAGCTCCGCGCGCGCCTCCACCACGTCGTGTGTGTGTGTGCGTGTGTGTCGACTCACGTTCCTCCTCGTGCTCCCCGGAGGCAAGCGACGCAGGCGTGACGGACTCGTCGGGCTCGCCGCGCTCGGCGTCACGCTCGCCCGCCGCGCGGTACAGCTCCGCGCGCGCCTCCACCACGTCGTGTGTGTGTGTGTGCGTGTGTGTCGACTCACGTTCCTCCTCGTGCTCCCCGGAGGCAAGCGACGCAGGCGTGACGGACTCGTCGGGCTCGCCGCGCTCGGCGTCACGCTCTTTCGCCGCGCGGTACAGCTCCGCGCGCGCCTCCACCACGTCGTGTGTGTGTGTGCGTGTGTGTCGACTCACGTTCCTCCTCGTGCTCCCCGGAGGCAAGCGACGCAGGCGTGACGGACTCGTCGGGCTCGCCGCGCTCGGCGTCACGCTCGCCCGCCGCGCGGTACAGCTCCGCGCGCGCCTCCACCACGTCGTGTGTGTGTGTGTGCGTGTGTGTCGACTCACGTTCCTCCTCGTGCTCCCCGGAGGCAAGCGACGCAGGCGTGACGGACTCGTCGGGCTCGCCGCGCTCGGCGTCACGCTCGCCCGCCGCGCGGTACAGCTCCGCGCGCGCCTCCACCACGTCGTGTGTGTGTGTGTGCGTGTGTGTCGACTCACGTTCCTCCTCGTGCTCCCCGGAGGCAAGCGACGCAGGCGTGACGGACTCGTCGGGCTCGCCGCGCTCGGCGTCACGCTCTTTCGCCGCGCGGTACAGCTCCGCGCGCGCCTCCACCACGTCGTGTGTGTGTGTGCGTGTGTGTCGACTCACGTTCCTCCTCGTGCTCCCCGGAGGCAAGCGACGCAGGCGTGACGGACTCGTCGGGCTCGCCGCGCTCGGCGTCACGCTCTTTCGCCGCGCGGTACAGCTCCGCGCGCGCCTCCACCACGTCGTGTGTGTGTGTGCGTGTGTGTCGACTCACGTTCCTCCTCGTGCTCCCCGGAGGCAAGCGACGCAGGCGTGACGGACTCGTCGGGCTCGCCGCGCTCGGCGTCACGCTCGCCCGCCGCGCGGTACAGCTCCGCGCGCGCCTCCACCACGTCGCGCACGATCTCTGCGAGTGCCGAACATGAGCTCGTTGGTTAATATTAGTAGCTGGCAGCTGACGTGCCAATACTAGACACACTCGCTGTCAACGCGTCAATAACAAGACAGTAACACAGCTGCTGGACACGCTGGTTGTTGGTGTTGGAACAACTTCGCGTCAGCGTCTAGCTTCGCTATATCAACTTATTTTTTTTTATTTATAGTCTTGCGTTTGACGACTATCTTATGCTTACCTATAATGACGTCTCGGCTCGTGATGATAGACTCGATTTCTTTCGACACCTCATCTACAAGCCACGGCATGAACTCCTCGTCAATACCTGCAAACATGATTATAAACTCATTCCAAAACAAGATAGGATAGGTAGCTATTTAGTAGATGACCTCTGTTTGTCCAGGGTCAGCATAAAAATACAAACTGTTAGCTCCAATTTATTGTATTTTCAATTTACGTTCCATTATTAATAATTCACTAACATATTTTGCCTTGAATGTTAATTTGTTGCATGTAGGTACGTAAGCAAATAATAATTATTGTAACAAAATAAATGATTCAGTCGTGATCCCGCGCTGGCCGAAACAGTCGTTTTATTCACATGACTCATCACCCCTTTATTCGCACATAGTGACATACACATTAGGTACACTTACAAATGTAACTACTGTATAAAAACTGTATCTCAAATATTTGTAACGAAGATTGCTGGTCGAAATCGTCTCTTGAGACGTTCGGTTCCGTTTGGCGTAGGTCGGATATTATCCGAACCGCCGCTTGTGTATATGTCATGTGGTAATGAGGTACTTGAATGTGACTTTTGTCTGATGGTCAGAGAATCTCCCGTAAAATAAAATAGTTTTTAAATTTTTGAATAATAGTAAATATCAAAGAATTACTTTTTGTGCTTGTTTTAATTCATACGTGAGTTAGGTACATTTTTTATAATCAATGTCTCACACTAGGAATGTGCCTGTATCGTGGGTGCATTTACAAACATAATTATAAACTCACGTACACAAACCACAAAACCGGAACAACTGTCTGTAGGCTACACAAATATTTGAAGATAAATAACACCATCTTCAGTTGATTTTGTAGTAAATGGTGCAAATCATATATTTATTATATACTTACACCACTTAAATAATTGCAGGACAAAACATTTATAAAGATAAGTGTACATTTGGCATTATGGCATCTTATCGCACAGGGCAATCAAATATATAGATGAACTTAAAAGAGGAATGGACCCAATATCAAGTCCTGAGGAACGCCCATTGTTATTTTAGATCCTAATGAGTTTACGCCGTTTACACATGAACTTTAAACTATCTGGCTTCTAAGTATGATCTTATAGTAACTCATGAGCCGTATTCCTAATCCCATATTCCCATATTGCTCGAGCTTCAAAAATAGTGTCTCATTGTTAACGTAATCTAACGCCTTCGAGAGGTCGCAAAGATTTTAATGTCGTCTTGTGCTTCTTGCTAGGCGTTAACGATATTCTTTACTAGGATGACAACGGCGCGCGGCGGCGGCGGTCGAAGGATGGAATGGCAGAATTGACAAAGACCACTATTATTGTTGGGTTCTTTACTATCCCCGGATTTGAACAATGGAACTACCCACTTTACTGTGCTTCATGAGATACGGAAAAACAACCTTGATAGACACTATAATTAAATATGTAAGCTAAATAGCGCGATATAGTTTCAATGACAGACTTTTATAGACAGACCCCAAAATATCTTCTGTTTATGACCCGCTTCGATCAAAAATCGTTGATCCACGCAAGCACGAACTGCTGCGTGGAGTGAGGGTAGGAACTAACCGCGCTCGATCCTCTCCATGAGGTAGCCCTGGTCGCGCAGCCCCGCCAGTACGGACGGCAGCAACTCGGCCACGTAGCCCTGAACCAGCACAGCGGCCGCCGCGCGCTCGCGAGCCTCCACTGCCGCCACCTGCGCCACACGCGCCTCTGCCACGCGCCGCTCCTGCAACACGAACATTTAGCACCCGAGCGTTCGGCTGGCGGCCGGCTCTCCGCCCGAGCACACGCGGTACCTTCTCCTGGTGCAGGCGCAGGTCGTGCGCAGCCAGGCGCTGCCGCTCGGCTAGCTCGGCGTCGCGCAGCTCGCAGTATCGCCGCTGCTGCTCGCGCAGCGTGGCCAGCTCCTCCTCCTGTGCCACCTCCGCCAGCGCCTGTTCCGTTGTCTTGCCCACCAGCACCTCAAGGATGGGCTGCACTTCCAGGTCGAAGTCAAACAACTGCACGCACAACGTAATAATTACCACCTTCTGTGCCCTTGAGTGTACAACAACATCGACAACACTGAACACGTGTGACTCACGTCTCCAGGGTAGATCTGCGTGGCGGCGTCGGCGCCGGTCTTGGCGGGCACGTACACGGGCGTGCCGGGCCGGTCCACAAACAGGTCCGTCTGCACACCCACGTCCATCTCAACGCCCTTGTCGAATAGCTGCAACCATAACATGTGCGTGTGCTTATCTTCTCAGAACTAGGCTGCCCAAAATATGAAAAGCAAAACTAGGAATTGGTATGTTACCTCTTCGAGGTAGTACTCAGTCTGTATGGGGTGGTGGCGGCGGCCGGGAGCGGGCGGCGGCGTGCCGGGTCGCAGGCGCGCCGCGGCGGCTCGTCGCGCCAGAGCGCGCCGGCGCGTCCTGGCCGCACGCGCCGCCATACTTTCGATGCCATCTCCCTGGAACACACACCCACTTTTTACTTGAAAAAAGATATCTCCACCAAAACCGAAGTATTACCTAGTTTGTTCATTGTCAACGATATCGCATTAGAGATACGGGTGATGATAACTGCAAAACGGAGACTAAGACTAAGACTTCAATAGCATACAAGAAGGAACGCACATGATAAAAGGACTGTCAACAAAGCACGAAACTGAAGCAAACGCTATAAGAAAGTTAAAAGACCACTCTTCACGACAAACTAAGACTTTATCACCTCATAAAGTAGATGACTATCTAGTCCCTGTGGAAAAGCAATCGAATTATTGAAAAATGTAGGTACCTATTTAAGCCAAATGAAACCGACACGATGTAACACCTACCTAGAAGAAAAATCCTTAACAGCGATTAGCAAATGTCTCTACCGTAACGACTGCGTACCTCAAAGAAGGTATGGATGTACAGGAAACGCGAAAAACAGATAAAAATTATTCATTAAAAATCTTTTTAACACGCTTTTATTAGTTTCGTATGTATGTTTATCTATAATTTTATGTAACGGAATCTTTGAAAGTGATTTTCAAACCCCTTCAAAACGTCGGATTAATTTGAAACTTTGCACACATAACAAAGTTAATTTAAAAATCGAAACATCCCACACAATGGGTACAGAAGAAAAAAAATGCCCCCTCCACAATATGGCACCCAAAATCTACGGCATTAATACGGAATTTTTTATTTTTTCAATTTTTATTAAGCCAATGACACTCTCAAAGTTAAGACGAATCGATTGACGTAAGAATCATCAAAATCGGCCAACGCGTTTAGTCTCTCGAACGCCACATAGGAACAAACATACATAGACTGATAAACACATTATCCTCCTTTGCGTTGCGCAGTCGGGCAAACAAAATTTCGCAAAAACAAAACCTTTACAAAGTGACTTAGTTTCACTCAACAACTTCCGTATGATTGTCGTTCCACTTTCTTTAAAAGATTTTAATACAGTAATAGTTAAAAACCAGCCAAGTGCGAGTCGGACTCGCGTACGAAGGGTTCCGTACTTGGTAAATACGGTGTACGATTTATGACGTATTAAAAAAAAACTTCTTACTAGATCTCGTTCAAACCAATTTTCGGTGGAAGTTTGCATGGTGGAAGTTTACAAGTTTCAAATGTACTTATTTTTTTTTTTTTAGTTTTATCATTCCCTTATTTAGAAGTTACATGGGGGGAGGGACACATTTTACCACTTTGGAAGTGTCTCTCGCGCAAACTATTCAGTTTAGGAAAAAATGAAATAAGAAACCTCTATATCATTTTTGAAGTGCTATCCATAGTTACCCCACACGTCAGGGATTGCTGAAAAAAAAAAGTGAGTTTCAGTTTTCAATTTGGGAAATTTTTTATATGAAAATCTTAATGCGGTTCACATCTATTTACTAAGTTTTAACAGCATAGTTTTTATAGTTTCGGAAAAAAGTGGCTGTGACATACGGACGGACAGACAGACAGACATGACGAATCCATAAGGGTTCCGTTTTTTGCCATTTGGTTACGGAACCCTAAAAATTACCGTAAATAGAAAAATCGAAGATGATCACTACACACTGCTCGCAACATTGACTATTAAGGTTCCCCTAGTCGACGGCACGAACTATTTTGTGCGGGATGTTAAAATGCATACTATCTCATCCGATAACAGATGAGAAAGAGATAGAAGCTGTGATGAGCAGTAAGAAGCTAGTTCGCATACGAATTCGCACTTTTGCAAATTTGTTTCGAAATGGATGATGATTCAGGACGAAAACGAGCGCGCGAAATTTTATATACAGACCTTTGGGAGTCTAGACATCATGAAAAAAACGACTAAATGTATATTTCCAAAATAAAACTATTTGCATTTTTTAATTACTAATCTATCCCTGTATGGAGGCCGTTTTGCAATTTTTTTTTTTTTTTTTTTTTTTTTTCAACGTGAATTTTGTTTTTTTTTTTTTTTTTTGTTTTCTTGCAATGACAAGAATATTTACTTTTTAAAGTATTATATTTTTTTTTTAGTTTATTTTAATTGTTGTGAATGTGAAGACAATGTGGATTCAATTTTTGTTTGTTTTTAATTTTAATTTATCCAAATTAGTTTTAATCATGGTCTGGCAGTTTGAGTAGTTTATGCGGCCTACCCGAATGTCCTTTCTTTGGTATTGTTCGTCGAATCGTTGAGCTCCTTAATTTCTGAGTTGAGCTGCACGGTTATTGACAAATGCGTGCACTGACTGGACAGGTCCACTCAATCTGGCTGGTTCTTTCCTAAAAAGACCATTTCAGACTTCAGTCTACATGGTCTTCACATGATCTAACAAAGATTTTGTCTGGACCTTAAAAGAGACTGTGACCTCTGAGTTTGTTTCGGCCTTTCTTCTCAGAGTAGTCAGATAGGAAACGCCGACTTCATCTAGTTTTAAAAATATGATCGACATGTAAAAGTGTTTGTACAAACCTACTTACAGAAATAAAATCATCATTCATTCATTCATTCCTTCTTCTTATGGTATTTATTTCCGCCCAAAGATGCGTTAAAATTAGTGTTGAAATATGGAAATTTCAACGCTCATAACTTTCAGATATATTTTTTTTAAACTTTTTTTTTTCCATACAGGGCTAGATAATGATGAGACAAATTGATATAAATTTTTATTTTGATCGTTCATCGCCAAACAGTGGAGTAATCGCCAGACTACGTTTGTATGGAAGAATGATCGACTAGTGTAACCTCAATGTCGTTGCAACAATTGGCTCCAGACGAGCGATGCGCAGTCGAACTACATACATATTTTATTGTATAATTTTGCTGATTACTGTCTTGCGAATCTGCTCGGTCACTGTCTTGCGAATCTAATTTCGATACAATCTTCTTTAATATAAAAATGAATCGCAAAATGTGTTGGTAAGCGCATAACTCAACAACGCCTGGACCAATTTTACCAATTCTTTTTTTTTAATGTTCGTTAAAGTCCAAGGATGGTTTTTACGTCGAGAAAAATTCGAATAATTCCCGGGAAAACCCTAAAATCAGCCCTTTTCTTTTTCCCATACAAACGTTTTCTAACTAAACTGACATTTTCATGAGATCTGACGTCTGTCTGTCTTTAGGGTAGGTAGGATAGAGTAGGTAGGTAGGGTAGGTAGGGTAAGTAGGGTAGGTAGGGGAGGGTAGGTAGGGTAGGTAGGGTAGGTAGGGTAGATAGGGTAGGTAGGGTAGGTAGGGTAGGTAGGGTAGGTAGGGTAGGTAGGGTAGGTAGGGTAGGTAGGGTAGGTAGGGTAGGTAGGGTAGGTAGGGTAGGTAGGGTAGGTAGGGTTGGGTAGGTCGGGTAGAGTAGGGTAGGTAGTGTAGGGTAGGTTGGGTAGGGTAGGTAGGGGAGGGTAGGTAGGGTAGGTAGGGTAGGTAGGGTAGGTAGGGTAGGTAGGGTAGGTAGGGTAGGTAGGGTAGGTAGGGTAGGTAGGGTAGGTAGGGTAGGTAGGGTAGGTAGGGTAGGTAGGGTAGGTAGGGTAGGTAGGGTAGGTAGGGTAGGTAGGGTAGGTAGCCAGTTGACGGGAGCGAAGTCGCGGGGGTCAGCTAGTTTAATATAAATGATAAGTTAAATGATAAATGATTTTATTTCTGTAAGTTGGTTTGTACAAACACTTTTATAATATGTCGATCATATTTTTTAAAACTAGATGCGGTCGGCGTTTCCTATCTGACTACTCTGAGAAGAAAGGCCGAAACAAACTCAGAGGTCAGGTTTCTTTTAAAGTCCAGACGAAATCTTGGTTGGATCATGTGTAGACTGAAGTCTGAAATAGTCTTTTGAGGAAGAACCAGCCAGATTGAGTGGACCTGTCCAGTCAGTGCACGCAATTGTCAATAACCGTGCAGCTCAACTAAGAATTAAAGGAGCTCAACGATTCGACGAACAATACCAAAGAAAGGACATTCGGGTAGGCCGCATAAACTCCTCAAACTACCAGACTACGATTAAAACTAACTTAGATAAATTAAAATTAAAAACAAAAAATAAAGTATGAACCACATAGTCTTCACATTCACAACAATTAAAAATAAAAACTTAAAATAAAATAATATAATACTTTAAAAAGTAAATAATATTCTTGTCATTGCAAGAAAACCAAAAAAAAAACAAAATTCACGGAGCAAAATTTAAAATATTAAAAAAAAAATTGGATTAGCTCAATCCGAAGCCTTTTCGCCCTCAACGTAATCTATAATGGTATAAAACGCTTTATGGCACAACTTACGTTTAATGAATGATTTGAATTTATGATATTATATTATTTATATTATATTAATTATTTATTATATTATTTATTTATATTATATTAAGACTTAGATCTTGTACTTGGCTTGGAAGCTTATCATAAAAGCGTACACATTGACATCTAAACGAGCCACCTATTTTCTTGAGCCTTATTGTAGGTACTACAAATTTGTGTTTGTTCCTAGTATTAATGTTATGGATATCACTGTATTTTTTAAGGAGATTAATGAATTGACTGTGCAGTCATTACATTAATCTCCCTAAATTTCTCTCTGAGAGAGTGTCTCGGGCTTAATTTATAAATTGATCGAACAGCTCTTTTCTGCAAAACAAAGATAGTCTGGTTGTCGGTGGCATTTCTCTACAACAGAATACCGTACGACATTGGTCTATGAAAATAGCTAAAATATACTAAACGGGCTGTCTCTATGTTAGTTAAATTACGAATTTTGTAATGGTTACCCATTCGCCAGCGTAGAGTGCTGAGGGCCTTGACTACCCTGTTTTCTTTTATTGATAAACCCACTTCTCCTTCTTATCTGACTTCACAAGTCCAATTCCTTTGTTCTGCCCACAGTAAAAATCTTCGTTCCGTCAATAATCGTCTTCTACAATGTCCCTCTCACCGCTCTGGGTTTATCCATTCCTCCTTCTTTGTCCAGGCGATTTCCCATTGGAATGCGCTCCCTCAGATCAGGATGGCATCAGGCTGTCTTTCAAATTGAAGGCACGCGAACACATTCGCAAGAAGTTTGCAGAATCATCACAGAGTTAATTTGTTGGATTCGATTTCTCAATAACATATTTTTTATGTATTTATGTATCTAAGTATATATTTATATATATATATATATATATTAAATTGTTGTATTTATTTTTCTTTACTCATTTTTTTTTTCATTACTTTGCACCTGCCATATTTTATCTCTGCACCACCCTAAGGTCGACTGGTAGAAAATGCCTAAGGCATTAAGTCCGCCATTGTACTTGTGCATAAAGTTTAATAAATAAATAAAATATAATAGTTTATAATAGGTTTACAAGATTGTAGGACTGAAACAGACTTACTATTTCACTACAAGAACCTGAGTTTTCTAATAAATTGACATTAAAATCACCACAAGTTATAACGGATTTATTCGAATTACAAATCTTGTGTAACACTTCATCCATTACCTTTTCAAACCAGTCAAACAATCCTGAAGGGGGTCTGTATACACTTTATACAATAAACTGCTCCAATTCTACACAAGCTATTTCAACTGTCCGCTCAAGGCTCACAATATCCTAACGATCTTTAAATTTAAGCTGGTTACTTACTAAAATCAATGAGCCACCATGTATAGAATTAAGTCTGTTGAATGAACTACCAACCTGGTGATTATTAAAATTGAACAATAACTGGTGGCGAATGTTCTGTTATACAAAGAATATCAATACTGTTAAAATTCTTAAATAATTCTACTTCTAAATCTTTGTTCATAAATCCTTGAATATTTTGATGCACCAGGTTAATACTGTTTACTGATTTTAAACTTTTATTTAATTTTATTATGCAATTTTTATTCTGTATACTTTTGCAAGAGGTTGTCTCTATTGTCTTAATTTCTAATTTAAATTATTATCAATACCAATTTCTGATACCAAATTATTGGCTGAATTAAATAACATGAACATGTCTTGGCATTGCTCAATAGAAGCAAGTTGTTTAGCTAAATTCTTGGCTGTAATAGAAAAATAATATGATAGCGACACAGCTACGAGTATCTGTCGTTTAAAATACTTTGAAAGAAAGTACCTAAACATGAAAAATCTATCTTTTGTCAAATAAAAGTGGTTACCAACATAATTGTTAGTGTCAATTAAATGGAATAAATTATTACTATATGTTAAATAATATAATGTCCTATTCAATTCAGATCTAAGATTTTTTTCTTCCTGTGGCAACCTTTGGCTGTAAGGGAATGTGAACATCACATTTATTTTTAAACTAAGGTCGCACAATGATCTATAGCGACACAGCTATCTGTCGTTTAAAATACTTTGAAAGAAAGTACCTTAACATGAAAAATCTATCTTTTGTCAAATAAAAGTGGTTACCAACATAATTGTTAGTGTCAATTAAATGGAATAAATTATTACTATATGTTAAATAATAGAATGTCCTATTCAATTCAGATCTAAGATTTTTTTCTTCCTGTGGCAAACTTTGGCTGTAAGGGAATGTGAACCTCACATTTATTTTTAAACTAAGGTCGCACAATGATCTATAATGTTGGAGTAATTCACCTTTGTTCACGTTACCCCTATTACCACAATGTAGTTTCCTGGTTAAAATTGCATTTTATAACTTTTTTCATTATGTCAAATAAAGAACAACCAGGCATACAATAGTTCATTATTGAGTGTCCTGGATATTTATTTGTCAACAAGTAGCCTAGATCGTTTCCAATTTCGTCACAAAATAATACTATTTCTGTATTCACAGTCGTTTTAGGCAAACAGTTAGTAATTTCTAATGGCAAACTGGCACTAGACCGCGGTATGGTGACATCACATATTGTCAATGAATGGTCCGGTGTGGATTCAACAGATGGTGGTTGACAATGATCGCATTTGTTAGTTTGTGAACTTACAAGCTCATTCATTGCCAATACATATTTTCTCATTTGGTTTTCAGAGGCTGTATATTTGATGGTCATAGAAATAAGTTTCTCCTGTAGTTGGTCAAGTTCATACCGCAGGTCTTCTGTGTCAGTTTGTATTTCCTAGGACTTTTTTACTCAAGGAACGAACTTCATCCACGCTGGTTTTTGCGCTGGACAAGTATCTCTCTTAAACAGCACTGTCACGTGCGTACCCAACAATACTAGGCTGAAGTAGGTCATTGATGTGCAGCAGGAAAAGAGTTGCAGAGAGAACAGACCGCTGAGGAACTCCGGCGTCAATAGCCATAGGGTCAGAGGAGCAGCCGTCAATGACTACTCGGATCGACCGTTCACTTAGGAAGTTTGGTATCCAGCTACAAAAACCAGATGGGATGCCATAAGCAGTTAATAGGAAGTTTACTGAGTAGACTTGCGTGCCAGACCCTGTCAAAGGCCTTCGAGATATCAAGCGATACAGCAAGTGCTTCGCCGCGTCTCGATGGCTTCGCCCCAGCAGTGCATACACAAGAAGATCCGACAGTTGACCGTCCCCGCCGAAAGCCATATTGACAGTCACTGAGGAGATTATTGTCTTCAAGATAGGTCAGCAACTTACTATTCAGTACCCTTTCCATAACTTTGCTCAGAATGGAAGTAATGGCGATCGGATGGTAATGGGCAGGGTCTGCACGGATTGCCTTTTTTGGGCACAGGTTGCACATTTGCAAGTTTCCAGGATTACGGCACCGTCTTTTTTACAAGAGAGAGGCGGAACAAGCGTGTCAACACAGGAGACAATTCAGGCGAACACTGCCTCAGCACTCTCGCTGGAATGCCGTCAGGCCCGCTGGCCTTGTTCACGTCTAGACTGCACAATACTCCCCGGACCTCTTTAGTTTGCAAAGCGATCTCCGGCATCGAAGACTCACAATGAGGTACAGTACAGGTGGTTGCTTGGAACCAGCGTCCAGACGCGAATTGCCAGCAAAGAGAGATGCAAATAAATTTGCTTTCTCACTCGCAGAGTGGGCCAGCGACCCATCAGGTTTCAGCATTGGAGGTAAAGTGGGACGACAGAAATTCGTTTCAACCGCTTTAGACTTGGACCAAAACTGTTTACAACCCCGAGGGTGCGATGCCAGCTTGGCCCCGATACGTCCAATATGGTCAAAACGTACCCCACGCAGGACCAGTTTGCACACCTTGGCGGCAGAATTAAAGGCTCTTTTCCTCGTGCGAACCCTACGCGTTCTATCTTTGCGGTCGCGGGCCCCGACCCAGGCTTGGTAGGCAGACTCTTTTCGGGCCTGAGCTTGGCCGCATTCTGCATTATACCAACGTCGGGATAAGTGACCAAGCGGAATGTCGCAAAATGGAATGAAATACTCTATCTCTCTCAGCACGAGGGGTCACCCGAGAAGAAGAAGAAGCACACATGCTGCCAAGGATATGACGCAAAAAAGTGCCGCATCTTGTCCCAGTCTGCTGACTCGTATCGCCATAATCGCCGCCTGCCTCTAGGACTCTCATCTAGAGGAGAGCAAGTCGACACGGATTTCACCAGAACGTGGTCAAACGTTCCCAGCGGGGCTGAGACTGATACTGAATGACTGTCCGGATCAGTTGTCAGCAGAAGGTCAGTAGTAAGTAATTGGGTGTATGACCGTTAACATCCGGTACCCGCGTTGCCACATTCACCAGCTGGGTTAGATCTAGCAATAGAGCAAACTTGCGCGCCTCTAACCAATTGACCTATGGTCAGTTTTCCGGTACGGGTACAACCACTCTTTATGGTGGGCGTTGCAGTCCCCCAGAAAATTAAGCTTCGCTGTTGGGCACCGTTGCTGGGCTACGTCAGCTGACTCCACGAGTCAATTATAGAGCGCTGTCGTCTCCTGGTCACCGGCGTGCGATCGGTAGACGCCGATGTATTGAGACTTCTCCGCACCAGTGTCCACAAGTAGCCATATGGCAGGAAAACTCGATTTCTCAAAGCAACGGAGAAGACGACAACAAATGTCATCGCGGACGTACACACAGACCCCAGATTGTTCAGGAGAGTAATCCGGGTAGTTGAGGTACGCCACGTCCGACGGGGTTATTATCTTCGTCTCCGTTAGGAAAAACACAGGTGCGGCTTCTCGGTCTCAAGGTGGTGGTGGACCGGATCAAGATTAGATTGCAAACCCTTGATGTTAGTAAGCACATTTAGTGGGAGGAAGTGCAGCCGGTGTTTCACCATATTTTTCTTCGCTTTGGTCTTATGTTTTTTTTTAGAGTTTGCTGGGGAAGAAGTTGAACTGTCGAAGCGCTGCTCAGTGAACCAAGTGGAAGCCTGAAGCTAACCCAACCTATGGGGAACTCATTTTGAGACTGCGGGGAAGCCCGAAACCCCCCGAAATACGGGCACCGTGTCCTCCCACTTCGCACGGTGGAGTATACTGGGCTTTTTCGCGAGTTAGCGGGGCAGCCTTTGGCAGGTGGCTGGCGTGCTACTTTGGCCCCCTACTGACTGCGGTCGGCCAACGGCTGGCACCGTGATTCGGATCCCGCTACCCTCCAAAATGAGTTACCCGGCAAGTTTTGCCCAGTGACCAATATCGGTTCTGAACAGCGCAACTGACATCCTCCTTCTCCCCCAAAGGCACTGGCAGTCCCACACACCGACGGAATACAGCAAGCTGCTTGGCGCCGGTCTTCGGTAGGATGGTGGTCGCGAGCCAGGCGGCCCCTTGCGGAGCCTACCACCACTTAAGTGGGATCGTTCAGCCGTAACATAGCCAGCCTGTGGTGCCGTTGCCCGGGATGGACCGCTAGGAGATAGATCCCATAGCCACCCCAATCCCAGCCTATCACGGAAGGCCATGCTCGCCAGTCTACGCTATGGTTTAGGATACTAGGGTTGCCTATGATCATCATCATCATCAACCCAATAAAATGCGATACAAAACCACATATCTAATTATTATTGTCGAATAAAAAAAACATAATTTCTATCAGTAGAACGTTTTATTTGCAAACAGAAAGCTGCTCCCTTAATGTTCAGTTCACTCGGATAGAGTTCTGTAATGTAGCAGGGGCTCCAAACAAGTGAAATTATTCTATCAACGGAGGCGTCGCGAACGCGATAGCGGTTGGAAAAACGTCAATAATGTATAGGATTGCCAAGCGCTATCGAAATGTTACGTGATCAATCCCTTTCATTTTGGCATTTCAAGCACCGCCTTCGCTGATAGGATAAGACTGTCTAGTACCACTGGCCGAGTCACGTACTCGTGTACGACTCTCGGTTAGTCATCGTCGACGACTGCGCTTTCGGAATGATTCACGTGATTTGTATCGATCGTAGCACGAGCCCCGGGAATGCGGCGCGCGGCCGACAGCCCTGCACGTACTATTACAATTCTGGCTCAATATATTCCAGTGATCAAAACATTAGATTGCAATACCGACTTTCAACATACCAACTGTACGTCAAACCGAAACAAGGTGAAGATGAGTCGGCGACACGTGGGAATATAACAAGATGGTATTATTGAATGAGCCTGCAGAAACTCGTTAATTGTTATCGACGGTGGTCTGTCATAGAAACTTACTTAAAAAAAAAGTTTTTTTTTTTGTAAAATTGCAGTCTGGTTTTGAATTTAGAGTAAACTAAACACATCAACACGGTCTAGGGATATTTCATACTCAATTAAATAACTCGAAAATTACTGGCCGCATTGGAATCTTCTAAACACCGATTTGTTTGTAATTTATCTCAGACTAATTCCAAATTCAAATTTTTGAAAATTCTTTTGTTTCGGTGGCATAAAAACGTCTTGATGTGTAGGAGAGGGAATTTTCATTTGTGCGAAATTTAGAAAACAATACGAATTACGTTTAGTGACAGTTTTTTTTTCATTTTTAAACGAAAGATAAAGTTAAAATTGAGGTATTGTAGCCATGCAACGCCAACATTTGACGAGGGCGGAGATGTTACGAGCTGTGGGAATGCTGGAAGCTGGGTCTGTTCAGCGTAATGTTGCTGAGGCCATAGGGACCCACCAAAATGTTATTTCAAGATTGTGGACACGCTATCGTGCCACAGGTGAAGTAGCGGAGAGGCACCGGGGGCCAAGTCGCATCACTACCCCCAGACAAGACCGATTTTTGCAAATTACTGCGCGAGCTCAACCAAATGCAACGGCGACTCAATTGGTCCAAAGGCTGCGAGTGGAACACCAAGTGCTTGTGAGTGACCAAACTGTAAGAAGGCGACTGCATGAAAGCAATCTACGCTCTCGTAGACCACTCCGGGTCCCACCTTTACGGAGAGGCAATCGTGGACGACGATTAGAATGGGTTCGGAACCACGTGGACTGGGGCCGTGAGCAATGGTCCAACGTGCTGTTCACGGATGAATCCAGGTTCGGCTTCCATCCAGATTCACGAAGGACGCGTGTTTGGCGAGTTCCTGGACGATGGAGCCGTCTTCAGAACCCTCAGGAAGTTCACCCATACCAAGGAGAAACAATTATGGTTTGGGCAGGAATTCGTCTTGGAGGACGGACGGATCTCGTTTGGGTGCGGGGCAATATGACGGCAGAACGATACGTCCAACAGGTGCTGGGGCCCGTAATCTTGCCCCACAGAACACAAATGGGGCAAGATTTCCTGCTCATGCACAACAATGCCAGGGCACACACGGCGAGAACGGTAGCAGCTTGGTTACATACACACAATGTTAGGGCCTTAGACTGGCCTGCTCAATCGCCAGATCTAAATCCCATTGAGCATGCGTGGGATATGCTGCAAAGAAGAGGTCTGAAGGAAGTTCCTGAAAATCTGGCTACAGAAGATCAACTTTTTGCACACCTCAGAAGGACATGGGACAATATTCCGCAGCAAGACATTGACAACCTTGTTCTGAGCATGCCGAATCGTTGCCGATGTGTTATGAACATCATGGGCGCTTTCTCAGACTACTAACTTCAAGTTTATAAACACAAATTAAATGATTTTTCTATTTTTTTCAGTTTTTACTCATAAATTAAAAGTTAATTCATATACGGTTTCCGTCTATGCTTCATTTTTTTTCCATAAAAGCCTGAAATTTTAATCGAAGTACCTTAACCATTATTAAAAAATGGTAGAATATTAAATAACGTATCTTTTAAATATATACATGTCATAATATAAATAATTAACACATTGATAGTAATTCGCTTTTTTAAAAATATCCCTAGACCGTGTTGATGTGTTTATAATAAAGAATTACATGTGGCATGTTTAAGTTCTATCTGAGTTAGGCATGGATATCATGAAAAAAAAAAACTTTTAATTATTCTGTGGTTTTGTGTCAAACATAAAGTGACTAACATCGAACGTTGCGTGTTTCAATAGGTATCCCAATTATGCTTATTCCAAATCATGTTTCAGAACCCATTAAACCTTGTTTAGTTTAGAATAAAGTTAATCAAAATCAAATAGTAAGAAATTGTTAGTTAAGCGTTTCGCTAATTTATATATTCATTTGCGATTATGCTTGTAATGGCGTCGGTACACACTGTAATTGGGATTGAGTTACGTCGTTAGGTAATAGTTTTAATTCACAGAAAAAATGTATTAAAAGTGAAATTTCTAGTACGTAGAACCTTGTAGTTTGGCGGGGTCAAATAGGTGGAATATATTCACGTTCCTTCAGCGGTTAATTAAGACGAACGACCGTGACGCGTCGGCGGAGGGGAGCTGCGACTGTGACGTTACTGCCGAGTGCTGCTCACTGGTATACACGAGTGGTTCTAGACAGACAGAGTGACGGCAGCAGAACAAGTCGTCGAAAGTAAGGTCCACGGCTCGTCATGTACTGTACGACAGAAGAACAAGTAAAGGAACAAACACGGAAGTGTCCTGTATTAGTAGCATTACATCATGGCACAGCTGTGCAGTCAATAGCACAAATGTCACAAATATTTCGACTTCAGCTCTTCATTGGTTTTTGTAGAGGATCACAATTTGACATATGTAAAAAGAGAGTTTGCACAAGTATTTGCCTGGTGTGTGTGTATGTGTGTGAGTGTACGGTACGTACCGCGGCGTGCGGGTGCGACGTGATGGTGCTGCCGCGCACCACGCGCTTGTCGTGCATCACGTTGTTGTACTGCGCCGTGCCCAGGCTGCCGCTGTAACAGACAACACACTCATCACACGCTGCTCTCAACAGACTGCCGCTGTAATAGACAACACACTCATCACAAGCCGCTCACAACAGACTGCCGCTGTAACAGACAACACATTCAGCATACACGTCAGAAGCATTGCACGTATGAAGATACAGAACTAGAATGAGAGTGGACCGGCTCATCCTGCGAAGTCAGTACTGACACGCAGGAGTCGGCGTGCCTGCCCGGCAACACTGGACCTCAGCGAGCTTTTGCAAGATGAGTTACTTTTGATGATGATGTTATTTTATTATACGCCATAAAACCGGCCAAATTGAGAGATACTTAATCCAATAAAAAAAAGAGTGATTACGATCCGATAAGTAGTTTCAGAGAAACGCGTGGGCAGACAACATACATACATACAAACATACATACCTTCACTTATGAAATTTGTCACACATGTTTAGAAGCCCATATAGACTAACATTATGTGAATATTTTGCCATTACAACAATATTACTTACATACGTATCGAATTGATTAGCTTCTTTTTTTTGAAGTCGGTAAAAATGCAATAAAACTTAAATTAAATACGAGCTGTCTTTATAGTACATGTTGTGTGTCGTAAATGCAAAGGTATACAACAATGTAACAGAATTGAAATTGAGGGAAAAAAATAATGGCCTTTAATTTTTTGTGTTTGCTTAATTCACATACGAACACATTATTGTGACATATCACGGTATTACTAGACAGTCGGTAGTCAGAAGCAGAACGTCAAGAGATTCCAGGCTGCTAAAAACCACACCGACTAAACTGTCATACGATTTTGATTGAAAGATAGCAATATACCGAAAATAAATTAATTTAATGACTCGAGAAAATAAATCGAATTCTAGATAAGATAAGCAAATGTAGTGTGGCGGAAGCGAAGCGAGTGTTGACCTCGCCGGTAGCCGGCGCTCCACGGAAAGTGGGACAACGGCCACCGCCGGCCACCACCGACACCGGCCTGCCACCCTTGCGGCTCGCGCCAAAGACAGACAAACATTCCTAGCTGAGCGATCTCCGTTTGCATTTCTAATTGTAAGAGTTTACGAGTGATGTCGCGAGGGATCGCAGCGAAACAGCGGAGTTGTGTTGTGGCAAGTGTCAAGTTGTGGACAGTAGAAACTAGATGGGCATTAGTGCATCGCTAGGTACAGTTGACGTGTGAGTGGGTGCACGTACTCTGGTGGCGCGGGCGGCGCGTGCAGGTGTCGCGCCAGCCCCGCCACACCGGCCACAAGCGCGCGCACGCCGCTGAACAGCTGCCCCGCACGCACGCGCCTGTCCTCCACCAGGGCTCCGTTCGGCGCAACGTTCTCCTTCCTCTCCTGCAGCGGGAGCTTCGAGCGCGGCGCGACCGCTTTGGGCTTGCTGGCGTACGAGTACACTATCTTGTTCCTCTCCTGGGGCGGGTACAGCGCCTCCAAGCCGAGCACGCGCGCCAGGGCGGGTGGCGGCAGAAGGAACGTGCCGCTACGCACCGTGGTCACGAAGCGCGGCTTGTCGCCTTCGCTGGACGCCGCGTTTCGGGAGCGAGTCTTGCGACCCGGTGATGGTGACTTGTCCATTTTAGGTGATATCTTTTTATCACTCTCCGGTTCTATGATGTTGATGCGCGGATGTGATTGACTCAGAATTTTAGGAAGCGCCTGTTCCTTCGAGCTGACGTTTGGATTGGAAGCTGCGAGGATGCCGTTCTTCGAGCGGTATCGCGTCGGCCGGCGGAGGTTAGCTTGCAGAATTTCTTTTTCTTTAAGCCGTCGGAGTTTGAAGTCCAACGCGCGGGAGAACTTGGGGTCCAGGATGGTGTGCGTGGCGGGAACGGGCACGGGCTCGGGGGGCGCGTGCTGCAGCGGCTTCACCACGTGTACGCGCGGCGCGGAGGGAGCTGTTGGCACGGGGGGCACGGGCTGCAACGGGTCCGCCGCGCTCTGCTCATGGTTGATAACGGTGAAGGCACTGGAGTCGTCGGTGGGCGCGGGCGGCATGGCGGCGCATGTCTCGCGTGGCGGGAGGCGGGCGGCGTGCGGTCACTTGCGGTGCGCTGGCGGTGGGCGGCCGGCGCTCACTGGCGCGTGTTGTCCGCTGGTCAGCCGGCCACAGGTCTGCGCGCCCCCCTGCCGGCGACACACATCACACACACCAGCACGCGGACGGGAGCGCGCAGGCGCCACGCACCAGCCGAAGAGGGTAAACAGTGGTCTGCCTTCGAAGAAACATTTCTAGAGTGCGACTCAAATCAAGTCGTTGTTCGAAATGAATGGCGAGTCGTGACGCGTTGATTATTATGGGTCACCACTGTCAATCGATAGTCGTATATTGATGTAACACTTGTTTGCAATCAATTATCATGTGACGGAGATGACGGTTTATTTATTCAGGACCTCCAACGATTACATTGACAAGTGCACTCCCTCATTATAGGAGGCCACGGCAAGCCTTTTAGAGTATACCTAAATAAAAACTATTAACTAATTGTTCGGGTCAATCACCGAACAATAATAGAATGTCAGCGTAATTGCAACACCGCACTCTATGCCTTGAATATTTTATGTATTACCTCAGTAAAATAGTCAGTACGCTTTTGGATAGCATATCGGACGCGACTCAACTTCATCTCATTCACCTCATTATTTTTAATCGTTATCGCATTTGTGTTACTTTCTACCTTTGTCACTTTTTTTTTTTAACTTTGGTGAAACACTAGGAATTTTTTCCTGTATCGTGGGTGCGTTTACAAACATATAAACTCACGTACACAACACCCAGAGCCGGAACAACTATCTGTAGGCCATACAAATATTTGTTCCTTGCGGGAATCGAACCCGCGACACGCAGCGCAGCAGTCAATTGCTCAACCACTGCGCCAACCGTGCGCCAAAATTTTGAGCTCTTAGGTGGCGCACGTGACACATGTCAAAGTGACAGCGCATCTCACGCGCGTGTCAGTGTTGCCCATCCGTGGCAACTCACCAGGAGCACCTGCACCCGGTGACGTCACCATGAGCCCACACCTGTACATTGAATTATTTATTTATTACTTACATGCGCTTACTAAACTTTCGTAGGTGTAGATAATGACGACGAGATGAGATTGTCAACACTAAGATTTTGGGACTTAACATTATGAACTCGGTCTTCAAGCCAGCATGGATTGCATTGCCAAAGAGCTGGTCTAGGTTGTAGATAATGATAATGATGGCATTTTATGGTTACAGAATCCCTTTAATTTTGAGTATAGGTACGGCCACGTCATACGATATATTACTTGTTGATGTGGTAAGGTTCACTTTAGCATGCAGGTTGATTTGGAACAAAAAGATGCGTATGATGGAAATGATGGTTTTTTATTTATTGCGACTGTCTATCCAAATAGTTTTTAACTTATTATATTATGTTACACACACATTCATAATCATCTCTCACACATGTAAAATAAACACAACATCCCGCCCACTAACTACATATAAACAAATTAAAATGCCCAATACCTAGTTTTAAGTTAGCATGTGGTACACAAATAACGAATTCTGAATTTAAGGATTCGATGTTACATTAAAACAATATTAGTGTGTATATGAACCATTGATAAAGGGCATAATTTAATAACTACGTGATCACCATGTCTTAAATCTACTTTGCCTTATCGTTGATTTATTTTGCATTAAACTGATCATCTCATCTTTATTTTTTTTATGGATCAAGACAGGTCTTCATACGTTTGTATTCTAATTTTAACTGGTTGTTTCTTTCAAATCGTTTTTCTAGTTGATACTGTCTCTTCATTGATATTTCTCCGTTCAATAGTTGATATATCATTTTTCTTTTTAAATAGGGTAATTATATATCATCGTTCATCTGCTCGGAAATGTGTAGCATTGTATACTGGTTTTTTGTCGTCACATTATTGCGAATGTTGAGGTCTAGATTAAGGTTCATGACGGTACAATTATGGTATTACTTTATGGTTTGTTGTTTACCGAAGAGGATCCGACCAACTATGTGACTGGATGGCCCTCGATTATTTAAGATCTGAGCAGAGATTTGGACACCTAGCACCATGTCTATCCGACCTGGCTTATTAAATCCAGGATGCGCTAGGACTAGTCCGTTTAATTGTGCCCAATCGCTATGAGGAAATCTATGTGAAAGTTGTTGTGCGGTGAGTTGCGTCGACATAATGTATGCATGCACATTAAACTTAAAGCTATCGATGTATTTGGATAAACTCTCGATATCAGTTGCGTGTGTTACTGCAGTCTGAGTTGAATCAATTGCCGTAATTTTCTCATGGACAGGGTTCCTTTTGAGGCATAATATTCGTGCAGCTAGTTCACTGATGAAAGTTGCCCGGGAACCTTGATCTACTAGAGCTCGTAACACGATGGTTCGCCCAGTCACATCTCGCACTGGTATACATGCAGTAGACAAGAGATCAGTGGTATTACGTATTGTATGAAATGATGATAGCTCTCCACTTTAGGTTCTTCATGGACTGTATTATTATCGGTTTCTTCGTCTTGAACTCTTCTTTGATTCGTTTGAATAACATTTAGTTTGCTAGGCGCCCTTGAATGTACTTTTTTATTTATTTACTAGTTGTACCCGCGCCTTCGCTCCCGTTTACTGCCTATCCTGTCCTCCTTACCAACCTGTACCTACCCTACTTACCTAGACCTATCTACCGTACTAACCTTTCTACCTACCTAGATCGAGCGTTCGCTGCACAGAATAATTATATTTTATTACTATTTACTCTAAGAAGAAGAATGTCGACTTCATACAAAAAAAGTAAGGCAGAATTGCTGCGCGCCATCGTAACACTCCAAAACACCACAACAAAACGAAAACATAAAAAAAAACTTTTTCAAAAAAATTCTAGTGTCTTCCAAATTCTACTGACTTCTGCCGCTTATGTAAGTGAAAAATAACTTTGATTTTGGAAGTCGGTGTCTTTGGTACCTACCAAAGACCAATTTTTTTTTCAATATTTATTTTTTTGAAAAAAAGTTTTCTTTTTTTCACTTTTTTGTTGTACCTAATAGGCAAGTTCTATAGTAAGGTACCTAAAATGCCAGAAAAGATTACCCGAATATCATGAAACTTGAACATGACCGGTGAAATGAGGGTGTACCAAGGTGAACTGTACACATATTTGCGTACTTCTTTAGAGCGTACTGGCGTGATGTTATTTTATGAAATGGTTTAAACAATAAACAGACATGCGATTGCGGCAATCCCGAGAGATTTGCCGTCTTTATAGAAGAGTTCTATTGTATATCTCCGAAGTTCTACATCAGATCTTCACCAAATTAAAATGAGACCAAAAGAATATGTTTCCATCATACTCTTTCAAACAAAAAAGAATTTTTCAAAATCGGTCCACAATTGACAAAGATATCGGTGCACACGAACAAAAAAAAAACATACTTTCGAACATAGAACCTCCTCCTTATTGGAAAGTCGGTTGAAAATATGTATACATAGATGGGACTCGAACTCGTGACCTTAAGTGCAGCCACCACGTTTATCATTAGGCTATTCAGGGCCAATAGCGGCAGAGAAGGTACGAACCACATTGCACGCACATCATCGTCATAATTGACATTACTGACTACATTTAAGGTCATAGTTTTATGAGATTTTTTTAGTCTCGTGCATTAGGTCCCGAATTATTATTTTTACTCTAGCCACACTTGAAATAACCCTTGAAATTATATCGTTGATTCAACATAGAGAGTTGACCCCCTTGGTTCGCTTGGCGCGGCTGGCGGGTTTTAGGGACCCTAACTACCTACCAATTTCTTTTCTGTGGTCATTCTGCCACGAAAAATCTTAAAACTGCCATTCAGAAAATGACGCGAAATGTACAACGCTATCTATCAAATGTGGAGTTCAGCAGTCCGAGTATCTGAATTGCGTATGTTGCGATATTTTACTTCTTGAAAACTTTAAATTCATCTAACTTTTGATGTTCCGTATGGTGTCGGACGTAAAGAATCTCACCATCCCATATCTTCCCATGGGTTTCGTAAGAAGCAACTAAGCAATACACCAGAGAATGGGCAGCAGCGTTCTCTGTGCACTTTAACAACAAACTGCGGTCGCCAACCCGCCTGCCAAGCGTGGCGATTACGGCAAACCAGTCCAGAACATTGAAGACATCCTCCAGTGCACCGGTGAATTGTTTCGGAGATATGACGTCTCCCTGACTCACACCTCGCTGCAGAACGATAGGTTTCGAGGTCTGATCCTGAAGTCGAACTGACATGGTGGCGTTTTTGTACAAACACTTCAACACCTTCGTACCAGTAGTCGATTTGGCACCGTTTTGGAGAGACTGCAGTACAGTCCAAGTCTCGATCGAATCGAAGGCTTTCTCGCAGTCCACAAACGCTAAGCAGAGAGGCAGGTTGTACTCTTCGGTCTTCTGTATAACCTGTCTCAGCGTATGTACGAGTATGTGATCTACGGTGTTAAAGCCTCTACGGAAGCCGCTTTTCGGGAGGCTGGAAATCGTCAAACCTGCGTTATTCCGCTCAATCGCGTCTTTAATACACTCGGTATTAAAGCGGCGGAGGTCGCTTTTCAAGGACTTTGAGATCCTTCTATTGAATGAGGTTGTGCAAAGCAATGTCAATGACTAAGACAAATCCACAATCATCTGTAAAGGATAAGAATGGGTATCAACATACGGAACGCATGCAGCACCTTCTGTGCACATGCGATGCACTGGCTGGTAAGCGAATGAGTCTCCTAGGGGTTGGATATCCAAAACCAGAAGATTATAGGCTCATATCTCCTAGCCTTGTTGTAAAACTCATGAAAAGAGTTTTCAACGGGATTGGGTAGGAGTAAGTTATCTTGGGAACCACAGTAGATCCCAATGGATCGAAGTGTCCGAGTTATTTCTCGGTCCTTCCACAAGATAAGATAAGATATCAAAGTGTCTCAAGACGAAAATCTATGGCCAGTGTGTGTTGCCAGTGATGGCTACGACTCTGATGGAACCTATGGCTCTGAGACGTGGTCGATCACAAAGGGCCTCATCAGAAAGCTTACAGTCACCCAAAGGGCAATGGAGAGGGCTATGCTCGGAGTACCCTTGCGTGATCGAATCAGAAATGTAGAGATCCGCAAGAGAACCAGTGTAACCGACATAGCCCGAAGAATTACCAAACTTAAGTGGCCGATGGCGCAGAAAAGTTCTGGAGAGGCGACCGCAAATTGGCAGACGTTGGGTTGGAAGGCCTCCCACCAGGTGGACCGATGACCTGCTGAAGGTTGCGGGGATCCGCTGCATGCGGGACGCACGGGACCGGTCAATGTGCGCTTGGGGGAAGCTTATTTCCAGCAGTGGACGTCTTTCGACTGATATGATCATGATGATGGAGATGAACTTTTGATAGAGTGAACCGATTGCGTTGAAACAAAAACTAAGTTATACTTCAAGTTACGCACAATGTTTATGTATAAAAGTTATCTACATTGGTTCCGAACATTTTACGTGATGCGTACACAAATAAACAGACAAAAAGATAAACAGACAAACATACAAAAATGCCAAAAATGCTGGAAATGGGTTCTGTTGATTGTCTTTTAACACCCTGGCTATTTTTTTGGAAATATTTTCGAAACTTAAGTGGGCGCATTGCTCGCAGAACGTATGGTCGATGGGGCCGAAAAGTCTTGGAGTGGCGACCGCGTTTTGGAAGATGCTGTGTTGGATGGTCTGGACCGATGACCTGGTTGCTGGACGCGAGACGCACGGGACTTATCAATGTGGCGACGCTTGGGGTGGCCTATGTTCAGCAGTGGACGTTTTTCAGCTCAAATGATGATGGTGATGTTATAATAAAAATATTGGAAAACGAAGGACTGAGAAGCAACCTAAGTCTGCTGTTTTACAAAAATTTGTCAGATATTGTTTTTAACTTCCCATTGAACTTGATATTTTTGCTAACAAATGTCAATATTTTGATATATCAGATTTTTACTATAAAATTCCCTCAATTTTCCTACTAACACCAACCTAATTTTGCGGTTTGGTACGGAACCCTAAACGTGCTAAGTCCGACACGCACTTGGCCGGTTTTTACTTTTTCGAGTCTGGTAATAAGTTATCTCCTGTATCCAGCGCTCCTTTTGAATCGCTTCCATTGGCTTAAATCCGTTTTATCGTATTGTAATAAAGTGCATCGTGGATTAAATACGTACCTACAGATAACACCGCTAAACATTGATCATTTTATATATTAGATATGCTTGGTTTTGGTATGCTTAGTTTTAAAGCTTATTGCTCACATAGCGCTCTAATTAATGATGATGATGGAATCTTGTAGAAATCGATGTAACTCCTCAAATATTATAGGCATACATGCAGCGATTTTGATATTTTTATCTACAATGCAATCATTTGCACTCAGAATGTATCATTTGGTGAAGTGGCACTGATGAAGAAGACCACAACGGCCATTGCAACTCCGAAATGAAACCATGTATCCTAGTCGTGTTTGGGCTTATTGGAATCGTCATGATATATACTTTGGCTATATATGATTTATATGGCAATTGGAATTACCTATCAAAACTAAAAAGAGATAAATAAAAAAGTTTTTAACAAAAAAACAAACCAACTTCCAAAAAAACACTGCAAACTAAAAATAACTTTCTTTTCCGAAGTCGGTGTCGAAACACGTAAAACAATAGGTACCAAAGACAGCCTTTCAGCTGACATATAACTTAATCTTGGAGTGTATAAACCTTAGTGATAAGATCAAGTGGCATTGAGTATTACAAGACTTATAACTTAATCCCATAGTGTACTATAAGCCTTGGTTATAAGAACAGGTAATCTTGAGTATATCAAAGTTAGTGGAATGCTATTCTAAGAATGGAAGCCTTTACCAGTGCTAGTATAAGAGTTATATTAGTCTTTGTCGATAATTTTTATTATATGACATTTTTGCTAGTTGGGACGTTACAGAGATGGGTCTGCAGTTGGCCGGGTCAGCTCGACTGCCCTTCTTGGGCACGTGCTGTATATTGGCTTGCTACCAAGCCTTCGGCACTTTTCCTGTCTCTATCGAAAGGTGATATAGGCGTGTCAAGATCGGAGACAATTTAGGCGCACAGGCTTTAATTATAATTGCTGGTATCCCGTCGGAGCCACTGACTTTTTTCACATCAAGGCTACGCAGTACCCTACGGACGTCCTTTTGATGGATGCGAATATCTGACTACTAAGGTGTGGTTACGTTTATTACACTTACGACAATTCATATTTAATAGGTAGCTCATCCATATCTTCCCGGTAGGAATATTCTTCCCAATCTCGGTGTGACTCTGGGTCTAATTTCTGAACTGTCAGAAAGGTAATTATTAGGTCCAAAGTATCAGTAGAAACATTAAGATTCTTTAGGCTGATCACACGTTCATTTGAAACATCCAATAAAGATGGGATGTGATTGGCCGTTTGACTGGGAATCTTTAGTTGTGAAAAAAATCTTTAATAAAGTTCAGCATAATTATTTCATTTCCATAACGTAAGCTGAGTGTATTCCAGGCTCATACAATTACTTTCAGTGATATGAATGCTCTTCAACAGAGCTTGGGCTTTACCAGACATACTGCTTTTCAAATAATGTAATTTTTGTATATACTAAACGACGTATTTTTACACACTAGCACAGATAATATAATAAAAAGAAACCATGCCGACGTAACTAGCGTTTTTCGTCTGATTAAACTGATTATTTTTTGTGCATCGATCGCTTTCGGCTCCGTTCCACGGCGATAGATAGATGGTGTTAGCAGCGACTTGCAAGTAAAAGGGTTTTCTCGGTTCGTAAATATTTTTTCTTTAAATACACTGACTATTTGTTTTATAGTATTTTTTGCACGTTTTTACAGTTTCATTGCACCAAATGTGTTAGAATACAAATTTGAACAAATGAGTGGAATGCCTCAGAAATTTAAAGCGGCACCTTCTATTGGCATCAATTTTAAATGATCCGATCAAATAATCGTTGAAATGTGAATTAAGACCCCAGTATTCCATAATTTTGTTCTGAGGAGAGTTAATGAAACAAGAACATATGATGTTTATGTTCAGACCCAGAAAGTGTTAATTTTATACACAATTCAATAACAAGTCGGTGCATCTCGCGCCATCTAGTAAGATTTATTTGAACCAAGTTTTCTTTCATAGCGCTGGGATCCCGTGGCACTAGTGAGAGAAATAAGTCTCAAAACGTTGGCCATTCGCCGCACACATTCAGGTAAAAGTAGGTGTTCTAGGTAACTTGATTTGTCCTTCTATGATCGAACTTCCTTCCATTAGATCGATCTTCCTTCCAAAATGAGAAATAGTGGACCTTTTCTCCTTCGGTACACATTTAATGAAGTCTTGATGAGCACTCCTGAACGTATCCCAGTATTCATTAATAGTACATTACTGCCGCGGTCTATAATGACTACTTTGCTGGTCGCGCTGATTATGGCCGACAGCGCAGCGTAGCGCAGCTCCAGGCCGACACAGCGCGGTCAGCGTGCAGCACTTGATGGACGAGTTGAGGTAAAGGCCGAGATTAAAATGACAATTACGAAAAGTACAGTTACTAAAATTCAACACCGACTTTCCCGGTTTGATATTACTAATAGTTTGCGATAATTCTAATGCGGTGTTTGACTGCTGTATTATTTCTTCATTTATTACATTCATTTCTTCAGGTTCTTGAGCAGATGTTGAAGCTTCCTGGAACTCGTAAGACGTTGTTCGTTTTAAGTTTATACTTTGACCGATTTTTTGTGTAATTCCGTTTTTATTCTCCACCGATTCTTCTATATAGCTCTCAGCAACTCGATCGGATTTCCATCCTCCATGCCTTTTTAGTGTAATAAGATTGGCCCTAGTATCGGCAAGAATAGTGGCCGATGAACGCCGGAAACAATGACCTGTAAATTGTTCCGGATGGGGCAGTGCAATTATTTTGGGCATTTGAGCAATTTTGTGCCTCCCTATTACTTGTTTGGTGCATTTGCAGTTCTTATAATTAAAAAAAAACGGTCCGTTGTTACGTCAACTGGACGTAGTGCATAATATTTTTGCACCACTGCAAATGAGGCGTCACGAACAACGAAAGTACGATCAATCTTCGTTTTTGTATCTCGCAACGTAATTATCATTACGTTGATGTGAGTTTCAATGTCATTAACGGTGATATTGGTAATTTCGATGCATCGACATGCACCGTAAATTCCAAAAATAAGAACTACCTTTAACAATAACAAGTACGAGTATTAATTATGAGAACGTGTAGGTACAGTACAAATTTGGGTTTTTAGATATAAATACTTACTTTCACCGCTAAGTACTCAGAGTCGGGGGCTTCATTTATAAACTTTTCTACATTTTGTGATGTCAACACTTTTGATTTTTTACATTTATATCCGTCTGACTGTCGTTTTAGCATACTCGTTAAATTGTGGTAATTTTTAATGTTCAAATTGTGCTTTATCAGAACCATGCACTTTAACTTTGAATAGGTATGCCAGAGAGACGAAGGTTTCATTTTGTTGGAAAGATCATTGAAATACGCAAGAAAAACATTTTCGGATAAAGATTTAGATTTCCTACTGATTTTCCACTGCACAAATTTTTCTTAAGCAAGCTTATATTTTTCCTTTGAGTTTCGCGGTATCAAATTTTCAACCACTAATTTAGCTTCATCTTTAATGTTTGGCGGTGTTAAACACATTAAAACGGAAGAATTTTCGCTTTGAGAGCTCATTTTTAGCAAAACTCACTAAATAAAAACAAAATTTTCGCTGAACCGCGCTTTTGTTACTTTTTTGTATTTTTTTTGAGCAATGCTGGTTGGAACTATACAGCCTAATATGGAATAAAATCTTTTTGTGCCTATCTCTATAGATACAAACAGCTGTGTTTTAAATAAAATCTTTTTGGATTTGATTTTTTTAAACGTTGAAACGTCAAAATAGCGGCCGGCAAAACATTGCCGGCCTGTTAGAGCGGCCAGCAAAACTTTGCCGGCCGCTCCTTGAAACAGAACGGCAAGGTCGGCTTTGCTCAAACAAGGTTGTCAAAATAATGACCACATTACATGCATTTTTGAGTAAATGATTGTATACGCGTTTCAATGTAACCCTTGATTAGTCTTTGGTTGGGCATTTCTTAAGGTTGGTCTGCGCCTATTGGAACAACAATGCAGTGTCTTCTAATATGGACAGACACTGATCAGGCGTAGGTGCAGTCATCTTTGTAATCTTAATATGCACTCGTATTTTCTTCTAAAACACTTCACAAACACAGTCAATATTTTTGCTTAAAAATTTACGTAAACAAAGTCGGAGCGAGGAGGAGGAATGTGGTTTTGCGCTCTATGAATAACATCTTTGGTCGTACTCTAATCCGGCTCCGAGGACCAATTTTTTTTTTAATTTTTTTTTTTTGTCAAATTATATAAATAATTTAAAAAAAAATTTTTGGTCCTCGGACCATCAGGTGAGATAGTGGTCATACGCGAGCCTTTATAGGCTCGCGTATGACCACTAGCTCACCTGATGGTAAGCGATGATGTGGTCGACGATGTAGCACGCTTACCTAGAAGAAACCTACTCAGTCTTGACTTAAAGATTCCCAGGTTGTGGCTATCAGGAAATCAACAAGAACAATGTTGCCGAGAGTACCGACCCCTGGATATCAACGCCGGGGTCCCTCCCCGGCGTTGATATCCAGTTGGTCAGACGAGCGGCCATCACGCTAGAAGATCCCCAGTTGACTGATTTCGACGGAAACCATATTGGCGGTCACTGAGGACGTCGTTAGCTTCTAGGTATGCCAGGAACTTGGAGTTGAGCACCCGTTCCATACTCTTGCAGAGGATGGACTTAACTGAGATGGGTCTATAGTTGACCGGGTCAACCCAACTGCCCTTCCAAGCATTCGGTACTTTTCCAGTCACATAAGAAAGGCGAAACAGGCGAGTCAGGATCGGAGACAGTTCAGGCACACAAGTTTTCAGAACAATTGCCGGTATCCCGTCGGGGCCACAAGCCTTGTTCACGTCAAGATTGCGCAGCACCCTAAGGACGTCCTTTTGATGGAAGCGAATGTCCGACATACTCGTGCCGCGCGTCTCCAGAATCCAGGCGTGAGGATTCCGCAAAAAGGGAGGCAAACAAGTTTGCTTTCTACTCAGCGGAGTGGGCCAGCGTTCCGTTGAGTTTCAGCAGTGGTGGTGGTGAAGGCCGGCAGAAGTTCGATTCGACCGACTTAGCCAGGGACCAGAACGCTTTACTACCGGCTGAATAGGAAGCAAGTTTGGTCCCAATAATATATAAAACAAGGCTTATGAGGTCAAACCGAGCCCTTCGCAATACCCTCTTGCAGGACTTGGAAGCCCTATTGAAGGCTCTCTTCCACTGGCTCACGCCGTTAGCTTTGCACAGCCGAGCGTCGACTCATGCCAGGTACGCCTCATGCTTAAGCGGCGCGATTGCACACGGCGCGAAACCATGGCTGGTCAACGCTAGACATTGCTACGTCAGAGAACGGAATGTAATACTCCATTTCCTGACGCAACACATCCGTCACAATGTCCACGCACGACGAATGATCAGCCGAAGAAAAGCAAATGGGCTGCCAAGGATAAGATGTGAAGAAAGAACGCATCCCATCCCAATCTGCTGACCTGTACGGCCAAACCCGCCGTGTGCCTCTTGGGCTGGGATCGGTCGGGGAGTAGACGGATACAGACTTCAACAAACAATGGCCGGTGTTATCCAAAGGTGAAGATACCGACACAGAGTAACGGTCTGGAAGCAATTGGCCGTGTGCGAATCAACATCCGGCACCCTCGTTGCTCCCTGGACCAGCTGGCCGAGATTTAACGCAAGCCCAAGCTTTCGCGTCTCTCGCAGCATGGTCAGTACACTGGTATGGGAAGAGCCACTCCTGGTGGTGGGCATTGAAATCCCCCAGTATCACTAATTGGGCAGAAAGGTACCGCTGTTGTGTCGTATCAGCCGCCTCACACAGATGTTCCGTGAGCCTGGTTGTCTCCTGATCCCCGCTGTGCGATCGGTAGACACAGGCGTAGATAATTTTATCCAGGCCTGTGTCCACCAGTGCCCAGAGCACGGAAAACCTGAAATCCTCAAGGTTTCGGTGACACCGATAACAGATGTCGTCTCGGGCGTACATGCATACACCCGCGCGTGGTTTAAATTTGTGCTCCAGAGTAAACCTTGGGTGTGATAAGTAAGACTCGTCTGACGGAAATCCGATCTGCGTCTTCGAAAGGAAAAGAAGAGCTGGTCTATCAGTCTCCAGGTGGTGATGGACTGCTTAGAGATTAGAGTGCAGCCCTCTTATTTTGCTGAGCTGCACTTTGAGTGACAGGGAGTGCTGCCGCTGTACAGCTTTTCCTTTATTTTTCCTTGGAATAGTTTTGAGTGAAAAAGGGGAGGAGATGGCATTGAGATGAGGTTCCACGCTGGCAACACACAGACACGCACTGGCAGGACGCCATCAATGGGGGTCTGGTCTGGAGACTGCATCGTACCGGAACACGGCTAGGCCGCTTGGCGGTACGTCTTTGCTCGTTGGGTGACCGCAAACCTTCGGCCGTAACCTACCACCAGTTAATGTCACCTGATTTGCACCACCCGGGGGCCACGTCTTGGGAATCGAATGGGGTAAAATGTGTAAAAGCATGTTGATGTGATAAAGTTGACGGCAGGTTTATTAGGTACAAAAAGATGCGTATGATGCGAATGATGGTTTATTGCGACTGTCTTTACAAATAGTTTTAACTTATTATAAAAGGTAGGGGAAAAAGTTTCTTCGCATTTTTTAAGAAAATTCAAAACATTTTTTAAAATAGTTTATTTACATTTAACTAAAGTATGTAGGTACCATTTTGTTCGATAACTTTTTGCCATCTTGTAGGTAGGGACATGATCCCATTGCTATAGAAATTTTGGGACTTCTGATCAAAATACCGCGACAAGTGGTTTTGGCAGTCCTCTCGTGATGTTAACCTGACACTGCCTAAATAATTCTGAAGAGACCGAAACAGGTGGAAATCTGAAGGTCAGGACTATACGGCGGATGCATTAACACCTCCCAGCCAAACTCTCTTAATTTTTGCTGAGTGGCTAAAGATGTGCCTGACCGGCCTTTGACCACGACCTTTTTCGCACGTTCTTGTCGTACGTGATCCACTTTTCATCACCAGTTATCAGCTTCTTCAAAAATGGTTCTGTTTCATTACGTCGTAATAAAGAATCACAAATGAGTACACGGTTCATTAGATTTCTTTCAGTGAGCTCGTGAGGTATACCGAGATTTGATTTTTTCAAATGCACCAAAACTGTTTTCTGGTCAAATTCCAGTTCTTCAGCTACGTCGTAACTGATATGCCGATCTTGCTCCACTTTTTCAAAAATGGCATCTATTTTATCCGTAATAGGGCGACCAGAGCGACGTGCATCTTTGATATCAAAATTTCCGGATTGAAACCAAATTTGTGCTACTCTCACAGACACTGCACTAGGTCCATAAACATCGCAAATTTTTTTAGCGGCTTGTTTGCATTTTTACCTTTTTTGTAATTTAAAATTTTGAAATGTATCGAATTTCTTCATTCGATTCACTCATCTTGACAGTACGAAAAACAAATGAAAATCACACATTTTCTGTTTTTTTATTTTTAGATTATTTAATACAAAGGGTTAAATATGTACATACTTAAACACTAAACAAAAATAAACTTTACAAACTTATACTAGAACTAACTATTTACACTATATATAAAAGAAAGGTACACTTAGGCGTCGAAGTACTCCTCCACATCGCTATCATCCGGGAACGTGCCCAGAAGACTGGCAGCATTGCCACGTTGAATGGCAATGCTGATTCTTTGCGCAAAGAAAGAGCCAGCCCTCTGGTCACGCACAGTGTCAATCAGTCGGCGAGAGATCTCCTTAAAAAGGAGACGTGCACTCGGGCCCCATGACCCAAGCGTTTCGACCCCAAACGGCTCAAAACTGTAATTACCTATTAGGTTACAGTATTTGCGCCGCTTGAGGGCTTCAGCAGCCGCAGCAGCAGCGCCAGCACAGCCCGCCGAACTAGGAACATGAGATGGAGCAAGGGTGTCGACACAGGTTGCGTCCCACACCAGAGGCCTACCCACCTTCCAGGGCACCAATGTCATGCCATCTGGTCTCTTCCCATCGTCACGTACCAAGCCGTTGGGTTCTAATACAGCTGGTACGCTGGCGGTGATAAGGGCTCGACGAATAATGTCATTGATGCTGGCGTGCCGTGCTATGCGTCCTGCGCTCTTGCAACAAGAAAGGCCATGGTGCCCAAGGCTGCCGACAGCTTCACCACAATGGCACCGATGTGGAGCAACACAAGGTGCGCCTAAGCGTAGACAGGTTGCGAGCCGAAACGAAGAGTCATCCATCATAGTGCCTATGGCGGATGACGGGAGTGCTTGAAGCCACAAACCCGACTCCCATTCTCCCACAGCCAGCAGACGCGCACGCTCAGCAGTACTAGACGATGTATTTATAAGATTATTCTGAATAATACTGCAGAGTGGCTCATCCCATTGTCTTTGGGAGGACAGGGTGTCGGGCAAATCCGTCTTGGGACAAGCCATTTTCCAAGCGTTCAACGCATCGGTCAAAAACGGTACCTCAAAATCAACCAGTGAGGAAGGTAAGATGTTCCTAGTTAATTTATCAGTACCGTAGACCGAGGAGAGGAAGGCTGGTAAACTTATACTTGAAATTTTGCGGACGCCGAGGCCACCCAAGCGAATGGGAAGCGTGGTTTGTTGCCATGCTCGGTCGTCCAAGGCCACATTTAGGATGGATAAAAGTGTATTCTTAATAATTTGGTCTACTTTTTCTAAAAGTTGTGGGTGTTTCCATAAAAGAGAGGAGCGAAGGCTATAAGTAAATTTTGGTCCAAAGCAACAATATCGAATAAGTGTGTAGGCCGAATGCATGTTAATTTGGAAAAGTCTTTCCGAGACATCGTTAAAATTTTGTATTTTCTGTTCAATAAAACTTGGAAAGGATTCATCAAAAATGGGAGAACCCAGGAGGCGAAGAGAATTTCTCTCAGTTATTGTAATATTAGGGGCTATGGCGTTGAATTTTGCTAAAACAGTCTGTCGGTCAGTAGTTTGTGGGACGTAAATTTCGCACTTCGAAAAGTTAAGTTCTAGCCCAATAGAGCTAAATTTATCATTCAAAAAAGTTAAATCGTTCAACACGGTATCTACATCACCTCCTAGGGTTCCATCATCCAAAAACCATACATTGAATTTAGAATTTAGTTGCTGAATGATTGGGTTTATTGCCAAACTGAAAATGACTGGCCCAAGAGGGTCACCTTGTTGACAACCAACAGCTGATTCCAAAAGGTTTTCCTTGTAAAGTAATTTAGAGGGGTGTCTATAACATTGATATAGAAAACTGTAAATTTTGGGTATTTCTTTTTGAACTTCTGTCAACAAGGTATCCCTGTTTACGGAATTGAAGGCATTTTTTATGTCAACCTTAAGTATGACCTCACCTTCATTGCTGTTGAGGTATGTGGTTAAGGCGTGTACCGCAGCCTCACAGCCCCCTTTGGACCCGAAGCCCAGCTGTAGGGGCTGGAATTTGCTGGCCAGTGCTTCGCTGTAAAAAGCACAGCAAATTTTGGCTGCGATACGCCTGTAGGTAGACCCTACGGCAATGGGACGAATGCCGCCATCCTTCTTGCGCAGGGCACATAGGTTGGCCCCGTACAAAATATCGATGACGGCTTCGTTCACATTGCCGGAGAGCATCAGGTTGATGAGGGCCGTCAGCTCCTTCAAAAGGGACTCACCAGCTTCCCCGGCGCCTGCGGACATTAAATCTTTTAAATGTTGCGGTGTCAGGCCGTCGAGGCCGCCGGCGGATCCACTCCGGAAGGAGCCCACGGCCGCACACAATTGTTGGGCTGTAATTTGCAAAAAGTTGTTTTCAGGATCGGGTGGGTCGGGGAAGGTGAGATCATCTGCCGGGGCGGGGTGTTTGCTCTCCAGAGCTGCAAGTGTCTCTGGAGAGTACGGTGCAACCACATCGCTGCTGAAGATGATCCTAGCCGCACCTCTGATATCACCTTCACCTAGTTTAGACTCCACATAGCGCAATAACCCTCTTTGGGGGAGGTGTGAAGTTAATTTAGGTTCGAAACTTTGGGCCGAAATATTACAGTTGTCTTTAATTTGAGTTGTTAAAGTTTTTTTGGTTGCCAGATTTTTTTGCACATGTAGGATTCTAAACGGGAAGGTGAGTAATTGCTCCCAAGCACTGAGTTCTCTCGGACGCCGAGGCGGAGACAGCGTGCTAGGCTCGATGCCACGGACGGTCTCGCGCCACGAGGAACTCTTTTTAAGACAGGCGTTGTAGATTTTAATTTTGCAAGTCTTTGCCAAAGGGGTTGAGGGGGTGAAACTAGTGTAACTGTACTGGGTATCGTTGGGCATGATGAAGGCACATTGTGGGATTTGTGTTTCTTACCCAGATGTACCTTCAAACCTCGTTCACCTTTAAAAAACCGTGCTTGGGAACAGTGAGGGCATCTGACTAGGGCATCCAGCGATGTGGGAGGTTGACAGGCGCTTCGTACGGCATCGCTACTGTCGAAATTATTTATCATATAAAAGAAAACTATAATACAATACTTACAGAAAAAAATAATAAGACATAAAAACAATAAAATGCGCACTTAAAACTATATTTACACTGCACCATTTTCTTAAAACTAAAACAAACTGTTGTAAAATAAACACAAAAACACAATTTTTCACAGAAAAAGTCACTGTCACAATGTGACGCAGACGCCAACGCCACATTTTCTTAATTTAAATTTGGGATTATGTTCTTTAAAATTTAAACTTTCAATGATACCAAAACCAGCCAGATACAAATAGTATAGCCAAAGAGATTTTATTACAAGTTCATACATACTATAATGCGAAAAGACTTTTTCCCCAACCTAATATTAGGTAACACACACATGCATAATCGTCTCTCACACATGTAAACTAAATAAAATTATTAAAATGGTACCTACAGTACCTACTCCTACTGTCTTAAAAGTTTTTGATTAATCTTACAGGGTCGGTCGTAAGGTGATTCGTTTTAAATACTTAGTAGTAAATGACGTGGACCCCTTCGGGGCGCGAGGCGCTGAGCGCGACCTTCAGCAGATTGTTAGCAGGCGTAAGGCGCTGTTCTCAGGACGTACGTCACAGAGCGGACTGCCCACATAATCATAGCCGTAGCGCTCGTAGCACTCGTAGCCATGCGTAGCACGACACCCGCTACACAGAAGTGCTAAGCGTCTGTAGGTACAAAGGATTTGCTATGACGTCTACAATTGTTAACTAACACCATGTATCTATGTACAACATCATTTACCAGTTTGTCACAAATAAATACATTTGAATTTGTTCCAATAATCTTATTTTTGAAAAAAAGTTGGGTTTTGTTTCATAATAATAGGGGTTAAAGTATGACATTGCCGTTTTATTGTAATAGGTACTTCGAATTAACATAGAACCTTCATGGTTTGAGATTTTTGACTGAAACTTTTTCACATGGTACCTACCTATGAAGTTCTTCTTTTAAAAAATGTGCAACATTCGATTATCGACTTTCAGTTGTTTTTTTTATTCAGCTTAGACAAGAAAGATGGATACTTCGAAAACTCGAGTGATTTTTGAATACGAGTTCCGAAGCGAAACTAAAGCGGGAGAAATAGCTCGCTATATCAATGTTGCGTTTGGAGAGCGGACTGCTAATGAACGCACCGTGTGATTTTGGTTTAAACGCTTTCGTGATGGAAACTTTGATTTGAAGAACGAACCACGTGGAAGACCGCCGCAGAGATGGTGGAAGCCGATACGAGCCACACTACCCAGGAATTAGCGGCATGGTTTAACGTTACCTTACCAACAATATTGACTGATTTGCGTCAAATCAATAAAATAAAAAAATATGAAATGTGGGTGCCTCATAATTTGACTGATCTACAGAAAGAAACGCGGGTTGAAACTTGTGTTGCCTTGTTGAATCGATACAGAAATGAAGGAATATTGAATCGAATTGTGACATGTGATGAAAAGTGGATTCATTACAATAACCGTAAGCGAAAATCGCAATGGCTGACTCCAATTCAAACGCCGCAACAGTGTCCTAAAGCAAAGCTTACCAATAAAAAGGTAATGGTAACTGTTTGGTGGTCTAAGCATGGTGTTATTCACTATAGCTTTCTCCGATCTGGTCAAGCAATAACGGCAGATGTCTACTGTGCCGAACTCCGAACAATGATAGCAAAACTAGCAGTGAAACAGCCCCGACAAATGAATCGATCTTCACCATTATTGCTCCATGATAACGCGAGACCTCATACAGCACGAAAATCGTTTTAACTCTACAGGAACTGCAATGAGAAACCATTCGTCACCCTCCGTATTCGTCAGACCTTGCTCCGACGGACTACCATTTTTTTCGGGATTTCGACAATTTTCTACGTGATACAAAGTTTTCTCAGGAGGCAGTACAAAATGCTTTCACACAGTTTATCGAATCTAGATCCTTCAATGTTCAGTCCATTCTGCTCTGGAACGCGCTTCCTCCCGAGATCAGGACGGCTACAAGTCGGTTTGCATTCAAGCGGAAATTGCGGATTTATTTTCAACTCAATTAAGGAGAGTCATCTCACCTTCTTCTTTTCTATTACTTCCTTTATATAAGTATATATTATATTCAATATATATGTACGTTTATTTTACCTATCTTAATATGTTAATAAAAACTTTTTTTTTTAATTGTTAAAGCAATGCACCTGCCATGTTATCTCTTCACCACCCATGGTTGACTGGTAGAGAATGCCTAAGGCATTAAGTCCGCCTTTGTACCTTTTGTGCATGAAGTCTAAATAAATAAATAAATAAATGACCTTCCTATTAGATGGCAGCAATGTATATATAATAATGGTAATTATTTTGATTTATAGGTTTGTGTTATTTTTTGTGATGTCAATTACCAATTAATTAATTATAATCGTTTTATTTTTATACTTATGTTTGCATGTTATTTGATGTATTTAATATAAGCTTAGTGTTTACTTTTAATGTTAATGTTATGTTTTATGATGTTAAAATTTCAAACACAATGGATATTGTAACTGAATAAATTGAATTGAATTGAATTAATGAATATGTTAAATTAAAAAAAAAATACTAATTTCAATTTTTCAATACAAATCGGCAATTTCATACTTTAATAACTATAAATGTTAAGCTTTTTTTTTATTCGATATGAGTTTGCTCTTGACTCTAGTCTAGGTCAGAGGTAACAGAGACAGAGTCGACAATGGAGTAAGCTTACCCAGAAGAAGCCTGTTCACTCTAAATTTCAAGAGATTAGAGTTGAATCCGTTCGGAGAAACAGACGCAGGTAGTGAATTTCACTCATTCGCTGTGCGCATTATGAAGGATGTTTGGAAGCGCTTGGTGTGACAATTGGTGGAATGGCAAGCAGGTAAGGATAGTAACTTGCAGTGCGTCTAGATTTCCGATGGTAGAAGGGGGCCGGTGGGATGAGGTCGTGGAGTTCTTGAGCACATTCACCAAAGTACAGTCTGTAGAAGACCAACAAGCATGCAACCTTGCGGCGATAAGCCAAGCTGTGAAGCTTGGCATTCACCAGTACAACGTCGCCATGAGCCTCTTAGCTCTGCTTTCCACCGAGTCAAGCGCAGCAAGCTGATACTTAGCTGAGCCATCCCAAAAGTGGCTGCAATACTCAATGCAGGATCAGACTTAAAAGCTGTCCAGGAGTAAAGTACCGCTTCACTCTATTTAGGATGACCAGTTTTGTTGGCCGCAATTTGGGCTTTGTATTCAATGGTGACGCCGAAGTTGAGACTGGATGTCAACTCTATGTCTAGGAGCTCGAGCCGATCAGTAACAGGAACAGACGCACCCCGAAAAGTAGTCGTTTGATCGAAACAACTCCTTTCAGCGGTAAAAATACACGCCTGTGTTTTGGTGGCGTTAAACGAGACCAGATTGTCATCACCCCACAGGGAGACAAGGCTTAAGGTCAAATCTGTTCGCTCCACCATAGTCTCCCCTCAAGAAACAAACTAAACTTTTAGAATAATGAAGATAGACCATTTATTTGTGACCGGATTAATATTAATAATGTTTATTCTTCTTCTTCTTTTCGTGTGAGTAAATAAGCCGCGTTTGGGAATCCCATAGGCCTCTGACTTGAATATTTATGACTGGCGGGCAGAAGTGCGTTACTCTCCCACTAATCCGCACACGCATTAGAATTTGGTACTACAATTAATTATGATTGTAAAAATTATCTTAATGAGGTAGGTAGTATTGTCTGTCGGTTGGGTGGACGGAGCAGCACTGGTTGGCCACATGGTATGTTCATATTATTTATTTTACACATTAGGCCACTATGTCCCTTGAGGTGGAGCGACCACGTTCTGGTGAATGCCACCGCTGAATGCGGTATACTGTACCGGTTGTCGGTCATGGCAAAACACGCTGGGAGACCTATAACCAGCAGTAGACGAGTATGATAATGACGATGTATTAAGGAATGTATTTAACTATTTTCCGAAAAGTGAATGTAAAGCAACCAGAGTTAAATAGCCTTCACAGACAAAAGAAGAGCAATGCGTACGGCAATAATGAGGTTCACATATTTTAGGTTTCCATTTTGATATGATTGGTACGGTGCGACCCACCCAACTCACATATACTCGTAGGTCCACATAACTAACTCCTGAAGGAGGAGTTGATGGACCTTGACGCATTTGTTGCTGCACACGCGACTGTTGATTGGAATATGACGAGAGCTGTTTTAACGATAGAACAAGATGGTATTACGATAAATTAAATAGGTACCTACTGTATAACAGTGAGGCGTTAAGTAATTCGTAAGACTCGCGAGTCGTGAGTCGTGCCGAAGTGGTAACATTACGTAAAGCACGGTGGCGTGTTAGCTGGTAGCTGTAAGGGCTTTCGTTTAAGATCGACCTTGTGCGTGCTGGCTTGTCCTTGGCGATATCTAGATCTACCGAAAACGCGCTAACTGCTAATTTGAGGCGGTCAACACAACAGCAAATATATATTTATTTATGTATATGGAATTTGTGATAGATGTTCGCGCACAGTGTCCGCGAGAAGCTTTTCTCACACGCGTGTCGATGCAAAGTGTCATATTACTATATAGGAAGACGGCAAATCTACAGCAATAGGTCATGATCAGTGTAGTACATCTATGATATAAATAACGATCAGGAGCCCACCATAGCTATTTGTGATACATCATAGACGGAGATTAGAACATGATTATGCATGGTCATTAAGTTACAAAGTTTCATATCGATTAAAGAAAATGGAATAGCAAAACCCGACTCTACACGAATAGAATAAATATTATTTAGGCTGCATCCATTTAGCAAGTTGGTGATAAGTTTTTTTATTGGATCAAATCAAATTCAATGTTTTTTGTTGGGCAAATATGCATAAGGCCCAAATTAAACAATTTATTATTATTGTATTCTTAAATAGTACATTTTTGAATATTTCGCAATAAAATAAAAAAAAAAAAATAAAAAAAAATAGAGGCTCACCGGTATTGGGAATAGGGTCCAAGCTAACGGCGGTTAGGGCTCCAGAGGGAGGCATCTCCTAAAAATACGAGCCGTGTCCAGAAGAACTGCTTTCTGAATCAAGCCATTGATCCAGCTGCCTAACGAGAGCTTCCTAAAGTGTTATTTATTTATTTAAACTTCATGTAAAATAGTGATACATAGGTGGATTTAATGCAGTAAGGTGTTGGTCGAGGCTCGTAGCTATTAAGCCGTTGGCTGACAGAATGAAAGAAAGAAAAAAGAAAACTATTTATTAGTGACCCCCACACAGGAGACACACAACCTTTGGAGACACCAACTTTCGGTACAATGATCGCTGACTCCACATCCCACATGTCGACAACATCGCGAGCCATGTCATCTTGACTTGATTTGCTTATCTTTCTCAGCTTTCACGAAGTTCTCGTCATGCGTGTCGGTAATATCAACAATCATTGCATGCCTCTCGAATCTGTCCACCACCACAACATCAAGCTTATTGGTGACAATAGCCCAATGTGATATTGCCATTTTCGAGAACTGCCGTACTATAGGTCGGGCTCATACCTATAGAACGGCACCTCCGATCCCACAAGAGTGTATTTCAGAGCAAGTTGCTGATGGATAATACTGGCTACAAGGTTGTGCCTATGCAAGTACTCTTCGCTAGCTAGACGAGAACAACCAGAGATAATGCACCGTATGGATTCACCCGGACGTTGACATGCCCGACAGATGCCAACCGTGCCGTCCTTCACAATAAAACTCCGGTTGTTATACGTCATGATATCTTCAACGATAATTGCATAGACAAAACCTTCGGTTTCCCCAAAGAGGTCACCGAAACGCAGCCTGGCTACGGACGCTGATTGCTCTTACTACTTGCCTTACTCTGTCATAACTCCCTCCTGCCTATCTTTATTGTCAATCACTACATGCTTGCAACAGTTCTCATTCGTTGTTATTATAAGTGTAGGGGTAGGTATGTGCCTACCTATTCTATTATTATCTAATATATTATTATCTATATATTAAGATAGGTCCATCGTATTTTTTAAAGTTGTTTTTATTAATATTTTGCGTTATATTTTTTTTTTCACTCATCATTTTGAGTAAGTGCAGTATGAATACACCTATTTGACAAAAAAGGCAGCAGAAATTGGCGATACATGACAACAATGTACAAGTAAAATAATTATTTCAAAAAGAGCGGCTAAATTACGTAGTTTTAAAGGGTGTACGTAATTACGTATATCAAAGGTATTATAAAAGAAATGGGATTGCTAGTTGGAGGGTACAGTATTATTAGTGAGCTGCGGAAGTTGAGGCGTCGGTTGCCGGGCGACGGGTCAGGCCGGGCCGGCGGGGGACCGGGACCGGACCGGCGACCAGTGCCCCATACACGGCGGCACGCACAGAAGTACAACCACTTTACTGAGTGCCAAATAAGGTGGCTATAGCTGTTATAGACTCGTCCTACAGTCTATCATATCACATGAGTATTGATATCCAGTTAGGTACTTAATATTAGAAATGTTGAAGTCTGACGGATCTGGGTCCGCGTGTTAGCCCGACTGGTTACCTCGCTTAGATATTGATCTAAGCCTATATTTTATACCATGACTATGAGAAAAAGGATTTAAGCCAAAAGCACAAGGAATAATAATAAATAAATAAATGGTTTATTACCTTCAAAATTTATAAAAAATGAGAAACCTCAGGGCTTCACATTTTTTGTAAATTGAAGCTGAGCTAGGTAACAGCACCTATGTTTCAGGGGCCAGTGACCACCACCGTTAAGTTACATAATTATAATTAAACACCAATGCAATTAATATTAGAATTACAATCCAAATAAGAATTCACTAAACAAGCTAGACCAAAATCAAAAAATCATTATCAAAATCCTAAATATAAACAAACTCAAAATCAAATCGACGATGGAGTTTGAAATTCGAATATTCTTTGCACAAGAAGTTTGTATCGAGTATTTTATGTGCAAGTAGGTAGTATTACATTGAGATGGAGGTCAAATATATATTGCTGTGTTCTAAATTCAAACAACAAAATAGTTATTAAAAGTGCTTTTTATTCACTGTTTTCAGTGAATAAAATAAGCTTTTTAGAGGGGGAATGGTATAAAATTAATTTACGGGCGATCAGAGGTCGGGACGTGCAAGGGAGTGAATTTTTAAGGGTAGAAAACGGTTTATCTCGATTTCCGGCAGAACTACAAGTCCTATGGAAAAAAGTTAAATGGCAAAGTTATAGGTAATAAAAAGATCTATAACTTTTGTACTTATACTTTTTTCGCATAACCTCAAATATGTCAAAAATTCAAATATCAAGATTTTTGGTTTTTTATTTTTATCTTTTTCAAAAAAAATATTTTGTCATGGAATTTGGTGAAAACTTACCTTTTTATGTCCCAAACACACTGTAATTTTTTTTTATTAAAAATATTTATTTGTCACCTTATTACTTTATTACTTACCTTAACATCGAAAATGCACCCTATTTTTGCAATCAAAAATTCTCACGTCAAAATATCTGCTTTTAGGGGTTCCGTACCCAAAGGGTAAAAACGGGATCGGTTTTGTTATATTCTCTCCCTATTCCAATGGGTTTCAAACTATTATTATTTTTTCTCACTTTTTACCATTAACAAAGGCTTCGGCACTGGTCTATATGCGGTGAGCGACGCTCGCCAAGGTTAAGTTCGTTGCCCCAGGGCCAGGGGTGACCGAGCTAGGGGGGCGAGGTGGCTACTGGCCAGCGCCCAGCACCTGCTCGCTGTTAGTAAGTAGGTATCTACTTCTAACTCTATAGGCACCAGGTATTTGGTGAACAAGCTTTGCTATTCTAACCTAATGCGTTATATGGTAGAGTAGGTAGTGTAGGTAGGGTAGGTAGGGTAAGTAGGGTAGGGTAAGTAGGGTAGGGTAAGTAGGGTAGGGTAGGTAGGGTAAGTAGGGTAGGTAGGGTAGGTCGGGTAGGTAGGGTAGGTAGGGTAGGTAGGGTAGGTAGGGTAGGTAGGGTAGGTAGGGTAGGTAGGGTAGGTAGGGTAGGTAGGGTAGGTAGGGTAGGTAGGGTAGGTAGGGTAGGTAGGGTAGGTAGGGTAGGTAGGGTAGGTAGGGTAGGTAGGGTAGGTAGGGTAGGTAGGGTAGGTAGGGTAGGTAGGGTAGGTAGGGTAGGTAGGGTAGGTAGGGTAGGTAGGGTAGGTAGGGTAGGTAGGGTAGGTAGGGTAGGTAGGGTAGGTAGGGTAGGTAGGGTAGGTAGGATAGGTAGGGTAGGTAGGCTAGGTAGGGTAGGTAGGTTAGGTAGTGTAGGTGGTAGGTAGGTAGCCAGTTGCCGAGAGCGAAGCCTCGCGGCTCAGCTAGTTATGAATAACTGACAAACTGTTAGTACTTCTTGACAGATGAATGGTTGACACGACACATGGTGACTGCCAGTGCAGCACGTGCTGGGAGGCATGATGCGGCTCGTCTGCATATACTCGCGCAAGCTACTAAACTAATATCTGGGCCCGCGCTATGTGCTCGGGGCAGGAGGACGAACCGTGGCGCGGTGTTTACCGTCAGATAAAATATACACTAAAGTATACATAATATATATACTAAAAATCTTAATTCTATTTGTGAGCGTGAGGTACTGAATTCGATCGCAGAGTCGAGCAGAACTTTTAATCATATTTATTTTCAGTTTCGTGACGATCTAATACCATTAGCTTTGTGCATATTATTAACATATTAGTTTAGTATCCCTCTCTGTAGGTATCTATGAAAATAGTATACTGACTGTAATTCGTTAAAATGAAGGAATGAGCTCGTAGCCCTAAGAAAAGCTCATAGCTCACCGACCGTGATATGGTACCAGTCGAGTGTGGAGTATTAATAGCGCGGAGTTCGACCACATCATTGCTTACCATCAGCTGAGATAGTGGTCAGGTGCGAGCTTTTAGATACAATAAAAAAAATGGGTCCCGACTCGCGGCGTGGGTCAGCTCAGGTTCAACAATGTTAAACGCTTGTTGATTAAGGATATTAGCGCGACGCTGACCTATGAGTCAGCGCCCTGTGAGTGAGTGGCGGTAAACAATTGCCAGAGTACAGACCTAGGCGTTTTAGAAGAGTTCCGTGGAAATAATTTCTTTATTTACATCATGTTTTGGCGTCTAGCGTGGGTTATGCCGATTGAATCATTCACAAAGAGCTGCTCGCATAAGCCGCGTGTCGCGTGACGTCATCGCCGCGCAGTGCCGCTGCACTCGGCGATGCTTATCTCACAGCACAACCAGTCTCGATCTGATAACTGGCCCCACAATAGACATACAAATGTACTTCCCAGGGGTACTCAATACAAACACTCAATTTAAAACTGTACAGTTTTATTTCAGGCGGCTATAGACGTAGACATTGATACAATTTCTGGCGCTGCTTGGTACACTGTTAATTGTAAATCGGAGGGTAATACCCGTATCCAGCAGCCCCGTAGCCGCCGTAGCCGCCTGCCCCGTACCCGCCGTATCCCCCATTCCCGTAGCCGCCGTAGCCAGCGTACCCGGCGTCGCCGTAGCCTCCATAGCGGCCCCCGCCCCTGAGCCCGAGCCCGAAGCCTAGCCCCAGGTAAGGCGCGGCGAGCACGGCGCACAGGTCCACGCACACCAGCAGCAGCAGCACCAGCATCGTCTGCAACCATCTCCTCACATAACTAACACATATGTACCATTTTGCACGTGAATATACATCTTAATGAATTTACAGTAAAAATAATGGACAGCAAAATAAAGAGAAATAATTAAATTTATTTTTTAAAATTGTTGTAAATATTAAATATCAGGTTATTTTTACAGTAGTACTTACGTGTGGGAACATGATCCAGCCCGATCAACGAATGATTACCGGCGACACTGTCGCCTACTATTTAAAAGCTGTTAATGGGCTCGTCGTTGAGAATAATCGATTGTTTAATTTAGTTTATTTAATTAATAAACCATTAGCGATGACGAAAACCCAACCGCACTCTTATCTTATTGATAACAAAATCGATGCACGACGCCACGAGACTGTCGTCATCTCGCATTCCAAATAGTTAGTATAGTAGTACATTCTTATCTCGGAGGCCGAAACTATGGACATCCTCAGATGGCTAAAGTATGGACACCAACTAATACAATTATTATAAACAGTAGTCATTTGTTCGAGCATTCTATTACAATATTGTGTGTGAACAAGTGAGACTCGAGGGGTGCTAGTGTAGTATGGCTGAGCTTTAAGCCTTTTGTTAACACCTTTTTTTCTAACATTGGTCAAATGGACATTGAATTTGAATCCGTATAAACATTTTCTTATTGAAAGAATTTAGAGCAACTGAGAGATTTTCAAATTAAATGAATAGGTAACTAATATATATGATGCAAGCATAAATAAAACTAGGTAAACTACTAGAGTAAAGTGGTAGCAAGGTTCATGAAATAGCTGCAAGTCAATCAATAGCAATTTCATAGAATAACACACACGGAATTGAATGTGACCTGATTGCTTTTTAACACATTAATTATTTTTGTATGTTTCGTTTAACAGTAACTAGCTTTTGTCTGCGGCTGTGAAAGTAAAAAAATATATAATATAGAAAAATCTTATCCTGATCTAATTCAGCCATGATGTACCCATGTTCCAAATTATATCCAAATCCGTTCAACCGTTTTTACGTGTCTGTGCGCTGTGAAAGTCAAAAAATATCCACTGGGAACTTACTACAAGGATAAAAATCCTATCCTGATCTAGTTCAGGCCATGATGTACCCATGTTTTTACGTGATTGAGTAATCGTGTTGCGTATGGTAGACCATGAGCTGGATTAGAATTAGCCGGTAATATCCTTAATTCCCGAATTATCGGTAAGCTTCCTTCATTCGGTCTGCCCGGTGGTCTGTGTGATTGGATCGCAGACTTCTTGAGAGATCGGTCCATTCGAGTAGTTATTGATGGCAGCTCGTCGGACCAATTAGATATTAATGCCGGGTTCCCTCAGGGGTCGGTACTCTCAGCAACATTGTTCTTGTTGCACATTAACGATCTGCTTAAACCTTTGGGTATGCAGACGACAGCACTGTTGCTGATAGATTCTTGTCCAACGCACGGGCTACCGGGCCACAGATCCGGTTTCTTCGTGAGGCCATGGTAGAGCGCTTGAACTTGTCCTTGCAGGCAGTCTCCGAATGGGGTGATGCCAATCTGATCAAGTTTAATGCTACTAAAACCCAGGCGTGTCTTTTTTCCGCTAAAAAGAGCCAATTTCACCCGGCTCCAACTTTTCGTGATGTAACCGTGCCAATAACGGACCATCTTGAGCTTCTTGGCGTTACGTTGACATCGACTCTCAATTTTGGGCCTTACATTGAGGCAAAGGCTCAGCTGGCTTCCAAAAAGTTGGGGATTCTTGCGAAGGTGAGAAAGTACTTCACGCCGGAACAGCTGCTCAACTTGTATCAAGCGCAAGTTCGATCGTGCATGGAGTACTGTTCACACCTCCGGGACGGTTCTGCCAAATACCAGCTTGATGCACTAGAGTGGATCGAAAAGCGGGCCAAGAGACTTATCGGCAATGAGGCACTGGTCAAATCAAAGCTCCAGAGCCTTGAACATCGTCGCCGAGTTGCCAGCTTGTCGGTTTTTATCGGTTACATTTCGGGGAGTGTGCGATGGAATTGCATGATTTAATTCCGCCCAGCCCGTTCCATCATCGGACAACCAGACGCACGGCGATGCGTCATCGGTACATGGTGGACATCCCACCCATACGCACAAAAACGTTTTGGGGACACTTTTATTATGCGTACAGCTAAGGAGTGGAATTCCCTGCCGGAGTCTGTGTTTCCCGATAGCTACAATCTAGGGGTCTTTAAGTCAAGAGTGAATAGGTTACTTCTAGGCAAGCGTGCTTCACCGTCGACCACATCATCGCTTACCATCAGGTGAGGTAGTGGTCAAGCGCGAGCCTAGTTACATAAAAAAAAAAAAAAACCTGCTCCGCAAAACATCAGGGAGCTAAAAAGAGTCATTGCAAAAGAGTGGGAACGTATTCCTCAAAACGTTATTAAAAATATCGTGGAAAGCATGCCCAAAAAAAATCTGAAAAATCTTCTTGTCTTTGTTGCCGACCACTTCTTATTGTTTGGCTGTGTACATCGGTTTTAAAGAATTCATCGAAATAAAAAAAAAATGCCTGAACTCACTTCACGCGTATTAATTTACACGATTATAAGTATAAAACAATTAAATTTCATAACTTAATTAACTCAAATCGACTTTAGAATGTAAATTTCCTTAGGTGCCAGTTTTTTTTTGCAAAAGAGTGTATCATCTATAACAGTTTTCACGCGGGCGAAGCTATTAATGTTACACAATAGAATTATATGAATCAAATAATATGAAGACTCAAAATTGGTTTGCAAGACTTACAACTATGTTAGTAAGAACTGACACTAAACAAAAGCAAACGACACTACAAATAATACCAGAAAGAGCGAAATGTATTTCATGAATTTGTCCTTTTCCATGCAGGACAAACCTAGGACAACGGAGCAATGGGCCGACTTTATTTTATGCATTAAAAGCAGATTGTTTATAGACTACTTTCGTCCAGGAATAAGGCGATGGATACGAGTGGAATTCTCGGACTTTGGGGTTATCTGGTCAGCCATGAGGAGGCTCATTACCACCAACCAAAGAGCAGGTATGGCGGGGGAGTGACAGAGTGATAGTTGTCGACTGTCGACAGAGCACGCAAGCGGCGCGCCGGACGTTAAGAGTTTTAAAATAAAGTCTACGTATTGATTTATCAAGCTGCCTAGCCGCTTAGAATAGCCATCACAGATGGACCAGCAGATAGTGATCGTGTGATAGTCATCGCCCTACGGAGCGGGCGGCGGCGGCGGCTCGCGCGCCTGCCTCAGCACACCTCATTTATCCCGGTGTGGAGGTGGCTCCTATATTAGTTCTTCTTTTCAAGTCAATGAATAAACTCTTTATAGAGCTAGTTTGTGTCGGTGGCATTTAAGTCCTTTAAAGTGCTGATGTATGGGCTTGGGCACTTGGGGCACGTTTACTAGTCTGATGTATGAAGTGTGTAGAACAGTAGGCAGTTCTAAGCAGAACTCTTTGAATCAAATTCCATTTTTCAACAGTTTTGGTAATAAAGAGAACCCTGCTTATGATGTTGAAGTTCTTAACATACCCTTGTATCTTAAGAACTTCAACTGTAGGGGAGACGACAAAAACGTCAAATAAATAAACGGAATTGTATATAGTTCAGTATAATCACAAAAGGTGTACGTACCAGGAAGGGTTGGTCTTGAGCTTGGTGTTGTTGTAGAGAGCCTTGGGAGTGTTAGCATATGTAAACGGGCCCTTGCTCTTGGCGGGCTGCGGGCCCTCGACCGTGACGGAGCGCACGGACACGCTCATGCTGGCGCGCGCCGGCTGCCAGCGCACTCAGCAGCACCAAGTAGATCTCCTCGCAGGCCGCCAGCAGCATGCAACACATGCGAGTGCGAGCCGCGCACCGTATTCATTTGAATACGGAACTGTCACGCGTCCCGTTGTCCACTGTCCACCACAGTCCACCACAGATACCACACATACACAAACGGTCACAGCTCACAGCACGAGCGCGGCGCCTCACAGCTCACTGGCCTTTTCCATCACAACTGTTTTTATTTTTACTCCAACGCTATTATAACAAGTACCGGTTGCCATGGAGACGCCTAAACATACGTTTCCGGACATAAGTGTTGACAAGTCGTTGTCCTGTTCCTCCGTCGCCATGGTGACTGGCCTTGACTGATCATCAACACATCGGGATGGGCGGGTGGCGTATTGTGCTCGGCGCCTCGGTGACGTCATACATCCAGGCACATTAACCTCGACTTGCTATGTTAACAAAAAAAGGCACTTTTCGTTAGTAGTTGCACGGTTGCATGTGGTAGACCGTTAGCGTGGTGCATTCGCGTGATCCAAGCAAAGTAAAACAACAAAATGAAGGAAAGCTGTCTGTCCTTTCCAATCGCAAGCACTACATACATATTATTATGCACGTGATAGCACAGAATAGCAGATACCACCGCGGCCTCGAAGCCGCTCCAATCGAGAACAGAGTTTGCTACATTCCCTACATAATTAAGAATAGGTAAGTACCTATTTAGGTATCTACGTAGGTATGCTCCATTTCGAAATCTTAAATTTTGTTTAAGAAGTTGTACCTTAACGTAGTACTCCTATCAGACTGAAATCTAAACTTAATATTATAAAGCTGAAGAGTTTGTTTGTTTGAACGCGCTAATCTCAGCAACTACTGGTTGAAATTGAAAAATTGTTTTTGTGATGGATAGTCCATTTATCGAGGAAGGTTAAAGGCTATATAACATCACGCTACGACCGATAGGAGCAGGACATAAATGAAATATGTCGCAAAAACGGGCAAAAATATTCCTTTTTGAGAGCTTCCGTTGCGTGCGCTGCGTAAGCGGTTAAAGTTACGAACATTCATGTATGTAGGGTAGGTTATATAGGTACCAATTGACGGGAGCGAAGCCGCGTGGGACAGCTAGTAAATGATAAAGTTCGACATAAAGTTGTAGGTACTCCCTCAGCGGAAGCTGCGGCAGCAATAGGTGTCCCGAGCCCATTTAAATGCAAGCTTCTGAGGGATTTGTTTAACAAATGTGTCATCAAGTGGCTTCTTTACTTGGTTTAAGTTATTAGGTAATATTTGCTCGTCATAGTATAAAGTTGTTTGTAGAAATTCAAATTCAAATTTTTAATGTTAAAGGTTTTGAAGGATTCTAAGGAGGAAAGTAAGTTAAGAGATTTTTGAGAACTTTCAAGCTGTAAAACTTGAGATTTTTTGTTGCATTTAAGAAAAATATAAAACATGCTGCACTGTGCTACGTAGGCCGCTCTGGCCTGCATATTACCGAACTTTGTGTCTGAAGGCTGTAATTTTCAATGACCTCGTAAACCCTGACTTTTTTCTGTCCTCTTCCTCTCTCTGACCTATTCTTTAAAAGGACGCGGCGACCATAAGTTAGAATAATATGGTGCAACTGCACCCGCGTCGACCTCTTTATCGTTAGGTATGCCTGTGATAAATCTGTGGGCACAGCAGTGCCCCCAACAAGTCGAGCAAATAAAGGCACAGGCGTACTATCCTTTTCTCGAAGCCATTCAGGACATTTTCGACCCCATTTTGCTTACTTCGTTGTGGATAAAGCTAAGAGTTTGCATTTTCAAAGACTAAGAGACCATAATATAACTCGGCATAATCCCTAATTAAATTCAATTAGAATTTGTAGTTTAGGTCTTACTGCAAATCAAAATTCCTAAATTTCGTCACTCGGTGAGTACTTCTAGTTGACTCACAAGCTTTAAATGTTTGAAACAAATTAGTGTTTAGTGTATAAAGCAAGGAAAAACTAAAACATCCCGTAATTTCCATCGCGTTTCTTAGATTTGCAAACTGCATAAGTACGTTTGTAATCCTATATAAATAGTTATCCAATATACGGGATTACAAAGTTACTTTTACAGTTCACACAATTTTTCGTCACCTACACTGCTTATCTAGGTTGGTAAGTTAATAGTGAATATAGGTCACAATAATGTCGACCCCTTATGTAAAAGAAAAACCAAGTCGGTTAAAGTGTTTGTTTGTGACCTAATTATTGAGGTACTATTTAGTGAAATATAATAAACCAACAGATATATTAAATGAAATCATGGAGAACGAAAACATCCCGACCGATTGGACAAAAGCAATAATAATATTATTACGTAAGAAAGGAGACAGTGGAAATATTAAAAACTACAGACCTATAAGTCTAATGTCAAACATTTACAAAGTGTTTTTCAAAATAATATTATCGCGAATAGCAACCACTCTTGACGAAAACCAGCTGAAAGAGCAAGCAGGTTTCCGCCATAGACCACTTTCATGTTTTGAGACAAGTGTTACAGAAATACAAAGAAAACCAGCTGAAAGAGCAAGCAGGTTTCCACCATAGACCACTTTCATGTTTTGAGACAAGTGTTACAGAAATACAAAGAAAACCAGCTGAAAGAGCAAGCAGGTTGCCGCCATAGACCACTTTCATGTTTTGAGACAAGTGTTACAGAAATACAAAGAAAACCAGCTGAAAGAGCAAGCAGGTTTCCACCATAGACCACTTTCATGTTTTGAGACAAGTGTTACAGAAATACAAAGAAAACCAGCTGAAAGAGCAAGCAGGTTTCCACCATAGACCACTTTCATGTTTTGAGACAAGTGTTACAGAAATACAAAGAAAACCAGCTGAAAGAGCAAGCAGGTTTCCACCATAGACCACTTTCATGTTTTGAGACAAGTGTTACAGAAATACAAAGAAAACCAGCTGAAAGAGCAAGCAGGTTGCCGCCATAGACCACTTTCATGTTTTGAGACAAGTGTTACAGAAATACAAAGAAAACCAGCTGAAAGAGCAAGCAGGTTTCCACCATAGACCACTTTCATGTTTTGAGACAAGTGTTACAGAAATACAAAGAAAACCAGCTGAAAGAGCAAGCAGGTTTCCACCATAGACCACTTTCATGTTTTGAGACAAGTGTTACAGAAATACAAAGAAAACCAGCTGAAAGAGCAAGCAGGTTTCCACCATAGACCACTTTCATGTTTTGAGACAAGTGTTACAGAAATACAAAGAAAACCAGCTGAAAGAGCAAGCAGGTTGCCGCCATAGACCACTTTCATGTTTTGAGACAAGTGTTACAGAAATACAAAGAAAACCAGCTGAAAGAGCAAGCAGGTTTCCACCATAGACCACTTTCATGTTTTGAGACAAGTGTTACAGAAATACAAAGAAAACCAGCTGAAAGAGCAAGCAGGTTTCCACCATAGACCACTTTCATGTTTTGAGACAAGTGTTACAGAAATACAAAGAAAACCAGCTGAAAGAGCAAGCAGGTTTCCACCATAGACCACTTTCATGTTTTGAGACAAGTGTTACAGAAATACAAAGAAAACCAGCTGAAAGAGCAAGCAGGTTTCCACCATAGACCACTTTCATGTTTTGAGACAAGTGTTACAGAAATACAAAGAAAACCAGCTGAAAGAGCAAGCAGGTTTCCACCATAGACCACTTTCATGTTTTGAGACAAGTGTTACAGAAATACAAAGAAAACCAGCTGAAAGAGCAAGCAGGTTTCCACCATAGACCACTTTCATGTTTTGAGACAAGTGTTACAGAAATACAAAGAATATCATAAAGTATGTTGCTTGGCGTTCATAGATTTTAACAAGGCATTCGATTCTCTGGAACATGAATACATCTGGGATGCACTACGGACACAGGGAATGCAATAAAAATATATGAGATTACTAAAAAAATTATAATCAAGAAGCACTGCACAAGTGAGGCTAGAAAGAAAAGGGGAGGCATTTCACATCAACAGAGGAGTTCTTCAAGGGGATCCTGTCTCACCTAAGTTGTTCTCGAAGCAATATTTAAGAATATGGATTGGGATAAGTACGGGCTTAAAATAAATGTAGAAAACTTGAACCATTTAAGATTCGCTGACGACATTATCTTGTTTTCAGAATGCCCAGAAAATCTAGAAATAATAATACAACAACTATTAGATGAAAGTGCCATTGCAGGGCTGTCCATGAACGAAGTGAAGACCAAAATCATAACCAACTCTAATCAACAAGTGCCCATCATAGTGAACGGTGAAGAAATAGCATACGTAGATGAGTATAGTTAGTTTTGTGCTGGATAGGGGCTCATTGCTTTCTTATGGTCTGGCGTGCTATGGTAACACTTTTAAAACATATTTAGACAAAATAAAAAAAAATGCAAATCAGATTCATGAAATTATTAGTAGATAAAAATACAAAAAACCGTTGTAGTGATTACCAAGACTTATTTTTGGAATGTAAAATGCTGCGGGTTCACGAGAGGGTATCTAATGTTGTCAGTAGCTTTAGAACAGTATTGTAGCAATGAATTTAAAACCAATATTATACACACAAGATCTCAAAGGAATAATAATATGGGACGATATGTTGTGCCCATTTTTAATAATTATTATTGTTCGAGTTTTAAACGAACACAGCGAAAATGCATAATTGCATCAAACGCAAGTATGTACATTCGCTCGATTACAGAAATGTGGGCCAGTTCGCGTTTAGATCTCGTCAGAGACACCACGTACTCGTAACCAAACCAATAACCATTTTTACCATATTTTATACCAGTAATTTAGCCGCATAGTTTATAGTTTACCATAATTCAACATTACATGTATCAGTCAAAGTGTTATAGTGTTTCAATATAGTTGTTTACCTTATAATACGAGACTTTAACTTTCGCCATTACCCTTTCATTATAAGAAAGGTGTGTTAGGTCACCATAGCACCAAACACTACTTTCTACATGGTCCTTCGAGCATAAAATTACCAGTGACTACCAAGTGATACAGTGCCCCGCGAACCAGGAGATCGCTGCAATTGGAGGAAACTCGGAGTGCAGAGACGGTCGGTTGGAGCATAAAGGTCAGATCAAACCATTGATTTATACTAACCATTACCATTTTTTTTTTTAAACCAAACTTTAATATGGATTCCGATACTCTGTTCATCAACCAAACGGAGCTCTATGAAATCCTGAACAAGTTCTTAACCAATATAAAGAAGGATGGATCCGAGAGGAAGACCATCGAAAATTACAAACGCAAGGCTGATATGTTGGAAGCATACTGGCACGACTACCAACAAAACCATAAGAAAATGTGTCAGTTTGCGGATGCTGAGCACATTTACTTCAAAAAGGGATGTTTCGAAACAGTCCAGGAAGTATATTTCAAAATAAAGGAGATAATTGATAAAACCATAAGGCAATTAGGCGCAACGCAGCTACAGGAAGAAAGCCCCCGTAGACCAAGAGCAGAGGAGATACAGCCATTACCAGGTATCCGGGCTAGGTCACAGCTAAGCGCTGACCATAGTCGGCTGGATGATGACACGGCGAAGCCACATCCAGGTACCTCGTCTCACTATAAGGAGTCCTCGCAGCGAGAGAATTTTCCCCATACAGAGAGAGGGTCCAACAAGCTGAGCGGGCTGGTAAAGAAGCAGGGTATAAATTTCAAGGCGTTCATGAGAACCGTAAGTAATATAGAAATAGATAAGTTTGAGAATCAGTGGCAATTCGAGAACGCTCTAAAATCACTGGATAGCCGATGGAGTGAGATTGATAGACTGCATTGGGAAATTGAAGGTGAGGATGGAGGTGACTATATTGCTTACCAGATGGAATTCTGCAAGCACGAGGAAAAGTACAGTGAGTTGACAAACGACATCAATAAAAAGATGTGGGCAGTGAAGCACCGTGAGAAGTCAGCTCCGAAGATGGACATTCCCGTGTTCAATGGAACTTACAACCAGTGGGTTCCGTTCAAAGACTTGTTCAGCGAAGCGATCGACAAAAACCCGTCGATGTCTAATGCGCAAAAAATGCAGTTCTTAAAAGGTAAGGTGACCGGAGAAGCAGAGCGTCTGATTCACCATCTACAGATTAGCTCTGACAATTATCAGGTTTGTTGGGAAATTTTGAGCCATAGATATGGTAATAAGAAATTGATTTTCACGTCCCATATCAATATCTTACTGGGGCTTCCCAATATACAACACCAAACTCTGGCTACGATTAAGAAGCTGCATGACGTAACCAAGGAGACGTTACACGCTATACAGAATCTGGGAGTGGAAATAGCAACTTGGGATCCACTTCTAGTGCACCTACTAGCGCAAAAGCTGGATAATGATACCTTCACCGAATACATAGAATCGGTCCAGAATCCTAGAGAGCTACCCGATCTACAGGAGTTCCTGGAATTCTTGGAGAAAAAATTTACAGCGCTAGAAGCGTCTCGTCGCAAGCAAGAACCAGCCAACCAAAAAACCACGCCGCATCAACCATTCCTACACAGCAACCAGAACCAAAACCAGAAGAGAAATTTTCACCGAAATAACCATCAATCAGGCAACAAAGAAAACACAAAATCAAATGCATTACACGTGTCGCGGTCGATAACCTGTGCATTGTGCAATTCTGACCACGGATTGTGGCGTTGCCCTGATTTTATGCAAATGACGCACGAGCAAAAATTAAATAAAATTGAGCAATTGAATTACTGCCAAAACTGTCTATGCAGTCATAACAAAAAACCGTGTCAATCGAACAAACGATGTCGTAAATGCTTAGCTACACATAATACACTACTTCACGAAGCATTGGAAAAACAAAGTCCAACTGCGTCAGCAGAAGGAACCACCAACAGTGTTGCAACCAAAAAGAGTACATCTAGGTCATCTCACGCGTCATGGGATGACACATCTGAGATACTTTTAGCCACCGCTATTATAAAAATCCAGGGAGCTAATGGAACACAACACAAGATGAGAGCTTTAGTTGACCAGGGTTCTCAACTATCGTTAATAACAGAAAGCGCAGCCCAGATCTTGGGATTAAAGAGGGCTCATTTCAAAGGTCAAATTTTCGGCGTCGGTGAAAAAGAAAATAACGCGAAAGGAATGTTACAGGTAACACTACATTCCGCAAATAGTGAATTTACCTGCGACACGAACGTTATTATTATGAATAACTTAATCAAGCGATTGCCAAATAAAACGTTTACCAAACCTACAACGTGGAACCATATCCAAGGGATACAATTGGCTGATCCAGAGTTTTACGTAAGCAGACCCGTGGATATACTTCTAGGTGCAGATGTTTACAGCAAAATAATGTTAGGAGGTATCTTGAGAGGAGACAACGATAAGCAACCAATCGCCCAACAGACGCAAATAGGATGGCTTCTCTGTGGATACATGATACCACACTACCAGTGCAGCGTGGTTCTCAACAACACAGAAGACCTTCTGAAATATTGGGAGAACGAAGACATAAACCAAAAGATAGAGATGTCCAACGATGATCATGAGTGTTTACAATATTTTAATAAAACCACTAAGAGGCTTGAGGACGGAAGGTACGAAGTCCGACTGCCATTTAAACCGGAACACAAAGACAAGTTGGGCGCGACCAAACCACAAGCATTAGCTCAATTTAGGAACTTGGAGAAAAAACTTGAGAAGAACAGCGAATTGAAGACAGATTACAAAAAGTTCATGGATGAATATTTTGCATTAAACCACATGATACCATGCAACACTAACCAAGCGCCCGAATGCTACTTACCACACCACGCAGTCATTCGGGCTGAATCTACCACTACCAAGTTGAGAGTAGTTTTTAACGCCTCAGCAAAGTCTTCATCAGGGTACAGCCTAAATGACGTCATGTACAGGGGACCTAATATACAGAAGGATCTTCAAGAGCTTATCCTGAAATGGAGACAATTTCAATTTGTATATACTTCCGACATCGAGAAGATGTACAGAATGATCCGAGTTCACCAAGAAGATCAAGCTTACCAAAAGGTATTATGGCGAGAATCAAATAACCAGCCAATACAAGCATTTCAACTCGTCACGCTTACATACGGAACCAAACCAGCAGGATTCTTAGCGATGATGTGCTTGAAACAATTGGCGTCCGATGAAAGACAGAAATTTCCTGATGCAGCAAAAGAATTAGAAGACAGCTTCTATATGGACGATTTCTGCGGAGGGCGCCATTCAATGGAAGCAGCAAATAAACTAAAATCCGATCTCATAAAAATATGCCGATTGGGAGGATTTAATCTTAGAAAATGGACCTCGAACAAACCAGAGCTATTAACCGATTTAGAGAGAGGTCAATGCGACCAGTCAACATACGAGTTCAAGCAAAACGATTCTACCAAAACATTGGGTCTCTGTTGGAACCCACAGAAAGATAACTTCACTTTCAACTCGAAAATAGAACCCGAATCACCTGCAATCATTACCAAAAGAGCTCTACTTTCGGATATTTCGAAGCTCTTCGATCCATTAGGGTGGTTAACCCCCCTGAGTACTACCATGAAACTACTGTTCCAAAATGTCTGGTTATCTAACATAAAATGGGATGACCGCCTACCCGAGGCAATTAACTCCGAATGGACAAAATTAAAACAAGAATTGTCAGACATAAACAGTATGGAAGTCAACAGATGGCTGGGAATGGGAGAAAACCAAAATATCGAATTATACGGATTCTGCGACGCCTCAAACAAGGCATACGCGTGTGTAATCTACTGCAAGGTAGTAAGGAAAGAAGGGACAACCATTACACTAGTTGCGGGAAAGGCTAGGTTAGCACCCATAAACAAAGTCATATCAATACCAAGACTAGAGTTAATGGGAGCTCATCTGCTAGCTCAGCTAATGCAAAAAGTACAAAGTTGCTTATCAGAATTCCCTACGGATGTCTACTGTTGGACTGATTCAACTGCAGTACTAGGATGGATACAAGGAGATCCAGCCCGATGGAAACCATTTGTAGCAAATCGGGTAAAAACAATCACCAAAACCATACCATCAAAACATTGGCAGTATGTAAAGACGACAGATAATCCGGCCGACTGTGCAAGTCGTGGTTTGACTGTCAGGCAACTCAAAGACCACAAGATATGGTGGCAAGGGCCGTCATGGCTGCCATCATACACAAATCAAGAAAACCACCAAACTATTTACGAGACGAATTTAGAAGTAAAACCGTCTATTTCAAACCAAACCAACGCGGTAGTCATTGGACAACCAAGAGAATCGCTGACTACCGAAATTATTAACCATTTGATAAGCAAATATAGCTCAATTACAAAAATCATACGCATTTTTGCGTGGATACTGCGAGTACCTACCTCGAACAAACAAATACGCCGACCCTACCTCGAATTACACGAGCTTCGTCGGGCTAAACAGTTGATAATCAAAAACGTACAGCTAGCAGAATTTGCAAACGACCTGGATTCAATACACAAACACGGAAGAGTCCACTCCAAAAGCAAGATTTTGAGTTTGAATCCAACCATAGATGAACGTGGAATTTTACGTGTGGGTGGGAGATTAAAAAACGCCCACATGAGCCTTGAGATGAAACATCCCGTCATCTTACCTCATGACCACCTGTTAACCACATTACTTATCGATCAAGCTCACAAATTGACTTTCCATGGCGGAGCGCGTCTAACGTTAGCAAACCTTCGACAACAGTTTTGGATTATTGGCGGATACATGGCAACTAAAAAGTTTATAAGAAAATGTGTCATATGCAGAAAACAAAATCCCTTGCAGCAGCACCAGCTCATGGGAGATTTACCAGAACCAAGAGTGAATCCAGAACATGCGTTTTATCACTGCGGCGTAGACTACACAGGCTTTGTAGAGGTCAAGGCTAATAAAGGACGGGGAATCAAAACCACGAAGGGGTACATAGCAGTTTTTATATGTATGGTCACAAAAGCGGTTCACTTAGAACTCGTGTCAGACCTGAGCAGCTCCGCCTTTTTAGCAGCTCTAACCAGAATGGCTGCGAGAAAAGGGGCACCACGACATATGTACAGTGACAATGGCACTAACTTTGTGGGAGCAAACAGGATGATACAGGAAGAATTTAACCAGCTTCGCGACGTATTCAGTGGAAGTTTTATAACCGAGATAGCAGAGATGGGCATAGAATGGCACTTTAACGTGCCTAGCTGGCCTAATGCCGGCGGTCTATGGGAGCGAGCAGTACGCAGTCTGAAACATCATCTCAAGAGGGTCATCGGTCAACAAAGGCTAACCTTCGAGGAGTACACCACATTGTTAGCTAGAATAGAAGCGTGCCTCAACTCTCGACCTCTTTGCGCGATATCTGAGGATCCCGATGATATAAACTTCCTTACACCGGCTCATTTCTTATCAGGAAGACCAGGAACAACTGTAATAGAAACCGAGCAAGATGCTAGAACCAGGTGGCATCTAACCAATAAGCTATTCCAAGATCTTTGGAAACGATGGAAGACTGAATACTTGGTACAACTATCATCTAGAAGTAAATGGATGGAACCACAGAAAAACATCGCAATTGGAGATCTAGTAGTGATTCATGATGAGAATCTGCCTCCAGGAAAATGGGCTCTTGGACGGGTGAGCGACACACATCCAGGAAATGATGGTCTTACCAGAGCAGTTTCATTAAAAACCAAAAATGGGGTCATGAAACGCCCTATTGTGAAACTCTCATTATTGCCCGTTAACCAGAATAATGTAAATATACCTGAACCAGAGTTAAAACCAACAGCCAAATTACCAGAAAGAAAAAGAAAACCAAGGTCAAAAATCGCAACTGTAGCAACTGTTTTGCTGAGTTTGTTCACGCTGATTTTTCCATCTTACGGTTTAGACGCCGTGAAACCATTTCCAAACAACCAAACGCTTTATTTTGACCCAATTTCAAAAGTACAATTAATCAGGGATAAATGGACATTAGTCATGTATTACGACATGGGACCCTATTGGACAGGCATAGACACTTACAACAAAATAGCAAATTACCAAGATAAATTGTGCGCAACCATTGAAACACAAACCCATTGTAATACGATCGTGCAGCAAGCCCGGCACGATTACCAGGAACTCGAATACTACAATGAACTTTTGCTAACACAGCATTTTGATATCCACGCTAGACGGCGACGCGTCTCGGAGAAGACGGGTCGGCGCCGACGAGGCCTAATCAACGGTATCGGGTATCTAGCGAATGACTTAATTGGAGTATTGGACTCGCGTTTTGCAGATCAGTATGAAAAGGACATTGAAACCATACATCGCAATGAAAAACACCTTTCTAATTTATGGAAAAACCAAACTTCCATAATTGAAGCTGAGTTCAACCTTATGAAGAGAATGGAGATCACTGTAAACAAACAGCACAAATTAATAAACAAGAAGCTTATGGAATTGCAAGAAAACGCGAGCACTCTCCAACGGGAAATACAAAACATTTCATACGTCAATGACTTCACATTGTCAGCGATGTCTGGAAACAGCTTGCTGCAAGGATTAAGACGACTTCAAGACACTTTGCTCGACGCATTAACAGACATCTACCACGGTCGAATTAGCATACATTTATTGCCACCAACGCAACTTAAACGTGAGCTCCAAACCATATATGGCCAGATGCCAAGCGAACTCACACTACCAATAACTAATTTAGACACTGACCTTCAGTATCTTTACAAACTACTGAAAGTCAAAGCCAGAGCGACGCAAAAATTCGTCATAATCGAAGTCACTTTTCCACTAGTATCCAGAGAAGGTTTCAAACTTTACAAGATAATACCCATACCACACCAAACAAACACCATGATGACCACAATAATACCAGTTTCCGAATATGTAGCAGTCAACCTAAAGAAAGATTCATACTTTAGCATGTCCACACAGGAACTAACGGCATGTCTACACCATGGACCAACTTACATGTGTGAGCTGCTAAAACCAATAACAGACCTGCAAAATGACGAAAGTTTTTGCGACAAGAACCCGGCAACCAATGAATGTAAAGTACAAAAAACCAAATGCACCAACGTATGGATTGAATTACATTTGACTTCTCAGCACTTTTATTTTTGTTGTGACACCTACACAATTAAAATAATATGCGGCGATCATCAGTTCGTCAGATGAGCCAAGCCGGAGTCATTGGCATAGGTCAAGAGTGTGTCATCAAGGGAAAGGACTTCTCATTATATTCGATACGCCAACAGTCCAACCAAGTGAACATTTCACCAACCATTTACATGCCCGAATTCGATCAAATCAATCACTTGATTAACCTCAAAATCCCTGACGAAAGGCAAACTGATGACGGAAACAAAAACATATCTATGACCAGTCTGGGGGAGGCGATAGAAAAACTGAAGAAAAGCGATTCAGAAATAGAAGATATGTCACCCCATGATATTCACCAATACGTATTATGCTACGTGTTGATGGCGATCGCTCTATGCGTGGCAGCAGCCTGGATAAGGCGAACGGGGCGATGTCGCCTGTGCCGGAAGACTTCCGCTGGGCATCGTGGCGAGGGATCCCGCCGACAGCAAACCGCGGCGACCCCGCCACCTCCGAGACCTCGACGCCGCAGCGAGAGTCGCTGCCAACAGGAGTTAGCAGCGACTCCGCTGACTCCGAAACCAACCAGAAGACGCGAATCATATAGTGAAGTGCTCAGTGCCAGTGATCTAAAGAATAAAAGTGAAATCGGGTTTCCCTTACACAATTACGCCAAACGCTGGCCTAGCGCGAACTATAGTTCGCTAAAACGGGACCAAAAATATATGGACACAGGCAATCAAAATATTGCTTTTACTGTGGAAGACTCAATAATGTGATTTTAAACCACCATGAATGTTTTTAATAATAATAGTTATTTAAGAAAACCAATGTGCTTTTAACTTTAGCTTTTAATATGCCTTTTATCAATTATGCTTACCAGATAAGATTACAAGAAACTAATGTGCTTAAGTTATTTAATGTTATATCATAGTGTAATCTTAGCTATCATCCCGCATTTCTTCTCGCTATTGGGAATATGTTCGAGTTTTAAACGAACACAGCGAAAATGCATAATTGCATCAAACGCAAGTATGTACATTCGCTCGATTACAGAAATGTGGGCCAGTTCGCGTTTAGATCTCGTCAGAGACACCACGTACTCGTAACCAAACCTGTTAAGTACGGAACTGTATTATTGTATTGTCTGTGGTACGGGTAGATATTTTATTGGCAAACTTTATTACGCGCGCGATGCTCTCGCGTCCCCCGGGCCCCGCCCCTTTTTTTTTTAGTCTGCTTTGAACCACCGAAGTGTGCGCGCACAGCGCGCGCTCCGCGAACCGTTCGACAAGGCGTCGCCGCACAGTCTCAGTTACTAAATTATTGACTAAGCGAATGAACTGTCTACCCGACTAATCACGTACTGCGTGCTGTACGCAACATTAAGTGGTCCTTCTTGCCGGATTTTGAATCTCGGCCACGTGTTTTAGTCGGGATAAAAAGCCTGTGTGCAGGATGTCACTGCTTCGCACACCCCCAAAGGGTGTTATTACACGTAGTAAACGTGCCACGGAGCAGCCGGCTACTAAAAGTGAACAGTTACTCGTAAAATCATCGAAAAGTAATAAAACCGCGTGTTCGTCGGCGGCGGCCCGCAAACGGCTAGAGTATGAAGCAGCTCAACTTCAAGCAAAAATCGACCTCGATTTAGCACAAAAACGTGCACAAATTCAGAAAGACTTGCTTTCGAAAAAACTAGAAGTCGATATAGCAGATTTACAAGAAGATTATGCCTCAGTTTCAAAAAGTTCTCGAATTGTCGAGTCGTGGCTCGACAAACAAGATGGCGTCGTATCCATCGCTAAAAGCGATTGCGCAGATAAAGTCTGCCCACTAAATTCGATGCCGATGTGTAATAAAACCTGGAACCATACAGAACAGCAACAGGACTTCATCAGCGAGCGTCCGCCGCGTGACGACAGCATCAACCAGTTGACGGAGGCGTTGCACCAAGTACTTACTAGAAGTAACGTTCGTGACAACAACAGAGAACTCCTTGCGCGCCTAGCAACTTCAAAAGACTTACCGGTGTTCGATGGTGACCCTCTGCAGTGGTTGCAGTTCAAGGAATCATATAAAGAGTCGTCACTATTGTGCAGTTATAGCGATGCAGAAAACATTTGGCGGTTACGAAAGTGCCTACGTGGTGACGCAAAAGAAGCCGTGTCATCGCTCCTCATCGGCAGTACATCACCGCAAGCTATAATTGACACCTTAGAATTACGATTCGGCAGACCCGAGTGTATAATTAATAAAATAACAACTCAACTCAAGAAAATTCACCCACTCCCGATTGCATACCACACGGAGATAGTGAATTTCTCCATAAAAGTAAAAAACTACGTCACGGCTGTTAAAGCTATTAAATTGCAGGCATACTTACAAAGTCCAGAAACAACGTCTATAATACTTTCAAAGTTACCGCCCGCCCTTATCAATAAATGGGCTGAGTATACCTACGAGAGACAGGATAGTTCTATACCTAAACTAGAAATACTATCGGAGTTTTTATATAGAGAAGCCACTATCGTCGCTAGCTCAGGTGTGAGTTACATACATAGTCAGATCGACGTAAGGAAGAAATACGACAATAATAATATAAAAACTCATTCAGTGTTAGCGTGCACTACAACTTCCGACAATAATAAATTATGTAAGTTTTGTCGAACCTCTCCGGAGCACGCTTTGGACAAGTGCGGCAAGTTCAAACGCGCTATGAGACGCGACCGATGGCAATTCGTACGTGCTAAACATCTGTGCTACAAATGCTTGAGCGCACGGCATAATGAACCCGCCACGTGCAGAGCTCCTGACTGCAGCGAGTGTGGACATCCACATCACCATCTCCTTCACTGGACGAAGCCTACCGCGCGACCAGCATCGTCTAAGGAGCCGTCGACGGCGCCTCCCGCGGTGACAGCAGCGACGGAGCGCCCATCGACGCCCGACGAGACGCGCCACGAGGATACCGTTGCCCACGCCCACAACAGTGCGTCCACTAGTGTTAGTGTGTCAGTGCCTAAAGTGTTATTAAAAATAGTGCCGGTTACCGTTCATGGACCTAAAGACAATATTCACACACACGCGTTGCTTGACGACGGTGCCACCGTGACGCTGATATCTGCTGATCTTGCTGATCAGGTGGGACTTCACGGTAAGACAGTCACCATGCGCGCCCGCAGTGCATGGGACTCCGGCGAGCTCGTGTGCCAAGCAGAAAACGTAAGTTTTGACATTTCTAATAAGAAGGGCGATCGTTTTAATTTATGTGCTCGAAAAATGAGAGAACTTAATTTACCTATTCAACGATTATCGTGTATGGACTTTAGTAGTAATTATTCGGATTATATTGACTACGACTTGTGCAAATGTGACGCGAAACCTAAGCTATTAATAGGACAGGATAATTATGATCTTATTGCTCCTATCTTGTGTTTAAAAGGTAATAGGAAAAATGAACCTTATGTTACAAAGACACCGCTAGGGTGGTGTGTACACGGTGTTGTAAATAACGTAAATATTATGAACATGTCAGCTGATCGTATTGCTAGTGATGACAGCGCGCAACATTGTTGTGATTCTGAGTTGAACGAGTTAGTAAGAAAATCATTTTCGTTAGAGTCAATAGGTATATCAAAACAACCGCGGCAGAATGCGGACGAATTGCGCGCTATCACCATACTAAATAACACATGTGAATTAGTTGATAACCAATGGTTTGTAGAATTGCCTTGGAAGTATGATAACTTTGCTATGCCTGATTCTTATCAAAATGCCTGTAATCGTTTAAAATCAGTCGAAAGAAAAATGTCAGCCGACAACACTTATGCGTCGCGTTACCGGGAACGTATCCAGCATTTATTTTCCAATAATTATGCCAGGAGGCTAAACGAGGGGGAGTCTAGCGACCACATTTGGTACCTACCGCATTTCGGGGTCGATAACCCCAACAAGAAGAAGTTACGTTTAGTCTTCGACGCAGCTGCGAAAACACAGGGATGTTCTCTTAATGATTTTTTATTGACAGGCCCGGACTTATTGCAGTCTATATTTGGAATTATGTTTAGGTTTAGAGAAAATCAAATTGGAATTATTGCAGACATCAAAGATATGTTTCTTAGAATTAAAATTAAAGAAAAGGATCAACATGCACTTAGGTTTTTATATACAGATCAAGCCACTAAGGCCGTCAATAAATATGCTATGACGTCATTAATATTTGGTGCGAACTGCTCGCCTTTTATCGCGCAACATATTAAAAATAAAAATGCGATACGTTTTAAAGATACTCATCCGACTGCTGTCGACGCTATATGCAAGCAACATTACATGGACGACTATATCGACAGTTTACCCGAAGTTGACCCTACAAAACAAATGATTAAGGAAGTCTCTTTCATTCACCAGCGGGGTGGATTTGAAATAAGGAACTGGGCTAGCAACATTGCGGATGTTCTGGAAAACGTGCCGAAGGAAGCTTTGAGTAACAGTATCTGTTGCACCTTCGATAAAGATCAATCGGAAAGGACACTCGGTTTATTATGGTACCCTGCTAGCGACGAGTTAGGATTCGACTTGACCTTGAAACGTATACCAGCTGATGTCTTAAATTTAAAAAGAAGACCAACGAAGCGCGAACTGCCCCCGTACCCTGACGTGACAAAACTATCATAGTTCGACTGTAAAAATGGGACAGATGTATACAAGACACATACATCTGTCCCTTACTCACACTCAAAATAACCTTGCTCTAAGAGCTTATGGTCACCCCCCTGTTGTGTATTGTTATGTCTATTTTTGACATTCATGGTTATCTGATACCATTTACGATTAAAGGAAAAATAATAATGCGCGAAACTTGGAAAACAAATATAAAATGGAATGAGGAATTGAATGATCATTTAAATAACTTGTTTCAGTGTTGGATAATTCAAGCTAAAAAGATAAATAATATTAGGATACCGCGTTGGTATTTTTGTGATAGTGATAAGAGCGCAAGTAACGAAAACTTAGAACTTCACGTATTTTGCGACGCGTCGCCGAGTGCCTACGCGACGGTCGCTTACTGGCGCAAGGAAATGAGCAATGGACATATTATTGTATCGTTTATCGCTAGTAAATCTAAAGTCACACCTACGAAATCGGTTTCGGTGCCGCGACTGGAACTACAGGGTGCTCTATTAGGATGCAAATTGGCAAATAGTATTAAAACAGAACATCGCATAAAACCAACTTCAGTATACTATTGGACGGATTCAACTACTGTTTTACACTGGATCAGAAATAATTGTAGAACATATAAAGTTTTTATCGCTAATCGTCTCGGAGAAATTGACGAACTAAGTAGGGCGGACGAGTGGCACTATGTGCCGACTGACGTCAACGTGGCAGATTTAGGAACTAAAAGTACCGACTACGTGCTTAGCAGCAACTCATCGTGGTTTACCGGTCCGTCATTTTTACATCAATTACGCTCTTGTTGGCCTCAAGAACCTGAAAATAAAATAAAAATTAACGAAGAATTATTAGAAAAGATTAATATAGTAAATGAATATAACAATGTTATCGACTTACCTGTACCGGAGCCAACTCGCTTCTCCAGTTGGTTGCGATTGCTTCGAACTGCTGGAACTGTATTGTTGTTCATAGATAAATGCAAGAAAATAAAAACAAATGGACTTACCGATGAGTTGATAAAACGAGCTGAAACATTATTGCTTCAGCACTCACAAGCAACTGCTTTCTTCAGTGACATCTTGTTGTTGAAACAAAATAAAGAAATAAAACGTGATAGTAAACTACGCACTTTGACACCCATATTGGATGATAATGGACTACTACGTATTGGCGGAAGAATTGGAGCAGCTAAGGGTGTAGCGATGGACACAAAATCACCTGTGATTCTGGATGGACATGACCACGTGGCTCGACTCATTGTCAAGTATTATCACATCCGCGCTGGGCACGGATGCAACGAGTTGGTGGTCATGTTACGTCTACGTCCTACGGTACGTACAGTTGCGACCCAGTGCTTGTTCTGTCGCATCAGGAAAGCTAACCCAAAGCCTCCAAGATTGGGTGACCTGCCTGAGGGTAGACTTACACTTCACCAAAGACCGTTTACCGTTACCGGAGTCGACTTATTTGGACCAATAGAGGTCACAGTTGGAAGATCAAGACCAAAACGTTACGGTGTCTTGTTCACGTGCCTGACAGTACGCGCCGTGCATATTGAGGTCGTGCCGTCTCTCACTGCAGATTCCTTAATTATGTCTTTACGCAGAATGGCTGCTCGTAGAGGCTGGCCAAAGAAGATTTATTCTGACAACGGCACGAATATGCGCGGCGCAGAAGTTGAACTAAAGAAAGCTTACGACGCCGTAGACAAAAGTACTGTCATGAACGAAGCTCTAAACAGTGGTGTTTCTTGGAGCTTCATTCCGCCAGCTAGCCCGCACATGGGAGGATCTTGGGAGCGGCTCGTGCGCAGTGTTAAAACCAGCCTTAGGGTGGTCCTGAAGGAGAGAGCTCCGCACGAAGAGACTCTGATTACTCTTCTAGCTGAAGTGGAAAATATGAGCAACAGCCGGCCCCTCGGTCATGTTTCCGTGGACCCTCGAGACGACGAGACATTGACGCCGAATCACTTCCTCATTGGTTCGTCGTCTAATTTACCTAGCGCAGGAGTGTTTACGGACAAAGATCTATGTCTACGAAAACAATGGCGTGTTTCCCAGCGCCTAGCTGACCATTTTTGGGCCAGATGGGTGAAGGAGGTGCTCCCCGATCTAGTGCCGCGCCGAAAATGGACAGACGAAGGTGCACAATTGAAGATCGGTGATATGGTAGTAATGGTTGACCCTAACTCCCCCCGTAACTGCTGGCCTAAAGGTATCGTACAATCCGTGTACCCCGGCGCTGACGGACGTGTAAGGGTTGTCGACGTTAGGACTAAAAATGGCATACTTAAACGTCCTGCCGTCAGGTTGGCAACATTTTAAATTTTATTTGTGTAATGTTTTAATTTAGGTTATCGTTTTGAGTGTCGTGTCGACACTGAGGGGGAGAATGTTAAGTACGGAACTGTATTATTGTATTGTCTGTGGTACGGGTAGATATTTTATTGGCAAACTTTATTACGCGCGCGATGCTCTCGCGTCCCCCGGGCCCCGCCCCTTTTTTTTTTAGTCTGCTTTGAACCACCGAAGTGTGCGCGCACAGCGCGCGCTCCGCGAACCGTTCGACAAGGCGTCGCCGCACAGTCTCAGTTACTAAATTATTGACTAAGCGAATGAACTGTCTACCCGACTAATCACGTACTGCGTGCTGTACGCAACAAAACCAATAACCATTTTTACCATATTTTATACCAGTAATTTAGCCGCATAGTTTATAGTTTACCATAATTCAACATTACATGTATCAGTCAAAGTGTTATAGTGTTTCAATATAGTTGTTTACCTTATAATACGAGACTTTAACTTTCGCCATTACCCTTTCATTATAAGAAAGGTGTGTTAGGTCACCATAGCACCAAACACTACTTTCTACAATTATGGAAGAAGGTGTAGATTTTATTTAATCCCAACTATGACAAATATGATAATGACCTACCTTTACATATTTTTTTAGATGTTATTTTGTACCCGCTTCACAACGTTGTCCTTTTTAACCCAAAGGTTGACTAGTAGAGAATGCCTTGTGGCATTAAGTCCGCCTATGTACCACTATTGTACATGAAGTTTAAATAAATAATTATAAACAGTTGTATCACAAAAGCATCCTTTAAAAATAAAATACACAAGTACCTCTTTTATACATTTTGTCAAGGTCTCATTGTAAAAAATATTTGTTAATATTGTATAGGTACAAAAAAGGAGCTACGTCTGCCAAGCCAACAAACTGCTTTGCAGTTTGGCAGAGGTAATATTTAAATTGTAATTTTTTTTTTCTGTGATAAGACATATGTCCATTTTTTGTTCATATCTATCTAGGACAACTAATATCCTCAGCGGACACCAAAGAGTACGTAACACTACTGGCGGACACAAAGAATAGGGAAATAAATTGAAGGGTTGCCAACTCGTGGAAAAGGTTCTGGTCACTTCGCGAAATCATAAAAAATAAGGACATACTTAACAAGGATAAACAAGGTTTGCATCCTACCTTGCTTAACATATGGCTGTCAAACATGGGCTCTATCAAAACAACTTTTAAACAAGATAATTGTTTGTCAGAATTTTCGAAAGAAGCGTACCTAATTGGGGTTAAGAGAAGAGACAGTAAGGCTGGATGAAATCAAATCCAGAACAAAACATGTAGAAAATGTGTATAAATGTCTAAAATGGAAATGGACAGGTCACGTGATACGAGAGAAAAATGAAAAATAGACGAGATTAATAACCGGACGGTATACAACAGATGGAAAAAGAAATAAAGGGCGTCGGACCACACGAAGGGAACACGAAATAAAAGGAGTAGCTGTTCCAGAATGGACAAGAATAGCAAAAGAGAGAGTTGAGTGGAAAGCTTTAGAGAAGGCTTTTGTCGAAAGACAAGCTAAACCTGTTGCCGATTAATTTAAAATAAATTTCAATTATTTTTTTAAGTTTTTATTTTTAAGGCATGCAACAAACATCGTAAAATTTTTAAATATATAAAAAGCAATAAAGGTTATTTTTTTTTATTTATTAAGGTAGGTAGGTACAATAAATTATCAGACTTGGGTTTAAATTTAATGTCACTACTTTTTGCTGTAGAAGAACTGCGCCGCGAGACTTGTGTTTTTTACATGTTGACTTTGATTTGGACTTTGTTTTTGATGGGATGACTGATTTTTCACAGGTGGTGTCCGTCCACTCACACACTTCTACCTGACTGGCTAAATTGCCACCTCATTGTATTGCCATGCGATCCAGATGATGCGAGGAACAAAACGCGCGTTCACCAACTATATAACATTTTTAATAAGAAGCATGACAGCGCCACCTATACTAAAATATATGAACTACTGTAGCGCGTCGCAGCGGTGGTTCGACATAGCAGCGAGTGCGCGCTACGAGCACGGTACAAGGTTGTTGCTACGGTTACGAACTAGTTCCAGTTTGTACCGATAGGTGGCGTTTTTAACAACAATCAAAAAGAATACTTTGTAGCTTTGTATCGCAATAAACTCACTGAAAAAAGGATATAGGTAAAATTCAAGGGATTGCCATAAAAAAGTTAGGAAAAGTCATCATCAGTAGAAAATATTAATTAATAACGTTACTTACCCCTACCTGGAAACTTATTTAAATGATGGCTCAGTATTGAGTACTGCTACTGAGTAGTAGTTTGGTATTCCTAAGGAGCCGCATTATCAATTTTAGACTTGAAGAGACTGAAAGCAAGAAAAAAATGTAAAATGCACAGTGTGCTGACCCTGGTTTGTCTGGACCAGGTAAGGCACACTGTGGCCATTTTAGAAAGGATTCCTTAAAAAGAAAATGATTACCCAATTGACCCATGATAAAATAAATAATGATGGTTAAGTTACCAATAACTTTTTTTACAAAAAAATACAACTGACTTCAAGATAAAAAACATTCAGACTTCAAGTCAAAAATAGCTTCAATTTTGGGAAGTCGGTGTTCCTGTTTTCGTATCTTCGTTTATTGACACCGATTTCCAAACTTTTTGTAATTTTCATTTTTTGGTGGTGGTAGATACATAATTGGTAAGACCTACAGTAAGGTACTTGTAATGCCCCAGGATAGATTACCCGAAAAACATGAAACTTGAACATAACCGGTGGAGTGAGAGTGTACCAGGGTAAAATGTACACATCTGCGTACCCTTTTAGAGCTGGCTTGATGTTATGTTATGAAATGGTGTAAACAAAAAGTCGTTTAATAAACAGACATGCGATTGCTGCAATCCCGAGAGATTTGCCGTCATTTATTGAAGAGTTCTGTTGTCCGAAGTCTCCGAAGTTCTTCATCAGATCATCACCAAATTTAAGCAAGACCAATTCAGGTACATACTTTCAAATTTTCAAAATCGGTCCTCAGTTGACAGAGAAATCGGTGGACATATAAAGAAAAAACCGGCCAAGTTCGAGTCGGACTCGCGCATCGAGGGTTCCGTACAAACCACAGCTTGAAGGTATTATAGACCTGAGTATTTGATATGAATTTCAATTTAATACCTCTACGCGTTCATGAGGAAAGGGGTAGTAAGTTTTAAATTATTAAAAATATTTTTATTATATGATGTAACTAAAAATTTACGGTTTTCGCAATTATTCCTTTATCTGTACTATAAGACGTTGCTTCATACCAAATTTCAAGATTCTGAGTTCACGAGAAGTACCCTGTAGGTTTTGATTCCATTGCGAGTGTCGAAAATTTGCGGAAATTTGCGGCATAAACGGCTGTATCTTTTGATTGCGTTTGCTTAGAAGTTTGATTTTTTCAAAGCTTTAAGGGACAGTAGAGTATTGGATATAAATTTCAGCTTGATACCTCCACGAGTTCTTGAGAAAAAGGGTTTTGACAGACAGACAGACGGACAACAAAGTGATCCTATAAGGGTTCCGTTTTTTCCCTTTCGAGGAACGGAACCCTAAAAAACTGCCGAACATAAAACCTCCTCCTTTTTGGAAAATATAAAAAATATACATTACATTACATCACTTATGTTTCTTGCCGACAGGCAAACTTGTTAGTTATCCTAGTTTCTGGGTACTACCTACTGCTTATTATTATCACGAATGTTGCTGAGGATGGATGGATGTTTGTTTGTTACTCTTTCTTTGATGATACGTTACAGTATGTTATATGGCTTATAGCATCAGACTAAAACATAGGCATTTATAAAGAAAGATATTGGGGCAAGAACTAATGTCACGTGGTTGGAACCGCGGCCGGTAGCTAGTAGGCTATATTCTTAAAGCAGCGTTTAAAGAAGTATATAATATAGGTGCACCTTGCGTATACGAGTACCTAGATAGTGCCATCCACGAAGTCCAGAAGTATCATCAGTATCACAGCGTAAGCATCACATCACAAACTAAGAGAATGAGAGTCATAGAAAATACACAATTTTACATACATTTACACTTTAAGGCACAAAAAAATTGGTAATGATTAGAAACTTGGAGTTTAGGCATCTTTAACTGTAAACCTTTAAAGACAGTTAGTTTTCGCTTTTCTTTTGTTTTGCGTAATTTTTTTGTTGAAAAGTTCATTATTTTTAACCAGGAAAATCATTTATAGCCAGAGGGCTTCTCAACACTCACACAACACAACTCACAACACAACTTTCACAACTCTTCTTTTCGTCTTAGTTAACAAGCCTAAACACGAGCTAGTTCCGGAACACTTGATATCAAGTGCTCCGGACCTAGGTCGTGTTTAGGCGGAGTTCCGGTGCCTACCTTCCGCCTTCATCACCAGATCGGTTCGATGGTATAATTTTCGATAAAATCATTTATTTTAATGTACTTTGATGAAAATAATTTAACTATGCAATGTATCTTACTAGCTGCCACCCGCGTGGTATTAGTACCTGCTTCTCCCAATCCTAACTTATATAATATTATAAATGAGAAAGTATCTTTTACCTTTTCACGCTTAAACCGCTGAACTGATTTAGATGAAATTTGGTATAGAGATAGTTTGAGACTTTTTTTTAAATCTTCGATAAATGCTCATGCATACTGCATAACCACGGGGAGATAGCGCAGTTATGTGGGACTCTAACCCACTAAAAAGGTGTTCTCCTGTGCCGCTTATGGCGGGAATACGAGCACGCGTTAGCACTCAACACGAACCCGCCACGGCTGTCCGTCACCAGACTCTCTTCTGGCGAGTACCCCCCATCACCGGCGCACCAGCATATATTGCACGCCGTGACCACCCCAGGGACCAAACCTAAAAACCTTCATACAAACCTTCAAACAATTTTTTTTAATTCTTCACCCTAAGGTACTCTTGCGCAATTCCTTCTTCTACCGCTCATACAATATGCGGTTGTCTGTTTTTAGATGCAACGAAGGGAGTCCTTAATAAACTCGAGCGTCTGCAGAACTTATGCATCCGCTTCATTTTTGGCCTGCGCAAATACGACCATGTGTAGGAATTTCGGCAAGGATTGAAGTGGCTGCCGATTCGGCGTCGTCGAGATACCCATATCCTATCCCTTCTCTATACTATCCTGCACAATCCTAATTCTCCTCAATACCTTCGTGAACGCTTTGAGTACCTTGTCCCGATGGGTAAACCCTGTCGCACTGCCGCTTCACTTCTCCTTCGCCCTCCACTACATACTTCCAGTCGCTATGATGGCTCTTTCTCTGCTACTGCAGTGCGTCTCTGGAACTCTCTCCCACACTCCCTACGCGATAGCCCTTCTCTGGGGGCCTTCAAGAGGAAAATTAAAGATAATTTAATTGATTTATTCTTAATCGTCCTTGCGCAATGACATAATATTAGTATGTATATATAAATATGTATTTTATGTAAGTATATTTTATTTTATTCGTCTTATGTTATTTTGAAATTGTACACTGGATCCTGCCCTCTGTAATGTTATCTCTCTCTGTCACCCTAGGCTAGGGTTTGCTGTAAGAGAACTCGACATTGAGTTAAGCTCGCTTTTTTACATGTACTTTATTATCACACTGTATGTAATGTTGTTTTTGGTGTACCATAAAGAATTAAGAAAATTTGTGAGGATGAATGTATGGATGGATGTTTGTTACTCTTACGCGCAAAAACTATTGAACGAATTTTTATGAAACTTTCAGAAATATAGCTTATACATCAGAATAACTATTAGGCTATAATGTATAAAGATACTAGCTTCTGCCCGCCGCTCCGCCCGCGTGAAAAATCTTTTATCATCCCAAGGGAACGCACTATCGGGATAAATACTACTTTATGTCCTTCCCTTGCTTGACGTATATAGATGAAATTTGGAAGGGAGGTTCCTCAAGTGACGAGAGTGCGTACTAAGAAAGGATATTTGGAAATTCTACCCCTAAGGGAGTAAAAAGGGGTTTGAAGGTTTGTATGAAATTTCTACAGTTTGTTAGTTGGACACGTGAGATTTTAGATTTACGCTGTTGGTTGACAAAATAATTTATGTATTAATTGGTTTTTGGAAATTCCGCCCCTAAGGGTACCCCTTTAGTGGTGAAAAACGGGGAGTAAAAACGGGTAGTAAAAACCAACAAACGGGGAGTAAAAACGGGGTTGAGAGTTTGCATGAAATTTCCATAGTTTGTAAGTTGGACACCTGATCTTTTAGATCAACCAAGACTATAAACTCTTGGTTGATAAAAATAAATCACATATTTATTGGTTTTCGGAAATTCCACCCCTAAGCAGATGAAAAGGTGTAAATTTGTTGGGCTTATATATTTGAAACTTGGCATAAATACTAACGTATAGGTTTTCATTATTAGTTTTCAAAACTATTCTTAAAAGACGATTCAGGCGGTGCTAAAGATTTTTGAAGAATTTTAATGCACAGGGCTTCTTTTTAAGGTTTTTTTTTTAGAAGGGATTTTTGGTAATTCAATCTTTAAGGGGTGAACTAAAAAGTCATCTGTAGGATAAAAAAAACGGATTACGCAGACGAAGTTGCGGGCGAAGTGCTAGTGGCATATAGCTTCTGGTACAAAACTTTAAGATATCAGCAAGTGACCATATTAACCGATTGACCATAATGGGTGACAAATGTTCAACAAAAACAGTGCTCTTTGCACTGTTTTTGTTGAACATAACTAATGTCAGGCATAAAGTAAATAAGATATTTACTTTATCCCCGACATTGGTTTCAAATAATCCGCCTCAGCTCGTGAACATTAATTTATAGCATTAGTATCTACACGACAGAACAAACAATAACGGCGTTCTGCCCTCTTTGGAACTACTCTACTATGAATCAGTTGCGCGGGCTCGGATGGGTGGCGCGTGCGCCGTGACCGATGCGAGGCGGCCCTCGATGAAGACGTCATAAAATAATGACAGTATAACTTTTCACGAGATCATTCTCTCGGCCGACAACCCTCTGCGAATGTGTCCTCACAGCGCTCTGCACGGCACCCAACGAGCGACTTTAATCTGTGTCCTTTGTGGTCGAGATTAGGTCGCGCGGCGCTTCGAGGGGGAGTCGCTCCACCGCCGCCGCCGCCGGACAGGGTTGTCAAAGCGTACTGTAATAAATATAGCCGCGCTTTCACTTACGAGAGGAGAATGCAGTTTAATGATCTGTGCGTAATGCCCTTGAAACATAACTTCCGCAATGTTTTGTTGTCGTAAAAAAGTCGCCGGATCATCCGTCGCTCGTTCGTCGGTCGCGTGACTCGGATTGCTGTTTTCCGTTCGGGATCTCCTAATGTTTGTATTATGTGAGCTTTTTTATCAAACTGTTATGGGAACGCTTCGGAATCGCGATAGCTGAATTTAAACGAACTGCGATGTAAGCGATACCATTTTTTACCGTTGCTACGTTCAAACACGTAACATTAATGACATCTATTTTTTGACAAACATAGCAAACGGCTCGGTAGACTGTCTACTCAGCTAAATACTTCTTCGCACTAACCAAGGCACGGCGCGCGGCGTCTGCAGGCACCATGCGCATCAACAAACTATATATCTTTCAATATCTTACCAACACAATTGGAAGTCGACCTCTTTTGTACCGGCACCAGCGCACATCAAATTTTAGCAGACAATATTTTGGCGGCAGTCTGGAATGAGTGCAAAATAGTTTTTGTAATAAACATTTGTAACAGTTCTGCTTCATATTTGTATTCGTTAGATGTTGCACGACTCGACATTTTCAATCTCTTTATTTTAATTTCTACTTAATGTCATCATTTTGTTCTATGTATGGCTGTACTATACGACATGTCAACGTAAATTATTATTTGTAACGCGATGCGGATGAGGATGCTTACAATTAGGCATTTTTCTTACCTACTTTTTCATTATTTTATTAATCTGTAAGCTTTCCTAAAAATAAATAATACTAAATAAATAAAACAAAGTTTTACTAACGTATTTGAGTTCAGTTTCTAGTTGCCCACCCATTTACCTACTGCATGAAAATAATTACGATAAAAAAAATACATTTGCGATCTGTATAACTCACTACACTCACACAGTACTGAAAGTACATAAGCGGTTCAGTAACGAAAAAAACGTAGCAGTGCGCAGCGGTCTACTACATTACTATGCTATGTTTACAAGCAAATTACGTAAACTGCAGACGGTGGCGGTGGATCGAAAAAAAACAACTTATTACATTCAAATTGGTGAAACCTATTCGATGTTAGGATATGAAATGTCTATTTTTAACCGACTTACCAAAAAGGAGGAGGTTCTATGTTCGACTTCGAGTTTTTTTTTAACCGACTTCGCAAAAAGAAGGAGGTTATCAATTCGACTGTTTTTTTTTTTTGTATGTTTGTTACCTCAGAACTTTTTATTGGGCGAACCGATTTTCATGATTCTTTTTTCATTTGAAAGCGGGTGCTTGTCATGTGGTCCCATTTAATTTTCATCAAGATCTGATGAAGAACTTCGGAGAAATACATCAGAACTCTTCAATAAATGACGGCAAATCACTCTGGATAGATCCAATCGCATGTCTGTTTAGGTATTGTTTACACCATTTCATAACATAACATCACACTGGTACGCTCTTAAGGGTTACGCAGGTGTGAACAGTTCACCCTGGTAAAGTCTCATTGCACCGGTTTCGTTTAAGTTTCATGTTATTGGGTTAATCTATTCTATCTATTAGCTTCACTTTGGGCACTAAACGGGTAGGTACTGTAGCGTAAAAAAGAAAATTGTCACTACATGTGTCACGTTTAATTTTGACGAATAAAAGATAAAATAAAAACAAACATTGTTCAACATAAAAAATATACAAAGAAAAAAGGAATGGCGACGAAAAGGAAGACTATCGGTAAAGTTGGGAAATGGATTGTCTAGAATAAAATTTGTAATTTTGGAAAATAATGCCTATAGGAGAGAAGGGGTTGCAACCGCTATCCGGCCCTAGGCGCGATTAAAATATAACCGTGCATAAATGTAAAATTAAAAACGGTTCATTTCACGACCTTTTGACACGAATAGGTGATACATATAAAAAACTATTCAATAAATACTTCGCTATTGCTACAAATTATAAAAAGTGAATAGGAACAAAATTTTGGGATCACTTGACGCGGAGCGATGTCACGACGTCCTCCCGGGGTCTTCACTCGTATATTATGGAGTCACCCCCGCAAGCACACGCTTCCCGAACTCAGTCGGTGTTGAAATAACTCGGAACATCAGTCCACAGCTTGTTATATATTCCAAGAACCGATTCTGAGCGAATCGGTTCTTTGTAACAGACGGCCTTATGCGCCGGTAACTCGGAAACAAATTAAATTCCTGGTGAACAATTGACACTCTCAGAAAGAAATGTCCAATAATGCTGCAGAACTAAATGCAACATATTGGTTTGCATGGACGCAATGCGATACAAATCCAACGATTTGCACTTGAAATTTTCTTAAAAAAAATACTAAACGTGTTACTTCCAAGTAGATACGTCGCCAATTCACCAGAAAAATTTTCTCTGTCATCCAATGGAATGATCAAACTTCTAAGTTTGAACCGAAATAAGAAAAAATTAGAAATGAGGTCGACTTACACGAACGGAATAGTTTTTATTCAGCCGAATCAATAGGCAGCGTGATAATGCTGCAATACCCCCTTTCTAAGAAAAAAAAGGACGAAAGTACGAGTGAGAAGAAAGATAAAGCTGGAACAGGCAATGACAACAGCAGGAATCATTTCTGAATCAAACGATATCGAAATGCGAAAGATACTGAATAAACACGGTGGCCACCACATCTAAACGTTATCCGCGCGAACTCGCGATATCTCGATTACATCTATGGAGAATATGAAAGAAAATAACAAACTCATAAATCTAAATATATATTGTTCAATTAGAGACAAACACCAACAACTACCACATCCTAACAACTATGAAGAACAACCAGGGAACTATACATCTAAGTAAAGCTAGCCTAACTTAACATAAGACTTAACTATTACCTAACAACAATAAGAAAAAACCCGGGGATCCCCAAAAAATAAATAACGTCAACACGTAAAGTCCAACCTTAGTTATAGAAACGAAAGACAAGTTGGACAAAAAACAAAAAAACAAGTTTGAGAAAGAAAACTTAAGTCAATTAAGTCAAAGAAGAATTCAAGACAAAAAAACTCAAATCAGAGAACTCAAGTCAGAAAACTCAAGTTTAAATTCAAATTAAATGTAGAATGACACACCATTTGTGTTAAACTAAAAGAAATAAAATAACCTGAGAACACAGGTTGACACAACACAGAAATAAATAGATGTCATTATTAACAGATAATTCATGAAGTTTTTAACATAATCAAAAACTTATGCAAAGAAATATTCCCATAAACCAAAGAGGAAAAAGGTTTAGAAAGCAAATGTTAATGTTAAAATGGGACAAAGAGAATTCAATCAAATTTATTTTAAGATATCTTTGATATGATATTGTCCGGAGTGGACTGAATCACAATCCTGGAGCAAATATGTGGTCCTAGAAATGACTCTTATTACACGGCACTTAATAAAACGTGGAGCAAGCTTTCCAGAAAAAAAATCATTTCCAGAAGACTTGGAAAAGTTCTTTCTCCATACAGTATCACCAATATTCAGAGTGATAGCTGATCGATTAGAATTATATGCACGAGAGTTACGGAGGAAAGCTAAAGAAAGATTATCAGCTACCTTTGCATAAACTTCGCTGAGAGAGGATAGGTTTGAAGCATGACGAGCCCGACTGTCTGCCAAATTAGAGCTTCGAGTCTGACTATCTACACGACTGCTATCCATAAGGACCTCTCTACCAAACATAAGAAAGTTAGGCGTAAAGCCAGTAGCTAGATTAACACAAGAATTGAGGTAAAGCTTAACTTTAGGTAACATTTTAGCCCAACTTCTTTGGTTTTCACCAACCAAAATACCTAAACACGTAATAACACTTTGGTTGTATCGCTCAACCGTATTTGCTTGGGGTGTATAATATGGCGTAAAAGTAGGTGATTGAATATGAAAAGATCTGAGAAAATTAAGGAATTGATTACTACGAAAAACTGTAGCGTTGTCGCAAAGAATAGTACGCGGAACCCCAAAATTAAAGAAAATTTCAGACTCTAACGCTTTTATAACAGAAAGAGCGTCAATCCTTTTCAGAGAAACTAGCCAAACATATTTGGAAAAAACATCTACCATAGAAAGGATATATTTATAACCATAATAAGCACAGGGCAACGGACCAATTATATCGATAGAAATCATCTGTAAGGGCAAGGAAACCTCTTTAGGGTAGCACATCTGACCGCGAGGTTGCGTGTTCGAGATTTTATAGGCTTTACAAACCTCACATTGACTTAACGTCGAAGTAACGTCACGGAACATATTTGGCCAGTAGAACAACTCCCTAAGCTTTAGATACGTTTTAGTAACACCGGGATGTATCGAAGGAAAACTATTGTGAATTTCCCAAATAGCGTCTGGAACCTTTTCAGCTGGTAACACCACGTGCCATGGTTCAGAAGATAAAGGACTAGTAACAGGCATGCGTCTCATAAGGATACCGTTATTTATAGCGTATGCTGGGAACATTTGTGGCGTGTCTCGAGCACCTATATACACCTTCTTATACCAACGGTCATTAGTATGTTCAGGACCCTGGTCAAACGACACAGGATTAGCATAGATCCTGGATAGAACATCGGGGACTATATGTTGCGAACCTTTACGATGCACAATATCAAAAGTATATTGGGAGATAATAGTAGCCCAACGAGCTAAACGACCAGATGGGTTGTTAAGAGTGAGGAGCCACTTAAGGGCCATATGGTCTGTTATGACTGAAAACTTCATCCCATCTAAATAACATCGAAAATGTTTAATCGAATCCAAAACTGACAAGAGTTCACGTTCTGTAGTACTATAATTGCGTTCAGTTTGAGTGAATAAACGCGAATAATAGGCGATTGGGTGCTCAACATCGTCTATCTTTTGTGTCAGTACCGAACCAAGACCAACAGCTGATGCATCACACTGCAGGATGAACGGCTTGGAGAAATCAGGACATGCCATAACAGGCGTATCGATTAGCGCTTGTTTCAACTTAGTGAAAGCCTGATCGGCTGCATCATTCCAACTTATTGGATCATTACCCTTTCTCTTACCGATAAGGGCAGTAAGCGGAGCAATTATAGAAGAAAACCCTTTAACGAAACGCCTATAATAGGAACACATACCAATGAAACCGCGTAATGACTTAGCTGAAGTGGGAGTAGGATAATCTTTAATAGCATCAAGTTTGCCGGGATCGGTTTGAAGTCCCTTTTCATTAACTATATAACCCAAATATTTTAGTTCGCTTTTGCAAAACTCGCATTTTTTCAAATTTATAGATAAGCCTGCTTCTTTAAGTCGAGCAAGCACCTTCCTGAGCAGCGCCATATGACCAAAGAAATCTTTAGATACGATTATCAAGTCGTCGACGTACCCAAAAATACAGTCGTCACTGGTAGAAGTAAACTCGAAATTAACGATCATATCAGTAAGGCGTTGCATCTCCGAAGCAGCGTTCGTTAGACCAAAAGGCATCCTAACAAACTCAAAGAGACCACGTTGTGGGACAATAAATGCTGTTTTCTCACAACTTTCTCTATCAGCAAGTGGAATTTGCCAGAAAGCACTTCTAAAATCCAATGAGCTAATATATCTAGCACCACGAAGGTTGTCGAGGATATCGTGAATACGGGGAAGAGGATAAGAATCTCTGATTGTCACACTATTCAGTTTTCTACTGTCGACACAAAACCGAACAGAACCATCCTTTTTTGTCACCATTACCACAGGACTAGCCCATGGAGAACGAGAAGGACGAATAACACCCATATCTAACATTTTGTCAATCTCTTCATTGAGAATCTTCAACTTGACTGGGGATAAGGGATAATATCTTTGACGGATAGGGTATCCCGTAGTATTAATTTTATGGGACAACCAAGATGTCTTTCCAAGACCAACTTTTTCCGAAGAGATAACTTCATACTCCTTAATAACTTGTTGAAGACAAGACTCTTGATCCGGCGATAGGATGTTACGAGGATGAATATAACGAACCTCACTAACAGAGGAAACTTGAGGGGGAGAGTGCTGAACAGAAGGGATAAACATATTACCATCAATATTTTTATCGAAAGCCTGACTAAAAATAGACGTCAAACCGAATTTATTCCAAAATTCGATACCTAAAATAACAGAAGATGACATCGAACTTGCCACTAAAAACTCATGAATAAAAGTTGTTCCGTTAAATTTAACTGGAAGATGTACAGAACCAAGAATATCAATCGGTGAATTATTAGCCGATATAACACGGGGACAAGCGTCTTTTGATGTCAAAGAAATACCAAGTTGCTGAATAAAATTATCGTTAACAAGCGAAATCTGAGCACCAGTGTCAAGCAATGCTTTAACAACTCTACCACATAATAATACCTCTATAAACGGTCGGTTATCAAATGAATCTGTAGTAAACACTGGGGATACTGTACGAAAAGAAGCGTATCGCCAGTGGTCTATGCATTTTTTGGATTACATTTCGGACATTCTCTAAAATTTGTAGCGTAAAAAAGAAAATTGTCACTACATGTGTCACGTTTAATTTTGACGAATAAAAGATAAAATAAAAACAAACATTGTTCAACATAAAAAATATACAAAGAAAAAAGGAATGGCGACGAAAAGGAAGACTATCGGTAAAGTTGGGAAATGGATTGTCTAGAATAAAATTTGTAATTTTGGAAAATAATGCCTATAGGAGAGAAGGGGTTGCAACCGCTATCCGGCCCTAGGCGCGATTAAAATATAACCGTGCATAAATGTAAAATTAAAAACGGTTCATTTCACGACCTTTTGACACGAATAGGTGATACATATAAAAAACTATTCAATAAATACTTCGCTATTGCTACAAATTATAAAAAGTGAATAGGAACAAAATTTTGGGATCACTTGACGCGGAGCGATGTCACGACGTCCTCCCGGGGTCTTCACTCGTATATTATGGAGTCACCCCCGCAAGCACACGCTTCCCGAACTCAGTCGGTGTTGAAATAACTCGGAACATCAGTCCACAGCTTGTTATATATTCCAAGAACCGATTCTGAGCGAATCGGTTCTTTGTAACAGACGGCCTTATGCGCCGGTAACTCGGAAACAAATTAAATTCCTGGTGAACAATTGACACTCTCAGAAAGAAATGTCCAATAATGCTGCAGAACTAAATGCAACATATTGGTTTGCATGGACGCAATGCGATACAAATCCAACGATTTGCACTTGAAATTTTCTTAAAAAAAATACTAAACGTGTTACTTCCAAGTAGATACGTCGCCAATTCACCAGAAAAATTTTCTCTGTCATCCAATGGAATGATCAAACTTCTAAGTTTGAACCGAAATAAGAAAAAATTAGAAATGAGGTCGACTTACACGAACGGAATAGTTTTTATTCAGCCGAATCAATAGGCAGCGTGATAATGCTGCAATACCCCCTTTCTAAGAAAAAAAAGGACGATTGAATCCTAGCGAAAAATAAGCACGGCATGAACAGCTGGACAAAAATAATCCAGCAACCAGCAGTCAGCGAACGCCAAGCTAGTAAACAAAGATCTAGGCTAAATAAGGAGTAAAAATCAGGAAACCTATCGTTATATTTGCTGCCATAAGTGGATAAAATAAAAGACGGTTATGTGTACTATAGTTCACAAAATTAAATTCCATTAAAAAACATTACATTTCATGAAAAAAATATGTCAAGGAAAATAACAGCTTCACAGATCTGTACTGGTGGTATAAATCCTAGAATACCTTCCTTGAATGGAAGAATATCAGCGTCCTGAAACAAATAAGCTTAAGAATCATTAGCTCCCAGAGGGAGTGACCATCCTCAATAAAGCAAAAAAAATAAATTATGTCGAATCATTTAAATTTCAAAGTTATTAGGTAAAAACACTTACTTTAGTTGTTCGGGCGCCAATTTGTAGCGTAAAAAAGAAAATTGTCACTACATGTGTCACGTTTAATTTTGACGAATAAAAGATAAAATAAAAACAAACATTGTTCAACATAAAAAATATACAATAATATAATACTCCTATAGGAGAGAAGGGGTTGCAACCCCTTCTCTCCTATAGGCATTATTTTCCAAAATTACAAATTTTATTCTAGACAATCCATTTCCCAACTTTACCGATAGTCTTCCTTTACGTCGCCATTCCTTTTTTCTTTGTATATTTTTTATGTTGAACAATGTTTGTTTTTATTTTATCTTTTATTCGTCAAAATTAAACGTGACACATGTAGTGACAATTTTTTTTTTTTTTACGCTACAGTACCTAGCCTATAGAACTGGTCCATTATGTACCACAACTAAAAAGTGAAAAATAAAAATCTTTTTTACAAAAATTACAACCGACTTCTAAACAAAAACACTACAAAGTAAAAAATAACTTCAATTTCGGAAGTCGGTGCCAAAAAACGTAGAAACGAAAACATAAACACCGACTTCCGAAATTGAAGTTATTTTTTACTTTGTAGTGTTTTTGTTTATTTTTTGTATGTTCACCGATATCTCCGTCAATTGTGGACCGATTTTGAAAATTCTTTTTTTTGTTTGTTAGAGTATGTTTCGAAATTGGTCCCATTTTAATTTGGTGAAGATCTGATGAAGAACTTCGGAGATATACAGAAAAACTCTTCAGTAAATAAAGGCAAATCTCTCGGGATTTCATCAATCGCATGTCTGTTTATTGTTTATACCATTTCATAACATAACATCACGCCAGTACGCTCTATGAAAGTGGACACTTTCATAGAGCGTACTGGCGTGATGTTATTAGGTGAACTGTACACATCTGCGTACCCCTTACGCAGATGTGTACAGTTCACCTTGGACACTTTCATTTCACCGGTTACGATCAAGTTTCATGGCATTCGGGTAATATATTCTGGCATTATAAGTACCTCACTAAAGGCAAGTTGCTTAATAGGTACAAATAAAAAGAGAAAAATAAAAAACCTTTTTTACAAAAAAAAATACTACCGACTTCCAACTAAAAACACTACAAAGTGAAAAATAACTTTCTTTTTCGAATAACTTTCTTAGTCGGTGTCCATAACGAAAAAAAACACCGACTAAAAAAGTTTTTTTTATACTTATTAAAAATAACTTAACGCTAATATCCAATTTTACTGCGTCGGCGGCTCGTGGCTGGATTGAAGTCATCAGTGCAGTTTCTATGCGCTTGACGTAAACACGAAGGAATTTGCATGTCAGAGCTATCTGTTCGGTGTCCGTTCTTAACCCATCCACCCGCAGGACAGTAACTATTGGCTCATTTTGAGGTAACATGTTGCTAAGCATTCATCTCTTTTCCTGGTTTTTCTGGTTACATCTTATCATTATTATGTATGTATCTTAAGAGTTTGTTACTTCTTGTTGTCGTGTGCTCTAAGGTTCCAGCATTTGTATCTGCGGCTTATAACCAACATGATAAGTATGGTTACGTATAGTTCAGTGATGTAGAATGGTATGGTTGTATGATATAAGACAACAGGAGGAGTTTTGTCAATCTGGATAGGGCTTTCCATTTTTTTCCGATTCCGGAAGAGACATCATTTTCATTAATTGAATGTCCAATACTTGAAACCGTTACTAAGGAGTGTGGTGACGGGCGCTACATGCCTGCTCTCATCCTAGCACAAGATCCGTTGAAATGAGTACAAACAAGTGGAAAGTTTTAACTGAACAATTTATGCAGCCCTTATGTTCACGTAGCTGCCAAGGTTTCTATTAGTCGTCCGTCGCCGGCGAGGAGAGTTAGGCTGAGCGGCTGGTCGTGGTCGCGGTGCGCCGCGCCGGTGTGCCGGTGCCAGGGACTCGGACTGAATGAACTCCATGTGTTAATTGTACTTCACCAATAAGGACCTCGACCTCTATTATCTGAGACCGATCGTACGTTTTTACATTCGTTAAGTTATTCTTAGCGACGATAATTAATAAGTGGTCGGTGCGTGAGGCGCATGCGGACAGTCTGCCGAGTGCCGAGTGCTGCAAGAAGTGACGGAGTGCTAATTAATTACTGCCGCCATGATGAGCGTCGGGAGATCATACAGTACGTACAGCAGGACGCGAGGAGAGCGCCTGCGGACCAGACGACGCTAAAAACTCGGCTCCGACCAATTTATTAGAGCGGCCCATACATATGTATGTATAGTTGTGACCCGGCGACGCTGAAAAACTCCAGCTAATGAAATCGATTGAATTATACATTAGAGTAGGGGCCATTTTGGGAATTACTCGGGGCCACGGCCGGCAAAAAGCTCGCGCGCGATGCTCTCCAAGACTCAGCAATTTTGTGATTGCTGCCGATATCGATATCAGCGAGTTAGTTGGTCTAACATCACAATGTTAGCGCTGCATCACAGTTTTTTGTTACACCACAATACAAATAAACATTCACGTTCTCCATGTATGCCGTTCTTTATCTAAGACTTATCAGTCGTGTGTTAGTACGACACAGGCGACACGAGCGTGCCGCATTACTTTACTTTGCGTTTCAAGTAAGTACAACTTTCAATATTTGCCTCTCTTCAGCTCTATAAGTGCTTGGTACTTTTTGTGTCTTTCTTTTATTTATTGCATAAAATATAATATTGTATGTAATGGGGACATTTTTCTCCCAGTATTTGGTGTTTAGGTACACGTGTCTGTTTTGTTGGTTCTGGAACAGCACGTCTATGTGCTTGTGCTTTGTTGCGCCCGCGCCAGTTGCGTGCGTACCAACGTCACGGCTTGCGTCTCTCGCGCCGGTAGGTACCCACAAATAGGGCACGTAGCGGGTGCCTGAAGGACTCGCCTCATGCCTATGGAACATATGGATTATTCTGGAAAATCTCCGGGCGCTGTCACTCAATTCTAATGCATGGTAATGTGTCACGTTGGTCCACGTGACGCCAACACGCGTCAGTTTTTATTGACACCTGGCACCGCCGCGCACCGGTCATACGTACTGCCTACGAGTAATGTGTGTATAATCTTGTTGACACTCTCACAAATCGGTACCGATCTATTTTTACCTAGTTTTAATGTGTTGACAACTGAATAGGCAGAAAGACTATGAATCAAAGGGCTAGAAAGTTCTTAATATTTCTTTTGTTATGGCTATTGGGTATGCTGGGTGAGTAGGTAAAGGTTTGGCAGCTTATTAAAAGCAATCCCCATCGGAGGCTAAGCCACAGTAGCCGAGGTCCAGGTTAGTCTGTGGATGGGTGGCCATCCTTTTAATACCAAGATCGCTCTAGCCGTGTCTCTTTGTAGATCCGTGAAAGTCGGCAGCGAGTCTTAACGAGGGCTACCGTCTTGCCCAGTAGCTGGGTTATGGAGGTCAGATGGGTAGGCATCGCTCCTAGTGAAAGCCAGTAATCAGCAGTATGCAGTTAACCTAGATGCCGCTCTTCCCACAACACATAAATATGATCATGGGTTAGGGTTGAAAATTTCTTCCTCGTTTAACTCCTTGAGTGCCCGACACGTGGATCCATGTGAGACAATGATTGTTTAAGTATTGTTTCGGTATTTACGGATTTTAGCCAGCTAAGCGATATATTTATACATAGGTTTGTTTTTACATAACTGCAAGTAGATTAATGTTTTTTGAGCAATATAGCCTACGTACATAAATATCATAATAGATTCCAAGAAATGAGGTATCATTGAAATCGTCTTGACACCATGACTGACCATCACTGTTATTGATTATTACAAATGCGAAAGTGACCGTGAGTGTCTCTAAGTAACAAACTACTGGACATAGGACTTTTATCTCGGGACTATGTTCCTTTGAGATTATTTTGAAAAGGTCATGTGACCTATATAAATAATGGGCCCAAGAGACAATTCCAAAAACATCACCACGCAAAATGTAAAAAAAAAGACAAGCCTTTTTCAAAACATCTAAAAAGTATCGTCAAGTCTACGATTTAACAAAAATTCAACCAAGACCAACTGTATGAGATTGCTTGAAAAGTGACTTGTTTGGAACTTTTTCTATTTTTATATCCACTAAGCACTAAGTACTGCTATTAGAGATTTTGAGATATTTTTTTTGTTAATTTTGTTATTAGAGTCAGACATTATGTTATTGAGGAAGTAATATCAACATAGGTACTCGTAGGTACTTCAAGTTACTAATCGATGAAACGATAATAGGTATGTTTTATTTGCTTTCAGATGCTAAGCCTAATAAAAACTACTACAAATAAGTTCGCGAACAAAAGCTAGTGAAAATATCGTGTGTGCTTCGATAAACAAGTATTGTTGTATTTGTGGTGCAGGGCTGGCGCGCGGCGGCGGCGGCGGCGGCGGCGGCGGATGTAGGGAGGCACTCGGCAACGTGGCACTGAAGTTAAAGAAATCCTGAAAAGGGGTCATTAAACTTGTCGTTAAGAACTACTTTTAGAATCTGATCAAACCTAACATCACGAAAAAAAAAACAATTGCTCCTTAGATTTCTGTTAGCGAATTATTTGCCACCACTCCACAAGTCTAACATTTTATTGTTCGTTTTTTTTTGCAAAGGCATGTCCTGTCTCTCGATCAAAACCTCTCTGGTCATGTTTGTCCCGCAAAAATGATCAGATCATCACACCACCTCCGCCGCGGTTAGCCTCGACTTCCTCCCTAAGGCGTCCAGCCAGTTACGAACTTACGACTGATTCAGAAATCCAATAAATCTAGTTAGGGATAAAACGATTCTTAGAGTTAAACTTGAATTAATTTGTCTGTTGTCCCTGCTTGCGTGACCGCTAATGTTGAACTAAAACTCGAGCATATGTTGCCATATAGATATCTTCTAGACAAGCGAGCTTCATCGTCGACCACATCATCGCTTAATATAAGGTGCGAGTCTACGACGCGAGTCTATCAATAATAATGATAAGAAAACTATGTAATTAATCACGTGTGAAATCCGCGCTAGTTTTAATTTAAGTAATATAATGTGCCACTCGCGTTAGTCGAGCCCAAACAAGGCGCAGTTTGTTTTCTATTTGAAGTTAATTAAATTCAAAATGTTATTCTTGATTTTTTATTCATATATTGCACAACAATGTACTAAATCTACCAAAACAGAGTTACAGAAGACTCATCTCAATAGTTGACCTTGTTGGGGGTCAGTTTGTTATAAGTCTTGCAAATTGTCAAAGGACATTCTCTCTTCCATTGAGACAGCAGGGTGCGTAGCTGTTGTCCAAAACATGCAAGCTAAGTGCGCTGCCACGGACGTGGCTCTGCATAATGGACTGTCCTACCAGCGGCAGTGCAGCAGTGGTGCAACGCGCAGCAGCCCTGCGGCGGCATGCAGCGGCTCGGGGCGGCGCGGGAGTCGATGCGCGATATGCAAATGGCCGCTACCGTATTGACCGCGCTATTGTTCCGCCGCGTCTCTTTTATTTCGTGTAACGATGCGCCGCCGCTCATACGCATGTAACTTATGGCTCCCGAGCCACCCGGCCATCGAGCACCCGCACAATGAACGCCGACCGTTTTGTTCATATAACTCATGTTTTTATTTTAAATCCAAGGTATTGTCGATTGTTCACTCATACATTACGAAGGGATATTTTAACTTCAACGCTATCGACGTCCCTTTTGCGTTGGAGAGGTATCCGCACTCCGCTCACGATATTGTTATCTTCCAAGGCGGATGGCGGCTGTATAAGGCAGGTGAGTGTATGTACACCGGATAGTGGCCGGTGTGAGGGCGCGTGATGCAGTGTGTCTGCAGTGCGTGTGGAGCGTTATCTTAATTGGTGACCTTGTAATTTATAGTTAGTTAGGCAGTAACTACTTCCCCTGGCGCCCCTCCCCCGGCCGGAAGACAGATGTGGCGCAGCTTACTGACGCGCGCCAATGCTACGGAACTAGCCAGAGATGATGATACTGCTAATCTTGCACTGTGAAAGAGAGACAAGTTAGTTCGCAATGTTATGAGTTACACCAATGTCAACCCCATTTCAAGTCCAGGCTTCACACATATCACGCGTAAGCGATAAGGCCACCCGTTGTATGTATTTTAGTTTTAAGTTTCCTTTTCTATGTTTTAACTTGGTGTACCTACAATAAAGCATATATAAATAAATAAATATATAAGTGAGAAATCACTTGGAAACCGGTTAACTTGAAGAGAATAAAACATCGATGCGTTCATTATAACTCTAAGTTTGCAGAATTCCAAGTCCTTTGTTATTAGTTTGCCCTGGTATCATATTCTTCTAATCTTACGAAAAGGGAAATAATATAATATTAATTCACTAGCACTACGCTACCTGCATCAACCTCCCGCAGCGCGCCGCCCGAGGAAGGCACCAGCCACTCTATGACCATGTTCAGCTATTGTAATCACAGATCGAGATGAGCAATACCTAAGACAACATTGATTTACTGGATCCCGCCTAATCATAACACGCTAATTATATTATGCGTGTATGTGTGTATGTATAGCTCGGTATTTACATGACGGATGAATGTACGGCGCCGTGATTGCGTCTGATCATTGAGTACGACAAGTTACTGCCGCATGATTACGCTGTAAACCTACCAAGCGTTGGTAATCTTATCTGCTGGACTTCAAGAGATTTCTGACACAATAAATAATACACTGCGGCAGGTTATACAGAAGACCAACGAGTATAAACTGCCTCTCTGCTTAGCGTTTGTGGACTACGAGAAAGCCTGCGATTCGGTCGAGACTTGGGCTGTACTTCAGTCTCTCCAATAGTGCCAGATCAACTAACGGTACATCGAGGTGCTGAAGTGTTTGTACAAAAACGCACCATGTCAGTCCATATTCAGGATCAGACCTCGGAACCCATCCTTCTCCAGCCCGGTGTGAGAAAAGGAGACGTCATTTCTCCTAAACTATTCACTGCTGCGCTGTAGGATGTCTTCAAGGTTCTGGACTGGAGGGGGCTATAATAGGCTTCAATATTAATGGCGAATACATCACTCACCTTCGGTTAGGCGACGACATAGTGGTCACGGCTGAGACTATGGAGATTCTCAGTACAATGCTCTATGACCTCAGTAGAGCTTCCGAAAGAGTAGGTCTTAAAATGAATATGGACAAAGCCAAGGTCATGTACGTCAAGGTTATGTATGTAAGGTCAAGGTCATGGTGAAGGACCATGTAATACCCACTCCTATCAAGATCGGAGACTCTACACTCGAAGTTGTAGGCGATTATGTCTACCTGGGACAAACGGTCCAGTTATCTAACTAACACCCAAAACTAACTAACTACCCAATAACAAAAGGTTTAACTTCGAGAAAGAGGTCAATCGTCGAATTCGACTCAGCTGGGTCGCGTTCGGGAAGTTGCGCGGTATCTTATCGTCCAATTTACTGCAGTGTCTCAAGGCAAAAGTCTATGACCAGTGTGTGTAGCTAGTGATTAACTAAGGGACCGAGACGTGGTCACTCAAATTCGGTCTCATCAGAAAGCTTAAAGTCACCCAAAGGGCAATGGAGAGGGCTATGCGGAGTTTCCTTGCACGATCGCAGCAGAAATGAGGGTATCTGTAGGAGAACCAAAGTTACAGACATAGCCCGAAGAATTGCCAAATTGCAGTGGGCAGGGCACATTGCTCGCAGAACGGATGGCCAATGGCGCGGAAAAGTTCTGGAATGGCGGCCGCGAACCAGAAGACGATACGTTGGAAGGCCTCCCACTATCCCACTAGGTGGACCGATGACCTAGTTAAGGTTGCGGGAAGGCGTTAGATGCGAGACGCACGGGATCGGTCAATGTGGCGATGCCTGGACGCCTATGTCCAGCAGTGGACGCTTTTCAGGACGTCTTAAGGGATACCTTAATAAACGGATAACAAAATGAATGAAGCGAGATTATGGTTCACAAGAGCAAATTTTATAGGAAAAAACATATAATGTATTCTAAATTGTAAACATACGTTGTAAACTGAACCATCATTCAATCGCATGCAGTTCTAACAAGCTCTGGGTTCAGAGTCCTCGCAGATGTCCATGTCACGGTGCGCACAGAGTACAGCCCCTGACATGCTACTATGTGCGCTATAGAGCCCCAGCCACAGGGCTCGTCTTTATCTCCACGTTATGAAGTGCGCGGCAGTGTGTAGTGTGTATAAATCATGGCAACAATACATCGCGCTGCGATCCTTTTCTATGGACAACTCAAAGAAATTGCTCCTGTCACATATTTAAAACTGCTTTTTTTTCCTAAAATATAATTTGTTGATTTTTTTAGGTAGCGTGAGACGAGGTCGGGTCAGCTATTGTGCGCTGTGCTTTGTGCGTCCGCCGCGGTTCTGCCGCGGGCTGCGAGCTAGCTGTCCCACACTGCGACTATTCACACTTTTGTTCTGATGATAATAATAAAAAACTAAACGATAGACTGGTGATTTCAAATGAACTGACGACAAACCATCAGTTTAATTTATAATAATTTAAACGTCCGCGGAGTCACACTCCCGGATGCCGTACAAATCAGTCACGCCACAAAACAAGCACCATGGATATCGACGGACACAAAAACTGTCCAACTGTAGATGATACATATCGTTGTAAAAAACGTGTGTTAACATCAGATAACACGTGTAGCGCGGCGTTGAGCCCGGCAGCAGTGGCAGGTACGCCGGGTTCCGTGTGCCCTGTGCCCGGTGAGGGTGCTCGCGAGGATGACAGGTAGCGGGACTCTGCGGAGCGTTTTTTACCGGCTCATCTGAAGGTCTCCGCTTCCCCGAATCTGCGCACCCTCGATGTGCCGATGGCATAGCCATTCGCTCTGTAATAACGGTAATCTCTCAACGTTGTAAACAAAGCCATTCTTGGAACTAATCTTTATAGTTAATGGTGTTTGAATCTGCAATATATTGTCCTACTGGTAAATCAAATTCACAAATAAATGTTGTGAGTGGAACGATGGAAATAGATGTCTTCAAATTAGTTTATCGTGATTGACACGAAACTATGTATGTAGTTCCTAAGATCATATTATAGGCATACCCTTTTAATATGCAATACCAACAAGTTAAGAAAAGAGCCGTCTTCCTTACGTGCCTGGTGCAATATGCCGTACGGCTGGTGCCGTACTGGTGCAATATGCCGTACGGCTGGTGCCGTACTGGTGCAATATGCCGTACGGCTGGTGCCGTACTGGTGCAATATGCCGTACGGCTGGTGCCGTACTGGTGCAATATGCCGTACGGCAATCCGTCAGATTGTTGTTTAAAATAGAGAACGTTTATTCTTGTAAAAATATTCAGCTACTGCTATTTATAAAATTAAGATGGTACAGAAAAAAATATTCATCTATTCCGTTATGGAGTAGTCCTTCGGCAGTGGTTGCTACGCAAGCTCAGTACAATGTGGAGAGGTCCAGTGGGCAGCTGCACTTAATTCGGGAAATGTTTGCATAATGCGTATGCAGCGCACTGCCGTCACCGCCTGGCAGACACTGGTAGTATGTATCCAGGGCTGAATGATCCGCAGACAAGGGCCCATGCCAGCTCCGGAGGGTGCTGACTGGCCGACTCATGGGCTTAACAAAGAATACTAAATTTAAAAACCAAACTGTTATTATTTCAGATCCAGTGAATAGCAATAAGAGAAGCGTTCGAATTCGAAGCGTTAAAGTTAATATATTTAAATCTTATCTGGGTTTTTATTGAATCGTAATGGGGGAGGCAATCAATAAGTGTCACTCTTCGGAACATTGGAGTGTTAGTAACAGTGCGTCAGAACAGTGGGTACCTACGGTAGGTAGGTACCTTGACAATTGATTTGACAAACAAGAATATCAATGAGACGAGGGAGGCTGCGGCGACCGGCGCGGGCGTCAGCGTATCTACAACGCAGATCAGATCAATTATGGATGAGTTGTGAAAGACGTTGCTTGCGCACGTCACTCTGACTTCTCACCGACACCTACCGACGGCACATACTCTTCGCAAACAACCAGCAAAAATATTATTGTAATGATCCAACGTTCGCGTCATAATATAACGTTATGTAGTTGAACTGTCACAATACCTGCAAATACCTACTTTGAACCTGTCTTATAAATACTAAATACAGAATTAGGTATTTATATTTTAGAATAGTTCTATGACGCGAAGCGCGAGACTTCAGCTACAGTGCGAAAATGACGTATCCTGGAAAGATTACAGTTAGTATGAAGGTGATCGTTTGAGCTCACCCACTGCATAATGAATACCTTCTAACTATTCAGTAATAAGTGGGCTAGTAAGACGCTGGCGGTGTTCTGTTCCAGGATGCTCTCAGATGCATTCTAAATACCGATCGAGTCTAAATCAGTCGTGCTGCTCCTACAGATTATGTGTGTTTCTCGCAGCTAATTAACACCGTGAACTTATTTCCAACACCTTTCCAGCATTGTATCAGCTCCACGTCACACATAAATCATAGGAACAATGTTCGGAGCCGGAGCCTCGACGTGTGTCCGTGGAGAATCGAGCAAAGGGTTCCTACGACGCGATATGATTTAGGAGGACAGACAAAGACACAGGTGCACGTCTCTATGAGCCGCGACCGTTTCTATAGAACTGATAACATCGGAGGGTGTTAGTTCGATGTCTATTATCACGCGTGTGTCGGTGTGAGAGGTGCGCGCGCGCAGTGCTCGGCGCGGAGTGAGCGACGCCTGCGCAGATTTATCGCATACGTGCGTAATGCGATACTCTCGGATCACGAACTATCTGTTGATTTACTAGAAGTGGCGATACCGATCTCGACGGTGTGCTGCGAATAGGAACATTTTGATGATCCTAGCACTGATAGGTCAATCTTTTTGGTTAGGTCAGCATTTCATGGCAAGGTTCAAATAAAATGTGATAATTGCAAGTTGTCGGCTGCATTTCTAAAGGGTAGTATTTAAACGAGCGACAATAAATTCAAGTTAAAGATGTAAAAAATACTGAATATGGCTTACTGAAATACTAAGTGGGCGACAAACAGTGGGCGAATACAAATGTTTAAAACAGCGACTTGATTAGTACTTTGGCAACATAGTCGACGGAGCCCCGCTGCCGGGGCTCCTATTTCCGTCCGCAGGGTCTAAAGTAACCTAACACGAACGAGATGACGGGAGCTGAGTTCGGAGTTCGGAGTTCGGGAGCGAGCAAAGCGAGCGAACTCAGCTCCCGTCATCTCGTTCGAACCTAACCTGTCCGTGTCGGGGTGCCCTAAGCTCCCGAACTCGCTCCGCTTGCTCTTGTACCAATTCGTTGAAAACACAATTATACCCGAATTCGCGCGCTGCACAGCGATGTCGCCTTCATTTACGATGAAGAATAATATGCTAATATAGAAAAAATAGAACCCCAAATACAATTATAGTATGTCACAATATTATTACTGCAGCTCATAAAAACCTCCTAAAAGGTATTCCTTAAACCGGATAAATAGTTGCTTACTTAGTATAATAGTCGCCCATTCAGTATATTTTTCACCCGGTTAATTATTTCCCATTTCTAAATTCCAACAAGGTGTTCAGCGTTGTTTGTGCAATGAAAGTGTGGAACTACTCATCTTGGGACCTGTTCGTTCGTACCGTGTCGTCCACGACAAACATGCTGTTTTAATAGAGAGATTATCGTATTGAAAGTTAACAGTGTTAACAATAATTTCGGTACATAAAGAAATTGAAAATATGTTGCAATCTGAATCAGATTACAGTGAACAGGAGGGGCCTAAATTGCAGTCAGATCTCTATGTTTATAGTCATCTCTACGGTTCTGTGAATATAAAAGTGTGCGTGATGTTTCTACGCAAACAATAAGACATCATACAGTCTAACTACGAGGTGAAGGGGCGTTGTCAACGCGACACAAAGACAAAAATATATATTTACTCGATACACTTAGTTATAACTACGAAAGTCCGTGTCGAGCCGGTTCAAAACTAAGATTAAAATTCGTCATAGTAGTTATCGTAACTTGTGGCAGATTCGTGAGAGTGCCACCCCAAAGCGGGATCCTTATAGACGCGACTTCAAATCTCGGCTGCACGAAGTTTCTTTTTGTATTTATGGTAACCTATACTCATGGTAAAAAATAATGACTCGAAAGGTATGCATCTTAGAATAGGTATAAAATAAAATGAAAAGTTTTTTATGCATTCTTTGTTCATAACCAACCATTAAAAAAGAAAACACGTTGAAAAAAAGTAATATATTAAAAAAAATGAAGATAGTGAATATTATTATCACTAATTTAAATAGTGGGCAGATAAAAAAAAAGATGGATGAGTTTTAATTTTAAATAATAGTATAGTTAATTATAATTTTTGTGGCTACAGCTTAATTATTCGTTTTCACTAGAAAAAGAGGATTGAAGCTTAACCTCAACAATACAATGCTAAATATCTACTATTGCCAGGACAACCCCTGTTTCAAAACCAACCAACTATTGATTTAAATAATATGATACAATGATGTTTACATAGAATACCGTTAATAGTTAAAACCACCAATTTAATAGTAATAAATAATAATATTGTCATGCAATTAATACTTTTTTTAGAAAGAAAGAAAGAAAACATTTATTGGCAACTGTAACAGATCATGAACAAACACAAATTAGCTCTGAGGCACAATATTATTTCAGAATGGCAAAAGGAGCAGGCTCAGCACATGCTGGGCAGTGTAAAGCATGACTATTACGCTGGTCAACGCTGATTTACAGCTCGCCCCCTTTCTCACAACACTTTCACTACATTGTAGTGATCTATATAAATAAAAAGACAAGTCCTGACTGACTGACTGACTCATCAACGCCCAGCCCAAATCCTTGGACCTAGAAAGCTGAAATTTTGCACAGAGGTTCCCTTTATAAAATAGACAAGGAATAAGAAAGGATTTATTGAAATTCAACCCCTAAGGGAATTAGATAAAGTTTAGAGAAAGTTTGTATGCAACTCTGTCATTTTTAATTTGAAATGAATGAAATATGGTATTTAGCCTTTAAACATAAATAAAAAAATAAATCTTCAAGGTTTTTTGAATTTCATCCCTTAAAGGGGTAAAAAGGGGTGTTAAAGTTTGTAAGAAAAATAAATTGTTTATCATCAAAATGACTTGAAACTTAGTATTTCTGCGCTTCAAAACAATTAAAGAAAACCTAATTAAGATTTTTTTGAATTTCATCCCTTAAAGGGGTAAAAAGGGGTGTTAAAGTTTCTAAGAAAAATAAATTGTTTATCATCAAAATGACTTGAAACTTAGTATTTCTGCGCTTCAAAACAATTAAAGAAAACCTATTTAAGATTTTTTTGAATTTCATCCCTTAAAGGGGTAAAAAGGGGTGTTAAAGTTTGTAAGAAAAATAAATTGTTTATCATCAAAATTACTTGAAACTTAGTATTTCTGCGCTTCAAAACAATTAAAGAAAACCTATTTAAGATTTTTTTGAATTTCATCCCTTAAAGGGGTAAAAAGGGGTGTTAAAGTTTGTAAGAAAAATAAATTGTTTATCATCAAAATTACTTGAAACTTAGTATTTCTATTTCTGCTCTTCAATACAATCTGTCTATCTTCTACCTTCTATTCTATTTCTATTTCTGTTTCTATTTTATCTTTATATAAAAGGCAAAAGTGATTGACTGATGTATCAACGCACAGGCCAATCCCTTAGGGCTAGAAACTTAAAATTTCGCACACAGATTCCTCTTATGACGCAGGCGTCCACTAAGGAAGGAATTTTCAAAATACAACCCCCAAAGGGGTGAAATAGGGGATAAAAGTTTGTATTAAACTTTTTATTCCTTGGACATATATTATTTGCATTAAATTTTGTATGAACTGTGTACGGCAAAAATAATGAGTTACGTATTTCAGCGTTATCCAAAATTCAACCCCTAAGAGGGTAAAATAGGGGATGAAAGTTTTAAATAAACGCACAGGTTAAACCCTAGGGCTAGAAACTTAAAATTTCGCACATGTATTCCTCTTATGACATAGGCATCCACTAAGGACGAATTTTTTCGGGCGGATTTTTTTTTTTCGGACTTTTCGTTGGGCATAAAAGTTTGTATGAAACTTTTTAGTCCTTGGATATATTTGCATTAAATTTCGTATGAATTGAGTTCGGCAAAAATTATAAGTTACGTATTTCAGTATTTACCAAAATTGTAGTCCTAAAAGGGTATGAAATATTTATATAAACGCACAGACCAAACTCCAAGGGCTAGAAACTTAAAATTTTGCACACATATTCCTCTTATAACGTAGGCCTCCAATAAACGCAAAAAAACTTTCTCTGTATGTAAAACGGTGCCTACTTGCTGAACCTTAGAATGCTGAACGTCCAAATTCACCGGATATTTTTGGAGAATTTGATATCACTAAAGTGACATAATAATGTGTCATCGAAGAAACGACGAGTGTCTCTGAGAGCTCCTTTGAGATGAGCGCAAATAACGACACCAAAGAGACAGTTATACTGACGGAAGAGTAATTGGCAGAGAGGCAGGAAAAGTCAGACGCGGAAGAGGTTCGTTCGGAAGAAGTCCCTCGAACATGAACATCAGTGCAGCCTTCGTGCAGAGCTACCTAATTGTAACGACATCATCACTTCCTCAAGCTTTCGAGCAGCGAGTCACACAGCCAGCCAGTTCCCGATTCACTGGGATCATCACCTTGACTCACTGGGCCACAACCGCATACAGTACCGACTCACCGCGAACTCGGCGACGGCCGATTCTGACTCACGAGAACCAATCTTCCACTAGCCTGGCATGCATCACGAGATGTACGGAAGACTCAACTACGACTCCGACCTCCAGTCTCCAGTGGGGGTGATGTAGCGGCACCAACGCCGCCACTTACGACCTTATGACATGACGTCACATAAATCCTGCATCACGAAAGTTTTCGGCGCGATTTGAACACATACAACAGTCCGACAACAATCGTTGAGCAGCTGCCCAGACCAGACACAATAATCATCTGGTCAGAAGATCCTCCCTTTTCTATGGAGGTTTGTGGGATTTTACACTCTGTTCCGCATACCTACACATTTTACACCCTGTTCCGCATACCTACACATTTTACACCCTGTTCCGCATACCTACACATTTTACACCCTGTTCCGCATACCTACACATTTTACACCCTGTTCCGCATACCTACACATTGTACACCCTGTTCCGCATACCTACACATTGTACACCCTGTTCCGCATACCTACACATTAGAATGATATAATTATCCATTTATCCATCTATCTATGTATCCATCAAATATAAAGAAATATCCCACGTGAACATACTACTGAGATAAAAGTCTTTATGCTTCTCTGTGCCAAATTTTATCCAGATCCGTTCAGCCATTCTGAAACATCCATCCATCCAAACTTTCGCATTTATAATAGTCTATAATAATATTATAAAGAGGTAAAGTTGGTAACGTTGTAGGGGGTAATCTCTGGATCTGCTGAACCGATTTAGTGAAATTTGGCTTGGAGATAGTTTGAAACCCTGGGAAGGACATAGGATATAGGAGTTTGTATTCCCTAAGGATCATAAAACACTTTTTACGCGGGCGAAGCCGCGGGCAGAAGCTAGTCACTTAATAAACAAATACCTTACCCACCCCAAATATCAAATTTTACCTACATAACCTTTTTTTTTTGTTATGTACAAATAATAACAACAAATATAAAGTAAAAATACATTAAAAAAATTGCACTCAAAATAAAAAAGAATTAAAAATGTCAATAGCAAATAATAAGTAATAAAAAGAAAATCCAATAAAAAATAACATAACATTCCAATCGAAAATAAAAATAAGAAATGGTAAAAAAATCCTATAAAAAATTAAATTAAATAGAAATATATATAAGCTACTAAAACATCCATTAAAAATAATGAATATACCAAAAACAGTTGATATAACAATAAATTATTATATGCATACGATTATGCTTATGATACAGATAACATTTGAGGCCCTGCCTCACGAGACATAGTTTAAGGCAGACAGAGGTAGCAACCAGCAAGTATACATTATGCATTTGAAATTTGTGTGAGCAGTAGTTTTGTCTTAACTCTTGCCTTGATGCTCTGTCTAAGCGGTGGTGGCAGATCATTCCATATTTTGGCCGCACTGTATGTGAAACTACCTCTACAAGAGGCTGTTTTATGCTGGCAGACAACCAACCTGTTAAGCAAATGACTGCGAGTGGGTCGGTTCCGTTGACGCGGTCACCTTTTCAAAGAGGTACCCTGGTCCTCCCGTCCATATAACTTTTTGCACAAGGCATGCCAGGTGCAATTCTCTTCGCCCAGCCATTTTTAGAATTCGATTTTCGTTCAGATATGGTGTGATACGCGCCCGTTTAGGTATAGTGAAACAGAACCGCGCACATGCGTTTTGAACTCGTTGAATGGCGTGGGACGTCTTGGCCAATAATCTCGGTCCATTCACCGTATCGCAGTAATTAAACTGCGATAACATCAAAGATTCCACCAGAGTGATCCTGACCTTTTCGGAAAGGCACTCTCTTAGTCCATAGAGTACTTTAAGCCTGTAAAAGGCGTTTCTGATCTTCGTGTTCACATAGATCACAGTCCAAAAGAAGACCACGATTCCTTGCCTTCCCCACTCTTTCGAGCGCCGCTCCATCAATAAGTATTTCCGGTTCATGGCTTATCACGATTTCACGCTGGTGTTTACTGCCCAGTATAATATATTTTGATTTGCTAGGATTAAGAACAAAGTTGTTTTTTCGTGCCCATTCTGAAACCGCAGCCAAGTCCTGATTTACTAGCTCCATGGCCCTTTTAGTGTCACTCGGGTAGAAGGAGTAATAAATTTGGGTATCATCAGCGTACAGATGCACTTTACAGTGTTTTATATGCTTGCAGAGATATACAAAATAAACATTAGTGGACTTCCAACTGAGCCCTGAGGCGTTCCTCGTTTAACATCGCCCACTTTGGAAGATGTTTCTTCACCGTTAACGTTTTGTGTAGCTACATGTTCCTTTCGCTGCATTAAAAAAGACGCAAACCAGTCTCGCGCTGTCGGTGATATCCCATAGTAAGCCATTTTTGCTAGCAAAAGATCAACATTTATGCAGTCAAAAGTTCTGGAGAAATCCAACAAAACCAAGACTGTACTTTTACCAGCATCGGACTCTGACAATACATCATCGGTCACATGAGCCAGTACCATGTCCGCTAAGAAATTTAAATAGTAAATTATTTCTTAGATCGGTTTCAATATCTTTATTCACATTAAGACAAATTGCCACTTACAAAACAACAATATGCAAACATTTTAGAAGTATTATCCCAGTGAGGGTAAAAGAAAAACAAATGATTCGTTGTCGCTTTGATAAGAAACGAATTCAACACATTCCCGAGATAAGGCGGTGGTCCAAGTTAAAAGATTTCAATCACTGATTTCAGTTTGTTAACATGATAGAATCAAATAAATACATTCAATGCAGTGTCTTAGCATTGTAAAACAAATAAAACAAAAACAAATTATTAATCCACATAATTTTTAACACCGAACTTCCAAGCCTGCTGCTGAATAGCATTACCACAATAAACATACTTCATAACACGCCCCGGCACAGACATAACACTTCGAACAGGTGGCCCACGAGGTGCCACATTACGACGAAATCGCCGACGAGGACGCTTCATCTTCCGACGATAAACATATCGTCTCTTGCGAGAAAAAGGACGACTCCTCTTCCACTTTCGGTACACACGTACGTATCGCCTCCCAAAACGGTTCCGAAGCACTAACAAACAATAAACGATTCTTTAAAGCATCATCCATACTATCATCAAGCTCATTAGAAACAAATATAATTGGACCTTTGAATGCTAATAACATATCACACTCACACTTAACAGGATAAGCATACTTACGACCTTCCAATAATCGCTTCAACATATTAGGTACACTAAACTTATAAGAAAACTCTTCAAACAAAATAACCTTATGATATCCCTCCCGAAAGCCCTGCATAAAAAATTTACCCACCCCAGGATAAAATACATACTTCATATTCACACGTCCGATCAAGCATTCTATATACGATGACTTACCAACATTAGAAGGACCATACAAATATAATTGTTTACGTTTAAAACCAACAGTGCGTAAATAATCATTCCACCACATACACACTTCCATAGTCCAATTACCGTAACATTCATTCAAAGGTCTTAAAACTACATCAACAACTGGTTCTTTAATATCAGCAAATACTTTTTGTAAAAAGCGATAACAGAATCGATGCTCAATCACAAATGGATCATCAAAACGAAACCTAGGGGTTTGCCTAGCCCAAAGCCGGACCCTCATATTAAAATGCAACTCAGACTGCTTACAATTAAACAAAGGGTTTGAATCCTCCTTAGTACAGTACTTAATACAACTCTTCCTACTCTTACAAGGTTGCAAATCAAACCTAGCACCATTAGCAAAAATCTCAATATACTGTCGCAAAGCATCGATTAATACAGGATTATTAAATTCTAAAAAACAATGCAAATGATAACTTACTCTCTTAGAAATATGAGACTCTTCTAAACCAACAACGTAAGTTAACACAGTTGGGCAACTCCGGGTATTAGTAAAAGCAAGGTAAAGCTATTTGAGATGTTGCTTTAAGGCCCTAAAGCAACATCTGAATAATACAAGCTTTCTTAACCCTAGAAGCCTAATATATTTTTGAGGTACACATAGGTCTCAGAGGCGTACAAATATAAATGACAGGCGGTATGCAAAAATATACCTACTTCAGGTATATTATTTGAAATAAATTTAAGGTTGGGATATTATAAACTAATACTAACACAAACTCTTATTAATTAAAACAGCAATCAAAGCCATTTATTACAACGCAACAAAATTATGCCTGAATTCAAACAAAAAAATTGAGTTCTTAAAAATCAACTGAAACATAATTTTGCTAAAACAATTTTTTTTTTACATAAATTACTTATCCAAAGGGCAAACATTAAAAGTAATCATATTTTTAATGACGCCCGATTATTTTGAGTGCAGTCTACACACTTATAAATTTTATGCTCGCCACATCCTAAGTTTTGCATTGGTGCTACCAATTAATTTAAATTTTATTTTTTATGAGTAAAATGTGCAGAATTCAATTTTTGGTTCCGGATCTTTTTCTTGATGTTCTATACTTGAATCAGTAGTTTTTATAATTCGGCTTATATTTTGTAGCAAAAATCTCTAGTTGTTAGTTACACAAAGCCTAAAAACCTACGTCTCACAGGCGTGTACTACATCAATCAATTAAAAATGGCGGGACTTATCTTAACGAAACAGCCGCCAGCTCCCGTCGGCCAGTGAGTTCGCTAAGAGCACGTCGCACTAGCTTCAACCGTAAAAGAGAGACAAGGAATTTTCGTTTGTGTGTACGCCTCGCAGGCGTAATTAGGCTGCTAGGGTTGAGTACAGTACCCCCCAATCTTCTTGGCCGCTCTGAAGTTGGCTACAATGGCTGCGCAGTACTAAATCTCATCCTAAAACAGCTGCGCGCCATGTTCGGCGCATCGGAAAGCCTACTTAGGAGTGGCCAAGAGGATTGGGGAGCACTGTACGTTGCGAAATATTTAAAACCGAAACATTTAAAAAGTTTATGCTAAATAGTAAAGCTATGGATAGTACATGGCTCCATCCATAAACTCAGATGCAGAGGTTAAAGCTCAAGTAAACGGCGTGTTGGCATTCACGAGGATCTAAAATGACAATTGGCGTTCCTCAAGGATCGATATTGGGTCCATTTTTCTTTTTAGTTTTCATATGATACCTATTGAAACCTAATTAGTGGTCAAGCACGACCTTTCAATAATAAAATAAATAAAGATAATTTTAAATTACTGTTAAAAGCACACCTGGTAAACAAGGATAATCACAATCATAAAAAATTGACATTTTAAATAGACGTACAAAAAACTTAGTTTGCCCTCAACCGATCGCTTTTAAAACCAATTTGGCCACTCAATTTCGTCTTAATTTCTACCCGATGTCAAGAAAATCTTGCAAAATTAAAGTGTGTGAATACCTCCAGAAACTCAAGTATGAGGAGACAGAGGAATTGCTTAGAGTTCCTAGATAGACAACAAAAGACGGTAACATATTATACACTATGATATAATTTTGTAAATTAAAACCGAATGTAGTCATAAGAGTAACAAACTGTCCGCAATTTCACACACCCTCTCACACTCACTCATCTCACTTCCATCACACACAAAGAGAGGACTATTTACACACATTAGTATTTTTGTTTGTTTTATCTGTAATTTTTTCATCCATTTCTAATTTGTATTGGATAACATATTTTGCTTGCATTACCTAATTATTATTTTTTTGTATTATTATATACTTATACCTTAGTATTAGATAAGAACATAAAACAATGGAATCATTATATTGGAAATACTATTAATTGCAACTCAAGGGAAACGGCGTTGAAGGCTGAAATACAAGCCTGTATCCTATATGCCTAGTTCGCATAGTTCTTCACGCTAGTTCGGCCTTAAATGCTAATACTTTTGTGTATTTTAACTTTTGGTTAAGCAATACTTGTGAAAATATGTACAATCTGTGAATAAAGATTAATATTACTACTATTACTATTAAAAATAAGCGGATTTAATCTTCTATACATCTATACATATAAATAAAATTGGAGTGTCTGTTTTTAATATTATAATAACCGTTTTTTACTACATGTATATACGGTACATACACCAAAATAACATATTTCACAATTTTTGTCTGTCTGTCTGTCTGTTTGTTCCGGCTAATCTCTGAAATGGCTGGACCGATTTTAACGGTACTTTTATTGGCAGGTAGCTGATGTAATAAGGAGTAACTTAGGCTACGTTTATTTTAGAAAAATATTTTATTTTTGAAATTTATTAGGCGGAACGAAGTTCGCTGGGTCAGCTAGTTTAAGATAAGAATGCTTGGAGACATGCTGGTCCTGCCCCAATAGGGCAATATTAAGTGTAGACAAAAGCAAACTGGTTCATTAATATATTTACTTTTTATTGACTTTGTTTTTTTATGAAATTAACTCACACACTGTTTCATTGTTGTAGAACTAATAATAACCTATGGTTGGAAAATTTGTAAGTATGTATGTGAGTACCATGTTCCTATCCATTAAATTAACTTAAACTAATGTTTTTAACGTAACTTTTACTTATTTTATAACTCTATCTGAAAAGAGTAACAGGCAATGCGCGTGTAGTCAGGAGGTTCCTCTCTCAGGAGCCCTGACCACCGGTAGCTTGGACCCTGTTCCCGATACCGGTGGGCTATTATTTTTGTATTTTCAAATGGTTTTTTTTTTTTTAGAGAATAATATTTAAAAATGTAAAAATATGTAAATAAAATAATAATAAGATTATAAGAAGGCCTATGACTCGGTGCCTCATACATGGCTCATGAGGGTGCTAGAATTGTATAAAATAGATACAACTCTACGCACCTTCCTGATGTCGTGTATGGGGCAATGGAGCACAGTCCTTCGCTATCCAGGATGTCGTTTCTGGCACTGGGCTGTCAAAGTGTCAACATACGCAAAAGTGCTCCTGGAGATTTTTGTGTTTTTGTCCGTAAATCTGCATTTCAGTGCGTGGAAATACTTTAAAAACAAATTTAATATAGTGTTAATTGTGTGACATTATTAATTACTCATAGTGTTTAGTGATTTAAGTAGAAAAAGTGTCTAAAGTTACGAAGTGACAATCGATTTTTTCAAAAATTCTTCACCTACCCTAAAATTTTTTACTTTCCTAAAATTCTTGTTTTGACATATGTCATGTCATCTGACAACTGGAAAAATGTCAACATAGTAAAATTTTGAAATCTACCATGAACGCCGGCTATGGTAGAAATACGACAGATGTGGCGCGACAGACCTTCAGTCAGATAAAATCAACTGATACTCATGGTTCTCAAAAACAAGAATCACCCAAAAAAGCAGTGCATGCTACTGCTACGACAACCAGCAAAAAAGCCATGACCCAACAAGTCTTCCATCCTTCTCTTTTCACGAGACCGAGATCTAACTCTCTTAGTGATGCGTTACCTAGAGAAAGTAGTACAACCACCGTGCCTACTATGCTGAATCTAAGTACAGCACCCACCAACCTGGCAAGAACTATACCTGATTCTCAATTGTCAGTTGTAGAAAAACTGCCACCGTCATGGCAACGTGCGCCAATATCTAAAAAACGCAAGACTAGCGAGCTGTCACCTCCACCTACTACAAGACAAACAGAAAATCGTATTGCTGGTCTTCCAATCGACCTGACGGAAGAGGAAGTTAACCATCATCCAGTAGCTAACAAGCCTCCACCAATCATTCTTTATGGAGTAGATGATCTCAAGGAACTGACCAAATTAATTGAGGCTGTGATTAATCCAGCTGATTTTAAGTATAGGATAATCAACAAGAACAACATACGGGTTATGATTAATACAGCAGAAAACTATAAAAAAGTGATCGGTGTCATACGTGAGAATGGTCTCATCGGGCACACATTTTCGCCAAAAGATGCTAAATGCTACCGCTTTGTTATCAAGGACCTGCATCACACGACGCCCCATGATGCTCTATGGGAAGCAGTCGAAGCTACCAACAATGAATTTGTCGGTGAGATAATTAATGCTCGGTATGGACCAAACAAAAGACCCACCTCAACCTTCTTCTCAACGTGAAGCAGAACATTCACAATCGCGAGATCAAAAACATACAATACATATTTAATCAGAAAGTCAAAATAGAAGGCCCCCGGAAAGCTAAAAGCATTGCTCAATGCCAGCGATGCCAACAATATGGCCACACTAAGAACAACTGCGTGAGACCTCATAGATGTGTCAAATGCGGAGAAGGGCACAAAAGTTCAGAATGCACAAAGAAGGATAGATCCACTCTAGCCAAATGTGCACTATGCTCTTGTGACCACCCAGCAAACTATAAAGGCTGTGAAGTGTACAAAGAGATTTTGGCTCGCAGAATAACCGCACCCCACGTGAAAGGGTGCAGCAGACCCAAACTGTATTAAATACTGCAGCTGACCAATACTCTACTAATACTCGAGACCCAATAAAAACGCACCAAAAATCTTATGCAGAAGCAGTTCATGGCACTAACTCTGCATCTCAAGAACGATCCCAAGCTGGCCAACAACAAACCCACTCATTAGAACATATTCTCACTAAGCAGAGCGAAAAGATGGATCTTCTAATTCAACAAATAGGTTCATTAGTGAGCCTAATAACCACTCTCGTCTCAAAACTCACAAAATGATGTACTTATTCATAGCTGCCTGATACATCAATGGCATTGCACCCAACACAAATGAGTTAGAAGTATTTCTTAAAGAACATAAGATCGATATATGCCTGATATCAGAAACTCACACAACAGTTAAAAGTGACATACGTATACCTGGCTTCTGCGTGTACCACACCCCCTATCCAAGTGGTGGATCTCATGGCGGTTCTGCCGTCGTAATAAAAAATAATATAAGACACTATCTACTCGAACCATTTGCGACTGAACACCTCCAGGGTACGGCTGTTAGAGTGGAAGATCCATCAGGGCCTTTCAAAATCTCGGCTGTATATTGCCCGCCTAGACATAATATAAATAAAGACATGTTTTCAGAGTACTTTGAGACTCTAGGAAATACATTCATGGCAGGAGGCGACTGGAACGCCAAACATAACCACTGGGGTTCTAGACTCACATTGATCAGGGGACGCGAACTCAAAAAAAGCATGGATGCAAAGCGCATGTCATCTTTTTCTACAGGTAAACCTACATACTGGCCAACAGATAGGAACAAGCTTCCTGACCTCGTTGACTTTTTTGTCACAAAAAACATATGCCACAAATTCACCCAAATTGAATCTTGTCTAGACGGTTCTTCAGACCACACCCCCATTATCTTAAGACTGTGTAAGACTGCTATCCATTATGAGCCTAACGACGTATTCTATAACTATAAAACTGACTGGAATAACTTTAGGGAGTGTGTTGTAGACAAGATTGATCTAAACTTATCTCTGAAATCGAATGAAGATGTTGACAACGCATGCCTCTACATTACCAATCTTATACAAGTTGCTGCATGGAACAGTACTCCTGAGCTTATGAGACTGGCGCACAGTTCACTAACTCCGATCGAAGTCCGAAGAAAAATTTCTGAAACGAGACGACTCCGCAGAATCTGGCAAACATCACGTAATGAACACGACAAAACTCTCCTTAACCGGGCAATCAAGGAACTTAAAGAGACTCTTGCGAATGTTAGAAATGAAGAAACGCAACAAAGACTAGAGAGAATGGCCCCTAATGCTAATGGGATTCACTCTCTATGGAAAGCGACTAAACATCTACCTTCACCTCAGCAATGCTTCCCTCCTATTAGATCAGGGAATTCGTGGGCTCGTTCTGACCAAGAAAAGACTGACATTTTTGCCACCCACCTTGCCAACGTCTTCAAACCAAACGAATCTTGTGTCCCTGAGGATCCTGAAATAGATAACATTCTCAACCAGGACTTTGTCTACCACTGCGACCAACATTTCCACGCGAATTGTACAGATTAATATCCACAATGAACGCCAATAAAGCGCCAGGACTCGATTTGATTACTCCTAAAATACTTAAGGAACTCCCCCGCAAGGGACTTGTCTTTCTCACTACCCTCATCAATCCTCCCCTCAGAACCTCATATGTACCTGCTCTTTGGAAAACCTCACAAATCGTGATGATACACAAGCCAGGAAAGCCGGCCAACGAAGCTTCGTCTTATCGCCCTATTAGTCTAACTCCAGTATTGTCGAAGCTATGGGAAAAGGTATTACTAAGTAGGCTGAAACCACACCTTTTAGAAAATAAAACTATTCCAGATCACCAATTTGGTTTCCGTGAGCAACACTCCACCATAGAGCAGGTACACCGATTCTACCGCACCATAAGACAATGCATGGAAAACAAGGAATACTGTTCAGCTGCCTTTCTTGACGTCCAGCAGGCTTTTGATCGTGTATGGCACAAAGGACTACTGTGCAAGATAAAACAACTCCTGCCCCACTCATTTTACCTCTTAATGAAATCATACCTTAGTGACAGGTATTTCCAAGTAAAACTGCGTGATGCAAGATCATCCGATCCGGATCTACTGAAAAAGTTACATAATATCGAAACACTTGAGGAAAGAACTAAGCGGGAAGCTACAAGGCGTAGGGACTTACAGAATGTGATACAACCACATTTGGAAGTAGTTAGACATGCTGCAGCATACCAATCGGTTAAGCTGTTTAATAAGCTGCCCATAAAGTTCAAGTCCATTTATAACTTAATTCAGTTTAAGCAAGAACTAAAGTCATTTCTGATAGATAAATGCTATTTATTACACGCTTGATGAGTTTCTCTGTGACAGTTACACCTAGACTGTTACAAACTCTATATTATTGACATTATATTTTTACTATTGACATTTATAATAAAATGTGAGTTTTAATTGTATTTTTTTTTATATGACATCTTTATTTGACATAACTGGATATTTTATAAAAAATTGTTTGACATGATTGTATTTTCTTTTTTGACATTTTTGAAAACTCAAATAGCAGTATAATAATTATCGTGTAATGAATATTTCTGGCTGATTGTTTGTAATGCTTGCGGAGTTGGGGTGTATAAAGGTGTAATATGGCATTTACAACTAAATTGTTACCAAATCTATATTATTGACATTTTTTTTTTTATACTTTTATAATGAAATTAGAATATAATCATTGTTGATTTTTGTTTGACATCTTTACTTGACATATTATTATTATTACTACTACGACTTATTATTATATATTTTTTTTTTTTTCAATCTTTGAGACGGCATTTTATTATATGATTGACATCTTTATTGAAATCTGAATTTATTTGTTTTTATACTTGTGACATATTATCTGTATATTATATGAATATCTATTTCACATCATTGGATACTTGTCTGATTATAATTTGAAGGTTGAAATAGAAGTGTATTATTGTTTAATGTGAAATTTTAGCTCATTGTCTTGTAATTGTTTCGAAGTTAGTTTGTGTAAAGGAGTAGTGGTGCTTGTTGGCAATTTTGATTTTCGACACAATGTAAAAATTGTTTGGAATAAATAAATACAATAAATAAATAAATACAAATAAATCCCTTGTCGCGTGCCTTGCAGGGGTACCCCAAAGCTCTGTTCCGGGCCCAGTTTTATACAACATCTTTACCAGTGATCTCCCTCAAAGTCTTGACGTCTCTGTTGCAACCTTTGCTGATGATGCAGCATTCCTAGCCTGTAACAAAGATACCAACAAAGCATACGAACATCAGCATATTGCAAAAACAACGTGACCAGACCTACGATTGGCTAAACAAGTGGCGGATAAGAGCAAGTGCGCCTAAAGCCCACCACATCACATTTACACTCAGACGCGGAGACTGCCCCCTGGTCAACTTGGGCCCGGACGCTCTACCTCGGCCTGGTTGTGTGAAATACCTAGGATTCTACCTCGATCGGAGACTTACTTGGAAAGACCACCTAAGGATGAGAAGGACAGAAATAAATTACCGCTTTAGAAACCTGCTTTGGCTATTAGGTCGACAGTCTGCGCTATCACTAAGTAACAAACTAAGAGTGTACTGCTCTATTATAAAACCAATCTGGACTTACGGTATTCAACTATGGACTTCTGCTAGCAAATCAAACATTATGTGCATTCAAAGAGCCCAAAACAATATCCTAAGGGTCATATCAGCTGCCCCCTGGTATACCCGCAACTCAGAAATCCATGAATATCTGGAAATCCCAACTATCCTTGAAGAAACGAAGCGGTACCTAAACAGATACAAGGAAAGATTGAAATCTCATCCAAATCCTCTTTCACACTCACTGCTGGTGCAGAACCATCCCAAGAGACTCAAGAAAGCCGACATTGTGCTGCCTGACCAAATAGAATTGGGACACTGGCCCCAGTACTATAAAAATCCTACTTCGATTTCCACGCATCTGATCACAGTCTTAGTGGACTGATAGCAGATAAAGAATATATAAAAAAAAAACAGGATGTCGAAATATCCAGAGGAATAGCGCACCTGTAAGGATCGAGCGAGATATATTCCAGGCCGATAGTTTCAGTTCACTTTGGTTTTGCCTAGCCCTGAATCCTCTAAGCATGCTGCTGGAGAATTCAGGGCTGGGCTATCGGTTGAAGAGAGGTTTTCAGGTTATATCTCACCTCTTTTACATGGATGACCTGAAGCTCTTTGCCCCCAACAATCTTCAACTGATGGAGCTACTAAAGGTAACTGAAACTTTTAGTAGCGCCATCAGGATGGAGTTTGGTGTGGACATATGTGCGGTCATGCATGTAAAGCGAGGGGAGATTGTGGAATCCGTAGGAGTTAAACTCGCGGATTCCATAAATCTGAGATCCCTCTCTCCAAACGAAACCTATAAGTATTTGGGTATGTCGGAAGCTTTAGGTATCAGCACTACTGACATGAAGCTATCGTTGAAGGAACGCTTCTTTGGCCGCCTGAAGAAGGTATTCAATAGCCTTCTTCGGGCGGAAACAATGTGCGCGCCTTCAACGGTTGGGTTGAAGGCGCGCACATTGTTTTTGTCAACTGATCACCGGAAGAGGGCACTGGCTCTTCCGGTCGATCAATTACAATTTATTCTTATGCAGATTAACAGGGTAAAATTAATTCTATGGTACATATTAAAACTAATAATAAAATAACAATCAAAGTCCGGCGCAGACGTGTTTGTGTGTGAGTGTACGAGCGAGTGTATTTGTGTATAAGATGAAGATGAACTGTATCTTGACATTCATAAGAGAGTTTTAATGGTTTATGTATTTAATTAGAAAAAAACATTTGACTTTAATAGTGATATAAAAATAATTTTAATAATATTTATTGATTACTTAAATTAAATGTTTGATTAGTAAAGTTCAGAGAGAGAATGTTGTGAAGCGAAGCGATCATAGCGAGTGGTAAGTGTGTGGCGCGTGTGTCTGTGACGTGAGGGTGACTTGCGCCTCGCCGCGTTTTAATTACTGCGCCGCGTCGCGAGTGGTCGCCATTGTCGCGCGCCGAGGGTATCTCTCAATTATCTGCCATCACGTCACCTAACCATCACACAAAACATTTTTAAAAGCTTCCGATGTTCCCTGATGTGACGTGATGTGACAAAGCGGACAGATTTTATATGCAAATGAGAAGTCGTTGTGAGAACTGAAAACCCTATTTACAAGAAAATAATTGTGTTCGCATTAATTTTGGATTGAGTTGTATCAGCGAATCCATTTAAAAGCTGCTAATTGATAAATGTTTTTATTTAATAAGGAAACGTTTAGTTTTTTAGTAAGGTATTTGAGATGTTAGCACTATCAGCAGTATAAAAACAACTGAAAATGAGTTCAGGGAGAGAATAAAAAACTTTTTAACAAAACAATTAAATCGACTACCAAAACAAAACACTAGAAAGCGAAAAACATCTTTCTTTTCTGAAGGCGATGTCTTTGGTACCTATTGATTTTCAATTTTCGACACCGACAAAGAAAGTTATTTTTCGCTTTGTAGTGTTTTGCTTTGGAAGTCAGTTATTTTTTTTTTGCAAATATTATATTTCTCTTTTTTGTTTTAGTAGGTTGTTCATATTACCATGAACATCATTTAAAGCCAGAGTATAGCTCATGACAATTCCAATAAACCCAAACACGACCAGGATACATTGTTTTATAACGGAGTTCCAGTGCCGACCTTCCGGTTTAATCATCAGATCAGTTCGATGGTACCGTTTTTATCAGTCCCATTTATTTACTTCATCCTTTTCGATTAACTATCACCCGTACTATATAAGTGACAGAGTTCCAGTGGCCATCTGTGGTCTTCTTCATCATTTCTACTTCACCAAAGTATACTTTCTGGGTGCAAATGCTTGGCCATGTTGATGAAAATACGAAAATCGCTTTATGTTTGACTATAATATTTAAGGAGTTCCCTCATTTTCTTTGGAATCCATTATTAGAACCTAACCTGATGACCATGGAACCACGTGGGAAGTATACCCTTTCAAACAAAAGAAGATTTTTTTTTTAATAAAAGATTTCCAACGAATTGAGAACCTCCTTCCTTTTTTGAAATCAGTTAAAAATAACTATTATACACGCACAAAATAACTGCAAAATAGGAGAGAGGTTAAACCGTTAATAGGAATTAAAATATTTTGAGAACGCAAATAAGTGAGCCAGGCTGGAAGTAATAAATGTCTAATAGAGTAGCAGGCGCTTGTCCGAGCGGGGTGGTGCCGGGCTCGGTTAATGTATTCGCGAAATAGTTTAATTTAGCGGCGACATCTATCGGGCTTGTTTGTCGGCGACAGTTTTCATTAGAGCAGTTGATCCGGGCTTATTGCCGGCCGGGATTACCCCGCCCCCCGCGACCTGTTCACAGGGCACAGCCGCTTCGGACAAATTAAAAACTAAGACGATTGAACATGTCAACCCAACGTTAAAGTTGCGTACTGATTTTTTAACCGACTTCCCAAAAAAGAGGAGGTTTCTCAATTCGACCGTATATATACATATATTTTTATGTGTGTTCGCGGATAACTTGTCGAACCGATTTTGATGATTGTTGTTTTGTTGGAAAGGAGATATCCCAAAGGTGGTACCTTGATAAGGAAACCAGGATCTGATGATGGGATCCTAGAGAAGTCGAGGGAGCTCCTCAAATATTATAGGCATACATATAGCAATTTTGGTATTTTCATCAATAATGCAATCATTTGCACTCAGAAAGTATCATTCGGTGAAGTGGAACTGATGAAGAAGACCTAAATGGCCACTGGAACTTCGAAATAAAACAATGTATACCAGTCGTGCTTATTGGAATCGTCATGAGATGTACTTTGGCTATAATTGATTTTCATGTTAATTGGAGGTACCTACCAAAACTAAAAAGAGGAAAATAAAAAACTTTTTAACAATAAATCAAACCGATTTCCAAAATAAAACACTACAAAGCGAAAAATTGCTTTCTATTCCGAAGTCGGTGTCGAATATCAGCCGAGACGTCCACTGCTGGACATAGACCTCCCCCAAGCGTCGCCGCAAAGACCGGAATCGTATTTATCCAAAGGAATTATCCGTGATTTATCTGAAGCTAGTCTTAAAGACTGCCATACTAACCCGATGCTAGTCGTTTCTAATCCGCAGCAAGTCGTGTCTAGTCCCCATCTAGTCATGACTATTACAAATCTGGTATTGACTAGACTAAGGCTAGTCGTTACTAGTCCGAAGTTAGCCTTAAGGAATAATTTATCTGTAAAATGTGTCGTTTAGTTTTCTTGGTGACAAATAAAATGATTTTTCATATTCTAACAAAATAAAAACGCATTTAGCCGTATAATGAATATTAATACTTGATTAGGTACCAATACCCTTTTGTGGGGTTATTGTAATGTGAGAAACAAAGCGGAAGGGTTTCGCAAACAAATCCGTGCGCCAATCAATGCTTCTTTATGAATATTGACGTATAACGATCATTAGGGGTCGGTTTAATGGCATTAGTGCTGCCCTTTGATCGGAGGCCAGCGGGTTCCCGCGGAGACATTGTGCGAGGCTCAGTCACACGACGAAGCAGGACGCGCGCGACTACTGTTGTGTCAGTAGAACAACAACCTGTGAGTGAACACTATAACAAACATAATATACTGTTGCACTACCTTTCTGTTTGACTAAGCAGTTGGCCCGTTTTAGAGATTTCGGGAGATTTCAGGAAAATCGGCAAAATAATCTGCTTTTGGCGCCAGCAGCGAGGTCAATAATAGCTAACATACATTTATTTAAATATGAGTTTAATGCATACGTTTTCTGTACCTCTTTCCTTGTGGACCTACTGCAGTCTGTTCCCTTTGGTGTGGCGTCGTGTTTGTTTACTCTGTGCAATATTGTGAAAACAATCACCGACCGCCACGCGACTCTGCGCAACACCGAGACGACTGATTGACACCCTACTGTGCAAACACCACCGTTCAATATTGTTTATTGGAAATATTTCACTCAAAGGTCTTTATAATAAATTCGCGTTAATTCGTAGCGGTGTGTCGAAGCACAAACAGATTGTTTGTTGGTCTTTGTCTCAAGAAGTTTATTGTTCAGCCCTTGCGTTGTAATGTCTCTATTATATTACTATCAACGGTTAGAAGATTGACAACAAAATAATAATTACTTACAACATTCGATTTGTGAGAAGTTGAACAGTGGTTACTGCGGCGTAGCAAATGCTACGATGGCTACGAACTGTCTACGGGCTACGCCGAAAAGCGCCGAAACACGTTAGTAGTCACCTAGATCGTAATGACTAATCTACCAATTTTGTTTTAAATTTTGTATCTCATTACAACTAGGTATGTGATTGTATTTCTAAAGGTGTGCCATTAGGACCTGTAGCTATAGGACCGGATCTAGTATGTTGAGAGGTAGCAGTTGAAATTCTTGTTAAAGACAAAAGGATTTGATTTGGTTGTCTCCCAATTACCGCGTCCATGCCGCTTGCGCATGCGCCATGTCGCTGTAAGAGTGTTGATCTGAGCGCGGACTGGGAGGGGGGTATGAGGACAGCTCGTCTCCGACATTAGCATCACAAACGCCACGTGATTGTTTTAATAACATTAATTGACAATTGAACGTGACTACTGCAAGCATCAACATCAAACATCACTTGTTTTGTTCGCACTCACTGGAAAATGTTAACGGAATATTGTTTGGTTCTTGTAGGTAATGTTTGTTTGTTGGTTTGGAAAAACTGAGGGGTGTTTCGATCGCATGTTCTTTATAAACGAAATAAAGACTTTTTCACAAAAAATAAACCGACTTCTGTTGTGAAATACATTTATGAAAATATAATGTATGTCCGGAAAAATATTCATCTTTTTACTAAAATAAGTGATAGGCACAATTTTAATACTAGAAATAAGGACAAGTTAGATCAACCTCGATTCAGGGTAGCTAAAGTAGCTATTATCTTATCTTATCTTTTATGGGGTACTGTGTAAAATTTTATAATGAAATTCCACTAGAAATTCTCCAATTAAACGAGTCAAAATTTAAAACATGCATTAAACGCACACTGTGTAGACAAGCATATTATAAATTGGAAGATTATCTCCTTGATAAAAATGCTTGGCTAAATGCCGGTCCTGCTCCACAGCCACATACATTTGTAGCTACAAATTAGTTTATATTGGAAGAGATGCTGCTGCCCTTTTCGTATTGTTGTTTTCAGTGTTTTATTTTTATTTCATTTGTTTATTTCAAAGGATTCTTTACATGTTATATTTAGAAATAATAGCATTGTATAATGTAGAAGCACTTTTTTTTTTTTTTTTCTCTCAAATTTGTGAATGTGAGGTACCATGGAGCATTTTTATTAGGTTACAACTTTTTATTTTTTTATTTTGACATTGCAAGCATGGCAGTTGAGAGTTTGTCATGCTCACTCAAATGTCTCGCTGTTGGTGGCGCGTGTTATTGGGTCATTCGGTTCCCTTCAAAATGGTTGAGCTGAGTGGGGTTGATGCACGCGTCATGCTCGTAAACGGGTGCCGTCAGATGAGACTGGTCATCTCTTAGCTGCCAGTGGTTTAATTCAGTTCCTATCTTTTAATTATTTTTTTTTATTATTATCTACATTGTGCTCACATAATAGAAGCAACAAGAAATATGTAACCAAACATTATATGTAACACATAATGATTTAAAAGAGTGTCCATGGAGTTTCTTGCACGTTCTTCTCCATAGAGATCTACTCCTTGGAACGTGCAATTTAGCTTCACTTCTTTGTTTGACTGACCGACATTTTGACAATTCAAAAGTGCCTGTAATTGGTCTATTTGAAATAAACGTTTTTGATTTTGATTGATTTTGATTTTGATTTTGAAATAGTTAATATTTCTCTCTTTTTAGTTTTAGTACCCCTATTACTAGAAAGTAAGAAGGATTGACAAAATACCCATAGTGAATAAATTTGTCCCCGTGTCCTCCCCTACCAGCGAAATGGTTGCTTTTGGCTATGTGAGAAAATTCACGGCATTAGTATATATAACAAAATTAAAAGGAAAACTATCACTTACCGGTCCGTACGGCGCATGCGCGCGGGGGAGTCTATTTTGTGTTAGTGCAAAAGTATTTTCGACGTTTTGTAATCTTAAGTCGAAAATACTTGATTGTAAACTCTGTTACCCGACCATAGGAACTAATAATTCTTAGGTATCATGAAATTAACTTTTTAAAATGGAAATATCGAAAGGCGAACGGCAGGCTTGTATGGGAATTCCGTACCGCTATTAATATTTCGTGTTTTGGGATATTTTTTGTTTTAATTGATAGTTAATATGATAGATAATCCCTTTCTAAATTCTTAGATTTTTAGAACTTGGGACGTAAAAGTTATAACTAGTTTTATTTTTTAAGGTTATGTACTAGTGTGACAATGTAGATTGTTACATATAGGTAAACGTTACATATTGTTACATAATGTGTAGAGTAAATGTTCGAAATTGTTTGTTGCCATCTTTGCAGTGGTTTTACTTACAATTAAGTAGGTAGATTGAGATGAGTATCGTCCCTACTTATGAGATACCTATGTGCAGCAGCGGACTGCAACACTGATAATGATTATTTTGATTATATTAAATGTTATTTCTATTTCTAAATAATTAAATATCATTTCAGTATTTGTGTTATTTTACATAAGGCAACTTATATAACATAGCTGTGTTTAGTGTACGATTTTATTACGTGTATTTATTAAAACATTTTTATTGATATTATTAATTAATCCGAAGTTCTAAAAATAGTAAACTTACATGAAAATAAATGGCTTAATTGCTTTAACAAGTGGTACAAATTCTATAACTGAACAACAAAAAAAAGTATGCGGTACAAAATCTGCCGTTCACCTTTGGATTAAAATATTTCTGAGCATTTGGGTGTGCCACTGGGAAATCGTTATGAAAATCTTCGTCACACCATTCAATCACACGCCAATGAAACGTCGAGTCAACGAAACAAAGGTCATTCATTTATATTATTATCATTAAGTGAAGAGAGGGAAGTCTGTGCCGGTCGCCGGGCTCATCGCTCCTCATTCGTCGGGCGGAGTGTCGGAGTGTTGGAGTGCTGGCGACGAGACAATTACACGGTACAGGTGTCGAGTGGCCGCAGCGACTGCGCTCGGATAATGAGCGCCCCTCTGATCTGTGCTCGCAGGGGGAAGGGGGAGACAGTTCTTTGAGGGTGCAGGGTGGCGCTGAGCACTCTCACGCGATATTAAGTTTGTTTTGTGTCACGAAGGGCGACGCTGATGCGAAAGACTCAAGTTCACTCTTTTGTAGGGCTGAAAGTTACGAACCTCGGTATGTAGAATTCGGAATAACGGGGTACAGTTTACATTGCGTACTCACAAAGATACTTGTGGCAGGATCCAGTCCTAGTCGGTATAGAAATCCACTGTTCGTATGTACTGAAATCCTATTATGTGTGGAACAGTAGATATGGCCATTTAAACTAGAGGTGCTAACTGTTTCATTCATGAAATATGGTAAAAGGGTAAAAGCTTTCAGCTTCTTTGCCAGAGTCATCACTTCATCAGTTAAATTGAAACAAAAAGAAAACTTATACGCTCAACACTAAAAATGAGATATTAGGTAATCAGTGTTCTGTACCAGAGCAGTGAGGTCACCGTGACGTGTCACCCCTGGGGCCTGGCGCTGGCGAGGCTCCGGGAGCCAAGTGTGGCGCACCTCTGCAAACAATCCTCATTATCTCTAATAACGCACTGTTGATCCGCTGGTGCCTTCGCCACCCAGAGTGTGATTCTATCTCTCTCTTGAAAATATGGATTGAAACTCGTATCAAGTACTTATTCATTAAAAACTTTATTTATTTGGCACGCAGTCTGCAACGGTTTTTAAACTTTGGCTTTATTTAGGGCGTTCAGAGCTGCGGTGGTGATACAGTAGTGCCTGACACCAGCGTCTGCCGTAACTTGGTAATAAAACATGAATGAAACACAATACGAACCCAAACCTAACATGCGTACACTGTGCCAGCGCCTAGAACTTTTGACTTGTTTGTTTTAGAAAGAAACAAAGAAAGAAAACATTTTACATCTTTCTCACATATATGTATTTCCAACAAGAATTACGTAACGAAATGGAAAAGAGTGTCCGTGGAGTTTCTTGCACGTTCTTCTCCATAGAGACCTACTGACGCTTGCTAATGTGCAACTAGCTTCATCTTTTGCTGGATAATTGACTTCAACATTTGGGTGACTACGTGGTCAAGCGCGAGTAAATATAAAGGAATTTAAACAAAACTACCTTTTAAATGGTTTAATAGAAATAAATGATGTGGAGTTTGCTCCACACTCAGCGGCGCCACTTCGCTCTGGGCAGCGCAACTGCCGTGCGACATGTGCAGCGGTCGTGCACCGCGCATCACGACGTCCTCCGGTTCCGCCTGCGCCTATCTTTACGACTGATCGCATCGCACTGCTGAGAGGCTTCCTGTCACGGTACGTGTGGTCCCCGCGTCACACGAGGTGCCTGGACTAGTGGACCACAACATACACAAAGATAGTAATCTTCGCTGACACTCAATTTGTAAGGGACTATACCAAACATAGCATATCGTTGGAGCTCTCTTCATCGCTACGAGTGTTTTCGATGAGATTTTCCTTCGGCAAAAAATTACGACCTTCCACCTTAACACTTTTTCCCTCATGTTAATCCTTGTATGAGGTGAATTTTCAAAAATGCTTCCTGAGCGCTCAACTTCGTTATTAGGTACAGGCACGTACAGGAAACCTTTTGTGCAAAATGTCATGAATCTAGGTATGGAATAAGTACCTATGCTTTGCCGATGGAAAGTCCCATCAAGCACACCGCTAATCTGTCAATGAATGAATTTAAGATGCAGATGATAAGTAGAGGTAAGTATTTGTACGATCTAGGTTGGTATTGTCAGATTGGTAACAGATGTTCTAGCATGCGGCGATAGTATCTTATCTATAACATATCAGAGCCCTTTAGTTGATGCCCGAGGTGAGGACGAGAAACCTACCTATAAGTTGGTCTGCAAGCCCTTTCCTTGATAGTCCTGGAAACTTCGTGGATGTGCCATGGTTTATGACTGTTTTAATATTTCTATGATGACCACCTAAGTAGGAGTGCCAGTATCTGTTTAATCTAAGTAATAACGCTTTGCTGTCCTTTTTCTCACCTAGGTAGACTCATATTGTCTTTCGTTTAAGAGTTTTATTTGAAGTGTTATGGCTCATTTTTAGATTAGCTCGCATTTGATGACTATCTCAACTGATGGTTAGCGATGATGTGGTCTCAATGGTTCTGGTTAATTTGAAGTTAATAAACAACAAATTAACTTCAGCATCTATTGTGGTGAAAAAGTTTCTTCATTAGGTAAATGATTATAGTTATTATATATAAATGGCTTGTGTTTAAACACCGCCCAAAAAAGTACCTATTTTACTACCAAAAAAATTCTAAACGGTTACCAAAATGGATAAATGGTCACCAAATAACGTTTCCTAAAATATTATGAAATAAATCCATTTTTTCGTATTATTGACTGCCAAAAAAATATATGGACGCCTTTAAAATATTAGTACTCTGGCAACATAGTCGACGGAGCCCCGCTGCGCGGGGCTCCTATTTCCGTCCGCAGGGTCTAAAGTAACCTAACACGAACGAGATGACGGGAGCCGAGTTCGCTCGCTTTGCTCGCTCACTTCAGCTCCCGTCATCTCGTTCGAACCTAACCTGTCCGTGTCGGGGTGCCCTAAGCTCCTGAGCTCGCTTCGCTCGCTCTTGGACTAATTCGTTAAAAACACGAATACACCCGGTATATTAATCTTTGAGTTGGATAGAATTTGGTGACCGTTGATCCATTTTAGGAACCAAAAATAATATTTGTGCGAGGTTTGCGATTTTTCTTATTTTATTTTATTTATTTTGGATCATAATATTATATACTTTAGTGCCTTTTTAATAAAGTCAATTGATTTTTTTTGGAGTTGTTTATTTTATTTGGTGCCTAAGCTTAGAGTCTTAAAAATATTTTTGATGACCGTCTAAATTATACCCTATATAAATTAGGAAGTAAAAGTCTGCCTGATCAAGCAAGCAATTAAAACATAACCAGTCAAGTGCGTTCCGTGCACATTTAGGGTTCCGTACCAAATGTAGAATATATTGGTATTTGTTAGTAAAATATACGTAACAATGAACATTATCACCAAGTTTCAAGTTCATAGGTTTCATTGGAAGTTAAAAATTCTTTGGAACAAAATTGTGTGGCAGGATAGACAAACAGACAGACGGACAAGTGAGTGACAGCAATAGGGCTCCGTTTGGACCCTATTGAACTCAAAAAATCTCTAAGTACTCACGTAAGTATAATATTTTCGTATATGAGATACCTTTTCAATTAATACACAGATATGAATTGGAAATAAATAGTAGACCCCTATCAATAATACGAAATCGAAATTGAACCTCTTAAACTTTAACCAAGCTCTTTAGCTAACTTGTCAATCAACGAATCAGAGTACGTAACCTAAGTTTTCAGGGCGAATGTATGTGTAGTGCAAGCTCATGTACCTGTGACTGTAATGGAAAGCCATTACATTTTTGGAACTAGTACGTATTCTAAAAACAAACAGAGGATCGTCGCGAGCGGATCACGAAAAGGCGCGAAGAATTGGCGAGCGGCCCCGCCCACGCGCGCTTCACCAATGAGCGCGCCGCGCGCCCGCCATTGGACGATGTTTGCCGCCGAAACGCGAGGAAAAAACGCGCCACAGGAAAAACAATGGCACTCACTTGCACGGGCAGCACTCGAACCCGCTCATTGTGTGCCGTCCGCTGTAACTTGAGCCAGGCGCGCAAACCACTGCCCCCCGCGCGGGCCTGGGCCGGTCAGCGTGACGGGGGCGGGGCAGCTCAGCGTGCTGTAGCCGGCCGGTAGTCTTGTTGAATGTAGTATACATTGAAAGTTAAGTGATGTCACAGAGTGACACGCTAGTGTGGGGAGTGATGCGCGTGCGGCAGTGTGCGTGACTGCTGAGTGCTGGTGCGTGGTGCGGTGCGCGCACAATAGGTGGCAGGCCTAGCGTCCGCGCAGCCAGCCGCCTAGGTACTAACTATAAGAACTAACACACACTTTAGCCGTACAAGTACAAATGCAGTTATGTCAGGTTTCATCATTACTCATAACAGTGATTCACATGTAAAATAATAGCCTGTTATTACATTATGCAGTAAGGTTTTCTTGTTAGTTTTAAAATTAATGACGTCAATTGAAAGAAACCTTGCATGGCTACTTATACCTATGTGTATCTGTTTTGCCGCCTATAGGAAGGAACCTATCGCCAAAGGCACAGTATTAAGTGATGATCGAGGGAAAGGAGGAAATAGCATGTGCCTATGTAGTTCAGACGATTGCAGCGTCACATTCCTAGAACATGGTTCCAGTGCAAATCAAGCTGTGCTGACGTAGAGTCTAGCTGACATTATACTTGGGTATCTGTATCTACTTGACAATTAGGGAGTTTGCCGCCGGCCAACAGGTAGGTAGGTACAGTTGAATGACTGTATTTTACGTGGACTGACTGCATATCTGACCTCCATACTCACTATTCACACTCTGGCAGTCTACAATACGACAGTTGCTACGGGTAGTCATCCGAAACTGTCAAAGATGAATTATTAAAGATATAACTTGTATAACTTGTATTGTATTCTGCAGATAAAAGGTCTCCTGGTTACTTTTCCATAACTTATATCTTCTGGTAACGTGGGCCAGTCCCGACCGCAGCAGCTCTTTATCTTCATGACTTGTTGGCCGGCAAAGTTTCAGGAGCGCGTGTGCACTTCGTAGACTTACAGTGCCTTCAGTCCGGCTAGCCAGCAGACATCTTAGTGCTTTACACGGCAATTGGACATAATGCGTGGACCCGAGAAGTAAGTGGGTGTGTTCAGATAAAACTATTTCTATTAAATCTATCATCTTATGAAAATATTTTTTTTTGTAGAGCACGAATAATTTATTAGCAGAAGAAAACCCAAGATTAACAAATGTTGAAAACAGTCCTTTCATAATATTTTGGTTTGGCATCAATATGCCAAAATTGACATCAAAATGTTCTTCTGGTTTAAAGCCAGTATCCCTTTTTGACAAGAAATACCTTCTTCCTCATCTGTGTAGCGTTTACATAAACATGTCGGGTTCGACTTCGGGTCTAATAGGATGCAGCGTAGCACAAGTATTTTACGTGAAACGAAGAAGAGGTCTATAATAGTGAAAAACACTCAATGCCGTGCATTTATGGAACGGATCACTAAATTTAGCTCATTAATGATAGTCCTGGCGACATCAGGGCTGCTGAGTCCACTTATCCAAGGTGTAATCTCACAGAGCCCTTAGCGTGAGACAGGTATTTCTGACCCTGAATGAGTAGCTACTGCTACTGCACCAGCTTGTGATGTGATCACACAGTAGCTATTAGCTCAGTTATTTTTTCAGCTAATGCTTATCAGAGCGGTGGAGAGTGCCCGGAGCTAGGTAATGTAGTTTGAGTTCAGTCGGTGATTCGTGGTCTATAACTCTTACTAATTTTCCAGTTTATAAGAAGCGTCGCGCGTCTCCGGCGGCGCGGCGCCTGCGCCGGCGCACCGAGATACTATCCATCATAAACGCCGTAAATCATATTCTGTGACTATCTCAAATTACAATTAACAGTAGGTAGGTCGGTTTTCGTATTGAATTTTTGGAGTTAAGAACGTGTCAAACTTTAATGACAAAGTTTTCAGGCTCAAGTAGAGTTTGGCCAAAGAATCCAAATTCATAATTCAGAAATCGGGGTATCTTATTAAATCGTGTATCATGTGAGCGCACACCTCAAGAGGTAGGTAACTCTATTACAAACTTAAAGTGACGAGTTTACCAACAAACACATACATTAACTGACACCCTCTCCCTTGGGGTAGGCGGAACAGAAATGGCAGAACGCCGTCTCTACCACGATCATTATAGGCAATTCTAAAACTTTGCAATTTATTAATTCCCACACTTGCAGCAGCACATATCAACATAGCTGTATGGAAGAAGCAATCATAGAACATATAGGTGCTGATATGTATGCCTTTTACGATTAAGTAACTTTCTTCTAATATAAAACTAAGGGCTGATTTTTCAATAGTCTGATAAATTTTATCTGAGGCATAAAAATGGCCGTTTGTCAGCTTTTTTATAGATAATATGTCAAACGGCCATTTTTATTCTTCCTTTAAAACTTATCAGACTATTGAAAAATCGGTCCTTAATAAATTAAATACAGCCATAATCCATACAAATAGCTGTTATAAATGCGAAAGTAACTCTGGTAAGTCTGTTACTTTTCACGCTTAAACCGTTGAACCGATTTAGGTGCAATTTGGTATTGAGATACTTTGAGATTGAGACCTGGGGAAGGACATAGGATAGTTTTTATCCCGGAAATCATCCGATGGAAGGAAAGGGGAGTGTAACCTAACCTAAGTACACCTTCAATATTATTGCGCGATATAAAAATAAATTGACTATCGAAGTACTGATGCCTCTGGAATTGTACATGTCCGATGTCCATAGTGATCACTTACCATCAGGTTCGCCATCCAGAACTATAACTTACAATACCTATAATGATCCGAGCTAAGCTCCCAAAATTGTACGAAAATAACCTCATCAACCTATATCATTTTGGAATGAAATTAATAGATTACCAAAGACAACGCGAAGGTAAAATTTAGGAACTGTTTATTTCATCCTGGTATTCCGTTTTTTTAAGCAAGTGTATCCAAAAGTGCAAGATTAAAAATGTTCCAGAAACTTTCATGTTTTCATTCAAAGGTATGTAACAAAAATAAAAACTCAACATGCAAAAAAAGGTCTTAAACTGTCGCGATAACATTGTGCAAACAAACGATAAGTGCCTGAGTATTATAATATTTAGAAGATCCTCCGTCGGCTCACGGTCACGGGTAGCAACGAGCACTAACCCGAGCGAGCCGACTGAGCCGCGCCAGTCGCGAGTGCGAGACGACGACAGGCTCTAAAAACACGCTGGACTGACATAAATATTGTATAGACGAGCTCGGAATGACTAATGAGGGCGTGCACTTCTTGCCTTGTTGTTGGAGAGCTCCTCAAACTTTCCAGGCAGCTTTACGTGCGCCTCGTAAACATAGCGAGTTTATGAGGAGCCGCCACACTCCTCGATGCCGAGCGGCGTAGGCGCGGGGCTGCTGGACATGAGAGCTTGATCATAGTCACCGAACATAATGACAGTCAATGTGTCGAGAAAAAGATTTTTCAGTATAAAGCTATGCCATCGCTGGGCCAAGTGCTTACGATAAAAGAACAAATGCTTTAGAGAAGAGCAAGTACTGATCATCAGTACGTTACGTTAGTACTTGTCTACTATTTATTTATTTAAACTTCATGTACAATAGTGATACATAGGCGGACTTAATGTCACAAGGCATTCTCTACCAGTCAACCTTTGGGTTAAAAAAAGACAACGTTGTGAACAGGTACAAAAAATATTTAAAAATAACAACTTGTGTACGAAAATGTATATACTTACATATATTAATAATACACATAATTAGACAAATAAAATATAGTAATAAATACCAATATAAAAACGAGAAACCTATTAATATATAATTATTATGACTAAACTTCTTAATTTAGACTTCATGCACAAAAGGTACAAGGCGGGCTTAATGCCTTCGGCATTCTCTACCAGTCAATCAAGGGTGGTGAAGAGATAATATGGCAAGTGCATTGCTAAAAATAATATATTTATGCATTAACAGAAAAGAAAAAGGTGAGATGACTCTCCTTAGTTGAGTTGAAAATAAATCCGCAATTGCCGCTTGAATGCAAACCGACTTGTGATTGGACTGAATATTGAAGGAAGATTGAACAAAATCAGTAGTATGAGAAGTACAAAGCAAGAGGAGATTGTTGAAGAACGCAGATTCCGAGCATGTGAAGAACATAGATATTGAAATTTTGACATAAGATAGGAAGGAGGGGTGTGAGAATTTAGTAGGGAGAAAAGCGTGGTCAAAGCGCGTAAACTTCTTCTCTGGCGAATCGGCAACCATTTTATCTCAGACCTGTAGTTCGACACATGGTCATACATTCTGAGGTTAAATATGAATCTAATACAGTTGTTGAAGATCCTATCTAGTTTATCCAGTAAGACCACGCTCAAGCCAAAGTAGCACTCGTCCCCATAGTCGAGCACTGGGAAAATTAAAGTCTGCACAAGCATAGTTTTCGTTTTGGCAGGCAAGAACCTCCTCAAACAATATAAGGATCGCAAAGTACCGCTGGCTCATGTTGTGGGGTTTACGGACATCCCAAATCTGTCAGACCAATCTTTGATAGCATTCAAGTCCCGGTTCACATCTTCTATGGCGTCAGATAAATCTTCGATCCGCGCCGCTGTATATAGTTGTAGATCATCGGCATAAAGATGATACGAACAGCGAGTTGTTGAGGTTCAAGGATACCATGTAACGACTAATATCATCATGGCCCACAGGGAAAAGCCAGGTGCAGGACACTGACCATGAGAGGAAACAAGGGAAGGAGTGGACGTAAGGATTAAGTCAAGCTACGTGTCATCGCCTGAGGCATTGAGATGAGTGGGCTGCAGAGGAAGAACATGAAGACTAACGGACTCAATGGTGTGAAGGAGTTTATAGGAACGAGGGAATGGATGACTCAGGTTTGTGTTGAAATCGGCCATGACGACACAATGTGCATACTCTGACCGTATCGAATACAGTGCCAATTCAAGGTTGGAAAAGTAGTCAACGGCGGGCGGACAGTAGACTACACCAAGTAGGGTCTTGACATCTTTGACATAGACTTCCAGAAAGACGTACTCAGCAGAAGCACTATCTAAAGGGTGAAGGAGAACAATGATTTTGAAAGGGAAGTCACTACGGAGATAGATGGCGACACCACCTCCTCCCTTTACAATTCTATCGTTGTGATAAGTATGAAACCGGGAAGAGGGTAAGTGGTAGAGAGAAGATAAGGTTTGAGCCAACTCTCCGAAATCAGCACGACGTGGACATCAATATCATAAATCACTGTAGTGACTTGGCACACTGTGTGCATTATTAAGACAGATATTAAATGAATTTGCATTTTGTCAATCAAAGCTCCGACGCACAAAGTCACCGAGGGTGTCAATCAAACTTGTATTAGCGGAAGAGATAACGGATTCAACGGCCGATTGAAAAGAATGATCGTTGGACGACATAAAATAAAAATAATATAAATACTTAACAAAAATACAATTAAATATTACCAGACGCCGCTATCTGTGCACCACCCACCAGCCGCACTAGTTAATATTAGGTCCTTACCTATGAAATTGGCGTTTTGTCGTACTGGCCACTTTGATCTCAAATATCTCCTCTTTGGTTTGGAATTCCAATTTTAAATTTATGCAGCTAATTACTCATACTTTTGTGTTTGGAAAACCGTAATTTATTTGTTTTTTTCCTCTTTTGATTTTTACTTTGCGCCAGTCAGTTTACAAAATGGAAAACTTGAAATATCGCGTTATTTACGAGTACGAGTTCCATCGTGGCACCAGTGCTGCAGAAACGGCTCGAAGGATTAATGATGTGTATGGCAACGGTGTCGCAAAAGAAAACACAGTGCGTTTTTGGTTCCAACGTTTACGTTCTGGAAATTTCGACCTGCAGAACAAGCCCCGTGGACGGCCGGAGACCAAAGTTGATAATGAAGAATTGAAGGCTATTGTGGCAGCGGATCCATCGCAAACCACGTCCGAGTTAGCTGCAGGCTGCGGTGTTAGTGATAAAACTGTTTTAATCCACTTGAAGCAAATTGAGAAGGTGAAAATGCTTGAATGGTGAGTACCTCATGAATTGAGCGCAGCTAACCGAAAAACGCGCGTCGACTGCTGCGTTACATTACTCAACTGGCACAATAATGAAGGGATTTTACTTTGACTTGAACGCGGTCTTACTGGATAAACTAGATAGGGTCTTGAACAACTGTATTAGATTCATATTTAACCTCAGGAAGTATGACCATGTGTCGAACTACAGGTCTGAGCTAAAATGGTAGCCGATTCGCCAGAGAAGAAGTTTACGCGCTTTGACCACGCTTTTCTCCCTACTAAATTCTCCCACCCCTCCTTCCTATCTTATGTCAAAATTTCAATATCTATGTACTTCACATGCTCGGAATCTGCGTTCTTCCAATAATCTCCTCTTGCTTTGTCCTTCTCACACTACTGATTTTGTTCACTCTTCCTTCAATGTTCAGTCCATTCTGCTCTGGAAAGCGCTTCCTCCCGAGATCAGGACGATGTGATGTTTGCTTTCAAGCGGAAATTGCGGATTTATTTTCAACTCAATTAAGGAGAGTCATCTCACCTTCTTCTTTCTGTTACTTCATAAATATATATATTTATATAATATATATGTACGTTTATTTTACCTATCTTAGTATGTTAATAACATTTTCTTTTTAATATTTAAGCAATGCACTTGCCATGTTATCTCTTCACCAACTATGGTTGACTGGTAGCGAATGCCTAAGGAATTAAGTCCGCCTTTGTACCTTTTGTGCATGAAGTCTAAATAAATAAATTTTAAATCGAATCATTCATTATTGAATAAATTTTAAATCGAATCATCCACTTTTCATCACCTGTGATGAAAAGTGGATCCTGTACAATAATCGGAACGCTCATCGCAATGGCTGAACCCTGGCGAACCAGCCAAATCCTGCCCCAAGCGAAAATTGACTCATAAAAAATTACTTGTGAGCGTTTGGTGGACTAGTGCCGGTGTCGTTTACTACAGTTTTCTTAAATCTGGCCAGATGATTACGGCGGATGTCTATTGTCAGCAACTGCAAACCATGATGGAAAAGGTAGCTGCTAAACAACCGAGGCTGGTCAATCGCTCTAGGCCACTGCTGCTTCAAGACAACGCTAGACGACACACTGCACAACAGACGGCTACCAAATTAGAGGAGCTTCAATTGGAATGTCTAAGACATCCACCGTACTCCCCGGACCTTGCTCCAACAGATTACCATTTTTTTCGAAATTTGAGTAACTTCTTGCACGGGAAAAAATTTAATTCCGATGGGGCAGTCCAAAGCGCCTTCAAAGATTTTATTGATTCCCGTCCGAATGGTTTTTTTAGTAGAGGGATCAATGAACTACCTATGAGGTGGCAAAAGTGCATAAATAGCAATGGTACATACTTTGATAAAATAAATATATTAAAAAAAACGACTTTATGTTCCTCCCTTATAAAACACCAATTTCACATGTAATGACCTAATATATAATATTACACTACAACCTATATAACAACATAAAAGAGAAATATTACAAATAAGAAATAAAAAAAATATAAACGAAAGAAACGATACTTAAAACAATTACATTAAGCAATAACAAAAATAAGTTGACAAAACACAAAACAAACATGAAACGAAAAGAAACTAGACAAAGTTACATTTAGCAAGGACAAGACGCAATTGACAAAACACTAAACAAACATTGGACAGCGGAACTTGACGTCACATTAGCACAAGAATAAAAATTTTTGTCTGGGTTCTCGCCACGGGTTTCTTGGAGCGCACGTTGTTTCTAGTTTCTTGTGGTTATATTACAGTTTTTATTTTATTTTACTACTTTTGTGACTTGTTTTTATTTTTAAGTGTGTTGTCCTAGAAACAGGTTTGTACAGCGTTTGTCCACCTCCTGCACCTGTTCCATCCATAATGGATAGAAACAAACCACCTGACACTGACCCTCCTGATATCTCAGCCTCCTTAACTTCTTTTCCTCCCTCGCCGAACGTATCGCAGTTTGCGGATGTGGTCTGCAGTGTGTCTGACATGGAAATCCTACAAAGTTCCCTCAAACGTCCCAGTAATGCAGAAGTACCTACACAGACATCTCCAAACAAACCAAATAGCCAAATTGGCTGTGTAAGATACTCCGCTGTGGATAAAGGACCATACATTGTTCACGTTTCTCGTGTGGAGGCACAGGTTAATGCTGGCATCACTCTGCATCCCGTTAATTTTGGGCAATTTTTAATTATTAATAAAATCGCAAATATTATCCGCGATGGAGTCTACAAAATTGTTTCAGTTGAGTTTGCATCCCCTCAAGATGCAAACGCTTTTATTGTAAACACCTTGTTGTCCAAACATGGTTATACGGCTGCTAATCCGACGTTCAACTTAACCAGAATGGGTGTTGTAACGGGGGTTCCCTCGGACATTAGCGATGAGGAGGCAAAAACCTACTTGTCTGTGCCCTCAGGTTATATGCAAATTCTAAAAGTGCGTAGAATTAACCGGAAGGTTCAGGCTGAAAGGAGAGTGAAGTGGAAGCCTACAGAAACCTGTTTGCTTACATTCGATGGACAGGCCTTACCGAAGCGGGTATTTTGCTGTTACACTTCCCTTCCTGTTGAGCAATACATTTATCCTACCATCCAAAGCCGTAAGTGCTGTAGATTTGGACTTGTTGCAAACGTCTGTAGGTCAAACCCACATTGCAGTAAATGTGGCCACGATCACCCTGGTGATGGTTGCAGCATTTCTGAGGGCGAGGCCTTCTGTGTGCTCTGCTCGGGAAACCACTTCGCTAATAGCAAGTCTTGCCCCGAGCTTGGTAGGAAGAAAGCCATAAAGACTGTCATTGCTGAGAAATCGATCTCGTATATTGAGGCTAGCAAAGCGATTCCAGCAGTGTCCCGCAACTACGCCAATGTAACTAAGTCGCAGTCTTACCGTAAAACCATCACTCTCAAGCCCAGGACCCATGCCCCACTTTCTCAATCCTAGAATAAGTCTGCTCATCAGCAAATAGTAAACACTCCTCAATCAATTTATATATTTGTCTACGTTATACACTTACATACTGTAACAACCTTCTGTGTTTATACTTTTTTGTTCTTATTTATCTTATTCTATTTTATTCATTTAAATATTGTATGTTCCGTTTCCGTGAATGTGTCCGTGGCATCAATAGTGGGCCCTATCAGAATATCAGCGAAGCGTTATTTCTTTTTAATATCGTTGCACATGCTTAGATAGGAGCCTTTTTGGTCTCGCATGGGGTTTATTATTTTTATTTTTTATTATTGTTTGTGTTTTGCTTATCTCGTGTTGCCTGTGCGGGTCACAAATAAATATTTTTGCTTTCTTTCTTTCTTTCAAACTTCACAGTCTAATGGCTATGCTCTTAATAATAATACCCCCAGTAATAATACCTTTTCAGTCATTGAACTTTTACTTAAAATTTTACCATCACTTACTTCCTCTACTTCAAATAACTCCCAGTTATCTTCCAACGTTGCCGATCAAATTATTTATCTCTTATTAAACACTAGCTGTCCCACGCGGCTTCGCTCCCTTTAACTGGCTACCAACCTACCAACCTACCCATCTACCCTTCCTACCCTACATATATGATTGTTGCGTTACTTAAATCGTCTACGCAGCGCACGCAACGGAAGCTCTCAAAAAGGAATAAATTTGCCCGTTTTTGCAACATTTTTCATTTATGCTCCGCCCATATTGTCGTAGCGTGATGTTATATAGCCTATAACCTTCCTCGATAAACGGATTATCCAACACAAAAATATTTTTTCAATTCCAACTAGTAGTTCCTGAGATTAGCGCGTTCAAACAAACAAACAAACTCACTTCAGCTTTATAATATTAGTATAGACTAGCTGTCCCATGCGGTTTCGCTCCCGTCAACTGCCTACCTATCTACCCATCTAACCTACCTACCCTACCCTACCTACCCTAAATACATGATTGTTGCGTAACTTAAACCGTTTACGCAGCGCACGCAACGGAAGCTCTCAAAAAGGAATATTCTTGCCCGTTTTTGCAACATTTTTCATTTATGCTCCGCTCCTATTGGTCTTAGCGTGATGTTATATAGCCTATAACCTTTCTCGATAAATGGACTATCCAACACAAAAAAAAATATCAATTGCAACTAGTAGTTCCTGAGATTAGCGCGTTCAAACAAACAAACAAACTCTTCAGCTTTATAATATTAGTATAGATTAAAAATGGCGTCCCACCAAATATTTCTTCAGTGGAATGTGAGGAGTGTGTGGCATAAAAAGCACGACCTCATATTCCTCTTGAACAAATACAAGCCGTTGACTTGTTCCATAGCTAAGACTTGGCTCACCCCAAGTCTCAGCTTCCGTATGCCACATTTCAAAATTCTAAGGTGTGATAGATCCGATGGGTACGGAGGGTCGGCTCTCTTCGTTAATAATCGGGTCCCACTGTCTCCCTTTTCTTTGCCTCCATTCGAGGGCAATTTGAGTATTGTTGCAGGAAGGGTCGACGGCATCACAGTGTTTTCCATTTATATTGCACACCCTCATCCTGATTTTCTAGCTCTTTTAAGAAACCTTTTTACCAATGTGCAAGGCCCATTGATGGTCATGGGTGACTTTAATTGTCACCACTATAGATGGAGATCTAAACGCTGTGATGTCTTCGGTGTAGCCCTGGTTGAAATTTTGGATGATCTAAATCTCTGTATTTTAAATAATGGCTGTCCAACCCATCCTAATGGCTGTCCCCCTTCCTGGGCAACAAAAGAGTTGTGTAGACCTAACATTTTGTTCGGTGGAATTGACTGCATCTACTCACTGGGAATATACGACCTTGTCGCATGGTAGTGATCATTACCCTATTGTCATTTCTTTAATTAATAGAACTTATTTAGAAAAAACCTCCCCTCCACTTTTGAAATACAACCTATCTAAACCAGATTGGACTAGGTTTGTCTCGTTATTGGAGGATAAAATTGATTCTCTTCCTAATTTAAATTCATGTTTATCAAACCCTTCTGATCACCACCATGCCAAAAGATGTTATGAGGGTTTTGTCACAGCTGTTACCTCGAGTGCAGATTCTTCTTTGCCGCTAAGAAACAGTGCCAGAAATAAAATTCCTTTACCCCCATTTTGGAATTCAGAATGCATTTCCACAGTTAAAGCAAGGAATGAGGCAGAGAGACGCTACAATGCGGATATGAGTACAAATAACCTTTTGGCATACCTCCAGAGTAACGCTAGAGCCAAACGTCTTCTTCGCAAGAAGAAATGTGCTGGCTGGGTGAAATTCTGCACCTCCTTGTCACCATCTACCCCAGTCTCAGTAGTCTGGCAAAACATTAAAAGGTTTAGACGTGGATATTCCCCCTCTACTTCTTCGCCAATAACTAGGGAAATAGCTGAACTTTTCTTTGACAAAATAGCACCACCATATGTTCCCCTCTTATCCGAATGTGTGAATGTAGGTAATGTTTCTTATTTAGCGGAGGATCCCTTCGATACGCCATATACTTTGGAAGAACTGAATGTGGTACTACGCCATGTCCGGGACTCAGCTCCTGGCATTGATGGGGTGCCATATTCTTTTATTTGTCATGCTGGCAACAAGGCCAAAACCTACTTTCTAAATATAATTAACTTTTGTTACAGTCATGGCTATATACATATATGGCTTTATTACAGGCATGGCAGACCAATGGAAGCTCCAAATCATAATTCCCTTACTGAAATCTGGCAAACATGCAGATGATCCGAATGGCCTTCGGCCAATTGCTTTGTCCTCAGTCCTGGCCAAACTACTGGAACACTTAATTAAAAATTGTCTCGAGTGAATAGTCGAGTCGAGAGATTTATTGCCGAATTTCCAATTTGGTTTCAGAAAAGGGCTTAGTACAATGGACAGTATCGGTGTCCTAGTTACGGATATTCGCCTAGGCTTCTCGAAAAACCAATCCCTTGTTGCCGCTTTCCTCGACATCTTATCCGCATATGATAACGTTCTCCTTCCCGTACTCAGACAAAAATTGCAACAGCTGAGTATTCCGGCTAAGATGATTCAATGCATATGTGGTCTCCTTGGGTCTCGGTCACTGATTTTGAGAGTCCAGGGAATGGAGTTTGAGGAGAGGCAGTCGTGGAGGGGTCTCCCACAGGGCTCTGTCCTTAGTCCTCTTTTATACAATTTGTATACGGCCAACATTGGGTCCTGTTTAAACAATGATTGTCAAATTCTACAATACGCCGATGACATTGTTTTGTACGTGACAGATCCTTCGATCGTTGACGCTGCTTCATCTCTATGCCTCTCTTTGGATTCTTTGAATCAATGGCTTTTAAGCCATGGCCTTTCCCTTTCCGCACCTAAAAGCTTGGCAGTAATATTCTCTCGCAAAAGACTGATTCCTCGGGTCTCAGTGAATATTTCTGGTCAAAATATCCCTGTAGTAGATAAAGTTAAATTTTTAGGCGTTATTTTGGATCCAAAACTAATAGGTAAGTATCACGTAAATTCTCTCATTCAAAAATGTGAAAGGACAATCTCAATTTTAAAACTTCTAGCTGGTGTTTGGTGGGGTGCTCACCCATACACCATGAAACTAGTGTACAACGCTTTAGTTCGCAGTGTTTTGGATTATGGAACATTTCACCTGATTCCTTGCAACAAGAGCGCTTTGGCGGGGCTGGATAGGGTTCAGTCCAAATGCCTTCGGATCATCTCAGGTTGTATGAAGTCCTTTCCTATCAACGCCTTGCAGGTCGAATGCGCTGATCCTCCACTTGCCCTGAGGCGGCAATATTTAGCCTCCCGTTTTCTGTCCAGGATAATTTCCAGATCGTCCCACCCCCTTTTAACGAGATTGAATGAGCTAAATGCCTTATGCAGAAACACAACTTTTTGGAGAAACAAAGAAATTCCCTTAATCCTTAGAGCCTTCCGAACTATTCAAAATTTAGCGTGTCCGATTTTTCAGTATCCCAGACTCCCCGTTTTTTAACTTCGCTTATGAAGTTATTTGTTTTACCCCCAAAATCTTCTATGATATTGGCATTTCAAAATCATCTCCATCGGCGAATTTGGCCTTCAATGCGGTGGTAGGCGAGCGATGGGATGGGTTTCAATTATTTTTTACTGACGCCTCAAAATTAAATGATAATGAAAACACTGGTGCCGCTGTTTACTACCAAAGCTCCAGAATTATCTTACAATTTAAATGTCTGAAAGAGGCTTCTGTTTTCACCGGTGTGTGTGTGGGGCTATATTGGAAGCCTGTGCTTTTACAGAATCACACACTAATATTGAGAAAGCTGTCATTTTTACAGACTCGCTTAGTTGTTTGCAGGCCTTAGCACAAAGTAGAATATATAGCCCTATAATCTTAAAAATTAAAAAATCTTTATTCGCTTGTGCTAGCAGTCAAAGAGATGTTCAGTTAGTTTGGATACCTAGTCATTGTGGCATCAAGGGTAACGAATGTGTTGATGTATTGGCTAAAGTGCGTGTTCATCTGTAACGGCTGATCTCTCACATAATACTCACCTGAATTATGACTTGCTGTCCCTTCCTAAATTGAATCTCCAGAGTTCATGGCAGGAACATTGGAATATCTCTAGCAGAAAGAAAGGCAAATTTTTCCATGCTGCCCAACCGGTCATAAATCCAAAACTTTGGTTCTTTGGTTTCAGAAAGATTTCCAAAACTGCTATTTCTGTCCTTTGCAGAATCCGACTAGGTTTTTGCTGCACCCCCGTCTTCCTCCATAAAATCCGTGTACGCGACTCTTTGCTCTGCGAGTGCAGTTTAAGCGAGGGTACTTTGGATCACATTTTTTTTAATGTTCAAACAACGTCCCCTCACTTGATTTGTACCGCCGTTTTCCTAAATTTAAGATTCCTCTCCCAACAAATTTCCCCTCTTTTCTGACTTATTCTTCCCCAGAACTCCTTGTGGCGCTGATGATTTTCATCCGTCTCAACAATCTAAAATTATGAGTCACAAAAAAATTTAAATTACCTCCTATCTCTTTGTGGCATACAACGTATTGTAACGCTTCTTTCTGGATTTACCTCCCTACCAGCTAGCTAGAGGGTAGTAAAGGAAAAAAAACCAACAGAAGTTTAACAAATTTTATTAGACCTCTAGGTCAGGGTTATCACTCGCGGTCCGAAGTACGTTGCGTAGCCACAAGATAGTGTACCACTGGCCTTAGCGTTAGAGGCGTCCGGCGATGTGCAGTACAGTTCCCACTCGGGGGTAGATCCCGGGAAGCGGTGGTGCAGAGTAGATGGTAGGTAGACCCGTAGCTCGGCGACACGGAGTAGGCAGCTAACCGAGCGTTGGGGTAGGCCACCACACGCGCTATGTAGTAGCGTGAAGCTGATCTGACGCCGGAATAGGAACCTGTTTCCACTCGGGGCTAGGTCCCGGAAGCGGTGGTACAGAGTAGGTGGTAGGTAGACCCGTAGCTCAGCGACACGGAGTAGGCAGCTAACCGTGCGTTGGAGTAGGCCAACACACGCGCTAGGTATTAGCGTGAAGCTGATCTGACGCCGGCATAGGAACCCTGGAATTAATTCCCAGACAACTTAGGAAAAGTCCACATTCCTTGTTTGACTGCGACATCCCATCCTCAATGCAAAAGCGCAATGGTTACTAACAGCATGAAATAGTGATCGATGATGAGGCAGTCAAACAGTGATAATAACACAATGGTTATGTAGAAATGAAAATGATAATAATAATTATGTACAAAATCAAAATAGTTTATTTCAAATAAACCTTAAAGGTACTTTTGAATTGTCAAACAAAAAAAATATGACTCTAGTTGCAAATTCGCAAAAGTCAGTAGATCTCAATGGAGAAGAATTTGCAAGAAACTCCACGGACACTCTTTTCCATCAGTTTCAATTACAAGTTTTTGGTTACATCATTCTTGTTGAAAAATAAATACATATATGTGAGAACGATGCAAAAAGACGTGCACGTAAAAGCGTCTAGAGTAACAAACAATTTTAACATAAAAATGCAATAACAGGCCGAGGCAGCTAAGTTATGACCAATCCCAACTGATGGCGCCCGTTCACGAACATGACGCATGGATCGGCACCACTCAGCTCAACCATCATGAAGGGAACCGAATGATCCAACACATGTGCCACCATCAGAGAGAAATTAGGGAGAGCATGACACATTCAAATGCCAGGGCACACAGAAGTCAACGAACGACACATAGGTAGATTTACAGTCGGAACATAGTACTCACAAATGTGCTGTGCAGTTATATAATACTAAAAGAAATTGAGTTTATACAATACATGTTCTTGCGCCCTAATGGCTGCGGAGCGGGACCAGCATTTAGCCAAGCATTTTTATCAGCGATGTAATCCCCCAATTTATAATATGCTTGCCTGCATAGTGTGCGTTTTATACAAGTTTTAAATTTCGTCTCATTCAGTTCTAGAATGTGGGGAGGTATTTTATTGTAACATTTTATACAGTACCCCATAAAAGATGATGCTACTTTAGCCAGCCTGAAACCTGGTTGGATTAATTGGTCCCTATTTCTAGTAATATAATTATGTCTGTCGCCGTTTTTACTGAAAAAATTTTTTTTTTTTCTAACGTACATGATGTTTTCATAAATATATTGACAAGGTACCGTCATGATGTTAATGTCCTTAAACAGTTCCCTTAGAGAATCGCGCCGGCGAAGATTGTATATCGCTCTGATGGCTCGTTCTTTTTGGCAGAATAATAATTGACTGAATGTCTGCAGCCCTTCCCCATAGTAAGATACCGTAAGACATTATACTATGAAAGTAACTAAAATAGACTAGCCTCGCGGTATCTACATCAGTTAACTGACGAATTTTTCTAACAGCATAAGCTGCCGAACTTAGCCGCCCTGCAAGTGATATTAAATGAGGACCCCATTGCAACCTTGAGTCTAGCGTGATCCCCAGGAATACCGTTTTATCGACAAATTCTACCTTCTCCCTACCCAAGATAATGTCACAATCAGTACTTTTGACATTCCGCAAGGCAAATTTTACGCACTTAGTCTTTTTAGCATTTAAAACTAAATTATTAGCCTTGAACCAATTTTGAACCTGTCGCAAGACGTTATTTACGTCGTCAACGTTACTCGTACGTCTATTTATCTTAAAAATCAAAGAAGTGTCATCAGCAAATAACCATGTTTAAATTGTTATTCAATAGATGGGGTAATTAGTTAATGTATACTAGGAATAAGAAAGGACCCGAAATTGAACCCTGGGTTACACCCATTTTCACGGTTAACCCGAACGAGTTGACACCGTTTATTTGAACTAATTGCTGTCTATCATTTAAATAAGATTTTACTAAACTCAACGCTGATTGGCCTATCCCGTAATGCTCAAGTTTCAAAAGTAATATTTCATGATTAACGCAATCAAACGCTTTCGACAGGTCGCAGAATACACCTATAGCATCTTGTGCCTCTTCCCACGCATCAAAGATGTGTTTTAATAAGGTGACACCAGCGTCGGTCGTACAACGTCCTTTGGTAAAACCATACTGTTTATCGTGTAGGATGTTATTCGTATTAAAATGAATGAGCATTTGATTTAGCATTATCTTTTCAAATATCTTGCTGAAACATGAAAGGAGAACACAATAAAATGTTTAGCACTAATTGTTACAAATTAGCACTAATTCGTGCTTGTAGTTTTAAGGCAGAAAATAGTTGTTATAATTTTATTTTTATCGAAACACTAATAATAGAAAGAGTGGTTCCGCCATTCTAACGCACATCAACTTTGTTTACTGTTTAGTAAAATTTTATATCAATAAGAATGTTCTAGTTAGATGACAGCATACCATTATTCAAGCGGTAAATGTCTATACAGTTGTAACATAGCCGTAGGTGATTATAAAAAGTAACAGTCATGATGATATTTCTAGTAAAAAAATATGATGTGGGTAGTTGTGTGCGTTTAAGAATATGATTTAAAATAAAAGATGATCAGTATGTGACACAACTAATTACAATGAGAAGTAATACAAGCAAAACAGTTTAATTACCAGACAGCTGAGTATTTGGCCGTTAGGTACAAAGTTAGCTACTCACCAATATCACCACTAAACATAACACATAATAAGTTTGAACACTCACCCAACACTATGGGGTGAACTTCACGTATTTATTATAAGAAGGAAGAGTGCCAATCATTGTTGGATTAGTTATATTTTACAATAATTATTTTGCATGGATAAAAATATGAGTAGAATGACAGTGCAGTGCAATTCGTCTGCTCGGTCACGGCAATGCAATGACATGCCTCGTTCAAGAACTTTAGTTCCACGCAGCTCGCACCAACTTCAACTCACTTCGTTCGCAAACTTCGTTTGCGTTGATAGGTAATTAACTGTATGGATTTTACTACAATTAGGATATTATTATTATTATTAAATCTTAAATAGGATTAGATTTATTTTATAAGTATTTATTAGTGAATTGGATGAGTGAGGTTGATTTTATTTGTAATTAGATTATTTTGAGTTATTAATTTAAATTAGAAGAAGTTAGGTTAAGTACGGGAAGATTGTAACGAAACCGTTACAGTATCTTTAATGTGTTAACAATTATAATACTATTTATGTATTTTTATTTTTTGTTTGTTTCAGTCCCGTTCTAACCCAACAAGTGTCAACTGTATTAAATTGAAGAATTTTGTTTCTATCTACAGTTCCTGTTTTTAAATTTTGAATAAAACATTCTTGCTCTTCCTTTTAACTTTAAACATTGGCAGAATAGTCGACACCGGCTTTGCTTGCCATAAAAAATATGGAATAGAATAGACAACAAAATTTTATTGTTCTTATACCCTCACAAACATTTAACAAAAACAAAAATGTAAAAAAATAGGGGTTAGACGTGAAATATAATGTTTACGTAAATTATATCGCCCCAAATACAACTAAGTAAGTGTTAATAGTGTAGAGTAAATAATGTAAATTGTGCATATCGTGTAAATCGTATAACTCGTGTAAATAGTGTAAATATATTACTAATACGATACCTGTGCTGCTTCCTGCTGCAGCAGTTAATTCACCAGTCTTCTTCGGGTACTTCGCCACCAAGGGATTGAGTTCCTCCAAGGAAGAAACTTTGTGCCGTGCTCCGTCGGGAGATCTGACGACGATGATCCTTTCCTGAGTCCAGCATGCCTGCATCCCGAAGTGCGAACGCGCCGTACCAAAAACAGCTTGCCTAGTCCTGGTCAAAAATTCCTTGACTGTAACCATGGGGCCCTTCAAGGCGGACTTCGCCCTCCCAGACCGCAGACTTGTCGTCCACATTGGAGAACCTCACTAATACTGGCCTGCTGCACGTGGGACCTTTGCACGATGACCCCAGCCTGTGACATGATTTGATGGACGAGCCAGTAATATTTGGCAGAGCCAGTTTATTATGCAGTATGTCCAACACTAGAGCCTTGCAGTCCTCCTTGTCGGGGTGTTAGTAAGTTATTATAATCGGGTGTAAGTGCTAAGACTTGGTTGAGGCGAGTAATAAGAAACTAACTTCTGCCCGTTGCTTCGCCCGCGTGAAAAGTTTTTTATTATCCCGAGGGAATGTTATACCCGGATAATCTATCTCCTTGCCAAATTTCATCCAGATCCGTTCATCCGTTCCGTCCCGGCGGGATTGAGTAACAAGTATCCATCCAAAGTTTCTCATTTAGAATATGAGTAGATAGACTGAACAAAACTATCTAGATTCTGCTTCAAACAACAGCATGCAATTAGTTTTTAAAGAAACTACAAAATTTCGTAAATGTTAATGCAGGTAATTAATTAATCGCGATACAATCTTCGAGGCAAAACGTTAGTCGAGGAGATCTCGACAACGTTCTAACAAAAGAAATTGATAAAGAAATCAACATTTCAGATTCACTCGGAGCGCGATTGTTATCTAAATCCATGTCCGAAACTCGTACAAAGACCGTCAGCATTCACAATTGATGGCTGAGCTGCGATCTGAACTGGACTCTAGTGTTTTGATATCAAAGTCCTAAATTGGCGGTCTGGGATATCGTTTTGAATGACATTTTTTTCCTGAATTGGCGTTAGTTTTGGAAAGTGTGTGCGTCAGTCAGTCCTCACAGTGCTCAGACCTCAGTGCTAAGCCCTCGTAGCCTGAGGAGTGCGCAGTGTGCTGGTGTGCGTGCGGCGTCACGATGCGATGCGAGCGACGTGTGACAGACGTCCGCGGGTCCCGCGCGCGCGCATTCCTCTGCGCCCGCGCACCTTGTTGGTATTCCGCGGCCGCGTCGCGCGCGCAAACCGAACGCGCAAAAAAGACAATGACTTCGTATTTTATACGTTCCTAAAAGTTCCATCAGCGTATTGATACGATTCGTCTGTCCTGTCCTTAAATGATGAGCCTGGACGACTTTTGTTTTTGAAGACTTTCGTCGTTCGGGTCGTTCCGTTCCAATGTCGCGGACATTTTTTAAGGATTTGTGTCCGCTATATTGCATTAAATGCGTCTTTAAGAGATAACATCGTCCTTCATACCTTACATTTATAAACACAGCTCGTTGTTTGGTTTCTAAAAACTTGGAAGTTCACTAACGAGATACGTATTGATTCCTAAAACCGTTGAACGTTTTGTGGTATTGTCTCGTGTTTCGTAATTCCGAATGGAAGCAGATTTAGACAAACATACACGTTGTCGTTGTGTACCAGCCGCCTGCCGACGGCACGGTGCGGTGGCGGCGCGGGTGCAGGTTCCGGGAACCGCGTGTTTGCTTGCCTCTTGTTCTATATGAAGAGCTTTGTTAGTTAAAGCAGTGGCTCCTCTTATAGCACCTATATTAAGTGACTTTATGAATAACTGTATTCAAAATGGTATTTTTCCGCAAAAGTTAAAGGTTTCCATTATCAAGCCATTACACAAAAAAGATGACAAAAGAAAGTTAAGTAATTATAGACCAGTAGCACTAATACCGATTTTCTCAAAGGTCTTTGAGAAAGTTATTTATAATGGTATTTATGGTTACTTTAAAAAACATAATCTGTTTTGCAAGGAACAAATGGGTTTCAGGAAGACAAAAGTCATTAATATGATCATATACAATTTTCTGGAAAAATACATCACGATTTGGACAATAGGAAATAATGGCAATGTATATGGATATGACTAGGGCATTTGAGTATGTGGACCATAAAGTACTGTTAAATAAGCTAAATAGATATGGCATCAGAGGTAACGTGCTTAATCTAATACAATCTTATTTGGAGGATAGACAGCAAATTACTCAGGTTAGTCAAGTGGATATTAAGTCCAAAACTGAAGTAGTATACTCATCTAGCTCTAGAGTTCTTTATTACGGTGTTCCGCAGGGTTCTGTGCTGGGTGCATGGTTCCCCAAGTAATCATGCACCAAATGTCCTTATTTGCTGATAACAGCACAGTTATATATAATACTGGTAGTAATAAAGAAATAGAAGATGACATTAACACTAGTCTTTTTACGATTGTTAATTGGCTGAACGCTAATAACCTTAAAATGAACCTAACAAAAACTAAAATTATGAACTATAAAATTAGACGAAAAACTCTGTCACATTTCCAAATAAACTACAAATACTCAAATACTTGATACTAATGTTACAAAATTTCTTGAACTACATTGATAAGGATATGTCATGGAGGACTCAAATCGATAATGTATGTGGAAAGCTTAGTAAGTTTTCCTATGCTCTGTATATGCTAGGCAAAATTGTGAATAAGACAGCGCTCGTAGCAGCTTATCATGGTTATGTCACCTCTACTTTGCGATATGCCCTTATATTTTGGGATAATGCGACAAAGGTTGAGAAGGTATTAATAGATCAGCCTGTTATACGGACATGTATTCGAGCCATATGTAAAATAAAACGTACGGATTCATGCAAGCCACATTTCCAAAACTTAAAAAATATTGACTGTACCATCACTTTATGTCTATGAAGCCTGTATCTTTGTGAAAAACAACATGTTTTTGTATAAATCAGTCGAAAGTCAGCGTCGCTCAAAAAAGTTGCACCCTTTAAGCACTTAAACCAAATTTATGTACAATAACATTTATGCAATGGCTCCAAAACTTTATAATAAATTACCTTATCAAATTGTGTCAAGCAGTAACATGAATGAGTTTAAACGTAAGCTTTTTAAATTATTGAATGACAAGGCATATTATTCTGTTAATGAATACCTTAATGATAAATTAAAGTAATATTTTAGTGTTTTTATCTGTCTGTATAATTAAAATGTTACACTCTTGAGATAATGATATTCTGACTTGACATTTTTATTTCAACTATTAGGTCCTTACCTATGAAATTGGCGTTTTGTCGTACTGGCCACTTTGATCTCAAGTATCTCTTCTTTGGTTTGGAATTCCAATTCTAAATTTATACAGCTATTTACTCATGATTTTGGAAAACCGTAATTTATTTGTTTTTTCCCCTTTTGGTTTTTCTTTGCGCCAGACAATTTACAAAATGGAAAACTTGAAATATCGCGTTTTTTACGAGTACGAGTTCCATCGTGGCACCAGTGCTGCAGAAACGGCTCGAAGGATTAATGATGTGTATGGCAACGGTGTCGCAAAAGAAAACACAGTGCGTTTTTGGTTCCAAAGTTTTCGTTCTGGAAATTTCGACCTGCAGAACAAGCCCCATGGACGGCCGGAGACCAAAGTTGTTAATGAAGAATTGAAGGCTATTGTGGAAGCGGATCCATCGCAAACCACGTCCGAGTTAGCTGCAGGCTGCGGTGTTAGTGATAAAACTGTTTTAATCCACTTGGAGCAAATTGGGAAGGCGAAAAAGCTTAAAAGGTGGGTACCTCATGAATTGAGTGCAGCAAACCGACAAACGCGCGTCGACTGCTGCGTTACATTACTCAACCGGCACTATAATGAAGGGATTTTAAATCGAATCATTACCTGTGATGAAAAGTGGATCCTGTTCAATAATCGGAACGCTCATCGCATTGGCGAACACCCTGGCGAATCAGCCAAATCCTGCCCCAAGCGAAAATAGACTCTACTAGACTAAAAATTTACTTGTGAGCGTTTGCTGGACTAGTGCCGGAGTCGTTCACTACAGCTTTCTTATATCTGGCCAGACGATTACGGCATCAATCGCTCTAGGCCACTGCTGCTTCAAGACAACGCTAGACCACACACTGCACAACAGACGACTACCAAATTAGAGGAGCTTCAATTGGAATGTCTAAGACATCCACCGTACTCCCCGGACAACGCTACAACAGATTACCATTTTTTTCGAAATTTGCTACTAATGTAACTACTTGCAAGGGAAAAAATCAATTCCGATGGGGCAGTCCGAAGCACCTTCAAAGATTTTATTGATTCCTGTCCGAAAGGTTTTCTTAGTAAAGGGATTAATGAACTTCCTATGAGATGGAAAAAGTGCATAAATAGCAATGGTATATACTTTATGTTCTTCCACAAAAAAACGACTTTATGTTCCTTCCTTACAAAACGCCAATTTCATATGTAATGACCTAATATTATTGTATTACGAAATTGTGACTAGTTACTATTTATTTGTTTATGTGCCGTCTTAGTTTATTGACTCATTATTATTGTTTGATATGAAATTGTGACAGATTGTCAAAAACACAATAAAATAAAGTCAATAGATATTGACTTTATTTTTTTGTTTTTATTTTGTTAATGTGACATTCAATTACCTTTATATGCCCAATATTTTGCATACCTTCTTGCGGGACATAGTATGGACCAAAATTGTTTAATTATATCATCTGTAATTTTCCCTATGTTCACAAAATTTGTAAATGAATTTTGAATTTGCTTGCGTGATATTTGTCGTCGCATCGTCAAAGCGGCTGCGGGTCAACATGCTCCCGCACAGTGTTACATGTTCACAAGCGCAGCAGCTGCTCGACTAAGTACACGAAGTTGTTTGCCGCGCGGCAGCCGGTCCGTGCCGCAGGGTATAAGAATCAGGGGGGTGTCATGTAACGCCCACGAGTCCCGAGTCCCGATGACGCGGTGATCGATCAAGGTACGCAATGTCTGTTGTTCGCTGCTGAAATTATCACGAGACATACGAAGAAAGTGACACAACTGTAGTGTTATTCTGTAAACATCTCACCGTGCCAGTGCTACAACACAAACAATCCTCTTCATAACCACAGATAGTAAACAGAGCTCTACAATCTAGCTGACTTCCTGCGAGCTAGACAATGATGATGTTAGGATTATAAATAGCTACAGGCGCTCTCATGACTCGCAGCCGCAACAGAAGTTTCACTTAACGTATTCCGCGAAAGTAAACTGCTGCACTGCATACTGGCGGAATAAAACCTACATTCAATCCTCTGGTTCAAGAGGAAACTGCAAAACGGTCTGTGATTTCGTATGTTTTCCAGTGGATACGCTTGTAGCTATGCTTGCCGATGTTGGTCTATGGATGGAGAACCATCCGATAATACCGTAACCCCGTAGATGTTTAACTGTCGTTTCGGGCACCTACAAAGCAAGCCACATGTATAACAAAATGGAAATGACACTTACCGAGAGGAATGTATCGTAGTATCCAGTAACAGGATTGTGAAAGCCAGATAGACTACCAGTCATGTGAAAACCTATTCAGCTGCATCCACTTGAAACTGAAAGCCAATTCCAGCATAGTGGGGGAAAAGCCTAGGGCCCTAGGTAGACGATGATGTTTTTCAGAGGGAACTAATCCTGAAAAGTGAACCTTCTGTCACAATGGCACGGTGGCCACATGTCATGAGGCTGCTCGTGACGCCAGAGGTCGCCTCACCGTTACTTTTATGGCCACTGTCGGCAATTTTGGCGCCACTCTGTTAAATGATGTTACTCTGTATTCGTAGTAAATGTTTTTTTGTTGACATTAGTTGTTCATGCAATTTCTTAATTGATATACGAGTAGATATCTTGCCGCCGGTATGACTAATATTTCTACTAATCTGTTCATTACAAGTCATGTGCTGAAGCCTGGTTATTAATGAAGCTACATAACACTTCGTTAACGCTCTGGCCAACAGTTTTTACACCATCGCGATACAAGTAGAATCATTGTTATGGTATCTATGATGAATATGTATTCATAATTTCATATGGTCATAATGGACTACCTCCTGTATGTTTTCACTTATCATGGTCGCGTAGCAACATTTTTATGTTCTTTTAGTATAGCAACTCTTTCTATAATCAACGTGACTAGGTTCCAAAGCAGCAGCTTGCTCCGACCGAGCGAATGTCAGTGTTTGGTTGAAATGTCTCAATTAGAGAAGATTTTCACATAAGTTATAAGTGGTAGCAAGAGTTCGGACAAGAATGCATTAGGTATGTTATATCGACACTCAACCTTCATAATGTTGAATTGTCGTTAGACACTACTTCAATTATGTGTACACACATAGAGGCCTTACTCAGGATGTACACGAAGCAAATCAGATAGGACACACCAACATAGATATTGGTGTGCCGAAAATCAACGAATGTATTGTTAGGTTTTCTTTGATTAATACATCTCACATTTGTAAAGAATTATATAATTTATTTTTAACATCAAATAGTACTTTAACGTTGTTAAATTGATTATCCTAGAAAATATTCGAATTCGGGGGGGGGGATTGTTCGGACACGAGGCAAGTTGGGTCAGTTGAGTTGGGCAGTCTAGTCTAGTCTGGACGTGCCTGCAACAGACATACTTCCTAAGTGTTTAGTCTAGAAGTGGATATATTGTATGGAGTTGATGGTAACTTAGTGTGAAGTGGAAAATAAATAATAGTTCAAAGTCCAAACTGTGTGTTATTGCTGAATTACCAACTAAACGTGAGTATTATATATCCTAGAGTATTTTTCTACCCACTGACCTTCCTGCTTGTACTAGCTCTGTTGTCTCTCTAGTGGTCGAGAATCACATTTGGTAATGTATTCGAGATAGATACATTTCTTGACAGGTGCTATACAGTGGCTCATTCGATGTCAGCGGTGGCGATGCTAAAGTGTTGGGAATTGATTTTGTGATACTACGATAGCACTTTACAATCTCATATTTGTACGTGTAGTGGTTGTTCTATAGGTAGCACCTCCTTATTTCTTTGTTGGTGTTTTGTGAAATTTAGAAACTGTGCGGTTTTCCTGATAAATTCTATGTTTGTCTTTTAGTATCTTTTAAGCATTCCAGTATAAAGTGCAAGATTTTTATTGATAATATTCATCAGATTTTACATGTCATACTTTTCACGTGAAGCTATAAGTCCTGGTAGATTATTTTTAGGACCTTTCATAATTTCTTGCTCGTCCAAAGTTTTCATTCTTAATGGCATGTTAGAGAAGTTGCGCCTGCCCTTTATCGTGGATTTCTGGTGGATTGTAGCTCTCTGCATTATGTGGTCTTATCCAAACGAAACTGACTAATTGTGGTTGTAATCATATTATGATCAACTCTGTTTTCTTGAATGTTTATCTGAAGAGATCGACTAAGTGTTAACATGGACATCTTGTTTACGATTTTGAGGTTATATTCGTATGCGTATGGAATGAGTCTCACTCCACTAGTGCTGGTGGTTCCATAACCATATTTACAGCAACTAAATGCTAATGTTCCTTACCGATACCCCACCTATTGAGGTAATGTATTTCATGGAATCGTAATGAGTATTTCCAAGTTTTCATAAAAAAAAAAATAACGACGAGGTTTCATAAGTTGCATAAGCCTGTATAATTGCAAAAGGCAGGTTTTTTTAGAAGTATTTGTGGTACACAAACTCTTTCTGATATTCCGGTGAAAGTTTAAATATTTTACTTGTATTTTCTACTAAGAAGGGGACATTTTTGGTTTTCCTATGAAATACGTGTAATCATCGTCTTCGATAATATCTTCTTTTAGTAGATGGAGTTCAGTCAATCCCAATATGTCATGGGTAATGTTTTGCAGCACTGTTTTTAGCTCTATATGTTTTATTTTGATGATAGTGATTTAACGTTGAAAGTGCAAAGTTTAAATCACTATTCGGTATTAGTGTTCTTGGAGGGTTTAATACTAATACTCTTCAAAAATCCGCCGGCTCAGGCGAATAAATCGCAGAACTTTTAAATTTGAGAATAAGTCGTGGGCTTACCTACAGGCGAATAAATCGCAGGACTTGCCTTCAGGCAAATAAATCGCTATATGCGAATAAGTCGCGGGTTTGCTTACAGGTGTATAAATCGAAGTACTATAAAATTTGCGAATAAGTCACGGGATTACCTACAGGCGAACAAATCGCAGGACCTGCCTACAGGTGAATATATCGCAATATGCGAATAAGTCATAGGCTTACTTACAGGCAAATAAGTCGCGGTCTTGTCAATATGCAAATAAGTCGAGGGTTTGCCTACAGGCGAACAAATCTCAGGACATATAAATTTGAGAATAATTTTTTCCTAAATTTTGTAAGTCGAGCAAGTCGCGAACTGATCTATACGCGAATAGGTCACGGATCTCTATACTGGCGAAGAAATTGCAGATTTTGTAAGTATGTGAGTACCATAGCATATTTTTTTTTTGAAGTGCCATTAAATGGTTTAATTGATTTGACTTTCGACTTTGAAAATTGACTCAACAGGCCGAGTGTTATTTTATCACCAGATCCGTGTATGAGGTCATAAACGTTGTCAGGATGGTCGAGTGTTAGTTTTTCCTTGATTAATACATCTCTTACTTGTAAAGAATTATATTATTTATTTTTAATATCATATAGTTCTTAAAAGTTGTTAAATTGATTATCCTAGAAAATATTCGAATTTGGAGGGGGATTGTTCAGACACGAGGCAGGTTGGGTCGGTTAAGTCTTTAAAAACTTTTTTTAATTTTGTTGATCTTTTATTTTAGTAATTTACTTTATAATAAGAATATTATTCGATAAAAATATTAGGAAGTAAAAATTAAACAATTTGTAATATGAAATCAACAATATTTATTGACTAGGTTTTTTTTTAAATTATTATTACAAACTATTAAGTTTTATGCATGACAAATATTCTAAGTCGGACAAGAATTAAAGTTATTTTTCATAATCAAGTGGGTAATTCATTTACTAGTGATATGAATAAACATGTTAGTAAGATATATATTGAGATACAAATATCCTAAATTGTAATCTCACTTACAATAACATCACTTACATGAAATAAATTTAACTACCCTCTTATAATTTAATTAATAGCCGGTTGGTGCGCCTCCACTATATATTACTTGTTGCAATCGTGCCCTCATGCTAGCAACCATATCTCAACATAAGTCAGTTCCACAAAACGATTCCCATGTTTTATTATAGCGCTCTCCATCTTCTCGCCACAAAATTTTGCGAACTTCCTTGTCTGACTTAAAATATTTTTCATCGCTAAATATAACTATATTATTGTATCAATCGGAATCCAAGTATTCTGTTGCGAAGTGTCCCGGTTTTGCCTGCGAATATCTGTCAGTAAAATTTTGTTTGCTGGCCTACGACATTTTACACCAGCAGCACGCAAGTGGTTCCGTACAGTTTGTAACGTCATGCCATGTTTAGTTACCGTGGAACGATTAGTGAGGAAGGGCACAGCTATATGCCTAGCAACTATATCACGGTGCCGCGAATTGGCATCTGTGTTTACAAATCCAGCCCTTGGTTCCGGCAGGCGAGGATCAATGCTTCCCGAATCTGCATACCGATGGACCCATAATTGCCCACAGTTCTTCTCTGTGAACAATAATAAAAGGCGAAGTAATACATCAGTTGATTCTACGCACACGAAATATCTATGTTGGTGTGCCCTGCAAACCTATCTGATTTGCTTTGTGTACCTACTTTTTTAAAGTTTCTAGGTACTTTTGTAAGAATGCCATTAGATATGTTAAACCGACACTCAACCTTCATAATGTTGAATTGTCGTTAGACACTACTTCAACCATGTGTACACTGCAAAGAGACCTTACTCAGGATGTACCTATTTTTTTTAAGTTTCTAGGTTCTTTTGTAAGATACTTACCTATGCGATAAGTTGTACCAAAATGTGTATAAAAGCACGTAAAGAAGAGAAACAGGTGTTACAGTGGAAGGCTGTCATCTTCTTAGACTTTCTAGTGTGTGCAACATTGTCGCATTTCTCCTCGAGTACGTACGTCCTCGAAGAAAGTGATTTGAAAGCGAGTTCATCATTATTCTGTGAAGACTAGACGAGGCTTTCCCTAATCAGCGCGGTTCGGCATGCTCCGCAAGTGACGTCACATGCTGACCATAGTGATCATCCCACTAAGCTTTCCAAATACAACTCTCGATGACCTCACAGTAAAGCTAGTATAGCATATCATGAGAGCAGTACACAACTCGCTAGTTTCTTAGTTGCACAGACGGTAAAAAAATGACAAAACAAACTTGTTTGCTATGGTCGATTATCCTGATGTCATTATCTACAAGCGAATACACAAGCTTCCTTATCTGACTCCAAGTGTCGCGCACCGCCTGCCGCATCAGACAACACAGGCCAGACAAGCGATGTAGATGTCGCACAAAAGAATATTAATTAGTTCCAGTTTATCGCCAGTGGCCGACAGGTGTGAACAGAATCCCAAGTGGTTCACATTCTCATTCAGCTTCACATCATATTATCAGCCTATTAATGTTCCCACTGCTGGAACGCAAGCCTCCTTTCTGTGAGAGGGAATAGGCCATAATCCATCACGGGCCCAGTGCGGCTTGGTGGATGTCGCATGTCTTCGAATTTTTTGTTCTAGGACATGCCGGTTTCCTCACGATGTTTTACTTCACCGTTTTGAGAGCAGTGATGATGAAATAATTTACACAAAGTAAAGCGCCTGCCTGGAATTCAGCTTAGAACATCTCTCAAATTACAACGCGTTGCAAACATGTAGACACAATGTAGAAGTGGCAACGGACATGTGATTATAACATGTAGTAAGTAAAACTTTGTGGAAATCATGGTCTGTCAGGGAAATACCCTAAAACCATCATATTATAGGTAGTCCACTAAGAGGAAATGCAGTCGCAGACATCCTTACTTTGAGGTTTGGTTCTCGCCTTTTTGTTCCTTCAAAAAAACTGAAAAAGAAAGGAATATACTGTGGCCCTATGTTTTCCTTCTTGATGATAAATTATCTTTAGAAGCACTAGGACCCTCAAAAATGCTCAAAATTGCGCTGTCAACAGAGAGAGAGAGAGAGACAATTATAAATGAGAAAAGAAAAACATAGAAGCACAACATATATCTTTTTGATTCAATTTATGGAATATATTTTAAATTTGTCCAATACTGGAGGAGGAAATAGGCGAAAGCCAAACCTCGAAATATGACTTTACTAGGGAAACTCAGTCGGAGCTCAGCCCGCATTTTTTATTATCGTTTATAGTTATTATAGGCATTTCAGTTTACAGATTGATTGTCAATAAAGATATCATGCAGGAACTCTACCAGCTTCCAGGAATATTTCTAGCTGCCAGCTGTGTCAGGTGACAGTCAGAGAGAGAACTCTTGTTTTATCACAAATGGTCGTGTGTCGTGCTGTGTATGTCGCGCTAATCTCACATAGTCATTAAAGCTCCGCCGGACTTCATCAGGTACATACCCTTCTTCTTTCTGATAAAGTATATAAAACACATCATTTGCCTGAGCTTTAATAACTTCGCTATCACTTTTTTAGTAAATACTGTAATTTCAGTAAACATTTTAATAAAAAGATATTGTAAAAGTAGTTCTATGTAGGTATGTATTATTGTTCAATGGAATATTATTTCAAACACAATTCAAAGTTTGATTAACAATAAACTGTGTGCGTACTGAAGAAGGTAGTATTTCAATGCTGCTTCAGACCGTCTGAATACTGAGTCTGCCTAAACCGGGCAGTGTACCTATGTACCGCTATCGGCAGCCGCATCTGACAATTACTGCGTTATGGTTCATTTGTACGCAAACACGTCGCGCCGCGCCGCATCTCTTCGCGTCGTAACACCGGTGGCTGCCACATTATAATTATTGTAATAAGTGACCTGTTGAGTAGCAAGTAGGATTTACCGTCGTAGCTCACGTATAGTCATCTAAAACATTTCAACTGCTGCAGACCTACTCTCAGTGATTTGTGTTACTGTTACCAGTCTTTTAAAAACGGTGTGCATTCAGGATCATTTACAATCTGAAGTCAAACTGATCTTTGTTTGTTCTTTATCCTTGTTGAGAAACAGATGAGAGAGGATATTCTTAGGCTGATTAAGGCAGGCTTGAGAGCTATTCTTCAGAGCCGTTTCTACCCCTGTGAAGGAAGGAGCAGCTGGTCCAGTGGTTCGGATGGTTGTGTGAGCAGTACTGTCTGTTCCCAGGCGTGCGCGCACCATCACGCCCGAACCATGCCGCGTCGCGGCCTGCTCCTGACCATCAGTGATGATGCTATCTATACACTAACTGAACTATCGATAGTCTTAGCAACGAGAAACCACTGTTCATCACCGAAGAGCATCTAGGAAGGAATCAGGACTTGCCATCGTACCGGATGGCACCTGTTGAAATGATTGCAAATGCAACAAGTTTGCTTGAAGATCCAAGATAGCGAGAGTATTTTGAAAACCAGTCGCTAACTGTGGGTGATTGGTGGAAGTTTTTTGACTGAATGGTGAATTGGATGATTGTGACTTATCAAGCAGATGTCGCAATGCATTGTAACAAGAAGAGCCGTCAAAAAACTGCTACTGTGTTGGGTTCTTTCTTATGAATGCGAATTTTCGAAGTTAGATAGGTTTTGTAAGTACATGATCTAGTAGGTAGGTGGCAGCAAGTATTCGCGAGGAATTCGCGGCGGCGGCGCTACGTCGTGCGGTGGCGTTGCTTGCAGTTCGGTCACGCGGCGGCGACACGGCCCGAATGTTGCGTGCGCACATTAGCGCGAGAGTTCTCACGTCGCGCGCCGGCTAGCGCGAACCGCACCGTTAATCAATCGCCCAGCGTGGGAGCCGCGAAGCACGTGCGACACCACCCTTGCACCACCCCGCGCCTGTCATTATTCGTGCTGGCTCCAGGGGACGGTGGAGCGACCACATCCCGGACAGCGCTACCATAAAGTGACCAATATTTATAGAGCATCCAGCATGGCAGGGTGACGTCGCACCGTGAAAAACGACGCGAGTCTCGGCGTTAGCGCAGCATTCTGAGCGCAGGCGCGAAATACGAAACAATAGCGGTTTAAAATACAATGAGTGCAACCTGAAATACATAACATCAGCGACATTCCCGTCACGACCGCGCGCTTACCTTTTTCGACTATTTTGTTCGTGTCCGCGCGGCGGCGGCGGTGTAGCAGCGAGCACGAGCCCGACCGAGCTCCTTATTAATAACGTGGCTTGAATCAGAGATACAGTAAATATCGCGTTATGAGCGGCGACTGCTGCGCCTACTCCGCCGCCCCCGTGCTGGTGGCCGTGGGTGGCGCACCAGCTGCAGAGCTCCACAGCCCCACAGTCCCACAGAGCCAGGGTCCCACGTCTCATCCCGTTCCTCTTGTTTAGCATGCTGGCGGTGCGTCGCGTCGTCTGCGCGCGCACGTTATAGATGCGCTCGTGATTAAATAAACACGTCGCCAATGCAGCGATGAGCCACTAATTGCTGATCGCAATTCAGCGTGACGGTGCGGAGACACGACCGCGGCCGTGGCCCGCACATCCTAGCCTAATTGTCGCGGTCACACCCGCTTAGCATACATTACAATAGCAATCAGCTATTCCGCCGATGCCTTGGATGCCACTGTCAAGTGCAAGGCGTTGGCGCGATTATCTGCTCTAAGATGTTGCGATTCGAGCGTGTTCCGGGCGACGCGCGCGCGGTCCTTAGGACGTCGCTCAAAGCCAGCGTCTGGAAGTGGATACGCAAATTGTCTAATTAACGTGTTGGTCAGGAGCGCGGGGTGAGGTTTCAGTAAGAATATCATGCTAATTCGCGCTCCCGCCCCCGTCCCCACTCCGGGCGTCACGTTATGAGCCCATATGTATGGCTCGTTCGTACTCTTGATCGATGGAAGACTGCTTAATGGCGTTTACGAGTGGCGACATACATTTTTTGTGCTATATTTCGCAGGTGCTATTTTTATTGGCCCGAACGCGAACTCTGAATACGATTACCCGTACGCGCGTACGTACGGCGTACCACCTCTACACTCTCAAAACATTTGTATAATTAGGTATGTGAGCAAGTTTTATTTACCGAGTGATTTGACTTCATAAATGTATTAGAAGTTAACAAACGTCGTTTTTATATATATATATATATGTTGATTGGAGTTTATTTAGCAGTTTGTCAGAACTTAGAAGGAGAACCGCTAAGGTAGAACATGCGCTGCGCGGAGTAACTTAATGTTGATCGTGTAGTTGGCCGATAATTATGATAATTGTAATGTATTACATTACAATTATCATAATGGTGGTTCCCGCTGGGTCGCTAGAACTGCTCGTGCTGGTCGATGCTCACAAATCAGCCGGGGGTGTTATGTGAGACAACTTCATAAATGACAGTAATTATTGTGTGTGTTGATTAAATCAATTAATCTTGCAATTAGTCATAGTATCGTGACTAGCATAGAGTATTAAACATATGTATCGGGCAAGCTATCATTCAATACATCCTGTGGAGGTATATTTACACTTCTGCTAGGTTTTGTTAATGCAATATGTGGGTAAGGTTCCCACCGCACTATTTCCAAACCACTGCAACTCCTAAAAGCCAGAATCAACAGTGGCGATCACCAGAAAAGCGCCGATGCTATGAAGCTCGACGAAGTCCCGGAGAATTAATTTAACTTTCTTTGATCCCGCAACAAAATTAATCAGAAAAGAATAGAATAGAATAGAATTTGTCTTTAATCGAGTATCTATGACTCAAAAGGTGGTTAGTAAAACTTACAACTATGTTAGTAACACAGATATTAACTAATTGACACTACAAAACAACAAAAAATAAAATAAAGAAAAAGAATAATATAACAAAAGAGGAGTAAGAAAAACACGGGGTAAGGTTGTTAAACTACTGCCTTCGGTACTGCCTTCCTAGAAGCTGATGTCTGCTGCTCCCAAATCTTTACAAAGAACACACAGAAACATCACTTACCATCAGGTGAGATAGTGGTCAAGCGCGAGCCTATCTATAATAAATAATTTAAAAAAACATTCCCTGACGTTGTCAGAGCAGCTAGGACTAGGTACTGCCTGGTCGATCTGGTTCTACTTCCCGGATCATCTCGAGAGACCTGTCATTACTCAGTCAGCTGGTGTCTCGTAGTACGTGACGAGGTGCGGGGGGAGGGAGGCAACCCTTATCGCGGCGTCACGCTCACGTCACCGGAAATCACATTTTTACGTCTCCGTCGTCGTCGGCGGGACATTGGGACGTGCGCCACACTAGCAGGGCTCGGTTCCGTGACTTTGGCTCTGGGAACCTCACACTATTGTTAACATACTGAGGTAAACTATCAGTTTCTAGCTATGTATGTTTTGCTGACGTTGCAGTGTTTTTATTCACCTGGTCATCTTATGGAGTGGTGTCTGGGTCTATGCTCTATCATCAAATGCACGAACTGTGTGTGTCCAAGAGTAGGCGATTTTCTTTGGCGAAAGTGGTGGCTTATCCTTAATTGACGGATCCTGTGGGAAAATTGTAAAACTTATGTTTCAATAGCGTCTTTATAAATAATTTGCATTGTTCTTGCAGCTTCTCTTATTCAAGCGTTATAGCAGAAAAGTTTTCAATACTGTGTCATTGTTCTAATAATGTGAAAACTGATGCTGAGAGAAAGAAAACAATATGATTACATAATCCCCGATGAGAATTCTTACCGGCAAGAATGATGAACTTTCATAAAAATCTTTTATTCGCCACTAGCTATTTGCCCGCGGCTTCGCTCCCGTGGCCCACCCCGCAGTACCCGTTATATTCTCGGGATAAAAAGTCCATATAACTCAAGAATAATATAGCTTTCTACTGGAGAAAGAATTTTCACAATCGGTTCAGTAGTTCCAAAGATTACTTTCTACAAACAAACTAAAAAACATATGGTAATACATAGGCGAACTTAATGTTATATTCTCGGGATAAAAAGTCCATATAACTCAAGAATAATATAGCTTTCTACTGGAGAAAGAATTTTCACAACCGGTTCAGTAGTTCCAAAGATTACTTTCTACAAACAAACTAAAAAACATATGGTAATACATAGGCGAACTTAATGCAGCAAGGCATTCTCTACTAGTCAAACTTTGGGTTAAAAATTGTAAATTTAAAAATCAATAACCCGACTGCTTCAAAAGCGAACTAAAAAGTTATAAACAAGAAAAATCATGCTGTGTAGTCGGAGGAACAGCGGGTCAGCCAGCGAATTTATATCCGACTGCACAGCATGATTTTTTCTTGTTTATAACTTTGTGGCATTTTTGCAATCACCTCTTAAAACTCTTCATTTTGATACCCCACTCGATGGATTAGGAAGAAAAAAAAAAATATGACCCGGACATTATGGCGTCCAAAATCCACCATTTTTGTTTTTTTTTTAACTTCACCTGTCTAAGAACACTTAGGCGGTTAAGACCTATCTAACGACGTCTTAATTGTATGAATCCGTTTAGCGGTTTGAAAGATATGAGGTAATAAAGAATATTACATACATACATACAAACATACTTACATACAAGATACGTGCGAAAAACATAGACCCTTGCCTTGCAGCCTACACATTTTTACAAATAAATACAACCGACTTCCAAATAATAACACTACAAATTGAAAATAATTTCAGTTTCGGCAGTCGGTGTTTCTGTTTTCGTTTCTTCGTTTTTTGACACCGCCTTCCGAAATTGAAGTTATTTTTCACTTTGTAGTGTTTTTATTTGAAAGTTGGTTGCATTTTTATTAGGTTTTTATTTTTGACTTTTTGGTAATGAACAAGATCTAGTAAGGTACCTATAATGCCCACAGTGATGCCTGATTAGATTACCCGAATAAATAACATATAATTTGAACACAGCCGGTGGAATATTCCAGAAAAGAAGAGTACTCCAGAGTGAACTGTACACATCTGCGTACCAGTTTAGAGCATACTGGCGTGATGGTATGTTATGAAATGGTGTAAACAATGAACAGACATGCGGTTGCAGCAATCCCGAGAGATTTGCCGTCATTTATTGAAGAGTTCTGCTGTATATCTCCGAAGTTCTTTATCAGATCTTTACTAAATTTAAATGGGACATTTCGGAACTAACCTCTTTCAAACAAAAATAATTTTTCAAATCCGTTTATTTAAGACGGAGGTATACTTAAAAAAAGAATCATCCGAATTGCGAAGCTGCTCCTTATTGGGAAGTCGGTTAAAATACATAAATAATTTCTAAAACAATAGACTAATAAATCTATTCTATATAAATAAAAAGACAAGTCCTGACTGACTGACTGACTCATCAACGCCCAGCCCAAATCCTTGGACCTAGAAAGCTGAAATTTTGCACAAAGGTTTCCTTTAAAATGTATGCAAGGAATAAGGAAGGATTTTTCGAAATTCAACCCCTAAGGTAGTTAAATAAGGGATGAAACTTTGTATGAAACTCTGTCAATTTTAATTTAAAATTAATGCAATATGGTTGTACGGTGCACGTACATGGGTTTTAAAATATATTCATAACAATAAGCTAGCCAGTAGGCTCGCGTATTTGCACTTTGGACGCAACCTACATTTGGCAGTGCATTGACACTGACATATTGCATTATTCTATGCAGTTTATGTATATTACATTTTAGTGTTCAATTAGACGTGGTTTGAATCGGACTACTTGCAGTTTCATTTAGATTCATCCCGTTGGGCACTCGTTTGCATTCCGTGACATTGTCTAGCAGTTTAAATTGACATTTTGCATTACATGAAAGTTTGCAGTTACATTGACATTTACGTATGTTAGGCTAACCCCCTTACATAGTTTTTTTGGTCCTTCGAAACCTTTGCAAGTATCGTACGGTCTGATATCGGTCGTGGAAGATCGTCGCGGGATCTGTGTCGTGTCGTATCATACCGCGCCGCGAGTGTTGCCGTGCAGGAGCGTTCGGGGAGGAAGCAGCGATCCAGGTTCCAGAGCGTCACATTGCAGTTGCAAACAGGGAGAGTTCCTGAAGTTCAAGTAAGATCGTTCATTATTTATCTTACGACTTTACAATGGAGGGTTTAATCTTGCGTCAAGCCGAGATCCTCGAGGAGCTGAAGAGAATCCATTCTAATTTTAAGAAGGATTCAGTGAGCAGGAAGACCACCGAATACATTCATAATAGGCTCGAGCGATTGGATGTTCTATGGGCAGAATGCGAGGAAAAGAACCGGGAGCTGACCGCAGTAGAAGAGAAAGATCATCAGTATTATACCGGTAATATTTTTGAGGTCATTAAGGGCTGGTACCACGGTGCGCGTCAGGAAATTGCAGCCTTCGAGAAGAAGAATCTTGCTGGGCCCAGTAACGCCGGCCATAGTAAGCTACGTATTGAGTTCGACAAAACCCTGTTCGAGACATCTGTAGGGGCGGAGGACAAGCTACTCGAGTTACAGCAGTTGCAACAAGCTAATTTCCGTGCATTCAGCAGGTTATTGAATAAAAATCTCACCGAGGTTAAGGAAAAGTGGGAAATTGAGGATATGCTTAAGACGGTAGAATCTCGGTGGACTGCAATTGATAAATTACATTTACAAATTGATGGCATATTAGAGGGGACACCGCATGATTATTACGAAGAATTTATTCGTTATGAAAATGCATTTGCAAAAATAAAACGGGCGTTAAACACAAAATTAAACGCTTCTATTCATCAACAGCAAACGCTGCCTAAAATTGACATACCCATTTTTAACGGCAATTACACATTATGGCCTACTTTTATGGATCTGTATGTAGAAGCGATTCACAATAATCCAGCTATTGCAAAAACTCAGAAAATGCAGCATTTAAAGGGTAGACTTCGCGGTGAAGCGGAAAAGCTTGTGCAGCATTTACACATAGCTCCAGAAAATTATGACACGTGCTGGGAAATTTTGAACCATAGATACAACAATAAGTTCCTGTTGTTCACCAAAAATTTTCAGATATTTATGCGTCAACCTAATTTGCAAAAACAATCTGCATTCGACTTAAAGCGGTTATATGACACTAGCAATGAAACCATAAATGCGATACACAACTTGGGCATTGACACTAGCGCTTGGGATCCGGTCCTAGTTTACGTGCTATGCGAGAAGTTAGACGCCGAAACGTACTCGGAATACATGCAGTCCAGGTCAGATCCGCGGGAGATACCAACGTACAATCATTTTATGGATTTCGTCGAAAACAAGTTTATGGCATTAGAACCATTGCACAGGAAAAAGCCAGAAAACGGAAATAAACCTGTTTCAAAACCACAATCTACCACGCCGAATCCATTCAACAAAAACTACAAGTCAGCGAATCCACTACCTAACAGAAATTCATCAAACTATTCTCGTAATTTCCATGCATCAAACGCTGGGCAATTCAGCAAGATTGTTTGCCCATTGTGTAACACCAATCATGCATTATTTCAGTGCTCCAAATTCGCTGACATGCTGAGTCCGGAAAAAATGGCATTTATAGAAAACAATAAAATATGCAAAAATTGTTTATATGTGCATAATAAGGGTTACTGTGCGTCACAGAAAAGATGCAGAGATTGCAACGAACAACATAACACACTTCTGCACAGCGCTATTGCAATTTCAGCGCAAACGCCCTCAGCAACACAAACAGCACCTAAACCGTCGTCATCGACTTCAACTAGGTCAAATAAAAATCTACAAAACAACTTCGCATCAAATAATGATGATGAAATATTATTACCAACAGCATTATTGCAAGTAGCCACAGCTGGAGGTGACTACATTACACTAAGGGCTCTAGTTGACCAAGGCTCACAAATTACGTTGATAACGGAGAATGCTGCACAAAGATTGGGCATAAAGCGTCAACAGCTGAGTGCAAACATAAGCGGCATCGGTACCCTATCCAACAGGAGTAAAGGAAAGGTCCGTCTATCCTGCAAGTCCTTATATAACGACTTCCAGTTTACAACAGAAGCGTTAATCATGCCACGGGTAGTAAACAATCTGCCCAACGTTACATTTGCAAAGAAACCTTGGGCTCATGTGACAGACATCACACTAGCCGACCCAGATTACAACTTATCTAGGCCTATTGACATACTTCTGGATGCACACGTATTTTCCGAAATACTCATGAATGGCTTAGTCAAAGGGCAGGTTAATGATCCCATGGCTCAACAAACACGGTTGGGGTGGATATTGTCAGGCAATGTCACCAAAACATTTAATTGCAACGTCGTAGTTAATGAAGTTAACGACTTGTCAAAATACTGGGAAGTGGAAGACATCAATGGAGATGCATGCAATTCCATGACGTCAGAGGAACGATATTGTGAGGAATTCTACACTGCAACAACCAAGCGACTAGGTGATGGCAGATATGCAGTTCGGTTGCCAATGAAGCCTAATTTTAATCAGCTGCTGGGCAAGTCAAAGTCACGAGCTGTAGCACAGTTTATGCAATTAGATAGGAGATTAGGCAGGGATGACAAATTATCAGATAGTTACATCAAATTTATGCAAGAGTACCTGGAAATGGGACATATGAAGGAGAGCAAACCGGGCTGCAACACGGCATACTACTTACCTCATCATGGAGTCCTAAAACAGGACTCAGTGACATCAAAATTGAGGGTGGTTTTTAACGCCTCCCAGAAAACTGACACAGGTTACAGCCTGAATGACTTGATGGAGTGTGGCCCTAAGCTTCATCAAGATTTATTGACATTATTATTAGGATGGAGGCTACACAAGTACGTCTTTACTGCAGATTGTGAGAAGATGTACCGCATGATCCTTGTCCATGAAGAAGACCAACCCTTGTAAAAGATCCTGTGGACGGAATCCAACCGAGATCCTTTGAAGGAGTTCCAGTTGTGTACAGTGACGTATGGCACCAAGGCAGCACCATTTCTAGCTCTTCGAACGCTGAAACAGCTTGCAGATGATGATGCACAGAAATACCCGTTAGCAGCGGATGTCATTGCTAACGAAATGTACGTTGATGACGTCCTAAGTGGCAGCAACTCCATCGAACGAGCACAAGAAATTCAAAAGCAACTCATCGACATGCTGTGTGGAGCTGGCCTTACACTACGGAAGTGGTCAAGCAACGACCAGACCTTGATTGAAAGCTTATCTTCTTTAGATCTTAGCCAAACGACGAAGCATTTTACAAACGATGGAATGACAAAAGCCTTGGGGGTACAGTGGAATCCTACAACTGACACATTTTCGTTTACAAACAAAATACAATCTGACAGTAAAAACCAATTGACAAAAAGAAAGCTACTATCGGAAATCTCGAAAATTTTCGACCCACTGGGCTGGCTGACACCTATGACAGTAAAAGCAAAACTGCTGTTCCAAAGCATCTGGCTATCAGGATGCGAGTGGGATGAAATCTTACCTGACAGCGTGCAAGAAGAATGGAAGCAGTTTACTAGAGATCTACACAAAATAACCGAATACCAAATACCAAGGTGGCTGGGAGATATTACGAAACCATTCCAAGTACATGAGTTCTGTGATGCGTCAGAAAAGGCCTACGCATGCACAATATACCTAGTGACCATAAACAACAATGACGAGCCCGTAACCAGACTTATCGCTGCAAAATCGAGGTTATCGCCAATCAACAAAAAATTGACTCTACCGCGACTCGAATTATGTGGAGCGCTACTACTTTCACGGCTCATGAAGAAGGTTCTGACAACCTTTAAATGGGATAGTGTGCACAAAAATACATACGCCTGGACGGACTCTATGATTGTATTAGGCTGGCTGCATGGGGACGTCACAAAATGGAAGTCGTTCGTCAGCAACAGAGTACAGCAAGTGCATGACGTAATTCCAAAACAGCACTGGAGTTATGTCAAGTCCGAGGAAAATGCTGCAGATTGTGCATCACGCGGAATCAGTTGTTCCCAACTATTGCAACATTCTTTGTGGTGGCAAGGTCCCCACTGGATGAAAACTTACAGTGAAGATACTTTTGATAAAATTACAATTACACCAACAACATGCGAATCAAAACAAAAACAAATGCAAACGTATGTTGTGAAATGTGAACCATCTTCAATAGTAATTGAGTTATTAGACAGACACAGCGATTTGACTCGTATTACAAGGGTCATTGCTTGGATGAAACGTTTCATAAACAGCTGTTCGAACACCAACACTCATCGTACTACTTATTTGACATCTATAGAACTACAAAGCGCTGAAAACCTAATAATGAAACATATTCAATTACACACCTTCAATGACGAGATTATGAGTTTGAAGAAAGACAGAGGTTTGAACACAAAAAGTCACCTTTTGAGTTTAAATCCATTCCTTGACAAACATGACATTCTGCGAGTAGGTGGAAGGTTACGTAACTCAAACCTACCCGAAGACACTAAACATCCAATTCTACTACCACATGACAATAAACTGACAGAGTTATTAATCTGGCAAGCTCACAGAAGAACACTACACGGAGGTCCTAAGCTAACCCTGACACATCTACGACAAAGAGTATGGATCGTAGGAGGACTTCGCGCCGTCAAAAAGGTCTTACACAAATGCGTAACATGTCGCCGACTTAATGCTAAACAAACAAACCAGATTATGGCTGACCTACCAGAGCCGAGAGTGACAGTATCTCGCCCATTTACACATACAGGTGTCGATTTTACTGGATACATTGAAATCAAGGCAAGTAAAGGCCGAGGCGTCAGAACATTGCTGGCGTACGTTGCAGTATTTGTTTGTCTGGCAACAAAAGCCATTCATCTAGAACTGGTAACAGAACTATCCAGTACAGCATTCCTATCGGCTTTCAAGCGCTTCTGCGCACGCCGAGGTACGCCCCGGGACATGTACAGCGACAACGGTACGAATTTTGTGGGTGCAAACCGGATCCTACTGCAACAATACAAACGCATTGTAGAAAACATTGACAACTTCTTCTTGAGAAAAAATCCAGAGATGGGAGTTCAATGGCACTTCAATGCCCCGGTATGGCCAAGCGCAGGCGGACTGTGGGAAGCCGCTGTGAAGAGCATGAAATACCATCTCAAACGGGTCATTGGAGACCAACGTCTCACATATGAAGAATTTACCACTCTGCTATGTCAGATAGAAGCTTGCTTGAACTCACGACCACTATGCACCGTTTCAGAGAACGGCGAAGAGATAAACTGTTTAACTCCAGGACACTTCTTAACCGGCACATCACTCATGACAATTCCAGAACCCGACATGGACAAGACTTACCGTTTAAACACGAGATGGCAAATTGTACAACAAATTAGCAAGGATTTCTGGAAGAAGTGGTCGCAAGAGTACCTCCAACAACTACAAGCAAGACTAAAGTGGAAACGACAGAATACTGACATAAAGAAAAATGACATTGTATGCATTAAGGATGAAAGGTTACCTGCAGGAAAATGGGCACTGGGTCGTGTAGCAGATTTACACCCTGGAAAGGACGGCCACACTCGAGTTGTGACATTACGAACTGCAAAAGGTGAAACTAAACGACCTATTACAAAACTGGTACCACTAGTGGAGGCTGAGGAACAAGACAACCCTGACACTGACAAACTACCCAAAAACAGGCGAAACCGAGCTAAAAGGTTTAGCTGGAACAGCTTGGTTTGTTATATGCTGATGCTAGTTATGACATTGATAACACCTACTGTCCAGCAAGATATGAACCTTACTCAATTGACAAAAAATCAAACACTTTACTTTGACAAGATTGCAGACCTACAAGAAATTAGAGATGAATGGAAACTGGTATTCTATTACAATATGACAAATTATTGGCGCAATATGGACACTTTGCAAGCATTCGTATCTCATATAAAGCAAGCTCGTTGCGAAGAGTGGATGATGCAATTTCTTGTTTTGATTAACCAACTTGAACAAAGCATGAGTGAACTAAATTATTACAACGAATTACTGAGGTCCCAGCGGATAATTCAACACAGGTTCAAAAGGGGATTAATCGACGGAGTGGGATATGTTGCAAATTCGCTATTTGGAGTGTTAGACCAACATTTTGCAGAAAAATATGAACAGGATATCGACACAATCCAACATAATGAAAATCACCTATTTCAATTGCTTAAAAATCAGACAAGTGTTCTGGAAACCGAGAACAACATTGTACAGCGCAACGAAGCAACAATGGTGAAGCAGTTCACTTTAATCAACGATCACCTCACGTCCCTAGAAAACAAGACGCTCAAAGATAAACTTGAGAGTTCACATGCATTCTACATAATTACATCGGCCATAGCTGCGGAAAGAATGGCCCAAAACTTAAAGGATATTCAAGAATCACTCATCAACACCCTGACAAATATGTACCAAGGACATTTGGACGTACATCTACTATCACCAACCCAAATGCAAGGCGAACTAGATAGAGTAGCTCGACTACTACCTCGCGATTCTACACTACCTGAAGTTCATAATGACATAAGAGACATCTACAGGCTGTTCAGAATACATGCGCGCATAACAGAGCACTACCTATTGATGGAAATAAAGGTACCGATCTTGAGTGATGTCCTATACGAACTTAACAGACTTATCAGCATTCCCCAACGTATTGACATAAAACGGGTAATGTATGTTATTCCCAACTCTGCATTAATAGCATTTAACGCCAACCAATACTCATTTATACCCCTAGAACAGTACGACATTAATGAATGCCAAAAATTACGGGACCAATCTCTACTGTGCAAACTAAATCACCCTATATACAACACCGGTGATCGTCACAAGTCTATTTGCGATGTACAGCTAATTCGGGACAATGAAGAACACAGCGTTTATTGCCATACGGAAATAAAAATATGCACCGACAAATGGGTCAAATTACATCAACAAAACACCTGGTTTTATTATTGTTGTGACACGTGCGAAGTACAATTAGTGTGCGGTACTCAAATGACATCGGAGACGTTACGTCACTCGGGTCTGATAACGCTGAAACAAGGATGCAACTTGCAAGGTGACTCATTCACACTGCACGCATACATGGAACATACAAGCGACATTTTAGTTAAGGAACCATATGCCATGATCATGCCCAAGATCTCTCCAATCAACAACATCATCAACACGTCGATTCGTAACACCTCCCTGCACATTGAAACGCACGAAGAGACTTTTAAGAAAATTGACGCACAACTACGCTCAATTAAGGAACAGTCTAATCCTGAAATCTTATCCTCTCACGACGTCCACCACTACATTGCAATCTACATAACTTCTGCTATTAGCATTGCACTGCTTGTAACATCGATGTATTTTTGGCGAAAGATGGCTACCCAAAGACAGGGGGAGGGTCCGCAAGACGCAAGAAGCAGAAGCAGACGAGAAGAAGAGCATGACATCGAGGACAGGATCAGCAAGATCGACAAACGGGACTCAAAAGTGAGCAAAGTGTCGTGTGCTAACCCTACCACGTGTGTGACAAGTGAAGTGAAATTTGACACTGAAAAACATAGTGAAGTGTGCTAATTTATTACTATGACATTCTATTTATAGACTTTAGATAGCCATATAAGATCAATCATATTTACATTAGAGTACTAAATTTTTTACATTCTTATTTTATTTTACATATTTTGTATTGTTTTATTTAGTTATTGTCTTTCTGTGTTGTGGCAATATGTACGGTGCACGTACATGGGTTTTAAAATATATTCATAACAATAAGCTAGCCAGTAGGCTCGCGTATTTGCACTTTGGACGCAACCTACATTTGGCAGTGCATTGACACTGACATATTGCATTATTCTATGCAGTTTATGTATATTACATTTTAGTGTTCAATTAGACGTGGTTTGAATCGGACTACTTGCAGTTTCATTTAGATTCATCCCGTTGGGCACTCGTTTGCATTCCGTGACATTGTCTAGCAGTTTAAATTGACATTTTGCATTACATGAAAGTTTGCAGTTACATTGACATTTACGTATGTTAGGCTAACCCCCTTACAATGGTATTTAGCTTCAAAATTTAAATAAAAAATATTTGTTTAAGGATTTTTTGAATTTCGTCCCTTGAAGGGGTAAAAAGAGTTGTTAAAGTTTGTAAGAAAATTAAATTGTTTATCATCAATATTACTTGAAACTTAGTATTTCTACTCTTTGATACAATTAAGGAAACGCGTGTTGAAGATTTTTTTGAATTTCATCCCTTAAAGGGGTAAAAAGGGGTGTTAAAGTTTGTAAGAAAAAAAATGGTTTATCATCAAAATTACTTGAAACTTAGTATTTCTGCGCTTCAATATAATTAAAGAAATACGTATTTAAGGATTTTTTGAATTTCATCCATAAAAGGGGTAAAAAGGGCTGTTAAAGTTTATAAGAAAAATAAATTGTTTATCATCAAAATTACTTGTAACTTAATATTTCTGCTCTTACTCTACAATTAAAGAAAAACGTACTTAAGCTATTTTTAAATTTCATCCTTTAAACGGGTAAAATGGGATGTTTAAGTTTGTATAAATGATTACCTACTAAATGTGCGCGGGGGGGATCAGTTTTCATAACTTGAAAACCACTCACTCTGACTGTCTTTGAGTTTAAACGATTACAATTGCCCCTTAAGGTCTGTTTTACAATGAACATAAATAAATCTCAGGATCAGTCATTAAGGGTGGCCGGCATAGATATAAGGAAAGCTTGCATCTCTCTCGGGCAATTCTACGTTGCCTGTTCCAGAGTCAGTGGTCATTTCGGCACCAGACAGAAAAACCACCAATGTGGTATACAAAGAAATGCATAATTAAATTCTAAATTCCTGATGACGACTTTGTTAGCGTAAACTAATTGGAGTACCCATATCTACACTATACAAAATGGCGCAAAACTCATCACTCTATCGGGAGATGCTATAATTTTTTCTTCGACAATTCTGCATCGACATTTGTGAAGTAATCAGATACAAAATATAGCTGGTAACTTCCAAGCGCGTGTAACCTACGCTACATCAAGCCATCCTTAATCACGACCATGAGTTAGACAACTTTTCATCGAAAATCATCATGAGCAACTTCTGTGATTAAGCAAAATTATCATCTCTGGAACTGGAAGAGTCATTACAACCGCTCAAAGTTACTGCATGGTGTGTTTTTTTTCATGAATGAGTGCTAACGCGTGCCCGTATCCCCGCCACTAGCGGCACAGGAGAACACCGTGGAGTTTTAGTAGGTTGGAGTTGCACGTGTTAACGCAGTATGCATGAGCATATTCCCAGTCAAAAAAAAGGTGTGTTGTTTACGCTGGAAGCGTCATCGGGCCGCCAAACGACTATTGTGGTCGATGAGGTTCCATCAACGTCTTTCTGAAGCCTTAAAAGGAATAAATATATTATTATTACCACTATCTTGCCCTCAGGTGAGATAGTTGTCTAACGCGAGCCTATATATGTATAATAAAAAACTGGAACTGGAGAACATGTGATTGCAACGGATGGAGCAACGGCGCTTACTGCATGAGGCACAACCGAAATTCTGAGGGCTGCACTATCCGGACTTATAAAAAATTACAGCCAATGAACATCGGATGATAACTTTTGCGCCAACCTGTATTAATTTTTGTATCGTGTCGGTAGTAGGATTCAGAAATTGAAAGCAAAGTGGTCTTTCACAATTTGTACCTTCCCGTGGAAATCGATCCCACGAGATCAGACCAGAATGAAAGTACAACGCTCCAGCTATTAGAACACGACGGCATTTCAGTTTTTGCTTTTATATTAATTTTAACTCACATGTTATTTTAATAATTCGATAAAATAATAAAGTTCAGCAAATTTTGTAGTCTATGCGAACAAAGACGCGGATGGAAAGCTATGTTTGGATAATAATTTGCAATATCCTACCAGAATTACAAAAAACGAAACAGCCAAAATCGTGTAGTCCACGCAGGCGAAGCTGCGGGCGGAAAGCTAGTATAAAATAAATACCAAATTTTAAACAGACAGTTTAAATATAATAATTATGACGAAACCCGAGCTATGTATGGTAGGACAAATAATAGTTCCGGATTCTGCGCTTAAATGAGAATTTACTCTCAGCTTTTTTGATGTCAAGGGGAAGCACGTTCCAGAGTTTTATAGTTGAGACAGTGTAAGAATTAGATAGAAACCCAGTGCGGTGAGAAGAGGAATATGCAGTATTAAAACTGATGGAAAAGAATGTCCGTGAAGTTTCTTGCACATTCTTCTCCATAGAGAACTACTGACGCTTGCGAATGTGCCTCTAGATTCATATTACAAGCTTTTATTTAAATTGCAATGTATGTATGTATGCATGTATGTATGTGTTTCGGGTCAAATCTTGCAAATGAATTTTATAAAGCAGTTGTCCTCCACCGATTAAGATGAAATTTTGCTTAAAATGTTTAATTCAGATGACAATGAAAGGGTTTGCAGAGGAGAATACGAAAAAAGCTTGTTTTAAAAAGATATTTTTAATGAGTGGGGATCACGCTAGACTCAAGGTTACCAAGGGGTCCTCATTTAATATCACTTGCAGGGCGGCTAAGTTCGGCAGCTTATGCTGTTCGAAAAATATGTCAGTTTACTGATGTTGATACCGCGAGGCTAGTCTATTTTAGTTACTTTCATAGTATAATATCTTACGGTATCTTACTTACGCTGCAGACATTGAGTCAATTTTTATTCTAAAAAAACGTGGCATCAGAGCGATATACAATCTTCGCCGGCGCGATTCTCTAAGGGAACTGTTTAAGGACATTAACATCATGACGGTACCTTGTCAATATATTTATGAAAACATCATCTACGTTAGAAAGAATTTACATCTTTTTAGTAAAAACGGCGCACATGACACAGACAATATGTTACTAGAAATAGGGACCAATTAATCCAACCAGGTTTCAGGCTGGCTAAAGTAGCATCATCTTTTATGGGGTACTGTATAAAATGTTACAATAAAATACTTCCCCACATTCTAGAACTAAATGAGACGAAATTTAAAACTTGTATAAAACGGACACTATGCAGGCAAGCATATTATAAGTTGGGGGATTACATCACTGATAAAAATGCTTGGTTAAATGCTGGTCCTGCTCCGCAGCCACTAGGGCGCAAGAATAATTAGTGATGGGCACAAAAGTTTTGAAGTATTGTTGGACCTGCTGAAGACTGTATGAATATATTTATATTGTATAAACTCAATTTATTTAAGTATTATATAACTACACAGCACACGTGTGAGAACTATGTTCCGGCTGTAAATCTACCTTTCACTGACGACACATAGGTATATGTATCGTTCGTTGACTTCTGTGGGCCCTGGCATTTGAGTGTACATGATCTCTCTAATTTCTCTCTGATGGTGGCACATGTGTTGGATCATTCGGTTCCCTTCGTGATGGTTGAGCTGAGTGGTGCCGATCCATGCGTCATGTTCGTGAATGGGCGCCATCAGTTGGGATTGGTCATAACTTAGCTGCCTCGGCCTGTTATTGCTTTTTTTTGTTAAAATTGTTTGCACGTTTTTACATCTATCTCACATTTATGTATTTTTTCTACAAGAATGATGTAACCAAAAACTTGTAATTGAAACTGATGTAAAAAACTGTCCGTGGAGTTTCTTGCAAATTCTTCTCCATTGAGACCTACTGACGCTTGCGAGTTTGCACCTAAAGTTATCTTTTTATTTTTTTTGTGTGACAATTCAAAAGTACCTCTAAGGTTTATTTGAAATAAACTATTTTGATTTTGAATAATTTTATTTGTCAATTAAAAATACCTATGTATGGTTTAAAATATATAGTTTTTTATTTATTTTGGAGAAGTTAGTTTTTGGAAGCTCGAAGGTTAAGACCGTCAGAAGTGCCCAACACTTTAAAATATTGTTCTAAAAATCGGGACTACAAGTATCGTTCATGATGGTGAAGAGCATGCAGTATCTGAGAGATTTCGTTTGACGGATAGGCATTTAAGCTGAAAACGGAAGGTAGAAATGTGATAATATTTGCGAAGGATAAAAATAAAGCGAATACAGATGTTAAGAAGTCGATCTTTTTTGTTAAGAAGTTCTTGCGATAGATCAGAGTAACACACATCAGCATAGTCGATTAAAGGCAACACAAAAGTTTGAATCAAGATGATTTCAGTGCTAGACTTAAGAAAATGTTTGAATCTCTAGACAAACCGCAGTGTTGACTGTCTGGCTAACCTGAGAGACCTGTTTATTACAGGTCTAACGTTAGCGGCAATTGTTGGCTAGTGTCCAAGTTTCGTAGAAAATACGAACTACCAATAAGGATAGCCTGACATTTACTGACATTAAGAGTACGCCCAAATCTGCTAGACCAATCAGCGATTACTTGAAGGTCAGCATTCAACAGTGAGATGCAGTTATCCAGATTGACAATATCAGTTTGCGTGTAGAGTTACATGTCATCAGCATACAGGGAGAATTTGATGAGGGTAATAGAGGTAGGTAATAAATAAAGAAAATAAGAGTGGAGAGAGCCTTGCAGAAAGCCTGTTTCCAGAACGCACCAACATCTTTATGGAATGAATTTTCCGACCACCTTCTTTGTGCTGAATGCTGACTTTCGTTAAACATGGAACCATTGTGCATTGTTGGCGGTGCTTGTAGACCCAGTAGTGTAGTCTGTGCGTTGTCTGTCAGTGAATGAATAAGAAAATGAATAAATTTACTTATTAAAATATTACATTCAAGTGGATTGAATTGCTAGACTTCACACTAGGATTCCCTATGTCGTAAGATCCTTCGTTCCGTTAACAATTTTTATAAAAGGCACAATTTTAAATCTTAAAAATAGGTAAAGAAGAGTATATGCATGGTGCTGTGATTTGTGTCAGTTGTGTTGGTGCTATAAGAGAGTGTCTGTATGTTATAAATATGTCAGTGAGTGGAGGTGTATATTTGTGCATTGTCAATGTGTGAATATGAGATTCATCAAGTAGATGATTGCTTTTTCTGTTTGTAGGTGTGGAGCAGTGAGTAGGACGCATCGTGTTCTCCGCTGGACTCCTTCCTGCACGTCTGGGCAGTCGCAGCCGGCAGTACGCCGGCAGCGCGTGAGCAGGCACGTACGACACTCGACGTGGCTTCCTGCGCCCGCGCTGCCGAGCAAGTAGGGTGTGCCTTCGTGGAGGATTCACAGTACTAGGAGCGTTCAAGATTTTTTGGTAGGTTTGTATAAAATATTTTTAAGTAGACAGTTTTTACATATTGGGTTTTTATCGTAAATCAAACAGAAACTTAATTTGACGCTCGTTACCACTGTCCAGCAGTAATAATTTTGTTATCATTTGATCATGGTCGATAGTTTAAAAAGTAAAATCAAAATGAAAGTATTATGTCATTATGTAACCAAAAGTATTAATTACAGAATCAACATGATGCTCCTTTCTGAGTTTTTAACAAATCCAGATGACGAATATGTGGTCACAGTGGTGAACTGTTGATACATGCTGTTATTACGGCGTTTCCAGTTTTAATGTATGAAAAGGAAACATAAACAGGAGTTTTTGTAACAAAACGTTGCTCCCACGGGCCACGGCCGAGTCGGAAATACAGAATCCGTGGTGCATATCAATGGGATTGTGTGGAGACACACGTATGAGGAAATAGTTCTCAGATTACAAACAACTAAACAAAATGTTGAATGGGGTGAGATGCATTTATTTGGAAGATATTAATAACTGAAAGTTAAGTTAAATCGAGAGACGTCAGCTCTAATAAAGCCTAGTGTGTACCTAGTGTCATTGCGCTGGACCTACTCAGTTAGTTGATTGAAAGCAAAGCAAATCTGTTGCGTATATTACATAATACATATTACGATGACATGCGTCTCACAAAACTGCATTCAATGAAATGTATAGCAATAACAACTAGAATATATTTGACTTGCTCAGCAGAAGATGTTTACGACGTGATCGTAGACGCACGGTGAGATTTTGTGCGTCAACATCTGGACGATGGACGAGCGCACACATTAGCATGTATGTGATGCAGAGGTAGGGCCGACTGTAAGTGAATGATAAAAACACACATATCCCAGTGATAACGACGTAAATTAATGAATTATGTAGCGTATGGGCGCGCGCATGACGGAGCGGTAGTGCGCGGGAATTGCCAAAACCGCGGCCACACCGACACCGACTACGTTAAAGTAACAATTTAATTAATAGCTGCATCAATTAATAATTATCGACAAAACAGTTTTTATTCTATAACCAGTTTGTATGTAATTTATTAGATTGATTACTGCGCACACGCATTTATATGTTTAATTAGAAATAATGCGCCTACTAATGGCGTGCTCGAGGTGGGCGATCATCTGATAAACAACCAACTTCATTAAATGTGACACTATCTACCTACGTGAGTATACATGCCGTATTCATTATATTGCTTCATACCCTTAAATTCGTGATGGTTATTTCTAGTGTCCACCCGAAAGTTCGGTTTCGGTTGATTTTCGGTTTAGTTTCGGTTTCTGCGGCAAACCTGCCGAAACTACGACCGAAACCGAAACTGCTTTCGGAAGTAAGCGACGAAGACATTTTGCCGCGTCCACGTGCCTAATCATATCGTGACTGGCTTGTGTTTGCAGTAAGTTTTGTTTGTTGTGAGTTTTCGTGTGATTTATTTTGAATTCGGTAAGTTTTATTACGTGAGTAGCTGTCCCACGCGGCTTCAACTGGCTACCTACCTACCCTACCCTTCCTACCCTACCCTTCCTACCCTACATAAATGAATGTTGCGTAACTTTAGCCACTTACGCAGCGCACGTAACGAAAGCTCTCAAAAAGGCTCAAAAATATTTTTTTGCAACATTTTTCATTTATGTTCCGCTCCTCTTGGTTGTAGCGTGATGTTATATAGCTTATAACCTTATAATATTAGTATAGATATAGCATAAGAATAGATAGTAAACACAAAAAATAATTAATTATAACAAACTATTACATAGATTATAGTAAAATCAAGTTTAACCTAACTATCTAAATATTTTTTTGGTTCATTATCATACCAATAAGTGAAAATGTCGAAGACTGCATAGCTATGTGATTTAAAGATAAAACAATAAAGACTGACTGATTGTAATAACGTTTTCTTTGTTTTTCTCTCAAAACATGATCCTTGTAAGGAAGTTTCGGTTTCGACCGAAACTGAGACTGTTGCCGAAATTCGGTTTCGGTTTCAGTCGTAAAAACCAGTTTCGGTCGGACACTAGTTATTTCGTAACGTAAATGAAAAGTCATTCATTGGGAATATTTTTTTGTATAAATTTGCCAGCAATGCCTGGATCAATGATTGTATAGTCTTTGTTACTACAAGCTAGCGCGTTTATGAGCTTTACAGTGCAGGGGTCGCTGATGAACGCCCGAAAGAAAGAAATAACTAAGTCATTAAGATAGACAAGAATTCAGGGCTGCGGTCTTAGAGTCCTCTCACCGCAGTGTGAATACAGCTTACATTTATAGCAATCCTCATAAATTTAAATAAATACATGCGGAGGTTCCTTCGTCACTGACTGCCTCATTACTATGGACCTATTAAATATTACCTTTCGTCTCTACATCCGAATTATTTTAGCGTTATAAATATGTATCTTAGGGTACGTAATTAAGGTCGGTATCGGCGTGGCGGCGCGGGTGATGGATCGGCGGTCCGAGGTGAGGAATGATTGACGCGCTCGATCGCATCTGAATAATGCGCGTCGCCCCAGCTCTCCAGCGCGAGCGCCTCATCGCCAGCGCCTGCCGAACATTTCCATGAATCGCATGAATATCTAACGATGTTTGTTCTTCTTATTTTTTGTTTTCCTTTTTTAACATCATTTGCAAGAAACGATATTATAATTGTCATAAGCTTTGTGTCAACTTTGCTACGAAATATATTGCTTTGATTTTATGAACAAGCGTTCAATGGAAACGGCTTTCAATATTGATAGGCTACATAAAAAATGACATCCTGTTTTGTTAATATATAGGAAATTTTGTGAAAAAAGCTCAATGATTTTATGTATCTTAGGCCTACTTTATATGCCTTTATATTTTAACGCACTTTATTCTTCATCAACTGCTACGGACATATTGGAAGAGCTTTCAATATTTATAATTATTGACGTTTACTGGGCGATACAATGACGTGCTAACATTTATAAATATTCGTGATCACTTAGTGGGTAATGTCCATTATGTAGCGACCTTCGCGCCCAAGGTCCTGCAGACGACGGTGGTTAGCTCGGTGCTGGCCTGGTCGGCTGCGCGGGCGCACGGCTGCAGCCTGCTTGTGATTCCGGCGCGGCTCCGTTCGACGAGTTATTACCGCGAGCGTCGATTGTGATTCCGCGGGCATGCGCGCGCGCTCCGCATACATAGCAGCTGGACGCTTTAGTGCCTCCGTGAGGCTTCACAATGTTAGAAAACTCCGAATGTACGTGCCTCGCTCCTGTACATACGTGCGCGTATGTACCGGTTGATACCTACTCGACACCTACTACCAGCGCTGCAATGACGGTACTTGAGTGGTGAAATCAATTCGAATCGAACATAAATAACTGTTTCGGATACACAACTATCACAAGCCCATTCTATTTCTCAGTATAATTTCACGTGCTTAATAGAAACCGTAGGAAAGGTAAACGAACTGGGCAGCACTGGTGGAGCGACTATAGCTAAGCTAAATTTCTAAGTGACAACCAGAACTTCTGATGACTTTAGGCACAAGTACAAGCATTTTGACGAAAAGATGATGACAATTTGAATAATGTCTTAGAGAACTTACCGAGTAGACATGTTTTAAACACTGTTACGGTGATCTTCATGACGAGGTTCCACAGGGTTCTATACTCGGTCCAGATTGTCTCGATCCAGAACTCCTTCTGTTTCGATCAGTTCCGTCACCGTGCTATGTTCTCACTGATTTCCATTGCTCCAGCTATTTACGTTTTTGTGATACGTGGAAACTAGTCCACTCCTAATTATGACCGTCTACGTTGTATTTCAAAACATCGGTTTTTCTATAGTTCTAATGATAACACTTTGTTTCAGTAGGTACAGTAATTGCAGCTGCATTTTCAGTAACTCTTATTTTTATTTAGATCGTAGGTTATAAGCTAGCATGTTATTGTTTTAATTTCGTACTGTGGGGTACTTACCTGAGTCTTTTGTGAGATATCATCAAACGCACAGCGTTGCTTGCTGAGCCAAAAACCACCGCTTATTTGTGGCTAAATAAAGTGGAAAGTATACCAACTACCAGCATTTCTGATAAACAAAACGGCTAGGTCATATTTTAATTCTTGTTGTCACTTCAATGGCTTCACTAAAAACTTCCTTTAATGTTATGTTGTAGCCAACAGTCAGACACCTTAACTCACTCCATTTGCTTACTTACGACTCCACAGAATAATTTAAGTGACAGTAAATGTCGATGACATAATCTGGCAAATCTGTTGTAGTAATAAGTAGTGAGTACATTATGATACTAGCAGGCAGACAGCGAGCGCGCCTGTGTGTGGCGCGCAGTCACAGCACAGTTCTGCATACAGACAGTAGGTCGGCTAGGACTGGCGGCGAGTGATGCGTCACTGGAATTAGAATGGACTATGAGCGTCAGTGATCGATTCGCATAGTCTGTGATGATTGACAGACAGGCTAGTGCGTGCTTCGACCACTCGTGTTGGTTTTTCCTTTGTCTGTTTCATGTGAATTTGGTAGCTATTTTTCTGCAGAACTGTCGCCGTGACATGTGAAAATATAGTCACCGTGTCTCACGTACACAAGGACTAAGTGCAGAACCCAAATACCGATAAATGATAGACATAGGCAAATATCAGGGTTTGTTTAAAGTGGAGGCTGGAGTAGAGCTCTTTGAATGCCGTTTCGTTGGACACCATCTCTATCCAAATTCTCTAAGTGATTTAAGAGTATTCAGAAGTACTTATTCTTCACGCACATGCTGAATTTGAATACAACATAGGTGGGTGTGTAACGTTTGAAATAAAAGGAAACTTCTAATGATCATATGATCTAATTTCATTTAATAAACTTTTTGTAAATATAATGATTTAATGATCTAATGAATTATTGATATAATTTCATTTTACCTAATTTTATATGGTATAATGACTATTTTATATAATGCATATCTTATATATAAAATTCTCGTGTCACAATGTTAGTTACCGTACTCCTCCGAAACGGCTTTACTGATTTTTACCAAATTTTATATGCATATTCAGTAGGTCTGAGAATCGGCTACTATCTATTTTTCATACCCCTAGGGTAGGGTAGGTAGGGTAGAGTAGGTAGGGTATGTATGGTAGGGTAGGTAGGGTAGGGTAGGTAGAGTAGGTAGGGTAGGGTAGGTAGGGCAGGGTAGGTAGGGTAGGGTAGGTAGGGCAGGGTAGGTAGGGTAGGGCAGGTAGGGTAGGTGGGGTAAGGTAGGTAGGGTAGGTAGGGTAGGGTAGGGTAGGTAGGGTAGGGTAGGTAGGGTAGAGTAGGTAGGGTAGGGTATAGGGTAGGGTAGGTAGGGTAGGGTAGGTAGGGTAGGGTAGGTAGGGTAGGGTAGGTAGTGTAGGTAGGTAAGTAGCCAATTGACGGGAGCGAAGCCCCGGAGGTCAGCTAGTTTGAAATAATATTCATTTAGTATAATAGTCAGTTACTATAATATTAAAAATATATAAGTAACAAATCAAATCAAATATTTTATTAGAACATTAAACATGTTTACAGAGTATTAGTGGTCGCTAACAGCTACATTAAGGTCACAGCTCACTATAGCCACCCGGGACCCACTCGCCTCCGCCTCGCCGTGCGGCATCCAATCATTGTCGTTGTCGATGACGCCACGTCGTCAACGATTGGACGCCACGCGACGAGGCGGAGGCGAGTGGGTCCCTGGTGGCTATAGTGAGCTGTGACCTTTAGTGTGAAACTGTGTTGTAGCCATTAGTGCCCCTCTCCACGAGAGCAGACGTCGGCGGTCCAATATTTATAACAAAACTAAAATAGCAATAAATTAAAATTGATATTATTGAAATTAATTATTTCAAAACTACTTAAACAGTACAAAATAAACCATATTTAACTATGGTCTATTATTCTATAAATTATAACATCAATAAAAATAAGAAAAAATAAAAACATTAACATTAAACGGTTGAGTATTTGAAGCAGGAAAAAGTAGAAATCCTTGACCATCCTCTACGAGTCCTGAGCGTTAACGATTTCTTTACATTTCCTAAAATTAAGAAAAGTGTTCGTGGTCAAAGGTTCCAGTCCGGTGAAGAAGCAGTCGACGCTTTCAAGTCAGCCATTTTGAACACCATGTTATAATAACTGGTTTGAGCGAATGGAAAAGTGTATTAAGCTACGTGGTGAATACTTTGAACAACAATAAAAAGTACTATAAGGTTCTAGTTGTGTTTTTTTCTTCAAACGACAAAACTTAAAAGGCATGCCTCGTATTACGGATTTCCGTGGCCTGCCTTCCGGCTTCATCACCAGATCAGTTCGATGGTAATATTTTCAATAGAAACTTTTTTTTTTTAATTTGCATCATCACAGTAATTTAACTATTCATGATACATATCTTATACCCAAAACATAATTATCATTGAGAAGTTCCAGTGGCCATCTGTGGTCTTACGGGGTGATTTTAATGGGATCCCCTCATCAGATCCTGACCTGATGACCATGAGACCAGCTGGGAATTATACTTTTTCAAACAAAAGAAGAAATTTCCTAATCGGTCCAGGCAATCAATCTTTGAGTAATCGGGGCACATACATAAAAAAAAGATGCCGACGAATTGAGAACCTCCTCCATTTTGTGAAGTCGTTTGAAAATCCACTTTTATAACTACGTCAACTGATGATCAATCAACCAATCAGTTGGGTCGATCATATACGTTAGACTTTACTTGTTGCGCCTACTCTCTTGACTCCAAGATCGATACTGCTTTGACGTTGCACCTGGATCAACGGGGTTGTCTTTGGTCCGCCTCAAGCTCAACATCATCCGGCTTCAGTTCAGTTATGTCATTACTCGTGGAGCCAGTTCAGTAGACTATAGTGCGGCGAGGTCTAGTGAGTGTACGCGTGTGGTGTAGCTAGCGGGTCACGTCTCACGTCGGTGTTATCGCTGCACATCGCGCCGGCGCCACGCCGCCGCACCGCCGCCGCGCCGCTGCCGCACCGCACCGCGTGCCTCATGCAAATCGTGTATTTTTATAGCACTTCACGTAATTGAACCGTACGTGGTCGTATATTCGCGTCCTCTGCTCTTTGAGGAGCCGCGCTGCTTATTTAGACTTTTTCCATGACTTGTTTACCTCCAGTAACGTTGCCACGTCATCATACTCGTCTCTCATTTGTTTTGCGTTCTCTTCGCATGCGTTGCTATCGTAGGAACAGATCTGATACGTCAGCAATTAATCATTGTACTTTATTCACCGTTGGCAAATGTTATTTGCCGTACTAAATTCAAAGATGGGAAATAAAACTCAACGACTCTCATCTCGAGACAATGACATAAGTTTAAATGAAGCAGAAGCCTTACGGAAGGTAGTTTTCAAACGCAAAAAAAATTCCGGTTTATTTAATCTTCTTCTTTGTTTCGCTTTTGACAGAGCGGTCGTGGTCACGATGAATATTGTCCAATTTTTGCCCCGCGATCTTTACAGAACCTCCTCCCGCAGATTTAATTTGATCGATCCATCTCATCGGTGACCTCCCGCGTGGCGTGTTACCGTCCACTCTGCCCTGCACCACCAGGTGCTCAATGGTTTATTACATACCTAGGTACCTACTTATTTCGTCTGGTTGTTGCTGGTATGCTTCCGTCTCACAGATCACGTGTTGATCTACAATTCTGCTAACGTCCACTACGCTATCTGCTTACGCCACAATATCTACAGTCGTTTAAAATGTAGTTGGCGTACGTTTGCCACACAATGTTACATTAAACTGAGCTAATCTGGAACATGCAAAAACAATTTCATAAACAATAAATAGCAGTGCGGCGAGCGCCGGCGCATTTCTCCGTGATCCGGCAGATTAACGGGCTGTGCTCGAATTAAATTATTGCTGCAGCTCGGTGCCGGAAGGTCGTAAGTGCTCAGTGCGCAGTTCGACGAGACGACATTGTTTGTCGGCGCGCAGCCCTGGGTCGGCGGCGCGCGAGGTAGCGTTGCTCGATATGTATCGCGTCGGCATAATGTTGCTCGCCGGCTCCGCTCGCGAATGCTCGCCGCGTAGCTTAATGCTCAGTTAATGTGGCACACTGCTGCCCCAATTGCATCTGATGAGATTACAAGCTCGCTAATTTGATTGCTCTTAGTAATCTCTGGCTTTGAACATTCAGATCGATGTTGTGCAAAGTGAATTCAGTTTAAGCTTTTCAATTACGTAGACTTTACCGAGAGCTGCGCCGACGCTGAGGACTGATCGGTCGGTCACATTGTACTTGTGACTTTTATCTGCAACTTATAAATTTAGTTTTATGTTTTGTCGGTACCGTCAATCGTTAATTAAGTTCATAAATAATTAAAAAAAATGTATTGGCATCGCGAGCCAGCTGCCGCAAAACAAAGAGTAGGACAAATATGTTATATTTTAAAACGTAATGACCGTTGCGAGCGCAGGAGCCACCGCCGCGCGCCGGGCGCGCCTATAGAGCCGGGGGCGGCGCCGGCGCTGCGACCGGCCGACTGCACAACTACACACTGACTCACTCCATGCACTTGCACTGCAACTTGTTGCCATCGAATTTTCACGATCTAATTCCACCTAGCCCATTTTATTATCGGACTACCAGACGTACGGCGATGTGCCATCGGTACATGGTGGACATCCCACCCATACGCACAAAAAGTTTTGGAAACACTTTTATTATGCGTACAGCTAAGGAGTGGAATTCCCTGCCGGAGTCTGTGTTTCCCTACAGCTACAATCTCGGTGTCTTTAAGTCAAGAGTGAATAGGTTATTTCTAGGCAAGCGTGTCTCACCGTCGACCACATCATCGCTTGCTAACAGGAGAGATAGTGGTCAAGCGCGAGCCTATCAAATATAAAAAATGAGATACGTCGTACTTCCTGGACATTGTGTTAAATTGAGAATTCTGTGTCAAGATACTTCTCAGTCCATATTCTACAATCATAGTATTCATTGTTTTCCAAATTAACTACCGGATTAGCCTCAAGTAGAGTCTGAAGAAGTCATTATACACACATTCACACATATTAAATTATTTTATTTTAAGTTCTTTTTTTTTTTTTAATTGTTGTGAATGTGAAGACTATGTGGATCATACTTTTTGTTTGTTTTTAATTTTAATTTATCTAAGTTAGTTTTAATCATGGTCTGGCAGTTTGAGTAGTTTGTGCGGCCTACCCGAATGTCCTTTCTTTGGTATTGTTCGTCGAATCGTTGAGCTCCTTAATTTCTGAGTTGAGCTGCACGGTTATTGACAAATGCGTGCACTGACTGGACAGGTCCACTCAATCTGGCTGGTTCTTTCCTCAAAAGACCATTTCAGACTTCAGTCTACATGGTCTTCACATGATCTAACCAAGATTTTGTCTGGACTTTAAAAGAGACTGTGTCCTCTGAGTTTGTTTCGGCCTTTCTTCTCAGAGTAGTCAGATAGAAAACGCCGACTTCATCTAGTTTTAAAAATATGATCGACATGTAAAAGTGTTTGTACAAACCTACTAACAGAAATAAATCATTTATCATTTATCAGTCCATAAGTTCCAGGCTCAGGTTCCCTATATTTTGTCAAGTTGTTGCAAACATATGGAGGAGGTTAATTTTTTGTCCGAATCCTTGGTTTGTCCTTAAGTAAGAGTCGAGCCTACTTTTCAGTTTAAAACTTCTAGTTATTTCAATTACAGCTTGTATATTTAGTTATAATTGTTTTAATTATTATTATATAAACTTCAACCACGGTGACGCTCGACATGTTTGCAAGTAGAGGATTTGTACTCAGCCTCTTCTAATATATGAGGCCTAAAATGGCTGGTTAAAATGTGGGTTAACCTCTGCCTAACCCCACTTATACATGCGTGATGATAATATTCCAATGGACCATAGATAATTAGTGAGTGAAACCTCTCCCCGATGCACTAATGTATAAGTAAAGACAATATCGATTAGAAATAATCGATTTTTCATCCCATCTGTGCGAAGGATTCCTCGATAAGTGCTAGAAAAATGGGTCATTCCGGGCTCCGGCGCACTTAAGACGACGACAATCGCCAAAGACCTTGAGGGAACAAAAAGCGCACTTGTTTCACACCCGCGCCACCCAAAATTTAGTAATTATTGAACTTTCCTAATTATTGAACTTCCTAAAATTCCACACGTATAACGTCGATTTCGAATAGAATTCGACATTTTCTTAGATAATATTATTAAAAAAATGGTCTAATGCAAAACCTTTTTTTTTCAAACAATTAAGACAGCCGTTTAGACGTGATTCTCATTTTAAAATCAGCTACTCATTGGTATCTGCGCCTTAATAACAGTTATGAAATGACTTTTGAATTTGGAATACTAATTAAAAAGTTTGATCGCAACTCGTTTTGATAAAGTCTTGGCCTGTAATAAAAAACCGGGCAAGTGCGAGTCGGACTCGCCCTCGTCGGGTTTCGCACGCTTTATTTTTCTTTTTTTAAAACGCTGCCCCACACTAGGAATTTCTTCATGTATCGTATAACTTCATTAATTATACCATTGCACAAAAAACAGGATAGGCAATTTATGGCAAATTACAGACCTATTGCTTTGATACCTGTCTTCTCAAAAATATTCGAGAAAGTTATCTATAAATCCCTATATAGATACCTTGAGAAGTCAAACATATTAGTCAAGGAACAGAAGGGATTTCGTAAACAGAATACAATTAATATGGCCATTCATGATCTACTTCTTCCTGTTCTATCAAATGTGGACAGGAGAAATCCTGTTTGTGCCATATATATGGATCTAACCAAGGCTTTCGATTATGTAGATTACGCAAGTTTGTTAGGCAAACTTGAAAAATACGGTATCAGGGGAAATATACTTAAACTGTTAGAATCCTATTTGGTAAATAGAAAACAATATGTAGAAATCACACAAATTTGTACTAATGATAGTTACGAGAAGAAATATCGATCTAAATGTAGGACAGTAAAATACGGCGTACCTCAGGGCAGGGTCCTGGGACCTCCCCTCTTCTTGCTGTACATTAATGACCTTCCTGGACACATAAACCATCCTATGGTACTATTTGCTGACGACAGCACAGTAGTAGTTAAATGTGACGATCCTATGACTTATGAAAATGAAATAAATATGACATTAAATACAATTATATCATGGTTTGACAAAAATAATCTTATTATAAATTTAGAAAAGACTAAAATTATGCATTTTCACCAGAGAGTTCCGAGTAAAATACCTGACATTAATTATTTAGGGACTCAAATAGAGTCAACTACCGTCACCAAATTCCGTAGTATCTTAATAGACAAAAATTTGACCTGGAGACCCCAGACAGACGAAATCTGTAAAAAAAATTGTAAATTCGCATATGTTCTTTACAAACTATCTAAGACTGTCAGCCTGGAATCGGTACTAATGGCATATCACGGTTATGTTGCATCAACACTTAGGTATGGCATAATGTATTGGGGTAACTCAGTCGATAGAGAACCTGTATTTAGAGCTCCAAAAAATGTATCAGAGCTATGTGTGGCCTAAATAGCACGGACAGTTGTCAACCGTTCTTTAAAACCCTAAACATTCTTACTTTACCATCATTGTACATCTATGAAACGAATGTATTTGTCAAAACACACATCTTGCAATACAAAATAGCTTCCAAAAGCTACTATAGAAAGTTACGCGACAAAAATAAGTTAGAGCTCGAAATAATACATGGCAGAACAGCATTAATGAATAAAAGTACTTTTTGTATGGCCACAAAAATATTTAATAAGCTGCCTGAGACATTAAAGTCATTAAATCTAGACAAATTCAAAAGTGTACTTAAGAAAATTTTAATCGATTAATGTTACTACTCAATAAAGGACTATTTGGATGACAGTACTATAATCCCTCCTTCAGATTAAGCATTAGGTCATCATATATACTTTTTTTTTTTTTTGACGTGCCTGAATTTATTGCAGATTTACCTAATTGACATCACACTATAAGTTTTTACTGTTGACATTCTGGATATTTTATTAATTTTGTACTAGTTTATTAATTAATTGACATTATCCAATATTTTCTAAAAAAATATTTTTTTGACATTTATTTTTGTATTTCTTGGATATTTTTGTGGACATTCTGAAAATATTTAATTGATTTATTTTGACATTCTTGTATTGATTTGATTCTGACATTAGCCTATTTTTATTTTTATATTTTTTGTCATTTCTGAGATGTTTTACTATTTTGGTTTTGACATTGCAGTTTTCACTGAAAATTAATTAATTGTCATGAAAATAATAACAATATTGATTTATTCAACACTAATTCTTAACATAATTTTGATATAATATTGTGAAATTAATGATAAAACATTTGTACGCCTAATGGCAAAGCATAGAGAACTTACAAAACTGTAACATCTCACACACCTGTGTATCTGTAACCTATGTTTACAAATAAAGAATCTGAATCTGAATCTGAATCTGTCTGCATTTACAAACATTTAAACTCACATACAGAAGACAACCCAGATCCGGAACAACTATCCATAAGCCATACAAATATTTGTTCCGTGCGGGAATCGAATCCACGACACGCAATGCAACAGCCGATCGCTTTACCACTACGCCAACCAAGAAATATATAAAAATATACAGAAGGGTAATAGCTAAGTCCAAAAAAATAACAATAACAGAAACTATTAACAATTCTTGTAATTTGAGTAAAGAGGTTTGGAAGGTTGTAAATAAAAGCACAAATAAAATAAAAGCACCACATTCTGAAATTCTCTTGCTTAAAATTGACGGTAAAACCCTTAGATGTTGCAAACGTATTAGTAAATCAATTTAGCTATAAATGTATTTTGAGTAATATTAAGAATCTAGATCCTTATATTTCTAAAACAAAGGACTAAAAGAGTTGAAAATGACATGGTTATTACGTCTGTTACTCCAAATGAGATAGTGAAAATAGTTAATGGTATGAACAATAAGAAATCATGTGGCTATGACGACATTCCAATAGCAGTTATTAAAGAGATATATTAGCTGAACCTTTGACTGATTTTTACAATAAATGCATTGCAGAAGGTATCTTTCCGGATCAGTTAAAAATAGCAAAAATTATCCCAATACACAAAAAGGGCTCTAAAACAGATCCAAGAAACTATAGACCTATCTCTTTGCTTCCTGTTATTTCCAAAATTTTTGAAAATATTATTTAGAGTAAACTTTTAGTTCATCTAAATTTAAACAAAGTTTTGCATTTGAGACAATTTGGATACCAAAAAAATGTCGGAACAGGGGACGCTATATATACATTGGTGGAAGATATTACTAGCAAATTGAATAGTAAAAAGAGGGTAGCTGGCATTTTTCTTGATTTGAGCTCAGCCTTTGATACAATTGACCACGGGTTACTAATTGCAAAATTGGAGCATTATGGTGTTAGAGGCATAACTTTACAACTTTTCTCATCATATTTAAGAAACAGAAAAATGTATGTGGATATCCATCACCACCTTGAGACTGAGAAACCAGCACTTTTGTTCCTTACGGAGACGCAGATTGGATGCCCGTCAGACGTGGCGTACCTATCTTACCCGGGGTATACCCTGGAGCACATGTTCAAGCCACGCTCTGGTGTATGCATGTACGCCCGGGACGATATCTGCTATCGGCGTCTCCGTGACCTTGAAGACTCAAGCTATTCAGTGCTATGGGCCCTGGTGGACACAGGTCTGGATAAGATCATCTATGCCTGTGTCTACCGATCGCATAGCGGTGATCTGGAGACGACCAGGCTCGCACAGTACCTGAGTGAGGCGGCAGATGTGGCTCAGCTACGGTATCCCTCCGCCCAACTAGTGTTACTGGGGGACTTTAATGCCCACCACCAGGAGTGGCTCTTCCCATACCAGTGCACTGACCATGCTGGACGAGAGATGCGAAATCTTTCGATTGCGCTAAATCTCACCCAGCTGGTCCAAGGGGCTACTAGGGTGCCGGATGTTGATTCACATACAGCCAATTGCCTGGACCTTCTGCTGACAACTGATCCAGACCGATACTCAGTGTCGATTTCATCACCTTTGGGTAGTTCCGACCACTGTCTGGTGAAGTCTGTATCCGTCTACTCCCCGCCCGATCCCAGCCCAAGAGGCACCCGGCGGGTTTGGCGGTACAAGTCAGCAGATTGGGATGGTATGCGTTCTTTCTTCGCATGCTATCCTTGGCGGCCCACTTGCTTCTCTTCGGTGGACCCATCGTCATGCGCTGACGCAGTGACAGATGTGTTGCGTCGGGGGATGGAGTACTACATTCCGTTCTCTGACGTAACGGTGTCCAGCGTTGGCCGTCCATGGTTTGGCGCCGAGTGTGACCGCGCAAACGCGGTTAAACACAAGGCGTACCTAGCATGGGTCGACGCTCGTGTTCGCAAGGCAAATGACGTGAGTCAGAAGAAGAGAGCTTTCAACAGGGCTGCCAAGTCCTGCAAAAAGGCGATGCGAAGGGCACGGTTTGACCATATTAGCAGAATCGGGGACAAACTTGCTTCACACCCCGCAGGTAGCAAGGCGTTTTGGTCCCTGGCTAAATCGGTTGAATCAAACTTCTGTCGCCCCTCACTACCACCACTGCTGAGACCTGACGTCGCTGGCCCACTCCGCTGAGGACAAGGCAAACTTGTTTGCCTCCCTCTTTGCGGAATCTTCGCGTCTGAATACTGATGGCACGCGGCCCCCTCCTTCTGCTGTTCGATGTGAGACGAGTATGTCGGATATTCGCATCCATCAGAGGGAGGTCTGTAGGGTGCTGCGTAACCTTGACGTGAACAAGGCTAGTGGCCCGGACGGGATCCCGGCAATTGTACTTAAAACTTGTGCGCCTGAATTGTCTCCAATCTTGACACGCCTATATCGCCTTTCGATGGTGACTGGAAAAGTGCCGAAGGCTTGGAAGCAAGCTAACGTTCAGCCCGTGCCCAAGAAGGGTAGTCGAGCTGACCCGGCCAACTACAGACCCATATCAGTAACGTCCATCCTCTGTAAGAGTATGGAACGTGTACTGAATAATAAGCTCCTGGCATACCTAGAAGACAACGACCTTCTTAGTGACCGCCAATACGGCTTCCGCCGAAACCGGTCAACTGGGGATCTTCTAGCGTATGCAATTCACATCTGGAGTGAGGCCATCGAGAACCACGGGGAGGCGCTTGCTGTCTCCCTTGACATATCGAAGGCCTTTGACAGGGTCTGGCACGAGAGCCTTATTGGTAAGCTTCCTTCCTTCGGTCTGCCTAATGGTCTGTGTGACTGGATTACAGACTTCCTGAGGGATCGGTCCATCCGAGTGGTTATCGATGGCTGCTCGTCCGGTCAGTTAGGTATTAACGCCGGAGTCCCTCAGGGGTCAGTGCTCTCGGCAACATTGTTCTTGCTGCACATTAATGATCTGCTAAAACCCGGAACCTTTGGGTATGCAGACGACAGCACTTGCTGAGAGATACGTGTCTGGCGCACGGGCTACTGGGCCTCAAGTCCGGTCTCTTCGGGAGGCCATGGTTGAGCGCTTGAACCTGTCTTTGGAGGCAGTCTCCGAATGGGGCAATGCCAATCTAGTCAGTTTCAATGCTGCTTAGACCCAGGCGTGTCTTTTTTCCGCAAAAAAGAGCCAATTCCACCCGGCTCCATCCTTCCGTGGTGTAACCGTGCCGATAACGGACCATCTCGACCTTCTTGGTGTTACGTTGACATCGACCCTCAATTTTGGTCCTTTCATTGAGGCAATGGCTCAATTAGCTGCAAAAAAGTTAGGGATCCTTGCGAAGGTGAGATGGTACTTCACGCCTGAACAGCTGCTCAACTTGTATAAAGCGCAAGTTCGGTCATCATGGAGTACTGCTCTCACCTCTGGGACGGATCTGCCAGGTACCAACTTGACGCACTTGAGTCGATTGACAGACGGGCCAGGAGACTTATCGGCAATGATGCGCTGGTCGACTCAAAGCTCCAGAGCCTTGAACACCGACGACGAGTTGCCAGCCTGTCGGTTTTCTATCGGTTACATTTCGGGGAGTGTGCGATGGAACTGCACAATTTGATTCCGCCTAGCCCTTTCCATCATCGGACTACAAGACGTACGGCAATGCGCCATCGTTACATGGTTGATATCCCACCCATACGCACAAAGCGTTTCGAAAATACTTTCATTGTGCGTACAGCTAAGGAGTGGAATTCCCTGCCGGCGTCTTTGTTTCCCGATAGCTACAACCTAGGGGTCTTCAAGTCAAGAGTGAATAGGTTACTTCTAGGCAAGCGTGCTTCACCTTCGACCACATCATCACTTAACATCAGGCGAGATAGTGGTCAAACGCGAGCCTATAACAAATAAAAAAAAAAAAAAAAAAAAATATTAGTAATATGCAAGCAAATAGTAGTAACAATTGCAATAAATCATCTATGCGGGATATATTAGCGGGCGTACCCCAAGGATCGATTTTGGGACCTATTTTGTTTATTTTATTTACGAATGATTTAATAAATTACATTAATTCAATGTTTCCCGACACACAGCTGACAGTTTTTGCAGATGACACCAACGCAATAGTTGAAGCCAACGATATACAGGAGCTTTCCGCTAAGGTTAATGCGGTGTTAAAAGTTTTTAATTCTTGGTTTGAAAGTAACAAGCTCATAATCAACACTGATAAAACCAAAATAATATTATTTAGTACAACAGCTCGTAATAAAGAAAATATGACGATCGCACTTAATGAATTTTAAATTGACATAGTTAAGGAGGTAAAGTTTCTAGGGGTTTACATTGATAATTTTTTAAATTGGAAAAGGGAATTGCAAGCCATTGATTCGTATATTTCCTCAGCGTGTTATGTTTTACGCAGTCTTAGAGATGAAATAGACATAAAACACCTTAAAATGGTATATTATGCTCTAATAGAATCAAGGCTGAGATATAGTATTCAGTTCTGGGGGAATAGTTTTAAATATAACTGCCATAGAGCCTTTGTACTTCAAAAGAGAGCCATACGAACCATGGCCCGGATATCACAAGTAGAGAGTTGTCGGCCCCACTTTAAAAATCTAAAAATTCTTACTGTGCCAAGCCTCTATGTTTTGGTACTGATGGTTAATTTTAAGAAATTCCTGCATACCTACGAAACGGATGAGGAGAGACAGTTGAGGGAAAGTACGCGCAGGAAATATTTTAAAAACAAAATAATCTTCTTCTTCCTGCCCTTGTCCCATGTTACTTGGGGTCGGCGCAACACGTTTTCTTCTTCCATACCATCCTGTCCACCGTCACGCTATCACTGACTCCCTTTTCTTTCATATCACTCCTCACACAGTCCATCCATCTTTTCTTTGGCCGTCCCCTCCCTCTCCATCCATCCACATTTATATTCATAACTCTTTTAGTAACATGCGTTTCATCCCTCCTCATCATATGACCATACCAGGACAAACGGTTTCCTTTCAACTTTTCTGTCACTGGCGCCACTTTCAAACTTCCTCTAATATACTCATTTCTCACTTTATCCATTCTCGTCACTCCACACATCCATCTCAACATTCTCATCTCTGCTACATGCAATCTCTTTTCATCCATCTTTTTCACAGCCCAACATTCTGATCCATACAGTACGACAGGTCTAATCACGGACTTGTAGATTTTCCCCTTTAACTTTAGGGGCATCCGTGGGTCGCAAGTTGTTCCAGTGACCTGTCGCCATTTCATCCATCCCGAGTTGATCCGGTGCGTTACGTCTCGGTCTATTTCGCCATCCCCTTGGATAAGCGACCCTAGGTACCGGAAGTCGGAGCACATCGGTATTTGTGTTCCAGCGAGGGCTAGAGGCACGGAACTGGAGAGACCGCCAAAATCGCAGAACAAATATTCGGTTTTAGATCTGCTCAATTTCAAGCCAACACTCTCCAGTCTGTGCCACCACATCTCCAATCTACTCTGGACCTCTAGGCCACTCTCGGCAACCAGCACAATGTCATCGGCAAACAGCATACACCAGGGTGCCTCTTCCTGTATGTCCGACGTCAGCGCGTCCATTATCATCAGAAAGAGGTAAGGACTGAGAGCCGACCCTTGGTGTAAGCCGACTGCCAAAATAATACCCAAAAAAATATAAAAACAAAATAATACCCCAGCTTAATATTGTTCAACATAGTCCTCAATATCAAGCAGTGCGGATCTTTAACAGGTTGCCATTGGACATTAAAACCATAATTTACAAGAGCTCATTTAATTCAACACTCAAGGCGTTCCTATTGGACAAATGTCTGTATTCGATAGACGATGACATATCCACGTTTTAAATTTGATATTGGTTGATGTGAAACTGGGTAATAATAATTATAAATAGCTTGTAATGTTATCGAATTTTTTAACTGTATTGAATGTTTAAATTGTATTAGGAAAATTATTGTATTATAAATGTGTTAGTTTTATAATTTTAATTAATGTGATTTTATTTATTTATTTAGATTAAGATTTCAAACACAATGTATATTATTCATGAATAAAAATTGAATTGAATTGAATTGAACCGTGTCGTCATTACCGCAATAAACGGCAAAAAGCACGTTATGCAATTAGTGTATAATGGAAGGATTTAAAGCGAGGGCCATAGATGAATCACGAGCAAGTGAAGGATTCTAACGACTGAATCACGAGCGTGGGGAGTGGTTCATGATGATTGAATCACGAGTGTAGAGAGTGATTCAAGTGTTAGAATCCTGACCGACGCGAGTGATTCATGGCCCTCGATATAAATCCGTTTTATTCAAGAGTTGCATACTATACTTTACCATGACTACGAGAAAAAGAATTGAATGCATTGTGGCATTAAGTCCGCCTATGTACCACTATTATACATGAAGTTTAAATAAATAAAAAGAAAGATTTTAGCGAAAAGCACAAGAAGTTTGTACGTCGAGTATTCTTTGCATAAGGAGTTTGCATCGAGTATTTTTGCGCAAGGAGTTTGTATCGAAAAACTTTTGCGCAAGGTGATTTTATAGTATTGAGACGGATATATTGGTGAGTTCTAAATTCATACCAAAGACCTTATACTTATTACTACTAGACTGTGCACTATGGCGCAAAAACCGATCCGCGCGAGAGGGCTCCCGTTGGTAGTGTGTCCCTTTCTAATGAAGTGACCATTATCAAACAGAACACTGGACAAATTGACTGTAAGAACGATAGTAAGTATCCCGATATATTTATGCTATCTAACCACGCTATCTAAACCTACCTAATTTATTGTAAATAAAAAAAAATAGTGAGTACATTTTTGGAATCTACATCACTTACCGTATGGTGTCGGGCGTAAAGAATTTCACCATCCTATATTTACCGTGGGTGTCGTAAGAGTTGACTAAGGTACAAACCAGAGAATGGGCAGCAGCGTTCTCTGTGCATTTGTAACAACCATACTGCGATCGGCAACCCGCCTGCAAAGCACTCCCCCCATGAATAGCACAAACAAAACATAGCCCCTAGTGCCCGGCATCCTGCCTACCCTCGACAACGGTAGCAGTCGAGGTTACAGTATGGCAAGGGCTGCTAAGACGGACGAGTTTCGGTAACCCAACAAATACCGACGACTGGACCTGGCAACGTACAACACGCGCACACTCCTGACCGACGAAAAGATCACCGAACTCGAAGAGGAATTGAGCAGTTTACGATGGAGTATTATAGGATTATCTGAAGTTCGAAGAGAGGGGAAAGACTCGATAATCCTCAAATCTCTAGTCTCCTCAAGTCTCGTTCTTCAAGACCCATCGTATAGATAGGAACAAAAAGCTCTCTGATCCTACTCTCAAGCTCATGAAGGAGAGGCGTGGGATGGTTCTGCAGTTTCCACATGGTGCTTTGAAATACCGGCAGCTAAATATACCTCAAAGGAGCTCAATGATTTCACATTTTGTCCAGTTGCGTAGACAGTTGAGAAACAAAACTACACCAATTTTATTCCACTAGGAATAAATTTTCAAATAATATTTATTAACAGCCGCTGAATTTCACTCGAATAAAGCCCGCCAAAACTCCGCAAACCACCATCTTACATTTAGTATTACCAGACCTAAACATTTAAAAGTACCGGTTAAACGGGGTTACATTGAGATCTGGGGTAACTTTGATGATAACTTTGTTTTTTTAGGTTTTTAAAGCTAACTCCGTGAAAACGAAAGACACCTCAATTTTCTTTTTAAAATTTGCAACAGTGACATGTCAGCCATGTTTTGCATCGACCTCAGCGCAAGAATAAATATTTTTATAGCTAGGCATATTACTATATATTTTCTATACTAATTTTCGCGTGACCGCACACTCAGCTATAATATATATTTCTGTGACGTCACCAAGCGATACCGTAATATACATTATTGCATATTACTATATATTATGGTATAGCAAGACATATTCCGATCCCCGCACACCTTTCTCCTTTGCCTCACGCGCCCGCTCCTCGCTGCCCCTCCTCCGCCTGCAGTTTCTTTTCATTCACCAAAGAACGTGCACGTCACTTTAATTATAATGGAGCATTTGATTGAAAGTGTACGAAAACGTCCCTGTTTATGGCAACTTGATTTGAAAGAGTATAAGGACAACGAATTAAAAGAAGCAGCGTGGGAAGAAGTATTTAATGAGTGTGATTTTCCAAGTGGTAAGTAAATTTAAACATTTTTTTTCTTACATAATTACGTTCTAATTACGCCTGATTTGATTTAGCCTCTCCGTAATTCGTGTTGACTGCCATGGGACTGCTCCCACTGTATTAAAATAATTACAAAATTCTTCTCGAATAAAGAAACAGTCGTTTGCAAAACTGGCATTTTGCGTATCTGACATTGAGCGTGTAACGTTATTTAAATTGTCAGGTAAGCTGAGCAACTGATGCTCGCTGTCAATTCGGACACTGCGATGATTTTGAATGTTGAAATAATCAATGGTATTGTCTATACAATAGTTGTGTAAAACACAAGTGGCCTTAACTATTTTGTCTACAAGATCAATTTTGCATTCAAATGGTCTCTTAAAGACTCTCCAACGAGTAGATAATATGCCAAATGCATTTTCCACGACTCTGCGCGCTCTACTGAGTCTATAATTATACATTTTACGACTTTTAGTTAAGTGACCCTTTGGATATGCTCTCATTAAATTTGTCATCAGCGCAAAGGCTTCATCGCCCACAAAAACGTATGGCATATTTATACCGCCCGAAGTTAAGAGTTCTTCAAAAGGAAATTGTAATTCATTAGTTAACATTTTCCTTCCCAAGACATTGTCTGCAAATATTCCACCATCACTAAATCGTCCTTTTGAGCCAACATCTATTATCCTGAACTTACGGGTTGCGTCAGCTACCGCTAGCAACACAATAGAAAATGTGTTTTTGTAATTATAATAATCAGACCCTGAATTAGATGGCGCTCTAAAAATAACGTGTTTGCCATCTATAGCACCGCAGCAGTGGTCAAACTGGCACGTTTCTTTAAAAACTGAAGCAATATCCTTCCATTCTTCTTTTGTAGGTTCTGCGAGAACTTTAGGCTGAAGGTGCTTCCACAAAGAATCACACACTTCTTCCACTATACTGGACATAGTAGATTCTCCAATTCTATAACTGAAGCCTATGGTTCTAAATGAATCCCCAGTTGAAAGATACTTGAAATTTCATTTATTATCAATTATTTTGTTTGTTTCAGTGGCAGAAATAAAAAAATTATGGAAGAAACTAAGAGACGGGCAGCGTCAAGCGTTAAATGCTAAAAAAAAACTACGGGACAAGCAGCGGATTCTAAACCAAAATGGAAATACGAACATTTGATGGAGTTTTTAATTCCACACATGAAAAATAGACGTCAACATACAAACGTAGGAACTAGTTCCAGAAACACGACAGATACCCTGAATGATGATAGCTTAACAGGCGATGTGTCCATGGATTCTTTGAAGGAATTTAGAATTAAAAAAACAAAACGATCCATTCAATGCTCGAAGATGAACAAAAAAGAAGGGAGAAAAGAACTGCCGAGAGAGACCACCTAAGAAGACAGTTAATGGAGAATGCTTCTAACCAGTCAAAAAATGAAACTAGTGCTATGGAAAAGTTTTTCTTGAGTATGTGCGATACCACATGCCAATTGCCGGAATATTTACAAATGAGAATACAGCGCCAAATATTTAACATTGTAATGGAAGCCAAAGAGCAACATTTAATGAGATCAAACTACTCAGACAATTCTCCAGGTTGTTCAGTTTATAATTTCACCGGTGGTATTCCTTTCAAACTACAAAACAGGAATCTACCTACTCTACGACCAGTTTCCGCACAATCATCTTACACCTCATCAACACCTGAAGTGTACAATATCCCTGACGCAATGCAAAGTCAAAATACAGATTCGGCAGAACAATCTCTGAATACACTCACATCAGAAACTGATTATCCTATTCAACAACCTTCTTTGCGACCAGATTCTGCACAGTCATCTCACACCTCACCAACAGTTGAAGTGTACAATAGCCCTGACGCAATGCAAAGTCAAAATATTGATTCAGCAGAACAATCTCTGAATATTCGTAATTACCTCCAGGATTTCAATTATTAAAATGATTTTGTTTTCTTAACTTTAAAAGTAAAATTAGTTTTGATTATAAAATAAAAGATTTATACCTACTGTGTTGTTTTAATTTTCTTTTTTATATCATTTTTTATCAATTCATGTAGCTCTATAAATGACGATCTTGAACTTCTAAAATATTGGACAATTTTTTTTGAGGATAACTCGCGATACAAATTAAATTCGCCACGAGTTTGTTTATTTCTTATATGTGATTCGATCCATTTGGTTCTAGTTTTTGTGCCTGACCGGGCAACTAACATATCGAAAGCAGCGGCGGAATCGTCTTCTGAAGAACTGTCTATTAAGTCCATTAACAATGTACTTATTGAATTCATGTTAGTATTTTGAAATAAGAACACCCTTAATTACAAAATGACCATCAATTAATGAAGCCAAAATATATATTTCTCAGTGTGTGGTAGCTTGCTATAATATATATTATAGGACGGTATATTAATATATATTATAGCTAAGTCTGTGACGGGCTTTAGTTTACTTGTTGCAGAAAAAATATTTTGAATTGGACAGTGCGAATTCACTAAAAATACATTGTAAATCGGGGTTACTTTATATTGCAATGAAAAAAAAATGGGGCATCAAAGTAATTCCATTTTTATTTTAGCGTTCATAGGCTCTTTGTTTTTTATTTTCTCCCAAAACTTGGAAAAAAAAAAAATTTTTTGGGTATATATTTTTTTTTGTGAAATCGTCAATACTGCATTTTATTCATATTTTTCAAAATATAATTTAAATAGTTACTTATGTCAATTTTAATTTCAAAATTAATCAATTTAACCTCGTTTTACGGTACTACTCTTACTCAGTATTAATGAATTATTTTTTAAATACAACGAATTGATTAATTAAAGGAACTGGAAATATTTAAATAAGTTTCAAAGTCTATGAATCGTTCGTTTTGGTATAACATATAAAAGAAAATATAACATTCTCTACCATTTCCACCAAATGATTAGCTGAGCTGGCAAGACGTCAGACAAGGACACACTACCAGCGAAAACTCTCTCGCTAGGACCGCTTTTGGCTAGCTATCGATTTTAAGGAAATAGCTAAACTAGGTGTATGATAATAGATTTCATTTTAGCGAAACAAAAATTTTTGGTAGACAGTTAAGTAGTAAGAAATACGTATAAGGTCTTTGATTCAAACATCAACATAGTGATTAAAAGTGCTTTTTATTCACTGTTTTTAGTGAATAAAATAAACTTTTTAGAGGGGTAATGGAATAAAATAAATTTGTTATCTATACATATACAAATTTTCGTTACCACTAAAAGCCATCTCTTATTTATTTTTCACAGAGGGGGATGAAAAGCAGCGTGTGCCACGCGGTACGAAAATGATTTAACCTCGATTGAAGTACTTCGAATTGTGACACAATCTACTATTAGCTTACTTAATTCTTACCAAGCTCGGTTCATTAACATTCTTGAAAGTCGCGTCTCACAAAAACTAACCAGCACTGATTACCATGAGCAATAAGTTGTTGTTATGTTGTGTTGTGATTTGTGTGTGTGTATCATAATATTCATAATGGGCGTCTAACAAGCCATTACTGCGCAATAAGTCGGCATCGCGCATGTCTTGCAATGCGCTGCCAAGTGCCAACATACAGTCAACAGGAGCTTGGACGACAAATTCAGCCTTGAGAAAGCAGGATTTTTGTGATGCCTCTTTGGCACTCAGAGTTACTAGTTGTACTTGTGCAACATCGTATCTTCAGTTAATGTATGATTAGCAAAATTAAAGTCCACCACCAATTAGTTGCAGTAATGTTATTTTGTAACGGAATTTTACCCTCAAAAGAAGTACCTAATTTAAGTTTAAAAATGGGTTATCTAAAGTATGAAAATTAAGAAAGAAATTCTCTAATAGATGATATAAGAAAATAAAAATAAATTCATTTCAGGCATCGGAGGACTAAAGCGTGCAAAAGCAATGTGAAGAACAACACCAAAAAAAAAGTACAACAATACAATCATAACAAAAACTAACACATCACAATAATGGATGATCAGGCCTTTTTAGTCTTTCTGAAAATATCTTCAGAATGCTGTATTGTTTTATCAGGTTTTCATAATTATTTTAGATTCTTAAAAAAGAATATAAGTAGATAATCATATAATTAGGTAATGCTAGGCATCCTTGTAAGAGTAGGTACTTGTTGGGGCCGTCTGTTTGCCCTAATTCAGCCAGGCATCGCTAATCGCGACTGCATTCCGGGCCCCTTTTTATAATTCCTATCAATTTCCGAAGCGACCGTAATAGGTGCGAGCGGAGCGATGGGAGCGGACAGGCTGCACTAAATGGATGGGAGCGGACAGGCTGCACTAAACTGTGCCACGTAATCATGTCATTATGTTGTAATTCTGTGCTCCTGTAGGAACGCAGTGGTTAGCTTTCACGGAAATTACGGATTTTTGAACAAAACAAAGAAAAATCAATCCCCGAACACTGTCGTCCATCCATTACATGTAAATTATACAAAGATCGTCAAGAGCGGAGTAGTTATTTTATTTATTTATATTTATTTATTTGATTAGGTTCACCAACAACTGTTTACACTTAATTATAACAAAAAATACATGTGCCACATCAAGGCTGGCCGATAGATGCAAACCATCGGGAAGTCAGGATATATTCCCTTAGGTTAAGACATCGTGTATGGGCAGGTCGGTGGATACAGTCGTGCAAATGAAATAACATAAATTATTCGATACACTGGGTTTATTTAAATAGTTCACAGTTACAATCTTGCTCACTAATATTACTGATCGATACCGATTCTACAACGTCTTAGCTCTAGGGCGGTCAGTACTCAACTCTTATATTCCGTGTCCCCACCACGCAGGTCGTTAGAGAAAGCGCGCCACAGCGTAGTTGTTCTTGATTTGCCGGCAGGTGGCGTGATCGTGATTTGTTTTGACGTCCTTACTATTGACTAAACCCGACACGGCCATCCTGCGATACAGGCGTCCTCGTCTGTTCCTCATTGTCAGGTTTTAACAGTGTATCGAATCATGTGGAAATCCTCAGTGAATGTCCTCAGCCCTTGGGGAAAGCGGAGGGGTCTGTCAGACTCTTACTGACTAAAACCACATGGTGTTCTCTAGGCCGTAATTCCTATTGAGAGGCGAGCGTGGAACACAGCACGTCGCCTTCTCGGGCCTCTCTCAGGTGACAGACTCCCCAAATCTACCACCCGCAGGCATTATATTCTTGTCCTTGCTCCATGCCATCTCCAGTCGTGTTGCGCTACACGTTTATTTATTTATTTATTTATTTATATATACTTTATTGTACACCAAGATAATAAAAACAATACATACAGAAACCTTAAAATAGACACAAACATACAACAGGCGGCCTTATCGCGTTCTGCGATCTCTTCCAGGCAACCCAGAATGGAAATAGATAGCCTGGACATGATATGGGGTTGCACTTGGTGCAATTTTAAAATTAAATAATAATTTAAAAACAGGAAACACAAAATATAAAATACTAAAATATATACATAAATACATACATACATATAAATATACAGGCAAGAAAACAATACAGCTCCAACAAGAATAAGATCACAGTGACAGGTAGTGTTCCTTTACTAGTGTTTTAAAGGTCGGTAGTGATTGCGCGCGTTTAATTGTCACAGGCAATGCATTCCATAGACGAGCGGCCAGGACAGAGAAAGATTTGTCTAGGAAGATAGAGGAATGCATTGGCATCTTAAGTTTCATGTTATCCGATGACCTAAGAACTTTCGTGTGGGAGTCACATAAGAACTGAAATCGGCTTTTGAGGTAAAGAGGCGTAGACGGGAAAAATAGTATTTTATACAGGACGGAAAGAATATGAGCATTCCGGCGAAGGCGAATTGGCAACCACTTGAGTTTCTTGCGGAATTCAGAAACATGGTCATATTTGCGCAAACCGAATATGAACCTTATACAAAAATTTTGAAGTCGCTCAAGTTTATCAAGTTGTACTTCAGTTAGGTCAAGATAGCTGGCATCAGCATAATCAAGGATGGGTAGAAGGAGAGATTGTGCAAGCGCAACCTTAGTAGCAGTCGGCAGAAAATTACGCAGTCTTCTCAGAGATCCAGCAGATGCGAATAGCTTGCGGCTAACTTCCTGTAGCTGGGCAGTCCAAGAGAAGTTCCTGTCAATGAAAATCCCCAAGTTCTTCACCTTCTCGCTAACGGGTACAACAGAGTTGTCAAAACAAACTTGGGGGAGAGCCGTCCAGTCGATCCTTGAGACCAACCTTGAACTACCCACCACCAAAACTTGCGTTTTTATAGGATTCACCGTAAGTCCATGCCTCTTGCTCCAGTCGCATATACGAGCCAGATCACTATTTATCGTCAAGATAGCCTCAGATAGATTACCAAGAGGAGATCGCGTGTAAATTTGAAGATCATCTGCATAAAGGTGGTAGGAAGAAATTAATTCGTTAGATATTGAGTTTATAAAAACTGCGAAAAGTAAGGGGGATAGAACGCCGCCCTGAGGTACCCCGGCAGAAGTACTACACCAGGAAGATAAGGTCTCCCCGATGCAAATACGTTGTCGGCGACCAAACAGGTAACTACGAAACCAGTCAACAACAGATGGAGATATGTTAAGAGAGCAAAGGACGCCGAGTAAAACATCGAAATCTACGGTATTGAAGGCATTACTGAAATCCAGTAGAGCCAAAACCGTAAGATTGCCCATCTCCATGGCAGACCTAATATCGTCCGTAATATTCAGAAGCGCCGTAGTTGTGCTATGACCAGGGCGGAAGCCGGACTGGAAGGGGTTAAGGAGATTATTTTTGGAGAGAAAGGTGCTTATTTGGTTGTGGATTAACCGTTCAAGGACTTTGGATAGGAATGGCAAGACGGATATTGGACGATACTCAGAGAAGGATGTGGGATTGGGCTTTTTAGGTAAAGGAATTACTTGAGCATCTTTCCATAAGCTTGGAAAGACACTGCTAGATGCAGAGAAATTGAGGATATGGCAAATGACGGGAAGGATAATGTCCAGCACCGGGAGTAGCATTTTACGGCTGATACAGTCGCTTCCTACTGCATTTGACGAAATCGATAGTATGCTCTTCTTAACATCACATGCAGAAAATTGACCAAAAACAAATGGAGAATAACTGGGAGTCGGGAGAGATGAAAGATGATTCAATGTATTTACTTTAGTTGTCTGACTGCTTTCATTAATAGACATGAATAAATAATAACTAATATAAATATATAAAACCCTATCTCAAAAATATACACTAATAATAAATTCACCTGCCAGTTGCATTAAATAACGTACAAGATACAAAAAAAAATAAAAAATAAAAGTGGTGAGTCCGGGCAATAAAAACAGAATCCGAAACAAAAGAAGTATAAAACAGAAATAGAGCAACAAGAAAATTAAATAAAGACAGCGCATCGTTACCTAAAACGGAACGCACCGATAACAACATAAATTGACGTTTACTCTAACTGACAGTGACAAGATGTGATAGACAACATGTAAACATTAGTTTTGAAGATAATAAAAACATTAATGAAGGTAAAAACAGAATTAAATATCACCCGGGTCATCAAGAAAAACATCACATGAAGGCAATCACTTCCTCAAAGCAGTAGCACGCCTCAGCCTTGCGGTCTTCACAGAAGCAGCGGTCGGAACAGAGTCAGGCATTGCTGATTTAGGTTCACTAAGTTCGGCGTCAATGGGAATCGGCACAATTTTGTCCAATTCAGCGAGAGACTCAACCCGGTGTCGCGTATCGCTGGGATCAAGAATATAGACGCAACCCGCCTTAGTCCAGCTCCTGGAGACGCCAACTCTCTCCCTAGCTGCCAGGAATACGTCATGCCGCCCCTTTGTTAGGAACTCGGACATAGTAATGCCCGAGGCCCTTAGTTTGGTCTTAGAAAACCAGACCTTGTCCCTGACCGCAAGACTGCGAACTTTAAACAGGATAGGCCTGGTTTTATTGGCCACTGCTCGACCCATCCTGTGACATCGGCTGATGTCAGCTACAGTGAAGTCGCTTAACTGTAGTTTATCAGTAATCACTTTAGCGATGACCTTGGCCGTGTCCTCCTTCTGTTCCTCACTAACACCATGTAAAAGCAGGATCTTCCTCCGTCCTCGCATCTCCATTTGGTCAACACTACATGCTAGAAGCTCCACTTGTCGCTGAAGGGTGTTGAGGGCTTGAGAAATGAATGCCCGGAAAGTATTGAATTCCACTGCTAGGCTGGAACTTGTGACTGGAGATGGAGGGGCCTTCTGCAGTTCGGCTTCAAATATGGACATCCGTGTGTGGAACATATTCTTCAGATCACTCAAAGTGCTTGTCAGTGAATCCATTTTGTTGATGTGATGTTAACAGTAAGTATAGTAATTTATAGTGAAGAAATTGTGGGGAGATAACGCTTCCCCAGCAGGTAATAACTATAAACTTTTATAATAAGTCATAAAATATTGTAAAATACTATTCTATTAAATAATATTTAATTTTAATTACGAGCGTTTTTTTTTTGTGTTAATTGGTACAACTACCCACCATGTAATGTTCTTAGGCCACGTTCTTAGGCCACTCCGTTCTTCCAGTCTCCCATCATACAAGGGAAGTTTTCTGAAACACACAAAATCTCCACACAGTATTCGCTCGTCCAATCCTGACTCATACTCTAGGTGAGTGAGGAAACATTTTGCATAGTTACATATTGAAAGGATCACTGGTCTAGGTATTTCTTTACAACAGAAAACCCCTACAGTTACAATCAAGCTGGTCTAAGTCGTCACCCACTAATGCAGGTGAGATTCCTGCAGCACCTCGAAAGGATCACTGGTCTAGGTATTTCTTTACAACAGAAAACCCCTACAGTTACAATCAAGCTGGTCTGAATAGTCACCCACTAAAGCAGGTGAGACTCCTACAGCGCAGTTACAATCAAGCTGGTCTGAATCGTCACCCACTAAAGCAGGTGAGATCCCTACAGCGCAGTTACAATCAAGCTGGACTAAATCGTCACCCACTAAAGCAGGTGAGATTCCTACAGAACCTCACAGATCACTAAAGTTCAAATATGCTGGTCTGAATCGTCACCCACTAAAGCAGGTGAGAATCCTACAGCGCATCACAGATCAACACCCACAACAGCAGGAGTGATCTTGACATCCCATTTACAAAAATGATCATTTTCCACAAAAGTAGAAAAGACCACATGCTAATTGATCATTCCAAAGATTCTATTATAGCTTCGGAATTATCTACACTTAAGGTGCGAGAGCTTATGGAAAATGTTTCCTCTGACTCCGAGGGCGTATTATTAATTACAGGTACAAAAGAAATACCGAACTCATCATCTGTCGTCACGGTCCATTCATCATCATCATCACCATCATTTTCGCAAATTTCCAAATAACCTTCTTGCCCTTTAGGTACTTACTTAAATTTTACTACCCTTAAATTTTTATTAGCAATTTTATAAATTGTGTTAATCAAAATTAGAATACCAAAATTATTTAATTTTTCGTAATGAGGGCTTGACGATTCGAACGTCATCAACATTAACATGGTGACCTCACCTCTGGCGTGACTATGTGAAACTCACACACCTTCTTTCAACGTCATAACTCAAAATGAACCTGCTGCAAGGTCTCTAACATAAACATGAACATTCACACCAGACATAGTGTCACACAGACTTACAGGTGCCATACAGGCCTTCAGTTGACACACAGGCTCACAGTTGCCACACAGGTCAACAGCTGCCACACAACGCTCGGTTACTCCTGACCAAAATAGATCATTGGGTTCGTGAAAATAGGGAAATTTTAGAACTCTACTCTTTAACTGAATCATTACCCTGGGCCATGTACCACAAATCTATACAAACCAACTTTAAAATTTCTGCTGCTGCAAAAACTGTCAAGCTTAAAGAAATCCTCGAGTAATATCTTCAACGCCGCGGCCCTCTAGCCGACCAGCAATTGTATTGCTCTCACAACAGTCTCTAGACCCCGACCTCCACCAGAATCCACTGGTACGGTCAATCATAATACATTCGATAGACTGAATTACTCGACACTTTAAGCTTTCTCATCATCATCAAAATTCCTTTAACATCAACATCGACTGGTACATGACCCGCTGGCATCTTCCCTAACCTACCGCGTGCATACTTGTAGGTCCTAAGCGTTCCTATTTAAAGCTTTAATTGTATAACTATCACTGTCCTGTTATAATCCTTTTGTTGGATGCGAGACGAGTATGTCGGACATTCGCATCCACCAAAAGGACGTCCGTAGGGTGCTGCGCAACCTCGACGTGAACAAGGCTAGCGGCCCTGACGGAATACCAGCTATAGTTCTTAGAACCTGTGCGCCTGAACTGTCTCCGATCTTGACACGCCTATTCCGCCTTTCATATGAGACTGGAAAAGTGCCGAATGCTTGGAAGCAAGCCAATGTACAGCCCGTGCCCAAGAAGGGCAGTCGAGCTGACCCGGCTAACTACCGACCCATCTCTGTTACGTCCATACTCTGTAAGAGTATGGAGCGTGTACTAAACACTAAGCTCCTGGCATACCTAGAAGGTAACGATATCCTTAGCGACCGCCAGTACGGCTTCCGCCGAAATCGGTCTACTGGGGATCTTCTAGCGTATGCCATTCACATATGGAGTGAGGCCATCGAGAGGCACGGGGAAGCGCTTGCCGTTTCCCTCGACATCTCGAAGGCTTTCGATAGGGTCTGGCACGAAAGCCTTATCGGTAAGCTTCCTTCATTCGGTCTGCCCGGTGGTCTGTGTGATTGGATCGCAGACTTCTTGAGAGATCGGTCCATTCGAGTAGTTATTGATGGCTGCTCGTCGGACCAACTGGATATTAATGCCGGGGTCCCTCAGGGGTCGGTCCTCTCAGCAACATTGTTCTTGTTGCACATTAACGATCTGCTTAAACCCGGCACCTTTGGGTATGCAGACGACAGCACTGTTGCTGAGAGATACTTGTCCAACGCACGGGCTACCGGGCCACAGATCCGGTCTCTTCGTGAGGCCATGGTGGAGCGCTTGAACTTGTCCTTGCAGGCAGTCTCCGAATGGGGTGATGCCAATCTGGTCAAGTTTAATGCTACTAAAACGCAGGCGTGTCTTTTTTCCGCTAAAAAGAGCCAATTTCACCCGGCTCCAACTTTTCGTGATGTAACCGTGCCAATAACGGACCATCTTGAGCTTCTTGGCGTTACGTTGACATCGACTCTCAATTTTGGGCCTTACATTGAGGCAAAGGCTCAGCTGGCTTCCAAAAAGTTGGGGATCCTTGCGAAGGTGAGAAAGTACTTCACGCCGGAACAGCTGCTCAACTTGTATCAAGCGCAAGTTCGATCGTGCATGGAGTACTGTTCTCACCTCTGGGACGGTTCTGCCAGACGCCCAGCCCGTTCCATCATCGGACAACCAGACGCACGGCGATGCGTCATCGGTACATGGTGGACATCCCACCCATACGCACAAAACGTTTTGGGGACACTTTTATTATGCGTACAGCTAAGGAGTGGAATTCCCTGCCGGAGTCTGTGTTTCCCGATAGCTACAATCTAGGGGTCTTTAAGTCAAGAGTGAATAGGTTACTTCTAGGCAAGCGTGCTTCACCGTCGACCACATCATCGCTTACCATCAGGTGAGATAGTGGTCAAGCGCGAGCCTATATACAATAAAAAAAAAAAAAAAAAATCACCTATGGCGGACTTAATAAAGGGCCCATTTAGTTTTCACACTAGAGTTTCCCACACAACACTATTGATTAAAAAAAGATCCGACGATCAACAACTAAATAAAGTAATTGTAACATTTCCGTTAATCTTTACCATAATTCAAAGGCAATGCATACTCAACGAAACCTCTTCGTAGACCCATCGCCACATGTTACTCATGAGGGGCGGTCCAGAATTTGTCGCATGAGTAGACATGTTAATCAGATTTGGTTTCACTACCACTGTCATCAACTATGATATCTAATTCTCAAGGAACTTGGTGATCGAGGATCCTTCCCAAAAGATTCGCACTTTTTACTCAAAGATTTACATACAGACTGCTAACAAAAGGGAAACAACTAACCCTGATAATATTAAGGAGCTTCACGAATTAATTCGGATCAAAATCTTTAAAATCAAATATCAACAGTAACCATTTATTATCGCTCACTACCTCAGTTTTTATGTAAGGAAAACGATCGCGAGAACTACTGCTATCCTAATGTTACTTTGAAAGTAAGCAAGTGAATTCAGATCTGAAGACGGTGGTCGTAAATCGTGACGCAACATAAGATTTGTTCTGAATACACGTAAATGACCAGTACCGTTACTAACTCGATACAATTGCGATGGCCCTACGTCATTACTAACTGTCTTTGTTATTGAAAATCTCCTTCTTATGGGATATCTCATCCTAAAGTTCGTATTGAACCAAATCTTGAAATTATACTGTCAATAGGAAACTCATTTTCTAACTACTTGCTTTTTACAAGTGTGTCTTAATTACCTAGTGATAGTGCTAGATATAACCACTACCAATTCAGTGATCAAACATGAACACTTAAAACTCGAAATAGCATCTCTTCAGTAGAGAACCTTCCACCTCACTATCGAAATAACATGGAAGCGACTCACCGAGTATTCCATTTCAAACTTGCGCGCTCCCAACCTCAAACTGCTAGTCTGCCGTTCCTCCTAAACCTCTCAGATGTTGACAGGTCAGCCTTCGCATACAGCATCTGAACTGCTAGCAGCAGCAGAGGCTCCACTGCGACACAATATGGTATCTGAAACATGAAAAACACTACGAGAGTACTTGTTTACACGGTTATCTTAACCATACATAGCTTTGATGGAAATTAACCGGTGTAGTAACCTAAACCGGCACGGCAAAATGGGTTATTATGAACACTGAATGTGAATGCAGAGACCCTGTCCAAAACATGAACTACACATTACAATGTCCCAAGTGCCCAGGTAGGTATTCTAACTTCCAAACAATGATAGTCAGCCAAGGCCAGTCAAGGGCTATCGCCAGTGATAGTAGAATAATAACCCCTCAACAACACACAACTTAATGACACATGAAATCGATAACTTACATGAAATTATAACCTAACACGGGCCACCCCGACGATCCATTGACCGCCACAAAGCCAGAATTTTGAATAATGAACACTCTTGGCCATAGTCAATAACAAAATGAAAACGACTCACCAGATTGGCTTAAAGATCCATGTGTATGGATCTTTCCACACGTCCACACGCTCCTCCTTGACCTGTCAAGCTCCTTGGTTGTTGCTAGCTTCCTTGCTGCTCCGCTCTAGACTGGTTTTTTTTTTTAGTCAAGACTGAGGGTAGTCGCAGAAACGAACCACTACTGTTTTTTTTTTCTCAACTGACACCGCATTTTTTTGCAAGAATGTAACCGCCATTTTCACTAGCATTGTTTTTACGTGTGATCTCATCAGCACGACCGAATCCCACTTCTGATGTCACATCAAGGCTGGCCGATAGATGCAAACCATCGGGAAGTCAGGATATATTCCCTTAGGTTAAGACATCGTGTATGGGCAGGTCGGTGGATACAGTCGTGCAAATGAAATAACATAAATTATTCGATACACTGGGTTTATTTAAATAGTTCACAGTTACAATCTTGCTCACTAATATTACTGATCGATACCGATTCTACAACGTCGTAGCTCTAGGGCGGTCAGTACTCAACTCTTATATTCCATGTCCCCACCACGCAGGTCGTTAGAGAAAGCGCGCCACAGCGTAGTTGTTCTTGATTTGCCGACAGGTGGCGTGCTCGTGATTTGTTTTGAAGTCCGTACTATTGACTAAACCCGACACATGCTTAAACTTGTCTTATAGTGCAACAATTACTTATAGGCAAACACCACATTCACAATTATGTAGACTCTAACAGCTAACTTACATAGTAATAAGCGCTAATTTTATTATTACAAGGGAGTGAGTACATGAAATTGATAACATTAATAAAATTGGTAAAATGTATTAAAAATTGGTTACAAAAAATTAAAATTGGTAAAATAAAAATTCATTCTATTAATAAAATTGGTTAAGATAGTAAAATATACAAAATTGCTAAACTAACATTATAAATAAAATTGAAAAACATTGACAAAAAAAAACTTTTTTACAAAAATTACAACCGACTTCCAAACAAAAACACTACTTGCAAAGTAAAAAAATAACTTCAATTTCGGAAGTCGGTGTTTCTGTTTTAGTTTCTTCGTTTTTTGACACCGACTTCAGAAATTGAAGTTATTTTTTTACTTTGTAGTGTTTTTGTGTGTTGTTTGGAAGTCGGTTGTAATTTTTGTAAAAAAGTTTTTTTTTTTCACTTTTTAGTTGTGGTACATAATGGACCAGTTCTATAGGCTAGGTACCTACGCGTATAGTGCCCAAAGTGAAGCTAGAATAGATTAACCCAATAACATGAAACTTAAACGAAACCAGTGCAATGAGAGTATATCAGGGTGAACTGTTCACACCTGCGTACCTACCCCTTAAGAACGTACCAGTGTGATGTTATGTTATGAAATGGTGTAAACAATAAACAGACATGCGATTGGATCTATCCAGAGTGATTTGCCGTCATTTATTGGAGAGTTCTGATGTATTTCTCCGAAGTTCATCATCAGATCTTGATGAAAATTAAATGGGACCACATGACAAGCACCCGCTTTCAAATTAAAAAAGAATCATCAAAATCGGTTCGCCCAATAAAAAGTTCTGAGGTAACAAACATAAAAAAAAAACAGTCGAATTGATAACCTCCTTCTTTTTGCGAAGTCGGTTAAAAAAATATTAATATTTGATTGAATTGGTGTGTCCAAGGAACTTGTGAAGATCGAAAAAAGGAAATACATGCATTTAAAAAAGGAAATACATGCATTTTAGTTGAATATGATGATCATTCAGTTAACTTTCTCAGCATATGGGAAAGGGCCAATGCCTATGAATTTAATCATAAAGGGGCAAAGCCGTCATTGGGTAAGGCTTCTCCTTAATATTGTGTGTGTGGCTAGCAGGATCATCATCAATGCCCGGCTGCAGAAAGAGCCTCACATTCACACATGTTATAACCATAGAGTAGGTAAACATGGATAAAGTAATACGTCATCCCGTCAGTGGTGACTATAGTGGTGACCGGTGACATTGCGCAAGACTGCAGCATGCGGCACAGGCGCGTCTGACTCGCCCGACAGTGTAGTTCGATCAGCCGCAGGAAATTACTAAAACAAATCGATTATAAGGACAGAGAGTCATGGAAAAAGCTGGAGGAGGCCTATACCCAAGAAGAGATCCATATTTCAGTTAATAAAGACTAATAATAATAACACATTATTTAAATTTAAAAATCAAATAGTATTTTAATTTTTATTCTGAGTAAAAGAATCAATTAATAATTCAATATCAATTTCAACTTTTAATTCAGTAATAAATTCTAATTTATAACCGTGCGTGTAACCAATAGACCAAAGAGGCAGTCGAGGTCGACAAGGAGATGTAAAATGCGGAATGAGAAAAATTACCTAAGCCTTAATGTAACAAGTTTGACAAACTTTTTGTCTAACCAATAAAAAATATGAGGAAGACAACATTACCGAAAAGCCAAGTGTTCAATTCCTTACAAAACCAGTTCATCACTGATAAAATGTGGCTTCGTCTAGCTTTATAGACCTTTGTCTTAAAGCACAAGTCGAATCAAAGCTTTTCCACCACCTTATCCATTATTCTTGTTTTCCCAATACGTTTATCGATAGTTGATAGTTCGACATCCCTACTACACCAGGCTACATGCGCTGTGCCTATGTGGTAACCCAGCGGAATGCGCCGAATTCCAGCGGTGATGTAATGCATGCCGCGAGTGCATGCGGGACATGACACATAACTTACGCGACTACGTTTTTTACCAGCCGTAGATAACAGCCTGCAGGCTGGGAGCTGATCTATTGCAGACAAGTATGTAGGATGCAGTGCTTTGGGCGTCTGCGGGTACATATGGGCTTACTAGTAAAAAGCTTTAATTTTAAAATACCATAGTGTAGTTAACTACTTCGTAAATCTGTGTAGAGATATAGATATGTACGAGTAGGTCGAATATCTCACTGAGTCGCACATTTGATATTTCCCTCTTGTTCAAATGTTCATTATATGAGCTGTGATAACAAATAGATTTTTTAATAAAACAATACACCCATGAAAATTTTGTGATATATTGAGAAAAGCTTATTTTAACTACTTACCTCCAGCGGCTTCGCCCGCGTGAAAAGTGTTTCTTTATCCCAAGACAACATTATTCCTGGATTAAAAGTAACCTATGATCTATTCCAGACTATAATCTTTGTCTGTGCCAAATTCTAACAGATCCGTTCACTCGCTCTGGCGTGATCGAGTAACAAACCTCCATCCATCCAAACTTTCGCATTTATAACATTATTATATATTATTAATAGTATCATATGTATTTTTCATTGTCAGTGACGCAGATACGTGCAACTCGTAGATAGGAACTTTACAATGAATTCGCACAACAATATTTTCAATGTTATCGCGCCCTTCCGAGCATATAGGGATATATATACGAGTGTTGGATGTTTTATTGCTTGTTTGCCATTTACAAAAACCTGGCGGCCGGATACAGCACAGTAATGAGCTATTCATGCCATTGTTCAAACAGTTCCATTACAAATGATAGATAATGGCTCGCTACAAAAACGCGTAACGTCTAAACGCGGCGAAGAGTAGGTAAGTAATTGTCAGAGTCGTGTCGGTGTCGTGTCGCGTCGCAATTACGCCGCGCGTGGGATGAGCCTTAATATTCTTAAATCATAGTGCGGGTAAGACGGGTAGCGGCCAATTTAGCGCGACATGCTCGCGACCAGCGCCCATAATGAACCGCCGATTACCTCCTGTCGTACCCTCTCCCTCCGCCCCTCGCCTCCCGCCCCACTACCATCGCAGGCCTGCTGCTTGCTTCTAAGAGGATAAATGGAGCGATTTTAATTTATTATCGATACAGCATTAAATTACTACTCGCATTTTTCAAGTGACATTTTTCGCGTAGCTTCAATAATACTGGCATACCAGTTGTTCTGGACTATTCTAGGTATTCTATATGACCGCGTGTATGCCAGCTTGCTTCATTACCCGTAGGTACACAATTACTGCTCTGTAGCTGCATACTGCGATAATTGATACCTGCGCGATTTATAACTGCCGCTGTTAATCGAACTACGAACACGAGAGATACATTTAGGAACTAGAATACTTATAATAGATCATTGCAGAGTATCTACAACAGAAAACCTTTTATTAATTACAATTTATACCTAAGTAACAATAATTCTTAAAATTAGGTCGAGTCTAAAGTCTTAACCACATCCGTAAGATGTTTTTCCCATACAATTAGAACAATACACACTTACATCTTACAATATACTACATACATAATATTATAAATGCGAAAGTTTGGATGGATGTATGTTTGATAATCAATCAAGCCAGAATGGCAGAACGGATCTAGATGAAATTTGGCTACTTATCATCCCGGACTAATCATTCCCTGGGGATGGGAAACCACTTTTGACGCGGGAGAAACCGTTGGCAGAAGCTAGTGATACATACATTATTACATTTTTTTTTCGTTTGTTCCACCCTTGTTTATTTTTAAGTGTCATATTCATCATCATCATTTCAGCCGAAGGTCGTCCACTGCAGGACATAAGCCTGCCCCAAGCGTCGCGTATGTTCTGGTGTACATTAAAGTATGTGTTACTGTAAGAGCCCGATGTACCGGGAAACCCAAAAGTTTACCAAGTTTTACAAGTCAAAATACGAAATAATCTGTGATAATCGCTCATTTCGGGCTTTTACTAGCAAATCACTCGGTAAATCTTAGTATTTACACACTATGATACGAAATTATGAGAACAATTAAGGACTGATTGATAAGCTTCAAAAATTCATTGATCTTTTGTTCTTTCTTTTTCCTGGCCTTAACCCACATTACTCGGAGTCGGCACAACATGTTTTCTTCTTCCATACCGTCTTGTCACGCTGGTATCCTTTCAACGTTTCATCCATCTTTTTCACAGCCCAACATTCTGATCCATACAGTATGAAAAGTCTAATCACGGGCTTGTTTTATTATAGATTTTCCTTTTTAACTTGGGACATTCGTGGGTCGCAAGTTGTTACAGTGACCTGTCGCCCATCCTGAGTTGAGCCGGTGCGTTACGTCGCGGTCTACCTCGCCATCCCCTTGGACAAGCGACCCTAGTTACCGGAATTCACTTCACTTATTCATTCATTTACAGTAAAACACTAACTTGATTTTAAAACATTTTCAAATGTTATTAACAGAAATGTTTTAAAATCATGCTGGTTTTTGTTAACTCATGTTCGAAACTACTGAACCAATTTAGTTGAAATTTGGTATGGAGATAGTTTGAGATCCTGGGAAGGGCAGGATCTTGAACTTGGATTAAAGTTTGTATGGTAAACTAATAATGTATCAAGTAAGGTGACCCACACACCTACAATATTATTGCGCGAATTAAAAAAAATGGGTTTTTCAAAGTACTAATGCTACGCAGACGAAGTCGAGGGCAACAGTTAGTAATAAATAATTTAGAAGAAACCTGAATTCAAGTAATAAAACTTTTTTACAAAAATTACAACCGACTTCCAAACAAAAACACTACAAAGTGAAAAATAACGGAAAAAGGAAGTCGGTGTTCCTGTTTACGTTTCTTCGTTTTTTGACACCGGCTTCCGAAATTGAAGTTATTGTTCACTTTGTAGTGTTTTTGTTTGGAAGTCGGTTGTAATTTTTGTAAAAAAGTTTTTTATTTTTCACTTTTTAATTGTGGTACATAATGTACCAGTTCTATAGGCTAGGTACCTACGCGTATAGTGCCCAAAGTGAAGCCGGAATAGATGAACCCAATAACATGAAACTTAAACAAAACCGGTGCAATGAGAGTATACCAGGGTGAACTGTTCACACCTGTGTACCCCTTTAGAGCGTACCGGTGTGATGTTATGTTATGAAATGGTGTAAAAAATAAACAGACATGCGATTGCATCTATCCCGTGTGTTTTACCGTAATTTATTGAAGAGTTCTGATGTATTTCTCCGAAGTTCTTCATCAGATCTTGATGAAAATTAAATGGGACCACATGACAAGTACCAGCTTTCAAATAAAAAAGAATCATCAAAATAAATCGGTTCACTACAACGCAATAATAATATAATACTACACAATAAAAACATCTGTGGTAACAAACATAAAAAAAAAATACAGCCGAATTGATAACCTCCTCCTTTTTGCGAAGTCGGTTAAAAAGATAAGTGTTAATTTGATTGATTTTTTCATCAATCAAATGCTATATTTAAATTTTATTACTTAAACCTATACATAGTTTGTGTCTAATAAAAAAAACCTAATTTACCTTAGTACTAAATCGTGTGTGTGCGCCCGCGCATCCCAAATTCCGTCGGTCGGCGTAGGCGGCGGCGCAGGACTCGATTTATTTTGCGGTCGGCAGCCGGACAGCAACTATTTGATTGAACTCCACCCACTAATTATATTCTTATGAAATAAATTCAGCATTTAACTCAAGAACACTCCAGATCAAAACGTCACAACTTAACACAACGTACAAGCAAAAATTGTCGTTGAGTTTCAGAACTAGAGCGTATTTTGAGTTGCAGTTTTCTGAGAAGATTTTAGCGTCGCCGGCGAGAGATGATACAGTAGCCGTATAACGAGTAGCGCAGACGGATTCCAGAGAAGTGTTCCATTAGAACATGATCGTCCGTAATACAGCAGTCGCGGAGCTGCCCGTGATCAATGTAATCACTGCGCTGTGAATAGATGCGAGAACGGAACGCGGGGCGGTTATAGATTGGAAAGTGTAGCGTATCATAGGGGCTAGAACATCGATAACACTAAGAATGAGGAATGAGTTATTAAAATAGCTGATCGCCAAGGTAAAGCTTTGGTTCTCAGAGCTTACTGATGGATCGACGTTGACAGACTAAATATTAGTTTTTGTAAAAGCGTGCGCTCCTTAACTGTATGACATACATCAGTTGTGCTGGCTAGTAGGTACCGTGCAGGCTTTACAGGCCTCATGAGTCGACACTGTGAAATGGCGGCCATTAATCGTGACTCGTCGATGCGAGATATTAATGCCCAATATGTATTGCATTAGCCGCTCCATCTGATACGAGCTCTTGTAACCATCTCCTTGTACACCGCAACACGGTATCTCATTGTGTCAGGTGTTGGAACCTTAACGTTAGGGATGGGCAGCACTGTGTTGCTAGTTGGAAGGCAACCGAAGTCCGCTCAGTCATGCGCCGGGCCCCGCCCCTCGCTGCATGACAATCATCAGGAGGGACGCGTGAGGTAATAGTGTTGGAGCACAATTTATTGAACAACGCTCAAGGCGATGCTTTTATACGAGACTTGTTCTTTCTTAACAAACCTTTGTGAGCTTCCAGGACATGTCCAGTTTAAGGTCAATACTTATACTCCATCCATGATGATGATCGATGGATCTGCTTTATTAAATAATGGTTCTTAAAGCTAGCTTTACTACCTGAAAGATCTTGTTTTTTTATTTTCATGCCACCGATTCTAAACAAAGTCAATTTGGATCGTCAAGACACCCGACTTGATAATTCCAAAATGATTCCTGAAGTTCTATAATAAACTCTATACAATTATTTATTTCATTACTTAGACTTTCTAACTACGTTACTAATTCTTTTAAGTATCGGGGTGGACGCTAATGGTCATTGTATAACCTACATTAGACTCTATGAGGCTTTTCAGTCTTGCTTAGTTAGAAAAACCGCCTCGGAGATGTGCAACAAGGTACCTAATTACTAAGAGGCTCAGAAGTCAGAAGGTAGGGATTGTTAAAACGATTACCATTATTAGCCTTTGCATTTAGAAGTGAGCCCTCAATGTGGATGCAAATAAAATGTAAATGAAAATCTTGTGGCACAGGTAATGTAAGTTATAGCGCGAGATGTCCGACGTGATCTGCTTCTCATTAATTACGTTAGTAAACATGTAAATATATACTAGATATTGTTGCACCTCGCGAGTTTCCCTGCTGATCCCCGGGCACCTGTCAGTGCCTTTCTGGATATCGGTAAAACATTTAGGAATTTACCATTCTGTAGTTATTAGATATAGTGATACGAGCCAACGGTCAAACTTGGCCAGGGATCTCGCAGGACAGAGGTTTGGAAGGAGAAAGAGGAATGCTTTGCCCAGCAGTGGTACACAAATAAGGTTATCAAATAAAAAGCTGTTTTTTTCCAAAACACAGCCCAACATCAAATTAGATGATCACTGGCATTGACTATAATCTTATAGTCGTTCCTGATGGAGCTTACATTAAATACAAATACATTGTTAAATATACTAAAAACGTTAATCAATAAAACGTACCAATGGAGGTTAATAGGTAATGGAGTGAGGTTAGTACCTACGTGTTCTGTGAAGATAGGGTTGCCATCTCTTAAATCCACCGACCAGGACAAGAAGCGTGAAAAACCCGGATTTTGAAGCTTACAACCCGGACATTTAAACAGATTTTTTTTTGAGTTACCTACTCAGTAGAATAAAATATAGTTTTAATGATTATAAATCAACATTTTATACATTTTCATTTTTTTTTTAAACTAAATGTTGATTGGAAGTAAATATTTTTTTGTAAAAAAAATATAATCGACTTCCAATCAAAAACATTACGTACTAAGTGAAGTCGGAAGTTGGTATTTATGGTTTCGTTTCTTCGTTTTCTGACGCCGACTTCCAAAATTGAAGTTATTTTTCACTTTGTAGTGTTTTTAATTGGAAATCGGTTGATTTTTTTTGTAAAAAAGGTTTTTATTCTTCACTTTTTTGTAGTAGTAGTTGCGCCACTTTAGTGGTAAATTTCTATAGTAATCTAAATTCTTACTAATATTATAAACGCGTAAGTTTGTATGTTTGTTTGTTACATAATCAAGCCAGAACGAATAAACGGATGCAGGTGAAATTTACTCTGGAATAGTCCATACGCTACTTTTTGTAATGTTTCTTTCGGATGCTAAAACACTTCTCACATGGGCGAAGTCGCTGGCAGAAGCTGGTATACAATAAACAGACATGCAATTCCGGGCGCTTTGCCGTTACTTTTGAAGAGTTCCATTGAATATCTCCAAATTTCACCGTCAGATTCACTCAGACCAAATTTAAATGGGACCAATTCGGGATCATAACATTCCAAACAAAAATGGAATTTTCAAAATCAGTCCACAATTGACGGAGAAATCGGTGAAAATTGCTGTTGGTGATTTGAAGACTTTAAAACCTGGACTACAAATAAAACCCCGCCCGGACACACCCCGGACGCCTTCTAAACTAGGACAAATCCGGGGAAACCCGGACGGATAGCAACCCTATGTGAAGAGGTCACAGTAATAGGTGTGCACCCAGTCTGCTCTGCTCAGTACCTGCTTCACGAAAATATCAGTAGCAATCAACACGTGGCTTATGGCACTACCAGTACACGATGAAAATATTAACCACGCGGGTCCTAGTGAAATGAATAAATATGCTTATATTTTTCAATAGTCTGCTTCCACCAGACCTAAAAAATCTGAAATCAGCCGATCATTTACTTCGTAACCTAACTAACTAGTCGAACCTATTTCCAGTTGGAATTCAGAAGCTCACGCGACAGCTGTCACGACGACGTCACAACGCTCGCACAAAACATTTCATATTGCTGTGGCGACAGTTTGAAAAACTAGCGAGCCTCGCACAATATATTCATGCGATGCAAATACCTACTGAAAATGAACATTATAAGTGCTCGTAGTAATTTAAGTCGCTGAGCAGGCATCGATGTAACGCCATGCTCCGACAGTTATCACTTATGGTAGTTACTCAACGGACTTCACAAAAACACATCATCATGTTTATGCTTTCGACATCGCTATCCTTCAACAATTCCACTTGCGGTCGCACACACATTACAATTTGTCACAGTTTGCTATAAAGCTATCGAAGTTGAACATTAAACATTAAAACCACAACTCTTGGCAAGTTGGCAGTCATTCGTCGTGGCGAGGTGACCAAACTGCGTCAAATTAGTGACCAGCCCTCACCGACCTGTGTTAGTATTCTATTAGCGATATGGCTTTGGGACAATTGCTCAAAATTGAGTAAGTGATAACCATAAGCAGCTACAATATATCTCCATAAGTACGAGTGGCCGTTGGGAATGTAAGATTATTTCTCGTTCACTTATTATTCCAAAGTTGCACGTGACAACTGTTGCGGGCACAAATTGTTGGAAATATGTCCGCGGAAAACGATTGCGTCACGACGCTGTCAATCGATTTTTCTTAAAATAAACTTGTCGGATGCAAGGAACATGTTTTGCATTCCCGCTTTACCGTTCGCGGACTCGGAGGTACGATTTACTCTCGTTATGTGCTATTTCTGGCTTCTCTTTATGCTGTGAGACATTAGTTTTGTTTGGTAGGTAGCGAAGATGTGAACGGCTACAAAGTTGCAAGTTAATCTAGAATAGACAATGTAGTACACAGCCGTCTCCTGATGATGTGCTCGGCCGTCGTCTAACGAAGAGCCTGTCGAACATAAATCATTGTAGTTGTATCTCTGAAGGCACACTCGTCATGATTGCAGCACGCGGCTGATTAGAGTTCGCTAATGGCGAAGCACTCGGCCAGCGCTCGTTTAATTACGAACATGCGACATGCGACCACATGCCTCCGCGCAATTACGATGAAGAAAATTTTCCTACGATAAGATCAGAGTGGCCGCCTCTCGTTATGATACAAATATAATCTGCACGGTGACGACATTCCTGGCTGGTAGCTGCAACAACTATGCTTTTTCAAATGTCGAAAGAAACAGCAGGCTTGTGGTTCGTGAGACATAAATGATCAACGTTGTGGATTTGAGCTGCAACTAGTACTATTTGAGCCGTCCTACGTTTTTATAACATCCTATCTAAGTACCTCCACATACACCTGCACGATTTATGACTAGTTTTGTTAAAAAAATATAGTGTGGAAACTATTAATTTCACAATGACTAGTGTTGAATTACGCAATTGATCTTCAATCAACGCGGTTACGGTTGTACTACACCCATTAGCTTACTGTTGCATGAGTGTGGGGATTACACAGACTGCAACCCTAACTTACTACCCACACTAAAGTCCACATCTGTAACTGTAGACACTTCAGACCATAACGGGCGCTGGGCCACTTCCCCGGGGTTACTTGTCACTTGTCACCACCTCAAGTAAAGGCGTATCACTTTCAATCGTAACCATGACAACGAACGTGCTGTCAGATCATATATCTTACGAGTAGAGCTTAAAGGAAATGCCAGGCAGTTGGTCGACTGTAGCAGGCTGAGCAAGTGTTTTTATAGCTATGTGTCGCGAGCGAAGCAGAGAAATGTATTATAATTCTACGAGGACCCAGCCACTGCTACTGCGGCGCCGGCGCATCTAATTATAGCTCGATACTTGAGCTATACTTAGTTGCACGACTTCGCTGATACGTGCTACATTAATATGTGATATAGTTTAGCGCACTTGAGATTAGTTCACATGTTTTCAGTGACTATATTTTTGATTATAAGATATAGTTTGATTTGAAGTCTATGGCGGAGCTTCTACGATTACAGATTAGGTCTGCACGTGCACGTCTTTTAAGATCGTTCTTGAATATATTATAGGTAATTTTCCTACAAGTATGATGCATTTATTCAAATATTTTTTTTATATTTTTTTTCTGATTGAAAAGAGTTTCCGCGGAGTTTCTTGTACGTTCTTGTCCATCGAGATCTACCAACGCTTGCGAGTGAGGAACTAGCTTCATATTTAGTTTGGCAATTCAAAAGTACTTTTAAAAGGTTTAAATGAAATAAATGGTTTTGAGTTTGAAAAAAACCCGTTACAAATTCGCAATCGTCGAATGATTGACAAGGAAGTTATCCTAAATGTACGTTGAATAAAAGCATAATCATCAACATGGGCGCAACCCTCGGCTTGTGTACTATGTCTATATGACCTAGGAATATAACTTGACAACGGCAATCAGTATGAAATAATAGTTATCTCAATGCATATTGACACAGTGCAGATAGCGAACCGTGCTGGATGCAGCCGTGTGTGCGACGCGACGCGACACAATCGCAAGATGGATGTAGCGTGGGCGGCGCCGGCCCCGCCCCTGCGCGCGCGCCGCCGTGTCGCGAGTACTGCGAGTGCACATCATGTCCGCGCACTCGACTGTTCGGTACTCAACCGGCATTGCCAGACCAGATATATATTGAAGATCTTAATCTGAAGCCTTTAGAGATCTGTGAGATAAAGACGATATCAACAAACGTTTGATTTTTTTGTTTTGAAAAGAAGCTCATAAACACATTTTTAACCGACTTCCCAAAAAGGAGGCAGTTCTCAATTCGGATGTTAATATACTTTTTTTTAAATGTTTGTTCGGGCATAACTCCGTCATGTATATAATTGCAAAATTATTTTTTTGTTTGAAAGAAGTTTTCGAATTCTGAAATGGTCTCAATTAAATTTGGTAAAGATCTGATGAAGAACTTCGGAGATTTACAATACAATTCTTCAATAAATGACGGCAAATCTCTCGGGATTGCTGTAATCGCATGTCTGTTTATTGTTTACACCATTTCATAACATAACATCACGCCAGTATGCTCTGGACGGGTACGCAGATGTCTAGAGTTCATCCTGGAACACTCTCATTCCACTGGTTATGTTCAAGTTACATGTTATTCGTGAACTTGTCCATAATGTACCACTAAAAATTTCGGAAGTCGGTGTTCCTGTTTTTGGTTCTTCGTTTTTTCACACCGCCTTCCGAAATTGAATTTATTTTTCACTTTGTACCTAGTGTTTTTTTTTGGAAGTCGGTTGAATTTTTTTGTAAAAGAACGTTTTTTTAATGTTATGAATTAAGCCCTGTGTGTTTTGTCTTGTACATATTTTGAGGTTTACAATAAAGAATGTAATAAATAGATAAATAAGTTTCTTAGAAACGTACGTTTTTTTTCACTGGAGGGGTAGATGGAATAGAATTTGACTAAAACTATTCACTTTTTTGACTTGACTGGAATCCTACACATTAAATCTTGGTCCTTTAAGCGGCAACACTGCACTTTTATGTAAATATCTATGGTTTACCATTTAAAGTAGTGTTACTTATATGTCTTGTGTCCTCTTACAGTATCCCAGACCCATTCAGGGCTAGTCTAGGTAAAAGTATTAAATAAAAGAGTGACGACAACTTTAGAAGTGTGTTACAAGCCTCGCTGTCACTCTCGCTAACAATATCTTGCTGACTGACTATATTATGGCGCTAGCTTTTCTTATGTTGCTCGCGCTTACATGAAAGGAGAGGAAAGCTCAATCTCTTCATACTTGAGTAATACTTTTTTAAATCTAGACGATAAAGCATTTAAATACCGGGCTTCAAGCAACGTCCGTACCTAAATAGAAGCTACATTAACCTAACCCTGACGTAATGCACATTTAGAAACACAGCATCCATAGGTGAAGGCTTCGTGTGGGGTCAGATCCCCGCAGGCATGCCGCGCCGCGTGCACTCCTCGCGAATTGATTCGCAACCCCAGGCCCCGAGAGAACCGCGATGACCGAATGTAACTAAATATTGAGAGTCTTTCGGAGTCATAGATGATGTAAAGTTGAGCAACATGCAGTAACAGCTAGAAACGAAACTTCACACGACGTCGTGTGGGGTTCTTCGTCGCGAGCGCTTTACGATGCACTGCCTTGTCGATATGTAGACCAGCGAGTTCAAAACTCACCGAGCTAAAAGATTCTTGGTCTGGAACTTGTGCAATAGGAAAACTTAAGTCTGTTACATTGACAAGCAGCTCTATGGAAGTATAATTTTCTTTTAGGGTACTTGTAATATAGTATACAGAAAATCACGGCGTATCCTACTGGCGCATGTGAACAAAAATTATCCTGTTACTTACGTCATTTTACACCAACGACGATTTGCCATTTGCTTCGACCGAATGTTCTCATCATAGTTTAATGTACTATTAATCGAACTTGGATCTACTAGCAACAGATTCTACTCCAATTATGATCCTACTCCTACTCACATTATGTAGTTAGCTTTTTCTGCTACGAACAAAAGCAGCTTTGGCGCATAGCTACATCATTTTAAAACCTCATTTCCTCAGTTTTGGCCGTTTACAAAATAAAACACGTCATACAAGTGAGTATACTCACAAACTAAGAGCCAATATATCCAAAGCTCGTATTCCCAGTATGTTCATATTAGTCGCGGGTTCAATTCGAAGTATCCACATGAAATTGATTCGCGGTGCGCTTGCGGCGTCGCGCAGCGCGGCCCGTGAGCCCAAGTGTGCCGGAGTATCCGAGTGTCGGCACACCGTTACCTGATAAGTTAATAATAACGCGATGATATCATGCTTCTTACTTAGGAACTTGGGTATCTACAAAGATTTTGGATAACAATGGCCCAGATGTAGTTTCTACTTGCCTTAATAGATAACTAGGTACTGTAGAGCTTGTCAACCAGCCGATTTGGACATTCAAGAACACAGCGCCGAAAATCCTCATTTTTGACTTTTGAATTCAGAGCAAACCTTCCGATCTTAGCAGTCGTAGTAAGAAGTTAGACACTGTTAGGCATCCTACAAAATATAGTCACACATCGAAGAAAGTGCAGCAACTAAAACGAACCCTCTAATCTTACTAATATTATAAATGCGAAACTTGGACCCAGAAGCAGAATCTTTATTTATAAACATAGGTGTGTGAGATATTGTAATATTACGTAGATAGAGTTGTGCCGTGAAGCGTTCAACTATCATTAGCAAATTTTCAATGAAAAGTAATAGTGAATCAACAAGTGCTACATTTAATTAAATACACACACACATTACATATAATTTTTTTTTTGGATGGATGGACTGATGTTTGTTTGTTACTCAATCACGCCAGAACGGCTGAACGGATCTAGATTAAATTTGGCACAGAGATAGATTATATTTATTTGTATATTATATTCTTTATTGTACACAAAAAATATATGTAGATGACAAAAATTACAATAATAGTTAATTAATTAGATTGTAGTCAGGAATAGTACATACTTTTCATCCCTATAATGTTTCCTTGAGATGACAAAAAACTTTTAACGCGGGCGAAGCCGCTGGCAGAAGCTAGTACTTACTTTATCTATAAAAGCAAGAGCTTTTTTTCTAAAAATATTTAGCTAATTATTAGGCCTTATCTTTTACTATTTATTATAGCAATTATAACAACCAGAAAATTCAATTCGTTTTCGTCATTATCTTTTACGTTGTCATAGGATAAAACTACTTCTGATTAGATAATATTTAGCGCCAGTGCTTTTGGAGAAGCTGATCTGTGATCTCGTGAAACAGTGGAGAGCTCACAAGCAATTCAATTAAAACAAAAACAAGTGAACTTATAAAGTCCAATGAAACTGAATTAATTTAACTTTTATACGCCCTTTTTTTGATGAAATAATCAAATTTTTTCAATGTTTTTTTTTTTATAATAGGCTCCTGTGAAATTACGCTTTTTTTATTTGAAGTCAAGAAATTTTTGTAAAGGTCTCTCCTCTCTCCCTGCTTATTATTTTATTCGATCGTGATCAATTTAGTGTACACATTCTACAGAATATTACAAGTTCAACAGAACTCAGTGACAGGTGTTTGTGAATACCGCTGGATGCAACTGGAAAATGCTGATGGAACTTACTTTGTTATTATTTAAAAAAATAAGTCGTAAGTGAGAAGTAGTAATAAGAAGAAGAAGTGATGAGTACATGAGTACGTTATTGTCCCGCTGCGGCGCAGCAGGCACAGCTCTCTTCCTGTACTGAGAAGGCTGTTCTCGTAGACTACCTCGTGGATGTGATAGTTCATTCTAGCTTCTATATAACTTTTAACAAAATTGACAAAATTGCACCCGCGGAAACAATTTAATTTTTCGGTCCAGACACATTAATAAAAGCTCCTCGAAGCAGATTATAGTAATTTTAAGTTTTAAACAATATTTAGGAGGCAAAAAGGTCGATTTCGGAAAAAGTCAGTAAGATCGGACGGGTGATGTTATCTGCGCGCGCGGCGGCGACGGAACGGATCGATCCGCCACGCCCGGCCTGCGAATACACGCAACGCCAGCAAATTGAAAATATCTTGTGCAAGTTGTGCAACGATCCTGCTAATGTACCACACTAGTGCCTACATGACTCCTCCCGGCACTCCGCTTGAAAGAAGTTAGCTTTTGTTTTATTTCTGAATCAAAGGAGTTACCAGGCCCGTTTGAACAGTTCGTACCTGTGGCCTAACATAGCTATTAGGAAGTAATTATATTTGTTGGGCTAATTACTAGTGACTTTGTGAGTTGATAGACCACGCGAGCTGTTAGACCTTTTTTGTTTACTTTGTCGATTCAGTATTTGGACTTTTACAAAAAAAAAAAAAACGATGTCTAAATCGACAAAAAAATGCATATAATTATCGAATCTGCTCACAGAATTTCACGAGAATCGGCTAAGAAATGCTACCTGTAGAGGAGAACAGCCGGGTAGCCGGACATACGAAAGCATTTCTGACCAGTCAAAAAAAAACAAATGAAAATTTTAGTAACCACTATTGAATAAGATGTTAGTTTGGGCTATAAAATGACGGTAGTTTCAAAAAAATCTTATGCTCCTTTTATATGTATATGTTAGGCTATGAACTTTGAAACCCCCGAAGTATTTATTTCGCCTTTCCACTATCACAATGAACGCAAATGTAGAGCATGACACAACTCAGTAGGTATTCCAACGATTAATCAAGCTGAGTTGAGTAAGATGTTTAGAAGATAATATACCAATCTACTGTCTTATGGTAAGTAGTTGAGTAATTGTCTGATTGATTCTAATGAGAAGTCTGTAGCTGCAGTACTGCAGTGACACAATTGATAAGACATGCATAAACGTAAGTTTGTTAGAAATAAACATAAACCGAATGGTTCAACAATCAATCAATTTAAAAGTCATCAGCATCATAAATAGCTCTTGTTTTTCCATATTAAAGCTAATGTGTGGTTATAGTGCAGGTACATCTGGTGTCTGTAATTATTGCCTTTTATAAGACGCTTTATTGGTCTAGACTTGCTCCATGCAAGTCAGATCAAATTAAAGTTATAACTTTATTAGTAACTTTGGTGTCGATGTCGCCTATGACATCGGAAGATTTAAATTGATTTTCATAAAGTATCATAATTCTTAAAAAAAAATACAAATTGTAAAACTTGATCCTGTAGGTAATAGGCAAATTAAAATTGTGCACGGTAAGATTTCTGAGGAGCCCCGGGCGGTTTCCTCCGCGGGCTCCAGATGGGACGGCGGCCGCAGTTGGGATCCAAACTCATTATATTTTGGTAATCTTATTAGTTTTTTTATTGCAATAAAAGAAGTATCTCCTTACTTAGTTTTCTTAGAAACTGCATCCTTTAGACGAAGTTCTATGTGAATTCATTCATTACTGATGTCTTATGTTAGGTACTAGAATGGTTAGTTAGTTACTTTAATAAAAACTCGTCAATAGGTAACTGGCGCTTAGCCAAAGTGGTTAGTATTATTACAGTAGGTATTACTGTATATGTTAAGGACCAAGTGATTAATACGGCATTATTCATAAGGCCCCGGGCAATTTGAAAAGTGCCCGATATGAGTAGCCAATATGATAAAACTGTTGAAATAACTAAATTGACCGGGTTTTCTGAATAATGCCCATCAATTATTGGGCCGGGTAATAAACAGATGTTTTTTTATATTATTATTTTAATGTTGACATTGGTTTTAATATAGAATAGATAAGTACGATTACTATTAAAGCAACAAAGAATATATAATGTATGTTGCCTGTAGGATGACTTTCAAACACTTAATGTAGTACTTACGAGTACCTAGGTAATTAACCAGTACTTCTTTCTAATAATCTACTCTAAATACATAGGTTATTATTATTATAAGACAATTTAAAAATAATCGCTAAGAAGATACATTAAATCTAATATTTTAAATTCCCTTTTTTCAATAGTCAGATAAGTTTTTGTTTGCTAGCCTGAATTGTCCCACTCCTAGGCACACGTCTCCTCCTATTTCTTCTTGTGTTTCTCAGATAACGTCTTTTACCCGAGAAATTAAAAATGGCGGTTAGACAGCTTTTGTATAGAAAACATGTAACAATTTTGTTGAACAATAAAGTACATTTTATTCTTTATGTCAAATATCCTTATTTATTATTCAAAGAATTTACTGAACTATTTAACTATTGAAAATTTGTCCTTATAAAAAAAGAAAACGATTTTAAAGATGTGTTCCAGCTACATTTTACCATGTAGGTAACATTTAGAATACAGTAGTTATGTCAAACGATGAAATATGTATTTATCTGGGGGCACGGTAGTGCCCCCTCCAAGACGAGCCAAGCGAAGCGCAAGGGTACATTACTACCTACATTTTTTTGACCCGCTTCGTCGTTTTTTAGAACCCTCATATCTTGGATTTGGATTATACCAGATAAACAAAATTCTCGGGATATGATGTAAATAGTGACTTATTAAACAACAAAGTTTCAATCGCTTAGCTCGTATACTTTTGATTTTATTGGTAGGGAGCGAAACGGCCGCCACATATTTGACTAAGGTGTAGAGTTTGTGAAGTTAGGGCGTGTAAAGTTAGAAGCTTGGCTCTACATGAGATCTGATAACTTTTTGACAGTGCGAGCCATATGGTCTCGTCTTGGCAACATTTTACGTGGAAATGTTTTTGGTGGGATTTTGATTTCGCCCAGATAAACCTTGCAAGAGGTTGCTTAAATATTATAACATCTTTTCTGTAAACGTTGAATAAGTACTCAAAGATCGAAGAGTGTATAACGGTACTATCAAGACAACGACGACATTGATTACGGTTGTAATAACCCCTAAGATGACTCCGGGCGCTAATGGCCGTTAGGAAAAGTACGAAAAGCGTACCTATCTTAGGTATTCACATAAAAATCTCTCAACAGACGTATGGATATTATCCATTCTTGAACTTTCTACCCTTCAAACTTTCTCTCAGGCTGTTTAGGATTCAATTCTCTCGAGGTTAGAAGAAAGATAGTAAGATACTTCTCGGAAAAATGCTCCTCATCTACATGACGAACCATTGCACCTTTTAGCACCGGTCAACCATAGCCGTAGTATTATAGAAGGCATACAAAACGTTCCTGAGCGTCGAGCCGTCGCCGCGTCGCTCGAGCGTGCCCAGTCTGCCGTTCTTCGCACACTCTTTGCGCTCAACACTCTCTTGGATACTAAGCCTGCCTGTGATGATTTCGTGGACGAACAGGAGAAAATCTTGTTAGAATTTTGGAGTATTATGAGATTAGCGTATGATTTAAATGTGTTCTAATTTCCTTTTCGCCGCGTTATGATCTGTGTCTTACTTTTAATATTAAGTTAACAGAGGTAGAACACAATATGTATAAACGAACATCTCTACAACGAGTTACAAGTACTTTGGGGAGACCTAAGTTTATAATTACTACCGATCCATCGCTGATTAGCCATTTCGTCACAGAGCAAACGCTGAGACGATGATATAGTTGGTGCCCTGTAGGTAGGTCAGATCTACACGAGACCGTGACAAATGAAGGAGCCTGGGAGAGGCCTACGTGTCAAGGGACGCGTTACTGGACGAAGACAAGTGTAATAATTAGATTTGTTAAATTATACATTAAATTGTAATTAGTTAAAGTTTGTCTTAAATTGAGTTAGATTCATAATTGATTGGTTCGAATTGCTCTCTGACATAAATAGGTCATTAAGTTATTCGACTTCGATACACGCGCAGTTATATTTTCAGTGTTTCCATTGTAGAACCATAAAATAACAACATCAATAACGTATTACGATCAAAACACTCTCTATTCCAAGTGGTGTGATTTCAGCTACATTGTCGTGAAGTCACAATAACAGTTCGTCAAGTGTTGAGTCAATAATTGAGCGTCCCCTGTGTTTGTTGAGCGTTCGTTGAGCAACTCATATGTTTGCACCCCTGTTTGATCGCTGGTCGCCGCCACTCTTGTAAGAATATCAATAGCTCGAATCGCTGATTCTCCTAACAAGATTGTGGATGGCTAATAAGTCACGTTTTTGTTAGTTAGGGAATCAAGCGTGATTTACACAGTGCTACGAACAATAAAATGACTTGCGGTATGTAATAAGTTGTAACAACTTAAAAGTTGCTTAGAGTTAGTTATTGCCTAAATTTTACTGTTGGTGAACAAATAAAAAAAAAAAAAAAAAAAGCAACGTAGCTATAGGTGAGGGCTTTCAAATACTTTACATTTGCTAATTATTAAGTTGTATATTGTTATTTTTACCTGATTACCATAATAAATTACCTATAGTGATAAAATAAAGCTTTTACCAAGAAGTAGGCTTTGCTTAATAAATGCATAATAGTTTAAACTTTTATTACGTTATTGGGCGTTCAAGTTAAAAGGGTACAATAGTGCGGTATTGAGTTAAGAATAGATTCGGTATCTAGGATAGTCAATTTACAATAAGGTTTTATAAATATTTAAAAGTTGGCACATTTTTTTTTTCAGACTTTTCAAATTGAAACGGTACCTTGTTTTTATATGAGGGCAACAAAACTGCGTATATCTCCGAAACTAAATGCCCGAGTACTGGACCCTTTTAACTTGGACACCCACATATAAAAAGATTACAATCATTGAAATATCTTTATTTCATTATCAAATACATACCTAAAAGTCTTATTTTTAACACTAACGGTATCTAACAAAAATATTACCATTGTAATTGCCACAATAATGCTGCAATGACAATAAACGTATCATATCACTTGTCACTTTTTTACTTACTCTACAAGAAAGAAGTAATTTCATGCTAATTATTTTATAAGAGAATTTATGAAACTTCTAACAAATGTTGCATTAAAAGGAAATGAATTATTAACGAGTAGATATAAAAGATAGCAGAGTAATTAAACGATTCTTGTTGTAAAAACATTAAACAATAATTACTTACTGATTACGTATTTATTATTAACATGTGCACGTGTTGTTAACTTGGTACATGTCCACTGAATATGTAATTAATATTAATTGCAAGTTTATTTCATAATTTTTGTAACAATTTTTGTTAGGCCATTCCCTTGTTAGAATTAATTGTAAAGGTTGTCGTTAAAAGAATTTTCGAACCTGTGCGTACCAAGTAGTAACCAGCTCATAAATACATACTATGGAGAAAATAGAATAAAACCTCAGGTATAGTTTAAATAGCTCCGGAGTCGTATCTTATTTTCTGTCAAAAGATATATGATATAAATAACTTATGCCATGATGTCGTATTTACGTCTCAATGTTGGTCTTTGTCGAAAGTAAGAAAAAAAGAGGATAATTCTTGATACCTACATATCTTAAAAAGTTATGTTTTTAATGTTTTCAGAACGAAACCTAAGTCAGTGGTGAGGCGCCACTGTCTACCTTGCTGCTACAAACACAACCCTCTGTGAAGCAAAGTGCCCTCGCAAGTAACAAGTTACAACCCTCCTGTCTGAGGGTTTCTGATGTTTTCGCTATTCTCCGCTAGATAGCTCTCTCTAGATAGACTGCTTTTTTACCAACATATCTAATTTTATGGATTTAACTAAGAACGAGATTATGAAAAGGTAGGGCAATGTCTTGGTAAATAAGATAATACTTGAAACAATTATTAAATTAGGTATCTACGCAAAAAAGCATTTCCTGGAATTTTGCACAAAAAGGTAATGTCACATTTTTTTCAAACAAAATTGTACAGGGATAGTACACGTCGACTTCAACCCACTGGTATATTTTATAAAGTCTTTATAATATTTATTATAACATCTACAAAATTAAGCTATAATTTCCAAACCAAAAAATAAAATTATAGTTTAAGTTTAGTTTCACTATTCGACAACAGATGTCGCTAGTAGTCCCAGTCGGTCGCTTGGGGCGAGGCAAGTTAGCTGGGCCCGGCGCGAATTGAATATCGTTAGAAAAGAGTAATGCACACAAATATTCAAAAGGATTTATAAATAAAATTTAAAAATAAATGGTTGTGAAACTTTTTTCTTTAAAAAAATGTTTGAATATTATTGAGATTTTATGAATGTTTGTAATCAGTTTTTATGCGTAGTTAACTTCACACTTGGTTAAATAAGTTGCAGAATTATTTATTTGATAATTTGTTAGACTAACAATTGATGAATAAATGCGTTTTACCGGATTTGAAACCATTGGCCAAAACAATGCTAATTTTAAGCAACTTTGAGTTAACTACGGGGAAAAATACTGGGCTTTAGTGGTTAACAACTCTCAATTCCATACTGTTGCTACCTACATAATTGAAAATAATAATTGTAAAGAAAATAAAATAAAGTTGACAAATTTGTTTTTGTTTCACTTATATTTAATAAATTTAAAAACAGGGTTTTTATTCCGTTTAGTCAGGTCAAGGTTAATAGTAGGTACTCTCTAGGTATTCTCTATTAAGCCGAAGACATTAATCGAATATTTTTTTAGATAACTACTACTCACTATTTTTGAAAAAACATTGTGCTTATTTGAATAATCAGAGTCCGAGTTGTCATTATCATTTAACACTTTAAACAAAGTGCCGTATGTAGCCCTACTTAATAAAATTAATTAGTCAAAAGAACGAGTTGCAAGGCGGTAAATATTTTAATAAATTATAATAAATATTAATTGCGTACAGTCACGTTCATTGAGATAGGTCATGGTTTACGCCAGAGTATTATACTTAATTATAATTTATGTTTCAAGTAACAGAAATATTAAGTCAATGACATGTATGGCTAATGCAAAACATATTGTAATTAAAAAACACGCTTTAATAGAAAACCAAAATGAAAATAAAAAAATAAATTCAATAAATGCAAATTAGGAAATAGTGAGATTAACAAAACAATACTTTATTATAAAAAAGCGTGGGGTGCTTTTGAAGATAGTTTCAAAGTGACTCTACTTTTATACCAATATCTGTCAATACCATATCAAAACTATTGACGTCAAGCACCCCACGCTTTATTACAATAAAGTAATTCTTCTTGTAGAGTCACACTTCTTTTAATTTATTGATTTTTTTCTCCGTTTTGGTTGGGTTTTCTTTTAAAGCGTGTTTTTATTTTTTCTTAAAATATTAATTATTTTTTACTTTTTATTCCAAGCGATTAAAATAAAGAAAATAGGACAAATTATTTAAATTTTTGTTAGTTTAGGGTCCAAGTATCAAATTAATCCAACGTTTTGAAGGGGGTGAAAATCATACATACCAAGCTAATAAAAGCATGTTAGTAAAATTAACTAAAACTAAGATGAATTAGAATTAGACTTACAAGGTAATCCATTTTATTTATAATATTTAGATACCTAGTATTGAACAGTTTCTATACACATTGGTATAACTTAAGTTATTTGTAAGCAGGTGTTGATGTCTGCACTTTGTTCAAGGTAGCGTTTATTACAACATGATACTAAAGCTCTATAACGTTCGCCTGTTACTTCTGATTTTGGAAGAGCCAAATATCCATCTGTTGCGAAGACAAACATTTTATTTTGCAAATACTTAGATCTTTTTGCAATCTAAAAGCTAAGTTTGAAATAAAAGCTGTAATATTCTTAAATGTCTACACATTTCTATTTTTTAAGATTCTTATTTGTTGGTGGCCAATTAATATGACAATGACATAATTTTTAATAAAAATATATATGTTTTTTTTTTTTAATTATCTCATAGTAACTGAGTGCATGCTTATTTATACAGTTGTCTTAGCACTGTCAGTTAGCGAGCTACCGGTTTTCATACAGGAAAAGGAGTCATTCATATCTTTAATGCAAAAAAGATAAACAGTTTTTTTAAAGATGGACTCGTGCATAGAATAACTATTACTAAAGTAGAGATTAAGCTGCTACTTAAAATTATTTAGTATCTAAATTGGCAAAAACTTTAAAAAGTTTATCACTTAATAACATTTTTTATTAAGTGTTCTATCATTGAACTGCATATAAGAAGAACGATTTGGAGCTCAACTTAATTTAAATTATCAAGATATTTTAATGTTATTAATCGTCTGTATGATTGGTATCATTCAATAAGTTAGTAGAGTGTCCGTCGGCGTCGGCAGAGCGGAGAGTGTAGCGACGCGACGCACCGTAGTACTGTGCGCGAGAGCGAGGGGTGCAGGGTGCGGGGCGCGGGGTGCGGGCCGGCGCGCGGGGGGCGGGGCGCAGTAATTACATCGTCATTAGCGGGCGGCGTCTGGGCGGGGCCGCCCCTCTACCTCTGCGGGCGCGCGCAGCTCCGCCGAGCGCTCCAGTCCGCTCCGTGCTGCCGTGCCGCACGCACGCGCATGTCGCTCAGTGTGTTATTTGGTGATGTGAGGTGGCCCCCGCCGCTGCCGCAGCGCCGCGCGACTAACGCGCTTGTTTCGCGACCGAGTAAGCCAGTTGAAGGCTCGAGAGCCTTCGAGCCGGCAAGACGCCGTCCACCGTGGATCTGAGGTACGGCGCCATGGCGGCGACCACGTACATGCCCGCCGACATGGACTTGGGCAACCTCGGCGGGTACCATGCTGCGTCGCCGCGCAGTGCCGAGCCCGCCGACATGAAGTACGGCCACGGGCTTCACGCGGGCGGTTCGCCCTCGCCCGGCGCGCCCGTGCTCAATCCCTGGGCCTCGCTGCCACCCAACCCCGACCCCTGGGCCATGCACCAGCACCACCACGCGCACCAACCCGACGTGAAGCCGCCGTCCGCGCCGCACGAGCACCGCCACCTGCAGCACGGCGGCTGGCACGCGCCCGTTGTTTCGCCGCACTACGGCGCCGGCTCACCAGTGGCGCTGCACGGCGGCTATCCCATGCCCATGCACCAGCACCACATGCTGCGCGACATCCAGGCCTCGCCGCACCCGCTGCACCACCACCCCATGGAGCGTGACCCGCCTGAGGAGGATACGCCCACTAGCGACGACCTGGAGGCCTTCGCCAAGCAATTCAAGCAGCGCCGCATCAAGCTGGGCTTCACGCAAGCTGACGTGGGCCTGGCGCTCGGCACGCTCTACGGCAATGTGTTCTCGCAGACCACTATCTGCAGGTTCGAGGCGCTCCAGCTCAGTTTTAAAAACATGTGCAAATTGAAACCGCTGCTACAGAAGTGGCTCGAGGAGGCCGACTCCACCACGGGGAGCCCCACTAGCATCGACAAAATAGCCGCACAAGGAAGGAAAAGAAAGAAGCGCACATCGATAGAAGTGTCAGTTAAGGGCGCGCTCGAGCAGCACTTCCACAAGCAGCCCAAGCCGTCTGCACAGGAGATCACATCGCTGGCGGACAGCCTACAGCTGGAGAAGGAAGTAGTGCGAGTATGGTTCTGCAACCGGCGGCAGAAGGAGAAGCGCATGACGCCGCCCAACACGCTGGGCAACGAGATGATGGAGGGCATGGGCCACGGGCACTACGGGCACGGTGAGGTGCACGGCTCGCCGCTGCAGCACTCGCACTCGCCGCCCGGGCTGAGCCCGCAGCACCTGGCGCCTGGCCACACGCTGGCCGCGCACTAACAGTTCGCCCCGTGGGCGCCGCCGCGGCCCTACTACTCGGAGCCTCACTAGCGCCGACTAGCGCCGCGCCCGCGGGTGACTGTGTACATAGCGCCGCGCGCCGGGACGTGCGCGCGGCGCAGTGCGGGGCCCGCGCCTCTGTACATATCGCGAGCCCCCCACGGACAGAACGCTACGTTTAAGTTGTTCTTTATAATTTCAGTGAAGTCATTGATTAATTATGTGAGTAATGTTAAGATCCAAGCCAGTAATCGTTTATACTTTATCGAAACGCCGAGGTTCGGAGTGATCGCCGATACGTCTAGCTAGATAGTCTAATTGATAAATAAGAGCTTAAATCGGAGGTGGATCCCGGCGTCCGCGTCGCTCGCGCCTCGCCGGCGGCCGCGGCATCAGACGTCGTGCGGTAAGTACGCGACATTACACACTCATGTAGCACAGTACTGCGCGTACACACCTGACGCGTACCCGCGTACTTGACGCACGTCGACGCGACCTATTAGTCGCGCCTGATCCGCGCGGCCGCTCCGGCGAGGAGTGCGTAGCACCATTCAGTTTTGTAAAGGACGATTTCATCGAATTTATTTATAGATAATACAAATTAACGATGTTCATACATGCCTACCTATCAGTAGGGAGTCATTACGGTGTGGAATAAATTTAAATTGTTGCTATTACTGTAAATTTATGATTAGTGACGAGGACGAGAGTAAAAAATATGAATCGGGTCGAAGCTTCGTTTTGTAAGGGAATACGAGTGAGTCAATAGGTGCAATTTTTATTTTAAGTGTTTAATGAAACGATCCGAATGTGAGAGCAATCATGTACGTAGCAAGTCGGTCGCGCGGCAGGCGCGGCGCGGCGCGGGCGCGCTCGTTGGTGTTACCGCGCCCGCCGCGCCGCGCCTGCCGCGCGTGCGACCGCGCCGACACGCACTCGACGCACACCTAGCTCCCACTACATAATTTATTAAAAATTATTATTAAAAGGATGCAGACACGATGCCAAAATGGTTTTATTCCTGTTTTTTACTTGTTTTTGTTGTTTTTTTCGTTTGTATGTATTTGTGGCCAATCTTGGTACTTAATACTTGTAAAAATAGGTATTTTTTCTATATAAAATAATGTACCTACGACGTATATGATGATATATATTAAAAAAGTTCTTTATAGAAATTGAAATATGGAAATGACTTTTATTGAACATGTCCTGATTATCTCTCTGCCTCGACAGACATTTTGTTTGTTTCTTAATAATAGTTATGTTATACTTATTATATCTAGTGACCTGACAGGTCTCGGACACAAGTGTAGCGCGGCCGTGTCAGTGTCGGACACCAACGAATGTTTAGTTTTAGGGAGGATTGTTAGTGTACTATATGGAACAAGCTCAGTAACACTTGTGAAATGTTTTGCTAAAGTTGAATTAGATGAATAATGTAAATAAATAATCGCATCACGATGGAGTTAGGTATGCAAGTCTATAGCGAGTAAATATTACTTAGTGATATGATATTTTATATTATCGTCTAAGTATTTAATAAAACAGAGTAAATATTTTACTAAAGAGTATTATTGATAAATCCCGGTCAGTAGGTCATAATTATAAAGTAAAAAAATGTTGTGAGTCGGCTTAGTGTTGTTTGTTTTATTTATGAGGGTGCAAGCAGCGGGCCAGGTAGTGCGCTCGTCACAATGCAACCCGCGCCGCCGCCGCCGCCGGCTCAGTGCCCAGCACAACACATATATCAAAGATTTGACAAACTACACGCAGCTCCTATCGTGTAGTTACACATCGCACATTATTTTTATATTTCTCAAAGGATGCCTTTGTGCGTATTGTCCGATCTATAAGTTTGTACACTTGGTTCTGTTAACATATAACTGACTGCAGCTAGTGTTATCGCATGACGTTTCTAATTTATTTGTTAGAGCAATTAAACTGAGTGACATTTACTGTTACATTTGGCCAATTCATTGTTTTATTGTTGTTCAAGAGAATTCAATCGTTTTGAATAATATCGATCCCAATTTGCAATAATTTAAACACAATACACACTTGCTATGCACACAAAGAACTTCACATTCAACAATATTTCATCTTTACTAATGAGTCAAGTGTAAACACAGTCATAATATTTCCTATCTAAATTAATCAAGTGTTAGATGTAAGCACCACACAACCTACTGGTAACAACTGCACCTTGTCTTACATAACTATTATATTCTTTTATATTTTTGTCCTTAACTTCTTTGTCTTTTAATTATTCTTTGAAGTTATGTTTTAAAATATTTCCTAAATCGATTGCATCGATATGTTTTGTTAAATGATTTTAATAAAACAGTACCTATTAATACAAAAACCAGTATTCGTTATTGATAGGCATTCGTTGCTCACGATAACTGCATTTCTGAATGTCACACCACAGTTATTTATTTTTAATAGAAGAGGTACAACGTCTGTGATGCATAAAGTATTTTAGATTAAAGAATGAAGTGAATTTGTTACTGACTAGTTCACAAATGACCATTTAGTTTTCTTGTGGGTCCTCACTGGGATCTTCTTCTTCTTTTCGAGTCGATGGGAAACTCTTTATACATTTTGGGCCCAGTAGGTGGCCACCCCGATTGCGGCGCGTGAAACGCCACTCGGGGAGGCTCCCCGAGTGGCGTTAATCTTGATCGCATCGCGATTCCAAACGGCCGGCGCACCCTGGACAGCTAGCACTCGGTAACGCAGAATCTAGCTGACTTAATCCTTTCACCATGATGGTGAACTCAAACGGCTCTCCTCAGAGCCATGACAAAAACAACCGCTTTAAGGCCACCCACCACCGCCTTTCCGTCTCACTGGGATAATATTTATAATATTTTAATTATTCTCATGTAAGTGACGATTGTCTTAATGAGAATAAATATATTTAAAGCTAATCGCATTTTACTGCTTAAATCTTAACTTAATTTTATGACAGTCTAATCAACAATTACAGCGTTAGACAGGTTTTCACTGAAACAAGTATATGTGCGGCTCGCCGACCAACCTGTGCTGCAATTAAACTAAAATAGTTTCTGTGGCCGAAGGCAAATAAAAAAACTTTTCGCTTAACCAAGTGTGTTTGATAGCTTTCTCCTGTCAATAGTGACGCGCATAAAAAATGTAAAGGAGTGGATGTTGACGGTTGTCGCGCCGTGCGGTGGTGATGCGGCCGCGCGCAAAAACTTCACGCGTGTTTCTATCCGCGGTCGCTCCGCGCTCGCCAGCGACACTACACCAAATGACATTCCGTCTGGCTAATGAAGCGTGCTCGTCGTAGTGAAACCTCCTTGCCTGAAAAAAATGTTAAACCAACACACATTAGTGTTTGAGGAAACTTCGCCAGTACATTCTGTATTGACAGTTATCTATCTTTTGGGCTCAATGCAATTTTATAACCTAGTTTTTTTGTTCACTTGGACGGTATGGACTGAAGTAAAGTAAATTCTGGAATTGTTTGTGTCTTTACTCAAGTTTAAAATACGTTAACCAATTTAAGCAAAAAATATACGTAGATATCAAGTGGTTGTACTAATTACAAAACCGTCCACGTGTAATTAGTAGAAGTAGGGAGTCTCGTGTCCGCACTTAGACTCCATTCGGGCCGTTGTGCGTGGGGGTACTGGCTAACATAGCCAGCCTAGCTCCGTCCAAAAGCACAGAAGCTTCCTGGGAGCTTCACAGGCTTCACGGAGCGACCTCACTGTTCCGAGGATTTCTGCTGATTCTTCGGCGTTAAAACAGACCCTGCAAAGTACGCTGTCTGTGGCGCCTATGTTGAAAAGATGTTTGTTAAGGATGGTGTGGCCCATTATTGTCCCTGTGATAATTTTAGGTTAAGGTCACGTATAATTAATTTTATATTATTATTTGATTCGATTTGTTTAGATATTCAAACATCTTAATCCAGAAAAGTAAACATAACTTCATAAATTAAGCACCAATGAAATTGTATGTGAGGAAAAAATACTTATTTTTGTAAGGTGTAGCCACGTTATCGCACACACATACGCGCGACCTGGGGCGACAGTTTTTACGCTCTCTCTGTATTGTTGTAACTTTTTGTGTCTCTATTAGCGATTATTTTCAGAATTAAAACGACAATCGCTCGTTTGTTTCCGCCTGTTAACCCCAAACTTTTTGCACCAACGTCGAACAAGAATGTTGTGCAAAAAACCGCGCCTGTCTAACCATTGTCAAATAATTGTTAGACTAGCCGCGCGACAAGCGGCCGACGCGGGACGTCGGCGTCGAGCGGTTTTCTCTCTGTTAGGTTAGGACTGCTGCATTTTCTATCGGAATATTTTACATGTTATTAATTTTGTGCTAATAAATGCTATCTGATCTCATGTAGTTAGGTATTTCCAGGTATTTCAATAATATTTAGGTCAAATGAATCTATCAATGAACTTTGATATTGTAAAATTTAACTTGGATTTAAATCACATAGATTGCAATCTATGATTCCCTGATTTCCTGGCTATTCTCATCAGAAGATGGATGTTAATTGACATTTGAAATTATTAACTTTAAGTATTACTCATTCAAATACCTAATTATAACTGCGGTAATATAGATAGATATCAAGTATAAAGTCTTCTTCATTATATTTTCTCACAAATATTAGAGCGAGTATTTTTTGCTGTTTTAGAACAATGATGTTTAGTGCAGGATGTGTGGTTGTGTTGTGGCGAGTCGTTCTGGCTGTTAGTCGCTCAAGGCCTGGCTGTCGTCTCTACGACACAAACACGTACCGCGCGTAGTTTGGCCTTCGCTCATAATCCTACACGAGCGGTACGACACACGCCGAGCGCTGAAACACAGCTAGTAATTGTGTACTCCTACATTAACCCACTTCGATCAGTTCACGTGTCTGCACCAAACGCTACAATACGCCGCTATCTAACCTCCACACATACTCACATTAGTTTCCCAGACGTTTCTAAATAATCTTGTGTAACACAATCTTCTTTGTCAATAAGTGACTGTCTTCAGGACGTACTTTCCATTTTAAATAAATGATACCTATGTATTTCACTAGCACCAGAAATATTACAAACAAAAGGCGTTTTTTGGATGTGGACTATGTAGTGTGTTGCACATCGCACACTGTCGAGTGACGAGTGACGTAAGAGTTGAACGTGGTGACAAATGTCAGATAGGCGAATACCAATGTGAAAAACAAAATTATTATGCAGACACTGTTAACTTGTAGCCGATGTACCATGTCTGTGTGTCCGTATGCGATACCTACCGACTATTTACTAAAACTGATTTATGAATGACATTCATTATATGCGCCTACTTACATACATCACTGTCTCTTGACTTTTTTTCTGTTTATAAACACCTATATGTAGAAGATTTAAACAATAATTTATATCCAATCATGAATACTGCTTCAAGCTAAACATCAATGTTTCTGTGTAGATTTGTTATTAATTCTGTAGGTTGATCAAAACAAATAATTAATTAAATTAATGGGCGAGATCCTTTTTAAAATTCAGTAAATGTAGCTGCGAGCATGTTCCTGTTTCCGCGAATCTAAAGTAAAGAATAATTTAAATAAAGGAGTTAAATAAGGTGGCTGCTATTAATATGTGCGTTCTCATCTGTATTTGAATAGTGTCAGAGTGGCTGGAGACAAGAACGTCGCGCGGCGACATTGTCGCGCAAACGAGCGCTCGTAGCAACGTATACCTGTCAGTTTTTCTGCGTTTTGTCGTAAAATATGTATTTAAAAAACGGCGGGTCCGTGGCAGGTGCGCGGTGCGGCGGCGGCGAGGCCACCTTTATCAGCGGCCATGTTCTACTCAATTTATAGTCTCCTCGGTTTTGGTAGCGCCGCGAGCGGTCCCGCACTCCGCACTACCCTTGCTATATTTTTTCCGCGTAGCGTAGTGTAGGCGTGTAGGCGCAAGCGACCGACGGACGGCGCGCTAGTATTGGACTCGCACCGCCGCTCTCATTAGCACGGCGGCACGTGACCCCAGCACAATAATTTCTCTATCTTATAAAAACAGTAAGATGTACGGACAAAACAATTCGCTGCAGCCACTACGACGCTCATAACAAACTGGCTGTGCCCAGCACTTGTTTCATACACAGACAGAAAAATAATTTTTAGAACCAGTGGCTGTATAGACAATATTAACTACATATATATAAATGTGTAGTTTATATTGTTCACACTTTTAAAAAGTTATCAATTTGCATTTTATACTACCCGTGATTCTAATATGATTTCCATAATTAGAGAAAGTTGGACTGCTGCTGGACACTCCTAAATCTGTAACCAAAATGGTATACTTATTTATTTATTTTTTATTACTTACTACTTTTCTTAATTAAACAAATTATTTTGACTGATAAAATGATTAAAATATTAAACGATACCTACCATCACTTGCTTGTACAGTTATGTATTTGTGCTAATTTCTACACTTGACTCAAACTTTATAACGGACGTAGAGAACATAGTTTGTGTGAACAACAACAAACTATAACAATTTGTAGGAGTTTTATTTGACTTTAGTGTTATTGTAGAAGTATGTAGCTACCTACACGTTGTTATCAAGTGAATACACGTCAAGTCAGTTCGAAGCCGATAACTTCGGAAAATATAAACTACATTGGTAATTGGTACCTAAAGCGTAAACCACATAACCTAACTTCCTAAGTCCTTGGTTGTCGCGTAGATATCGTTGCGAGTAAAGTCCGTCTCCACTGTTTGATTTATAACAGCGATGGTTGCGCAACCGAGGTCACAGTGACATCACGGAGAAAACATTGTCGCGACGATATTTTAAAATTATACCGTTTTCATTTAGAAAACTTTCCGGAAATAGCAATGATTTATAGAAATGAATTATGTCGAAGTCAGATATTTTTAGAACGATTTCCACTTTTCCACTAATCTGTTTTAAAGTAGAGAAAACCATAAGATCACCTCAATGTTAAAGTAGATAACGTAAGCATGTTAACGAAGCGGGTTGCGGTTTGATTCCGGGCAAAGCGAATGTTGTAGAACTGTTTCAGAATGATTCTCAGTCTTTCAGTAGTTTCTTGGCTCGTCCCGCATTATTATGAAACTTTACTTAAGTAAAATGCGGGTATACACACTACACATCTCTACCGAACCCCCGTATACATAGCGTAACCCTTGTGTAGTAGGATAGAAGATGTGTACGTACCATAGCCTCTGATAAGCTGAGGTACTTCATGGTGCATGCTCCTTGCTGGGTCGGCAGGAACTATGATTGATGTGCAAAGTATTATCGTTTTATTTACTTTATAGTTTTATCCTTTACGCAGACATGAGGACCAACGGCTCGGAAAATTAACAGTTTTTCTATAGAGTTAAATAGTAAATTGTCGGGGTGATTGCAATGTAGGTTAAATGTAAAAAAGTTAATATGAATTAGTGAGCAAAAAACTATTAAATTGTTTAATTCATATTTTTCGCCGAGATTAAGGAACTTTTTCAGTTTTATTCAGTTACCCAAAATATGATGGATTGAAATAACTAAAATAAATACATATCTGCCTACCAACTTAAATCTCTTTGTTTATATAGTTAATAATATCTGTACTTATTTCATTGTGTATTTGAATTCAACATAATATCCGACGGTTTTGTATTTTAAACGCAGACTATAAAATTGCAAAACCGCATCATGCAACAATCTGTCATCCACTTAGTGCTCATAATAAGTGTTCCTAATCAATTAATAATTTATATTAGTCAGGCTACCTGGTGACTGCAGCAACCAGTTATATTTGATAATATTTCAAATGAAGGCAATTATTCATAAGTTCTTACAGCACAACGGATGATTCACTGCCGTTTGATTGGCCACATTATGTTCTGTTTGACTAATTAATTTGTTTACTTACACTTTTATTATGTTAATATATCATTATGTGTGTACCCAACTTAATAAATAATGTTAATATTAACGATAATGCATTTATTGTGTTGGGTTTAGTTAGATCACACTTGCACACCTGAAATAACTTAGTCTCACAGAGAGGTATCGCTTGATGGTAACCATAGCAACAATAATTAATTGTGTTGTCAGGGAATAAAATAAATGAATATCAGTCCATGTGATAAAATGAAACAAAAACTGAAATAACAATTGTAACCAAGCAACTTTACACTAGCCAATTTTTCATGTACTTTTTGCATAATCAACTTATAAAAGCAATTAGTGCCAGTCTCTCAATCTAATAAAAAAATAAACAGGCGGAAAGTTACAGTAGAGAATGATTTCCGCGGTTTGCATCACTGAAGCCTTTATCTGTAGGATAGCGCACCCGCATGAACTGCCTACCAGTTGCTCATACATACCTACCTGCTAGCGGCTGATATTAATGGAACTGTCAATGTTAACGTGTCCTACGTAGCCTTCAGTTAACGACTGGCTATTTTGGTCTAAAACCAACATAGCTGGTACTGAGGTAGGGACTTTAAAAAAATACAAAAAATTCGTTGGGCATAATTTTATTGTGACTAGGTACAATCATGCAAACTTGTATGTTAAAACAAAATTTATGACATGATAATGAGTCCAGTTTCTGTAAGATTGTGTACTTAAGTGTTTTTTTTTATAATCTATAGGCTCGCGTTTGACTACTATCCCGCCTGATGTTAAGCGATGATGTGGTCGACGGTGAAGCACGCTTGCCTAGAAGTAACCTATTCACTGTTGACTTAAAGACCCCAAGGTTGTAGCTATCAGGGAACAAGCACTCCGGAAGGGAGTTTTGATGTGTAAATGAAGACAATTCTGTATTTTTTATGCCAAAATAAAGTTGATGAAATATTTTATGTGGATATATACGAGTATCTAGGTATACCTATGCAAATTAAATACTAATAGGTTGTTTACTAAGAACATTTTTTTAGCATAACATACAGTCACATCGCGCCAAATCTAAGTGAAATCCATATGATGGGCGTTCTTAAACTTACTATAAATAACCTGACCTGGGGAACGAACCTAGCTCGGTAGTCGCACTTACATCCACTAGACCGTCCATACACTTGAGAGAATATTAAACAAATAGTTATGAGCAGTGAGATGTGAGTGATTGCGGCGGTCAAGTGTCGGTCAATTGAGCGGTAATTAGCGTCTGGTCAGTGGGCCGCCGATGCCGCGGACCCCGTGACCCCCAGGGCCCCAGCACTGGTCCACTATCTTATATCATGCGTTCGTCAAATGTATTGCAGGTTAGGTTAGGCAGAGGTGCACGTGTAGTGCATCCACATTACGCCAGTTATGTTTGGGTCCCAAGTGTTAGGGGCGAGCCTGTGACCATCAACGGGACACAAGACTAATACGGGTTTGTTTTCTAAGACCTAGCATTATTTTGTGTAGACACATAACGCTAGTTAAAGTACTTGTTGTAGCGGCTACGATAAGAAACTCTGATTTGTTCAGTCAAGCATAAGCCTCCAGTAGTTCTTCTACAATAAAATTGCCGACTAGCCGTCGGCAATTTTATTTACAAATTTCCAAACTACAATTTCTCTTTAACTTCGTTAAGTAGCTCGCAGTACCCAAAGTTTGCTAAGTATGTCTGGCCATTAATGTCTATCAAACTAATAGTGTAAGTAATCGTGTAACTCTGTAAGTAATGTCTGTTTCTCTCGTATCAACACACTTTTAAATCAAATAAATCTTTGGGTAATTGACAAAACTATATCAACGGTACTTTCGCCATTTTACCGCTTTCATTGCAAACGTTATAAAAATCTAAGTCACAGTAATATCAAGTAGTAATTAAAACTAGTTCTACAAGTGATCAGCGAGTAGAAATCGTTCGTTTGTCCAGTTTTACATGAGGTTTGTTCTCTTAGGCTATCAGCCAGTCTGAGAGCACTTAGCCCCGGGTCGATGAACCACTTATTCACATTTATTGGCTCCACATAGCCTCCGTATGAGGAATTTATTTCATGCGGCGGGTGTCAAGTTCAGTTTTAATTTGGCATTGTTTATTCATGTCTTTTTGGGCATTCAAGAATGAAATGAGGCTCTTATCTTCTATTGTATTCTTTCTCACAGTTAATTTAACCTGAATTCTTTTACTATTAGATAATTCGAGCATTTACTGGTTGCTAGGCGCTTTGCAAACGTCTACTGTCATTTATGTATGTGTCTAGTAAATAAATTAATTATAGCTCCTGATTTTGTTCACAAAACTGTTGCGCTGACCCCAACGGTACGGGACAAGGGCAGTAAGATGCTGATAATGATGTTGTTCAGAATACTGTTCTGGTGAAACATTATAAAAGTGATGTTATGTTAGTTGTTTCTGTTGAATAGCAACAAAGTATTGCGTTTTATTGTAGATATACTATCCCACAGTAAATCATGCTGCACAACAGTTTGAGTCCCACATCAGTGACTACTGGACACTGTCCCTAATGACAGTTACCAGCAAAAAGGTCCACTTGCCCCGTGACATTAAAACACACCGTTTTTACAAGTATGGATGTAACGCGCGTTCTTCACGCTTGGCGGCGCTGAGGTAGGTAGGCAGGGAAAAAGTTATCCGAAGAAAAACCGCGAGGCGTGACGGACGAGTCCCTACTCATACTAGATAGGTAACAATATTACACTTGAGAAAGTTTATCCGAATATATTGCATGTTGCTGACAAAAAGTTTGGTCAATTTCGCTGCTACGAATAAGTGCTACGAAAATTCGGCGTAGCAAAGATTGAGCAATTCCTTATTTCATGTATTGCTGCGAACTGCTAAGTTTTTGTTCATGCTTGTAATTATTTTTTTTGGAGAACATTGCGTTTATTAAAGTTACTATTATAATATAAAATTAAACACCCGTAAAATTAAATACAGTGAAATCATACTAGCGGCTCTTGCATCGTTTGTGAAGTCATCGTAGCATTCTTGTCGATAGGCACTCGTCCCCTTCTTTCATGTAAGCCGTAGGTAATACCGCTGGTTTCCTGTAGTTGTTCCGTATACCTTAGTACTAACGAAGGTTCTCTCCGTAGCCGTCAGAGGGCAGCACCGTGACGGCCACACCGGCTCACTGGGCAGCTTGCCTGCCTCTCTGCCTGTAGCGAAAATCACGCGATCCTCATCATTAATCGCAACTTATAGCCATTAGTTAATTACGAGTCAATATTCTTGACGAGACGTTATTTTACTGTGAGAAAAGCATTGTTGCGTTCTAAACGACACTTACAGTCAAATGAGGGTTTTATCATGAATTGATAAATTAAACTTCTTATTAAATAGTGGGTAGTATCAATTATATAGTGGGTAGCAAGCGTTCCTATGGCATTTCAGAGTCCTAATTCATACCCTAACCTACCAGTTGCACCTTCTACATACCTTCTAACATCTGTTGGAGTGGAGTAGACAGTAAATAAAAATCTGTTTACTCCTTGAAAAAAACTCAAGCGTGACAGTAGGGTTGTATAAAAAGTCTCGAGTTCAAACCCATAGGTGATCTTATACAAATAGTGAATAGCCGCAAGTATTCCATTCATATATTCATGGAGTAGTAGATAGAACCGACAAATGATCATAATTTCATATTTTTTGCGTGTCGTCTGAGCGTGAATGGTGGGGCCCATTCATGGCGTACCTTACCACGGCACACTCTCCCAGCGGTAATAACCGATGTTACAGGCATTATGATACATTGCTACCATTACACATTATCACACTTGTTTCTGACGTTGAGAAAGCAATTAGTAACGCTGATATTGGTGACAAGTTTAGCAGAGAACTACCTAACTGTAGCTTACAACTCATCTAAACGTTTTTGACATAATTATAAGGCCTGTAGCGTAGGTCGTAATAGATTTCATTTGCAAGACAACCATCTGTGTTGAACCTTAATATCTTAATACTTACTGTTTACACACACTTTCCCAAGTTGCCAACTACCGCAGGGTTGTGCCACCTGCCTATCATCTTTGCGCTAATCACATCCTTGACCGCGGCTCGATCCGCCATCAATAACGCTTACCACCGCGACGCCGCCACACAGGCCACGCTGAGTGTTGCCACATAGCATTACTTACTGTCACCGCAGCCTTGCGGCAAGCCTGACTGATGGTGGCTACACTCCTTGATATGCTCACATTGACTGACGAAACTAAGCCTTTCCATCACTGTGCCGGTTTTACAGTGTAGGGTCGTGTGGTTCAGGGTTCGATTCCTTGAGCAACAGGTGGTGCTGTTTGTTTTTTCTGCTTGTAAGTGAAAACAGGGTCGTATAATGTGATAGGTTGTAACTCATCACAGAGCTGGTCACCTCATCACCTGCTCTTTCGCAGATGGTGAAAAGAATTATGCCTATGTCAAGAGACCGTTGTTTTCTGTTAATGCAGGTATATTAAATGTTTTTTCTCGTCTCGTTATCTAGAAATATAGGAGTTTCATTGGATATGTCATGCAACACGCATGTGCTTCAAACGACTGTCTTTAACATAATTATCTAATTAATGAGCGTGCATTCAATTGATTGACACCTTTTTATTTCTACATATCTCTGGAAAATTGTGGTTGTAAGGCGTTTAAATAAGTGTTTATTGAATGATAAACATCATCATGAGTAAACATCTTCATGAGTAAACACAATTATTCTGTAAATAATACTTCTACATTGCTAGTAGACAGTTAACCGATATCTTTGACGTCATTACTACGCACTCTCATACAATTTCTTCTGTTTTCTGTAGAAACTGTTCTCACGGCAATCTGTCAACGAGACTGAAATCTGTGGTCACGGTCCAAACGCGTCACCCACTATCATATAGAGAAATAGCTTGTTTATATAATGTTCACAATGTATCATAATGGTCTCTGCAAAGCTCATTGATCCTCTTGAAACTTTCAGAAAGTAATCGTTTATCTGTGGAAAATGATTCTCACGCTTAGAGCGTATCTACTGAAGTAATTCAAGCAGAACTGATTCCTCGCCACGTATGGGAGTACAGTGTACACAGAAACATAACAAGTTGGAACAAATCTGGCGCGACGTATCATAGCCCAGCCAATACAGCAGCTAGCAGCGCTTCCCGCGGGCGTCGCTAGATGGAGCCGCCACCACCGCCACCCGCGCCTCTCCGCCTGCCCCGACACACCGCGCCCCCGCGTGCCGACCAATCACCGCTGAAATACATATCTCAGGCAACATCACATGCTACACAAGTAGGTACACATCGTAGTACACGGTGAACGTTAGAGCGATCCTTCGATCTGTACTGAACGCAGCACTCTTTACTGCCCACCAGTCAACTATATACCGCCGTCCCCCCAATGCATGATGAGCTACAGCCGTGTTGTCGTGACAGACACACTACATTGTATCTTTACAAGCCTCGTTATAAATGGCTGACATGCGAAATTTCAGGTTCCACGTTAGTAGGTAACATTCAGTTAACTGCCTTTTAAACTAAACCACTTTATAGCGTTGATGTGATTACTTTAGACAACGTTACCTCGTAAATATTTGATGAAAATGTACCCATTACACGAGAAAAAAATGTTTACAATGAGAGAGAGTCATGAATATGAAGCGAGTGGCTAATACAGCAATTGACTTACATAGATACTTACTGATTAAAACTATTTCGCATGTATAACTATATACCTAGTCGTGGTAGGTATACAGTTATTTAGTTGTCGATAATACTATACTTTAGCAATAATAACAAGCAAGAATTAACATATCTATCGGAATATTATCAGAAACTATTTCAGTGTGTAATGCAATGTTTATTCAGAACTAAATATTAGAGTAATGTTATAATTGAGTTCATTACTTGCTATTCATGAGTCTTTACGTCTCTTTTACATTTGAATTAGTTGATAAGAGCGCAGACTTATCAAATAATCAATGAACTGCAATAATAACAGCTTTTTATCATTTTGTTTTTGACATACAAAGCTTCTTTTAGCTGTTCTACAGTCTATGTTCTTTGAGTAACAAAAAATGTATCTAGTGCTCAAAATATAGTCAGTGGAATCAATTAAACAGGTTTGAAACAACAGGAACATACCTATCTACGTACCTACTTAGTAGAGCTGCGTTGATAGAGCCACTCTATAAACAGTTTTTTAGTTAATTAGCGGGCGCTAATTCATTATCTCGATGTAGCTCTGCGGCCTCAGTGCCACAGAGCACGTTATACACCCAGTAACAGATGGGCCTGCTGATAACTGAGGACGCACTTCTGATAGAATTTAATTAGCTATGACACCGACGTGTTATGACTTGACTCACATCGCGACTGTACTACGATGTTATCTCTTATATAAATATCTATTGTTGTTAGGACTTGAACTTGGTATTTTCGTTGCTAATTAACAACATCTTTACATAAAAGATATAAAGTAAACGTAAAACGTACACACGGTTGGTATTTTCATGAAGTAGATCTTCAGTCGTTGATAAACGAGTGTATAATTACCTAAATGTTTTATTAAATTAGGAGTTGCCGGCAATTATTAAATAATGATGTTGATGAAATAATTATAATACTTAATTGTAGGACAGTTCTGGTTATTATAATTAGTCTGTCAGTTTTATTGTTATTGTTTCGCATCTGAAAAGTTAAGTTACGAGAGTTTGATGTGATTTGTGAACACAGAAACATACGTAGGTCAGTTTTGACAAAGTCCAGTTAACAAATCCTGTTCTGATTATAGTTAGAACACACATCATAAGATTAAAAGTCAGACAAACTGATTAGAAATTTCAAATTTGCATAGTTACACTATTAAAAGCAGGCAAAAATGGACGTCAAAAACTATCTAGTTTCAGATCTAGTTATCGATTCAAATTCATCAGTCATTATATCGTTAGAAAAAACTAGACTATGTTGCAGGCGTTACTCGTAGCAACCCCTTCTAAGGTTCTGTAAAATCGTGATACAATGTATCCGTCAGCATGTACTGTGACAGCTGCGATTGATATAATTAGTAATATTATGTATAAAGACCAGTATTATTTATAAAGAGCTCGTTGCAGTCGTAGCGTAGGTCCTACAGTACATACTCATAATAGATCGATGGACGTACCCTCGTGGACGCTGGCCGCCAATTAATAGAAGTCTTGTGGTGTGATTGTGATTGATGGTCGCCGGCAGCCGTCAGCCGTGGTCAGCGTCAGCTTGCACTTGCGGCACACATCCTGCAATTGAGACCGTCTAGACGTCGCACGCCTGTCTAGCGAATACGTCTGCTGACCGCTGGAGGGGGCCCTACACTCCAACGTAACATCACGCCTGTATCCCTGAACGATGAGGCAGGGGTGCACTTATAATAAAAGACAAGCAGGGAAATATTAGACATGTACAATGAAGAGTGAAGCGTTTTATATCAATATAACATAAGTCCTGGTTTCCTCATGATGTTGCATGATAAATCTAGATAGTAAGTACATATGAATTGAAAAAGACACATCGGTACTTCCTCGGATTTGATCCCGGTTAATTGTCACCTTGATTGATTTTGGCAGTTGTTGTTGATACAATCCCTGATTACATACACTTTGGGGATGTTGAAACCCTGTGAATCTCCTGTCCGGTAAACCAAAATTTTATACGTATGGGTTGTATAGTGATTTTTTAGAGAACTATTTGTGCAGTTGTTTACCTACATGTCTGTTCAACCGTGTACAAATCTACCCGCTACCAATAATATGATAATAATATGGTAGAACAGATTCCAATAGAATAGCGTTCTAAACAAATACAGCTCAGCCCACAATTACAGCATCATGACGATCAACTATTACCATTCGCGCTACCGACCGCCGCACCGCCGCCAATTAATATAAACCATTACTTTAATGCTCACCAATCAGTTGCCGAGAGCCGAGCGAGTGCCGAGTGAGTGCCGACTCGATACAAAATCGGCAAGTAATTAACCGATCATACGTCGATCTCACTCTCGGTCTCGATTGAGTCGCTCGCGTATCACTAACGTAATGACATTGTTAGTGGATGTAAATAAACTAGTCGTGTGTTACGACTTCCTCGCGAGGGGGGGGACTTCTTATTATGAGGACGAGGAGCGCAGCCGGACGGTAATTGGAGCTCCAGTCGCATCGATTGCGATGCGTCCAACTGTAATGTCGAAGGAAGTTGTAAATTCGTTGGAATCAATCTCGCTCCATTATTTGTTGATAGGTCACGGCACTGTTAACACTCAGCATAATCTCGGCATTTAAATTCGTTAATAACGAACGGTACGTAAACATCCTCAGTATGTTGAATACGTTTTCGTACCTACTGACACACTGAGCATCATATTAATCATCATTTGCATTCATTATTATAAATAGAGCCGCCCGTGTCTGTCCATCCCACGGATATTATGCGAATTTGTTATAAATATTAATATGTTGTAAGTTGGGCATTAGCGGCGAACGCTGTTAATTGTTGTGATGAGCTCCTAATGTAAACAGCGCCGCGGTATTAACATAATTAATTTAATAAATTCAGCACTTATGAAGTTATGATATATTGTGGAGCGCGAGTTAGTGATCGATTACCGTCGTGATCGATATTCGCGGCTATCCTCACCATTACTTACTTTTCGACATAATATCACATACTTACCTATATATTTCATGCATATTATAAATACAGTACATTAGCATGTGTGAGTCTGAAGGTGTCATTCATGTGACGGAAATAGAGAATAATACAAGTTATAGTGATTATGTTTTTAATTAGTGTGCCAAAGACGTTTTTTTCAATTATGTTAATTGCTGTGCGTTGTATTATTATGTGCTCTGGTATTCATTAAGTAGGTTTCTTGTTGAATAAAAAGCTTTGCATTCCACATACATTTGATGCTATACTTAAGATTGCTATGTTTCTACTATCTCCAAAACGAAGTTTGTACGATCTAAAATAAAAACGAAATGAATTTATAATTTCATATTTTTGTTGAATGAGATTGCCATTAAAAGTTTATGTCAAAAAAGTATATATAACAATAAAAAATAGCTAATACCTGATTAAAAACGTTAGATAATGATCGTGCAGTGTTTAATATTAAATAATATTAAAAACAATGTTTTGAAGTAGCTCGTGAGTTGTTAGAATTACTAGGTAGTATATATAACGTCATGCACCTTTTTTGTTTAGGTATCTAAAAATCATGTCTTTAGTCAAATTAACAAAATTCATAGGTACGATGCCTTTACCTTGGAACCGTAACCATTGACAAAATCTGTTTATTAATAACTTACCTAAGTAATGAAGTTCTACACAATTTTATTACAAAATGGGCTATTAAATGTTAATGTTATTTTTTTACCCGACTGCCAAAACGAAGGTAATGTGTTTAGGTAGTCTATATATGTATGTTTGTTCCTATGTGGCGTTCTAGAGATCTAAGGCGTTAGCCGATTTTCTTGATTCGTACGTCAACCGATTCGTCTTAACCTTGCGAGTGTCACTGGCTACATTTAAAATTGGAAAATAAAAAATGGCGGAGTCAGAGGATACATTTGGTTTTGGTTAGCCTGCTCACGAATATATATCCTCCGACTGCACAGCATGATTTTCTTCTTGTTTACGTCTTTTTAGTTCGCTCTAAAGCAGTCCGTATTTTTTGTATTAACTTTTTTATTTACGAATTTGCTCTTCTTTTACTGCACATTTTGTCTGTTTATATGCCTATTGAACTGTATCTCTTAAAGCAGTATGTGTAGATACAATCAGGGGTTTCTGGTAATCAATCTCAAAACAGTCATACAGAGTAATCATTCAGTGGTCATGCAGTCGTAGACTTATATTGATAAAGCTGTTTCATTCGACTGATAAAGAATGAAAAATAAGCAGATAGGTACTCAATTTAATAAACAATCGTTTACCATGGTTGTACATGTATCTTCACAGTTGCACATAGCGCAGGCACGTGTGTATAGTTGCACATAATAGGCACAGGTTGTTGTGAAGTCCGGACGCGGAAGGAGTCTCGACCGGTTCTCTTAATTGCGTGCTACTCAATGCCGAAACGCAGTGCACTATCATTTCCTCTCGCGTGTGGAATACAACAATATCTTTTTGTTTACATCCACCTCGGTGTCGCTGGCATTGAACCCAGGCCCTCAAGCTTAGCAGCTGCACTAAACTTGTAGACTCCCTATATCTTTTTTTTGTAGAACTTGTAGAATGTATAACTGTTTCCTAAAATCTGTTTATACCATAGCATATGAACATACATAACATCATCCATCGCCGGTGCTCCCTGAAGGGTTACACATACAGGCACGTATAGTACACTCACGTTTCACCGGATAGATTTTTGTCTGTCTGTTTTTTTATTCCGGTTTATCTCCGAAACGGCTAGACCGATATTGACAGGACAAGTATATAGCTGGACTTCATTGGTAGATAGCTGATGTTAAAAAATAGTCCAAAGTACCAGTGGGAAAATGAAATAAGAAAATTACGGGTTTGACGCAGACAAAATCGCATGCAACAGCTAGTGATAAGTTGATTTGTACAAACACTTTTACATGTCAATCATATTTTTTAAACTAGGTGAGGTCGGCGTTTCCTATTTGACTACTCTGAGAAGAAAGGCCGAAACAAACTCAGAGGTTACAGTCTCTTTTAAAGCCCAGACAAAATCTTTTTTAGATTATGTGAAGACCATGTAGACTGAAGTCTGCAATGGGCTTTTAAGGTAATAACCAGCCAGATAGAGTGGACCTGTCCAGTCAGTGCACGCATTTGTCAATAACCGTGCAGCTCAATTCAGAATTTAAGAAGCTCAACGATTCGACGAACAATACCAAAGAAAGGACACGTTTTGAGAATACTTTTATTATGCGTACAGCTAAGGAGTGGTATTCCCGGCCGGAGTCTGTGTTGCCCGATTGCTACAATCTAGGGGTCTTTAAGTCAAGAGTGAATAGGTTACTTCTAGGCAAGCGTGCTTCACCGCCGCATAAACTACGCCAACTGCCATACCAAGATTAAAAACTAACTGAGATAAATTCAAATAAAAAAAATGAATGATCCACAAAGTCTTCAGATTCACAATAATTAAAATAAGATAATATAATAGTTTAAAAGGTAAATATTCTTGTCATAAGATTTAAACAGAGCTTACTTATTGTACTCGTAGTTCGAGAACAGTCAAAGTTATCAGCGTGTCCTTCACGCTGTGTTCCGTCGGCGAAGACCTTGACAGAGTCGTAAGCAGGACGTTTTGCGTAAGAAAAAATTTCCACGTTCTGTATATCAGTTTTTAGGGTTCCGTAGTCAACAAGCAACCCTTATAGTTTCGTCATGTCCGTCTGTCCGTCCCACCGTCCGCAGCTTAGCTCATAGATTCTTAGTACTGAGAAAGCTATAATTTGGCATGGATATACATATTAATCACAAACCTTAAATGTTTATTCGGAACCCTCTGTACGCGAGTCAGAATCGCACTTTGCCGATTTTTCAGTAAGACGTGACGATTATTTTGTTATGTAAATAAGTATCAGTTATCGGGTAAGAACTGAATAACTCAGTTTTGTGGATGAGCTCTGAATTAATTGCGATTCATAATCTCTTTTAGATACACCAGTGCCAATTTATTAACATACAGTTTTCACCATTTTCTGACTTTTGGTTAGTGAACTTTTTTCTGTGAGTATTCCCTTTGAGAGTAACCAAAATAATGTTCTTAAGCAGGCTATCACATTCAATACATCATAATCATCAGCCTTTTAATGTTCCCACTGCTGGAACACAGGACTCCTCTCTGTCAGAGAAGGAATGGGCCGTAATCCACCACACGTGCCCAGTGTGGGTTGGATGATGTCACATATCTTCGAATTTTTGGTTCTATGACATGCCGGTTTCGTCATGATTTTTTCCATTAAATTTTTGAGACCAGTGGTGATGAAATAATTTACACAAAGTAAAGCGCTTGCCTGGGTTCGGACCCACGACCTACAACTTGTAAGGCGTGGCCGTTACAACTGGACCAACACTGCTCTATCAAATTAAATGATGCCTTCAAATTATCTATTTTCTTTTATCAAATGAGCATTTTTTGAGTCCGCACAATCATTAAATTGATTGTCTTTCGTAAAGTTACGTAGGTATATTATGAGCCGCAGGTTGATTCGACGACCAATATCCTCCGCTGCCGGGCTTAACTAACCTGTAAGAAATATTGTCTGTACCGAGCTTGCAATCGCAGCTGGGCGTGCTTCCTCCAACACTGCGACAAGCACACTTCCTTCTAAAACAGCTTTCGAGCAATTTTCTCAACGTGCAATGGATAAAATAATAACTTCAATTCAATCTCCATAAATGAATGAAAATGACTTAATTGCCCGCAGTATTACCTACACATAATAACGCGGTATATCGGTAATTACTAAAATGTAACAAACTCACTCCAAACACACGTCGCGGCCAATTGTTGGCCATGTACCGTTGGCGATAACACTGGCTCTAATGGGGTATTTGCCGACCATTTGTACAAAAGGCAAGCTGAAGAGTTTTCCACAAGAAGCGTTCAGAAAATCCACTTACACGATAGAAAGCTCACGCACACATTGATGTTTTGCTGAAATGCGAACACATTCGACTACAGTGGTTTACAGCTAAACTGTTCCTTGAAACCTATATTTGTCCTGTTTTTTATTGTAGTTATGAGTTTTTATCGCTTGTTACAAGTAAATCTTCTGCACACTTAACACTTCGCTCACCGCAAGGCGGAGTCCCGCGGTGGGACGTGGTTGGCTCGCAATTTGCGCACACCGCAAAGGGTCACACTCGTATATTACTTGTACAAATATTACAGAGTAATGTGTGTCACACATGAACGAATTACTTGCTGTAGTAGTGTTACAACCTTACAGGCTCATAGTGACGACTATTAATTGCTGGATGGCGTTTTTAAAAGCTCAACGATTTGTTGGAGGCGACTTCGAACTGACGACACGGGAGCGATACGACACTGAAACCAGAAAAGTAATTGTGTGCCTGAAAAACTTGCTTGAGCGTAAGTATGTGAAATGTTGTTACATTTCATCGTAAGTATTTATACTGGTTACTGAGAGAGAACTGCGCTTCAATCTTCAAGTTTAGAGAGTCCTACTGAAGAATTTTGATTATTACTCTTAAACATTTTTTTTTATTTATTTAAATTCATGCACAAAGGTACAATGGCTGACTTAATGCCTCAGCCATTTTCTACCAGTCAACCAAGGGTTGTGATGAGATAAAATGGAGTATGATGAAGTATTGCTGCCACGACAGGAAAAAAAAAACGATAGAAAAGCTAAGTCCTAATCAAAAGAAGGCCTGGCCAGTACAAAGACCGCGCACATGTGATGCGTGCACGCACTCAGTGACATTACGTTCAGTTATAGTGAGGCGACACTCCGCAGTGACAGTATGCGCTTCCGTTTCCGCAGGCGATAGCCTTCGGTCACCCTCGCGACTGTAAAGTGGAACTAGTAAGTACTACTGGTGAACGCACTCACTAGATAAATCGTTTTGGTTCTACTAATAGCTCATTTTGTTTTACTTTGGTCCTTGAATAGCTGGGTACTTTGACCACTAAAAAGCTTCGAAAGTCATATGTCTTCACACATTTGCCATTAATGAGGGAATCGGGGGTCGAGGTAATTTATGACGATTATTTGCAAATGTTGTTTAGTTGTTACCTCAGGTTAAGTTAATAATAAGTTTTTATATACACAAAATCTTTTTCTATAACGCGCTATTTACTGTAAGAAATAAATAAGTTGTCATCCCCACACACAGGGCGGGCGACATGGCATTGATTACTGACTAATTTCTTACAAGGAAACAAAATTATTAGTGTTGAATTATGAAGAAATTACACTATTGTAATTTCTACGGGGCACCAAAGAAGTAGCTGAAGGCAGATATGCGTGATGTATGGCCCAGTGCGGTGTACCTACACCATGGTCGACGTGGGGCCAGTGTGTGGAGGCCACCGGCCACTGCCTTTGTTTCATGTTCGTGCCACATTACACCTAATGTCACCTCAAGTATGTGCCGTTTCACAGAACTCTGTATTAACTTCTTTTGTGTTTTTGTGGCACATTATTTGTATAATGACTTTTTCATTAGAAAGGGTTTTGATTGCTTTTCCCTTAACGTTTAAAATAACACACACAGCATACGTTACTACGTAAGCTTACAGAACAGAACGCTCTCTTTGTATTTAGGACTATGTTTAACAGGTCGTAATGTGAGCAAGTAGTCAATAATGTTTGCTGTTAAGAAGTTTCCATCAGAAGAATTATTAATTAATGGTTGAAGCAATGTAGTTACATTTAGAACCTAATTAGTACGTTTTTCATCGTAGTGTTATTCATCAAAATTGTTCATCAAGAATGCCCCTAACGAGTTCTCTGTAAACAAATACAAAGGGGACAAGACAATATCAATGACAAAAAGGCATAAAATTGAATAAAGGCATTACATCATTGTCGACTGGTTAGCAGGTGTGCGCGAGCCCTACGACGCGTGCGATCGCGATAGCGCGGCTGTCACGGCCCTTAATGTGGACGACATGCGACTTGTCCTTCGCGTCACACTTTGTCTATAGTCGTTTAGTTATTACCAGGAAATAGGCACTTCCAGCTGATAAGCCTAAATATTGAACGTTGTAGTCCCTGCGGCGCTCACCCAGATATACTGTCGAACATTATCGTGTATTCTATTCAAGTTAGATACTAGTTTTCTTTAAGTTTCGTAAAATATGTGTTCATTTTAGGAAAATCTAATGGCAAAATCGTATTTAAGGAGCAGATTTAGGTTTCTATAATATGTACTCTATTTTTTTAAGTGTGGTCTGCAAACTACCTTTGTTTTTGGTTACGATTTAGTTCATTGCTCCTGTGTTGGATCAAAATGATGTAGGTAGACATGCTTATGAGCCCGCGGTAATGAAATCTTTTTGCAGAACGGTTATTCAAATTACACAACAATATAAACAACCATCCGCCGGTATTTTGTCACATTACGAGTATAGAAGCAGTCGTTTTCTATCGCACGGAAAACGTGTTCGATTCGAGGACAACAAGAGTTGGCAGCGAGTGCGTCGTACGTACTTACTACCTCGTGGAGGAAGGGCTTATCGAGCGCTGAGCCTTCGGAACCAGTCGCCAATAATAAATAACGTAACCGGAACTACAGTGTCACGGAGCCAGGCACCTTCCCGTGCGCGCGACAGGCGGATGACGCGCGCGCTACACTGCGACAGCCTCGCGACAGTTGCGCGCGCGTCGAGCGGCGGCCTACGCAGTAATTTGTTGCTGTTGACATCAAAATTATTGTTCCGGTCCGGCTTAGCGCTGGCGCATGATTGTAGAGCTCCTTTCGAACTAGTTTCGATCTTCATTGCTATGGTAAGTCGAACTAAGCTGTGAACGTATTATTTGGTAAGTAAACAATGTCTTGACAAAAAGATAATCCATAACACTTAAAGCAAGTGAGGTGTAAGCAGGTTTACTTTACTTCCTTTAGAGCAGTGATGGGCAAAGTACGGCCCCCGGGCCAGCATCGGCCCGCGAAAGCATTTAATCCGGCCCGCCGACGGTCCTTCGACATGAATAGTATATGGCCCGCGATAATTATATTTTGACGCTCCAGAAGTATAAAATAGATTCTACTTAGTAGAATAATAGACCTTTTCGCGCTGCTGAAAATTACTTCGTCACAGCTCGAACCTGCATTCGAAAATATTATGGCAAATCAAAAGCAATATCATCAATAATCATATGTCTCACACGCCTACCATGGCAGGGCCTTCGAATAAAAGTTAAATTGTATTTTTTTACATTTGTGCAAGTGTGTAATCTATACCTATATATAATATCTACTCGTATACTAATATTATAAAGCTGAAGAGTTCGTTTGTTTGAACGCGCTTATCTCAGGAACTACTGGTTGGAATTGAAAAAAAATATTTCTGTTTTGGACAGTCCATTTATCGAGGAAGGTTATAGGCTATATAACCTCACGCTACGACCAATATGAGCGGAGCATAAATGAAAAATGTTGTTAAATCAGGCAAAATATTCATTTTTGAGAGCTTCCGTTGCGTGCGCTGCGTAAGCGGTTAAAGTTACGCAACAATCATGTATGTAGTGTAGGTACGGTAGGTTAGGTAGGGTAAATGGGTAGTAATATTATAAAGAGGAAATATTTTTTTGTTTGATTGTTTGTTTGTACCGAATAGGCTCCGAAACTACTGGACCGATTTAAAAATTCTTTCACCAGTAGAAAGCTACATTATTCCTGAGTGACAGGCTATTTTTTAATCCCGAAAACGGGTCCTGTCGTGTCCACGGGAGTGAAGCCGCGGGCAACAGCTAGTGTTTTTATATGATTAAAAGTTTCAACACAAAATGCATTTTTTCCTATAATTCTGGCCCTCTGAAATTTCTCAAAATGTCTGGCCCCCATTAAGAAAGTTAGCCCACCACTGCTTTAGAGTAAAGCTTCAGTCCTTCTTGCGATAGCTTTAGTGTAAGTTCGTGTATAGCTGAGGGCTAAGTGCTAGTTAGCGGTACTAAGTGAAGGTGGCTTGAAGGCGGCGTGTGTAGGCAGGCGGAATCTCGCTCAGCACCTGCGCTTGCGCATCTCACAGTATACAGCACCGCAGAAGCCTCACTCCATACAACCTACTGACAATGAGCTTTTATACATGACTAGATTGGATACTAATCAGGTACTTTTGCTCACGCAGTGTCAATTTGAGTGATTTCTTTATCGCGAACCCTCTTTTCGATGTCACCTTAATGTTGAATAAAAGCTAAACCGATCTTGATGTTGAATTTACCTTCTGGAAATGACCAAAACCTGGCTATCAACTGAATTAGATTTGTAAAAAATAAAGAACCATCTTTCAGAGAGTAAAGAAAAGTAGTGACAATCCTCAACAGCGAAAGATCGACGAAGGAGGCAGGAGTTTCTTACAATGGTCCTAAATCACTGACAACAAATCAGGAATAGGTAAGACTTCTGTTTCTACAGCCTTTGCAATAAGCCCCCCCACAAACGATGCGCAGAAGACGCGGCGAGTAAGAGGTAAGTGTACGGGTAAGTGTATCGTTTCTATAGTAGTGTAGAAAAAGAAGATTTATAAAAAAGCTAGGCAATTAAAAAATCTTGTAATGGTGTCACAAACACAATAAACGGTTATAATTTTATCTCAATATACGGAGTTGACAGAGAATGCTACTGCGTGCTGTTCTCTGTCACTTGAGGTAAATGCTTTTACGTAGTTAGTGCCTTCTATATTATTTTATCAATTTATTGTATTATGCTGTGCAATCAATTATTTTTCAAGAAAATATCTGGGTGCTGAAAACAGCTTGAAATATGAATGCAGGCGTGACTGGAACGAATGAAACATTTGTTGATGAAATCTTAGAATATATCCCAATATAGTTAGTTCAGCACAGATAATGTCTGTAATCTGTGTGTTAGCGTCTAGCTACCTGAGTCAGCTCGGACAAATGTGCGGCAATGAGTGTACCGGCGCGGCGCGTGAGCACCGGCTTCATATAAATATTGGCGATAAATCTCGTGCCGCCGGCGATCCGTAACCAATATTGATAGCGCACACCGCACACATGCCGCTCAGCGACCCCGGGGCCCGGGCAACTACACAAATGAGACACCTAATTTAATTTTACTTTAAATGTATCTATAAGACCAGCTTATGTGTAGGTAATAAGAATGCCTATTTTAAAACATTAATAAATCGATTTCTTTTGACTTAAAATAAATAAATGTAAGTAGACTCAGTAGGAGATTATGTTTGTCAGAAAAAATTATAACTTCAGACAGCATAGAAGCAGTCTCGGCATGTAATTATATGAAGTTTACAAAAGCAATTACTACAAAACGCTCGCTGAACACTTACATGTGCGCAAAACAAACACGTGAGCGGCCGCCACCGCCGACTGACAGCGTTTAAATGAGCGTGAATTTGCGTAAACAGAGGCGCGCATGCGCGAGCGTGCGGCGCGGGTGCCTGCGCCTTCGCAACCACCGTCATTTGCGGTTTAAGGATACCGTGCAAGCAAAAAGTTGAAAACGTACAGAATTTGCCGAAACACCGGTCTAATAAGCATTTCTCTTTTTACTTTTTGGAACGTTCGTAACTACCCCCTGCGAGGCTTCAGCAAGCAATAAAGTTAGGATCACTTTGTTTTAAGCTTGCCCGAGCTTTTTCCAGAGAAGTGCAAATTGTACCTACCAACAATATTTGCAATTCTACTTCATGCTTTTGCTATCAATTGATAGCAAAAGCATAAAGGCCATCATCCGGGTACAAGTCCACACTCCGGGCTGATACTGAGATATTCTAAGTGGAAAAACCCAATAACCCAAATTACACTAAGTCTGCCCCGGGAATCGGAATCGCTCACGGTCAGCAGTAGCGCTTGCTACCAATACACCGACGAGGTCTCAGTAGTAAGTCAAAGTACAGTAAAACTCGGTTAAGTGCAACCTGGATAAGTTAGAAGCCTGAGTGGAACTCATGCTGAGGTCCCGATATTTTAGCACTGATTTACCTCTGTTAGTGGAACAAAATTAATCTCTATATCTGGGACTAGCTAACTACCTACCTATCTACCCTACCTACCCTACATACATTAGTGTTGCGTAACTTAAACCGTTTACTCAGCGCACGCAACGGAAGCTCTCAAAAAGGAATATTTTTACCCGTTTTTGCAATATTTTTCATTTATGCTCCGCTCCTATTGGTCGTAGCGTGATTTTATATAGCCTATAATCTTCCTCGATAAATGGACTACCCAACACAAAAAGAGTTTATCAATTCCAACCAGTAGTTCCTGAGATTAGCGCGTTCAAACAAACTCTTCAGCTTTATAATGTTAGTAAAATAAGAATACTATATATAGTAAAGATTAGTTCTTTCGATGTTACCGTTATAACTACCTCTTTTTGAGACAGCGAGTGTATTTTACCTCTTTTAATGAGACTATATTTCATAGAATACTTTTGCTAAATTGTTTTCTTTGAATTTTGTAGGTATTGACCTCTGTAACTGACACAGCGTCAATTTATTGCGTCTCTAACTCGGACTTTATTGCACATTTCTGTTTGTTTAGTATGTAATTCTATCTTAGTCTACCCGCTAACTTCGCACTTGACTAGTTATTCCTTAATGACCTTCAGTTTCAGTTTGGTTGTGCTATCGTCCGGATGTTTGTTCGAAAAATGCCGAATTAATACGTGATAAACTTAAGTTAAATCCGTTTATGAAAGTGGAAAGACACGCGATGAAGTCTGTGTCGAATTTAATGTGCCGAAATTTACTTTTTTTGATTATTGCTAAAGATCACATCTCATCTCAGTTTATAAAGTATGTACATACGTTATTTTATTTAATAATCGCATCTGCTAAGCTGAAATATCCTATATTCTCTCACCTGTTAATGGAATCCTCTGTAAATGAGACATATTTATGTATACCTGGATATCTGAGACACTGGGTAAGTAGAATACCTGTTTAGTTGAGACAAATTAGCAGGTCCCTCAAAGTCCGAGTGATCAGGTTTGACTAAAGTAGCTACCCTACCTCCACTATTCTAATGCCAAAGGTTGCTTACATTTCCTTCCAGCATATTTCAGAGCGTAGCGACTCATTCTACATCAGTCTTCAATGTACATTGAAGTACATCCAAAGTAGTTCACGTTAAGTAATTTCATTAGCGCAATCGCACATAATTAATATAATGCCGCGAAGTTACGCTGTATGTTTGTATGGGAGGCGTTGAAACCGATACGGCGTTTTTGTGCGCGATAAGGTGCGCGGTCACCTGCGCACGCGCAACGCGCACGCATCTGCCGGTCACACAACCGCCAACAAAGGTAGGATAAATCAAAATGTTTGTGACTGAATGCTAATTGATTGAATAGATCGGTTCTATAATTTGCACCTACTTCGTCTTATCATCTATAAGACGAAGTAGGTGCAAATTATAGAACCGTCTTGATGATACCAATGACAAATGTGGATCTTCGGCACAGTTGTTTTTGACTCCGTTTCGTAAGATAAAAATATATTATGTCTCATCCTCATAATATTTCAGAAGCTTCAGCTTCTCATGAAAATAACCGCAATAATGATGATTGAAAAACGACGACAGCACTGTTTTCACGTTGTTACCGACTCACCGCTCAGTAAAAGCACTGTGATTACTGCAGTGCTGCAACAAGTGATGCGAATACACAGAGGAGCGGGGACGCGGGTTGAGCGCGGTGCGGGGCGGGGCAAGGCCGCCCGCTAGCAGCTATTTTTATCCGCCAATGACAACGCCAGCGCGCGTGCTTCATGAGGAAACTGTCGTCGATGAAGTCCACCACTAATCTGCTCTATTGAATGGAAAATCATTACTTAAAAAGCGGCTTATGTCACTTGTGGAAATATCTTGTCGCCAGGTAGCGATGGTGGAGTCAGGTATCTAGCAGTAATGCAGGTAAAATGTCAGTCACTGTTGCATCTCCAATGATAACATAATCTTAGAAACCCAAAAACAGAGCCAAACTTCAAAGACTGCGGCGATGATCTTCCAAACGGAAATTACTCTTTCTCATACACATAACTACGTTATAATATTTTTACTGTCACAAAATCAACACGAAGAAAAAACGGGCAGATAATAGATACAAAAAGAGTTATTTACAAAGCGACAATTAGCAAACAATAGAAATCGATTACCTTCTCCCGACCATAAAAAAGATAAAAATACGCAAGAAAACAAAGGCTCGCTCAGGAATCTATTCGAGAGCCATCAATCGGTCCCGGAGCCCGGACAGAACAAATAAAACATTAGCCGCGTCAAACGCCAACAAACTATAAACCCTCGGCGAGGAGCGTATTAATTTGACATATACCGCTCATCCGAGCTAACAGCAGGTGTTCCTAAATTGTCTATGATAAATATACGCCATCAATATAGCAGAGCGACGCACACCCTTTCATAGTTCGAATATAAAACCGTAATTGTGGTCACGACGCTTATCCGGAACACTTATTAGTGACCCAGGTACGAGCGCCCAGCGTGTGACGTGTCAGGCTACAGCCAGCTGTTTTATATGCCCCTGGTAGACTGGCGGAGATCCCCTCAAAGATTAACCGAACGGTAATTTCGGGCGTGAAATTTCAGCATCAGTTCATTTGGGAATTTGCATAAAACAATACCTATCCTATTGCAGATAAATAAACTAATAACAATAAATACGATTTACGAGTTATTTTAATAGCTGATCCGAAATGGTACCTGTCTATTCATTAAGGAAATGCCGTTGTGAAAAATTTCGAATAGTCAATAATCCTGATATAGAGACAGCTTACGGCGCGCGGCGTCCACACGAATCTGATTCTGAATTAAGGTTTAAATGCCCGTAAGGTATCTTATAAAACGTATAATGTACGACGATTCGACAGATTCGCGGCGCGGCAACTGTTTGTTACGAAATTAAATTTTACTAAAACTCGTTTCGATATCTTAGTCCTTAATTGGCTTTAGAAATGTGATGCTTTAGCGGCGAGTTGTCCATGATTGATAAGAGTCACATAACGCACTGCGCCAGCAGCACCGACACCCGACATACACGACATGCGACAGGCCCGACAGGCCCCGGCAGCCGCACTCAGGCGCAGATGAAGTTATCCTCAGATAACGCGACAGTGTGGAGGTAAATTAACGCGAGATAACTACTTGTTGAAACGTAGAGCTGATTCGTATCTGCCAGTGTGCCACTTTCTTTTGATACTCTAACGTAACTCACTAACTGGCTAATAGTGGCTCGCCTCTGAGAAGCCTATCCATTTGGAATTGACGAAATTAAAAGAAGAAGTTGTCGTAATCGCCTCGCAGGTCGCAGCCGACAATATGTCGGTGATCAAGGACGCTAGATCTGTTTGCTCAATCTGAAACATGTTTCGCTTGACCTGGAAATCGAACCCGAGACAAATAGACAGAGTTTCGATAATAACGTGGGTATCATTCATACTGAAATGAACTTGGACACAAAATTTTTAAGCTTGCAAGTATATGTTGACAAAAGCTGAGTAGTTTGCTGCAAGCTCGTAACTCACGCATATATTCGCGCTGGTTTCAGTTACTGGCCGTATTTTAGGTGCAGTACACGTAATAATTTATGTCAACGAGATTCTTAATTCGCGGCAGTAAAGTAACAGACTAAATAATTTGGGTGTCGTAGTGAAACGTCGTAAGTGCAGGTGTGTGGGGTGCGCGCGCGACGATTCGATCCGCGCCGCTCGCGCAGACCCATAGATCCCACGCGCGGCGAGCCCGCGCCAAACTGGTCGATCGACTCTTGCGCAACTTGGAGACTACAGTTGGTTTCCAATTTTATGTTGACCGGTTTCAAAGTTGTCTTAGCCTTCTAATTTCGGCTCGTTTAGATTGGAAAATACGTCGACAAAGATATTCGAAATGAAACTCAGCCGGGTGAGATCGCAGCCATGGTTTCACTCACGTATCGCTCACCGCCGCACCGCCGCGCCGCCCGTCGCTGCCCGCATTAAGATTCCTACCGATCATTGTCGCTGCTGTTAAGTCATTAATTAAACACCTTATGGCATTGAAAGTAACTTCCAACTTTCGCATAAACATGTCTATATAACGACTAGTTAGGTTTTTCACTGTGCTGTAGGATATTGCTTGTTGACGCCACATCCTTTACAACTGTCAATAAATTGATTTACGCAAACATAAAATACGTAAACCTCAGATTTATATGATGGCCGTAGTGATCCTAGTTCAATGTCCAGCACTATAGATAATTTATCTTGTTATGGCATTCGTGACTTAGGTCGTGTTCGAGTTTAATTCAAGACGTGGTAGGATTGTACAATACGAAACAATTCGAGTGTTTTGTTCGACCTACTTCTGGTATAGAGAAGTAAATTATATGGTAACATCGTTGGAGATGTTGCGGTGGAGTATGCTGGTGAATGTCGCGGGCGCGTCATGTCGCGCGATGTCGCGTGTCGCGGGGTGGCGCGGCGCGGCGCGTCAGCCCACGCGTGCTGTACAAATACTGTCGGCGGGAGTCCGCGCACAAATCAACGCTCTCGGACGTGCCGCACCGGACCCCCGGTGGCAGCACCGCGCGCCGCCAGGGCTGCTAACACGGCACAGCACAAGCAATAGGGACGACGACTAGCTTCAGCTACTCTACTTTATCATTGATGATTCTACGAAGCTTTTAATCAGTAACTGGTGATCTTTTGTATTTCCTACTATACACGAACCAAAAGCTTCCATTTTACTAGTTCGCATTTAACCTAACCAATACCTCTCTAAAGCATAACTCGGTTAGTTTTTGGTGGTATTTCAATTACTTGTTACGTGTTTCCCAGATGCAAAGGCTTGGGCGTAGAGATGCTGGTCGGCGTCAGCCCTGCGGCCCCCCCGGCGCGGCGACAGCGCCAACATCTCTCACCTCCGGGGCCCCGTAATGAACAATATAAATGTGCCATTTGCCGGCCCCGCCGAGCCACACCGAGCCCCGCCGAGTCCCGCCGAGACCTGCCGAGCTCCACACCCTACACAACACTCCTTGCTCAGGTATACGCACACACCTCCAGATCCAAAGCTAACGCTAGATACAACCATGATTTACAGCCTAGTATTCGCTACTGAATTTATAAACTCATAACTTAACTCCAGCGCAATAAATAAACGTTTAAGTGCGGGCAATCTGTCATATCCATCTCAGGCTTGTGGATATTAAAACTGTTGACGATTTGTTGAAGTCCAGGTGGTACGTCTCAAGCGGGTGCCTTCAACTTCTTGGTATCATATACATATTATGTAGGTACACATGTCATATTTATAAGTTTGACTAGGCTTTTACATAAATCGTTGTAGAGCTCGAAGCAGACGGAAATGTACGTCGTTATGATGAGCCACAAAAACGACTCTAAATTAAAATACCCAGACGATCGAGCAACAAATGTTAAAGAAAGGACAATTTAAACTATCAAATTTTCTAAACGACTGCTAAATTTCGTCGCCTATTAAGGAAATTGTCCTTTAAAACTCGATCCCTCGAAGGGATGTGACAGGACTATTATATTATTAGGATCGTTTTTAGTAATGATAGGGCCGGAGTACGCGACCAGATCGCCGCGAGGGACTAATCGTGCGCCGACACAAAAAACTTTGGGCACTTCATTATAGCTATACGTGTGCATTATTAAAGTCCGCTCGGGCTCGGGACCACGCCGCAGCGCAGACAGTTGATTTTGCATTCCTTTACGGTGAGTGGAGCGGACACGGGGAGTTTAACAGCGCCGAGGACGATATAGGACAGGAACCAATTAACCAACCAGTTTTATAAAATTTAAATCTCTACAGCAATAAGAGGAAACCGAACGAACGGAAATCTGAAAACGTCGCTGCAGCCACACCGACAAAGCTCCGCGAACAGCAGAACACAAATCTAAAGACAAACAGACAATAGTAGCGCAAGCAGCAAAAAACGTCGCGCAGCCCCGGAGCCGGTGGAATTTGGAAACGAAATTCGCGGATCGCATTTTGCGAATACTCTCGCGTGTTACTGCATTATTATTTAAGTTGGGGCTTTTAAAAAATGGTTGAGATGGTCTGCTGCTTTTTTTTGGAGGCGCGTGCGCAGGACATAATTGGCGCGCCGGACGCGCAGGAGCGAGCGCTTTTTGCGAACGAGTCGAGTCGCCGTTTGATAACCTTCCCTACGTAACGGAACCAACCACGAGACAACACTACAAACACATACACAATCTACTGAGCATATCCAAACGTAATAGGCAAAACGTAGACGCGAACATATAATACATTCCGTTGTCCAAATGTGGGCATTAATGGACAGTTTGTCACCATAGGAGGAACATTATCCGCTCGCTGTGTAGGTGTACTGATAATTGGACAACATAAAAACCAACGTTACAAAGAAAATGAAAAAGTTCGACGTGAGCCACCTTCAGAGGCGATGAATGAACTCCATGAATGCAAAGATACTTTGTTATATGTTGTTAATTTGGCCTTTTATGATTTGACGAATAAGCTGCTACTACAAACAGAGGTTTTAAGGTCTGAATGAAATGACGCAATCTAAATAAAGGGACAATAACAGCAGCTAAAAATGAATACGAAAGACATCCCGAGGTGCAGGTAAGAAAAGGGGTACGCGAAACCCTTAAAACAAAAATTGGTCGAGTGTTGCTCCGAGCGATGGTTGACCGACGAAACGTTTCGTTCCTTTTACACCACACAAAAAGTAATTTAGACCATGATGACGGGACCCAATATGATAACCGGAATCCCGTTGCGTAGCCCGCGGTGCTCGGCCAAACTTGTAGAGGTGAGCCTCGGACGAGAGAGATGAGATCTTCGGTTTTGTCACAGCACTAACGAATCTTGGGAGGACTGTCAAAATATCTGACCTCACAGGAGCGAGCAGTGTGTCAGTGCAGGGCGCGTTACTCCCGCGTGTCCGTCAAACGTCATTCCTCTCGCTAACACAATGGAATAGACTTTGCAAAAATGGGTACGCGTGTCGCAGCCCCGACAAACCAACAATGGATCAAAAAACAAACAATCGGAATAGAAATCGAAAACAGAGCTTCTTGTCGCCGGTGCGAGGAACGGGATTTTGGAAATCCGGTTTCAATTTTGTTTGGTTTTGTTGGTTGTACCTCCACCGCGCTTTTGTCGACATGTCTAGTTTTGGGGACACAATAATGGCAATCGAATGAGGACATCCTCAAAAAACTATTTTTCGTTGGCCCGCTTGATAATGCGCTGCTAACTATAGTTGAAGATACCTTCAGGCAGAACCCACACCCGCACATTAAAATAATATGAACGATTTCTGACAGGATTTTATTTAAAAAACTTATGATCTGCTGTAAATCTGTCTGTGCCTCACTTCCTTAGTTCACAAGGTGCTCTCAAAGGTGTTATTAATCGTGAATGATCTTAGATCTTTGACTGTCTGTGTACAAGTATACTATACACAAATATTATATGTTGCACGAAAGTGTCTGGCTAGCAGTCATTTGATGGCAGTGCATATTATTATTATAATATAATTCCTGAACATAAAATAGATTATCAGAAAATAAAGTTATTTAACGTATATTTATTTATTCAAGGTTCTTGATGTTATAATGAAAGTCGATGTAGTATGGATGAATATCTTTTTTAAATGGTAATAAAAAAGATCGAGCAGATCCATCGATATACTTAGAAGTCACTTAAAAGTTGTATATAATTGAGTTCGATATTGTGACCGCGTTAAATAATAATGTAAAAGATATTTTTTGCACGTTACTTCCTTCGTAGCAGCACACAAAGTGGGTCGCGGGGGCCAGAGGTGACGGTGTCACCCTGTCACCCTGTCACCCTGGAACACACGACACCATTGTTAGCGTGCTAAGAATTTCCTTCAATATATACGTGAAATCACTGAAAAATACCCAGGAGAAATTATCATAAGCAATTCTTAAAACAAAAGCCGAACGTTCATCTGAAACATGGAGAAGCGGTCTTTGATCCTGAGACTTGACGACAATTGCTTTCATTGTGATTTCTTTCACAATAGACTGTTTTGGTACCTACAAATTTCAAGTTGCGTTTTGACCCCGTATGGGCTGAAATTTTGCATTAAGCTTGTACAAAAATGTCTACTCAGTGCATTTACCCTTGCTGATATTATCTTTGGACCAGTCTCCACCAAGTTTGAGGGTTCAAAGTTTTGCATAACCTTGAGACGACCCGCGGCATGACTGTTACTATCGATGTTTACGATGATATTACAATGTGGTGACAAAGGTCTATTGCCAAAACATGTTGATTTACTTTCAGTTTATTGAAAGTCGAAGTGACCGTGAGATTTCATGAATTTCATTACTTAAGTAATCAAACATAACCAACAGTGATCAATACAGTTAATTTGTTTTAAATTATTAACACAAGGACATACTGTGAATCCATCAGAAACTTCGCTGAATAGTCTACCCGTAGAATTAAATCCAGAGGTCGCAATGGCTATAGCCCAAAATCAAGCTAACGATATACTAGGTAGACAGAAGTACTTGCAAGCATATCTTGAAGTGAAATAACAGTGAAATAATCTCTCGATCTAACTCTAGAGTTACCGACCAATAGTTATCATGAACATTTATAAGTACCTACTCGTATTTCACACTTTGGCTTTATACTCTTATCTTGGGATAGAAACTTCTCTGAAAGTTGAGGTAGGATATGAGTGAACCATTCCTCAGATCTCAAAGTTCTTCATAAACTTATTTGTAATGTATTGCCGTCTAGCTGCAGTAGATACATGAGTGTAGTTTTCAGTATCAGTGAGGAGTAGGTGTGGTGATGAAACAATGCGTTGCAGAGGTGGAGGTCAGACCCCGCTTGCGACACCTGCGGCCGCTGTGACTGTCCGCAACCGCTTCAATATCACTCCACTCTTTAGTCATTCATTACCTATGCCTTGCTAATGTTCGGTATCTTTCAGCGATTTACATTTTCCAAATATCTTCTCTATCATATTTTAAGATAGTTCTGAAAGTTGGTCTCGTAAGTTAATGCACTGTTTCATACGATATTTTCTAGCAACTAATAAAAATATTGAAAAAAACTCTTCTTTGTTTTTTTTTTCATTTTGGGTGATGTGGTTTCAATAAACAACCACCGTTTAAAATGTTCGTTACAAAAACGTTCGTAGACAATGTAAAGCATAAATGCAAAAAAAAATACAAAAAATCATCACTCACGTTACTGTGCACAACAAAAAATAATCATTGTCGAAAGGTGAGAAAATGTGCTAATTAACACGTCGCTAGCGAGTAGCGCCGCGCGCCGCCCTGCAGGCCAGGCCGCGATTGTTCCGAGCCACCCATTGTGGCCCAGCTTTTATCAAAGTATAATTAGCTTTTGTTCAGGTGTATTATTTTTTGAGTAAAATCCTCGATCGAGTCCCCATTCAATTGCAAATAGGGAAGCCGTGTTTACGTGTCGATGAACAGTAATTATCGGGCTGAAAAGTTTTTGCGACCACAATTTGTCACCCTCGAGAAAAATCCAGTCACGTTTTGTAATTGGGTTTTCTTCTTCGGCACTAGCAACGGTTTGGGCTTTGTGCTATGTAAATCATGGCAGAAGATGTGCAGAATGTGCTAAACGTGTGCAGCGCGTGCGCCGGCTCGTCATGTTGTATAATTAATGTAAGAGTATACCTGCGGAACTACTGCGGCGCATGCGACGCTCAGGTGCATAAGCTTTATTTGTATTTTTTGCTACCACTTCCCCTTTGCATAAATTATCATTTTCGCAATTGTCCTCGAGCGAAAGGATTTCTTCTGACCTGCCATTGTTAATTATGGGGTCAACGGCAAATATCGTTCTTGAAAAAGATGATTCATACCTATACAGTTTTTTTATCAGTTTTAAATTATGGTAGGTACTAATGCATTTTTACCGTATATCTAAAAAACATACAAGTCCAAGGGGTCTTACGTAATTATTTTTATTTTTCGAACTAGTTACAGATCACTGAGCGCTTTGTTATCTATTGCAATCATCTCAACATCAACATTCTCTTATTCTAAAACCGACGCTAGTGCAATCGCATTGAGTTCAAATTTAACCTCTTCAGAAGCATCTTGAGTATCTTCATTCCTTTGTTTGGATGCTTGAATTATGGACTGTTTCAGGGGTTTATTAAGGTTGTGTTTTGTTTGGCAGGTCGGTGTGTGGTGTCACCTGGTCGGCAGAGGTCGGCAGCTGGTCCATTGTGGGGCTCATCACTTGACTCGCGCGAAAGGGATGCGTCGTCCTGAGAACTAACGGCGTCCTGGGAATGCTCTCGCACAGATATTGCGCAACAACTAGTATTGTACGACACAATAGTAAGCCGATATAGCGCGCTTGTAATGAATTTGTACCAAATTTTATAACCCCGTTGCAATAAAGTTACGAGAACATTTACACGTTTGTTAATTTATGTACAATTAACAGGCGTCCAACCTGTAGAGCATCAGTGAACATTTTTTGCGAATATTTGATGGGAATTATAAGTTTACTAGCTGTCGCCCGCGGCTCCACCCGTGTGAAATTAGTAGTTCCCCAATATCTTTATAAATTATGGCCTACGTTTTATTCTGACGTATAAGCTATATCTATAACTGTGAAGTTTCATCAAATCCATTCAGTAGTTTTTGCGTGAAAGGGTAACAAACATCCATCCATTCTCACAAACTTTCGCGCACTATTATAAAATAGTAAGTAGGATTGAACTCAATCAATGGCAGTGATACACGCTCAAACAGTAAAGTAAAACAAATATTATAATTATAATATGCGCTGACATAAACAATTTCATAGCTACTGTGGTAATAAATAGAAATCCTGGATGTTCGCGAATAATACTCGCCGAGTGAGGACTAGGAACAGTAGTATGCTCCCCGTTATCATATGCAAATGCCATAGTACTTGTTATGGGGCACATTCTTGGAAGAATGGTCCACTTAATGGGAAAAGAAATTTGAATAAAAAAGAGACGCTACAAAAAGAAACACGAGTGTCCGTTTGGTGCGTGTTATTGCCGATTTTCTAATATATCACAAACATTAATATGCTCGCGACCGGTTCTCGTGAGATCCGTTAGTGGCTTTATGTAAATTATTTGGTTTATGGCTCGCCTCCTAGTTTACATTCGAATGCTTTAACTTAAAAACATATCTAATGTCCGCGTAGAAATCGATCTCGTACTTACGCCGATAACGTGAAATATTGGACCCAAATTATAGAAAGTATAATTTATTGCGCATCATATAAAAGTTATTAGCAACATAGTAACGAATCTCAGCAATAATGTTGACTGATCGAGTGATGACACGTCATCAGTAGACTGATTAATATATGATATTAGTCAGCTGATTAATTAGCGAGGAATGTAGGCGAGTGCAGTACTAGATGAGAACCACGTGAACTCAGATAATAATTCGTGGGAAACCGAACAGAATAAATAGTTGATTTGGATGCCGTTACATGTAAAACTTGACACTTCAATAGCGAAGATGTTTATAATGAAAAGAATTCGATTACTATGCACCGCGGATGGCGCGTTAGAGCGCGCTGTGCGCCTAGGGAAACGTTGCCCAAACTAGTTTGTGAGCAAACGGACATCACATAGAGCCACATTGTCCAGATTAATGCACAAAACCGGATGCTGCCTCTCCCGGCCATCGATAAAACGGTCACAAACACTATAAAGCAGCCCTACACTTCTTTATGTATCTCTAGCGCTGACCGCCCTTCATAACGACGCTCGCTTGTCATTCATCACGCGAGATGAAAGGAATCCGTATAATCAGCTGATAGTACCCGTTCAACAGCACTAACGGTCTATCTTTGATCACTTATTCCATCGACTAGTCCTACTCGCTAACCGCTTCGTCTAACGAATTTTCGATTCACTCTCATGAAGAAATGGAAAGCTAACCAGTTTTATTTTTTTATTTCAATAACGCATGAGTCTTCTCGTTTTAAGATAGGCAGGTTATGAGCGTTTAGGAATATCCGTTGTAACTGGAGATACAATGGGCTCGGGAGAAATCGTCGGAGGATGCGCGCGCACAGAGGGCTGAGATAATATCGTGTTTCGTGAACTCTGCGCCGATGTCTAATTTCCAATACAATGGGTGCTGTAAAAAACTGGCCTAAAATAAATGTGTCACAGTGCCACCCTCAGCCGGGCAGACAATGGACAAAGGACCCCTCGAGAGCGTGCGCGCGCGCATTTAGCGTCGCCACAATGCGCTGCGCCCACGCGCATTGTGTCGCATTGTCGCGCTACACAATCGCGCAGAGATCGATCCGCGACGATCGCATCGCATCTAGGAGACACGTGTGATCTGTGCTCCTCAGATACTCCAAACACATGTAAATCACATTATTGTGGAGGTGAAAGTTGAACGAGACGAGAAAAGTAAAAGTCTCGCGGCAGACGCGCCGGTGTCGCATCTGCGCCGCGCCGATATCATATTATGTTAATTGTGCGGAGCGAGGGCGCGGGGTGCGGGGGCGCGGTGAAGGGTTTGTGCGATTGTTGGCCCTTATCGTGTTTGGGTACACAATGCGTGGATTGTGTTTTTTACAAAGAGTCAAGAGACTAAAAAACTGGAGTCCTCTCTTGAGGTGTATTCATTTGGTTCCATTTGTGCTTTTCAATAATCCACTACAAATCGGTCAATCTCTTTGTAACAATCGTTCTCATAGTTATAGGACGCCGTTCATTATCTATTTGACATCGCGTTTGTAAAGGTTTTGTATCAAATGATTTATGTTTCCTCTGATAGACTAAACACGAGGCTTTTTATTAGGTCTAGGTGGCACTACTTCGCGGTACTTCCAAAATTTGTGTCACTTATCAACGAAGATAAAATGGTCGGAGAGCTCCTCATTTCTTTTTGTGTTGTCTGGTCGGGTTCGCTACCAGCTCAACAACCATACCGTCTCTGATGAGTCACTAATTCCGAGTTTAGAATACGATTGACACACTGATATTAAGAGGCTTTCAATAAAGCCTCAATCTGCGTCGCGAAAGTGACGTATCGGATGAGATATGGTGCACTAAATCGTTTTTAATCATATTTCTGATTGAATCGCGTTGATAATGATCTTCGATTAGCGAGTGGCCATAAGTCAGCGCGTGGTGTTGGCACTGACACCGACCTGCTGGCTGGCCAGGCAGGCTCGCTAAATAACGCCATTTGTTCCTAATGGATTGGACAGTTTGTACTTCTCGTGTTGATGGCAATCTCTTAAACAGTAATTTGTCGCTTGTAGGGCGTCACAACGCGCGGGGTGTCGCTGTCCGCCATATGTCGCTCACGGTTTTGACTCGAGGAGTTGCGTCGAGTGCGGTTAATTCGTACCGCGGTGAGCACGTGCATTTTAATTGTTCTATTATGTTTCGTTTGGGGTGCGTCGTGCGACATGACGCGACATCACTTGACTTTGTGTCGCTACTGCGTCCTCCTCCCAAGTCCTCCGCCTTACATCGCAGCACATGAGCTATAAAGTTCAAGAGGGTTAATACCCTAGCGAAACAATAGAAAGGTACCTATCCATTAGGTAATAAGAAGGTACACAAGGTGTAATCATTAGGTAGTTTGCTTGGCCAATTCTAATTTTAGATGTATCATTTCTAATCAATTTGCAAGTCAATTGTTTTCTTCATGACAGATCGCGAGTGCAAGTAGGTGTTATTGAGGTCGCCAATATTTAATTTTCAGCACACGATTAGGTTCACAAGTAAACTTGTAAAACTGATGGAATGTTGTGATGTTGGCATCGCGAAACGCAGAAAATAATATCTTACAAACAGAAGGTCATCTATTTGTCCATTAGTCGCGTACTGCGGTGTGAGCGGTGCCCCCTAGCGGCCGCGAGGCATTGTGGAGCGTCCGATTCGCCGCGCCTATTGTGCTACTGTTTCCAGCCAAAACGTAAATAAAGGCAGATGTTACCATTCTCCAAAATATTTAAAAAAAACATATCTAATACGGCCACATATGAATCGGCTGCCAAAGTGAATTGCACCTAATTTGCAAAATTGGGAGTTGAAATTGGCGAAGGTCGTTGTTGTGGTTATTTCGTTCTGGTTCGGATTGTTTCCGCGGTTCTAGCGACCCACGGTTCGCGGGTGTGTGGGTAGTTTTACAAAATCGAAATTGTTGTAGTTTAATAAAAGTTATATGAAACGCGAGGATGTTATTGACAGGCGAGAGGCGATTGTATCGCTCTGATGGACGAGTGGCGCCGCGGCAAGCGCTAGTTAACATTGCTTCGATTAATTTAATAGTTATCGATATGATAGCTCTCGAGTTGATTTGTATGAGTTGTTAATGTATGGACTCCTGTTCGCGCTATAATGATATTGGTCATTGTTATGTGAAAATTTCGGTAGCTGTGAATGATGATTAACATTTGATTTAACCGCTCGTTTTTTGATCAAATTTTATTGAATGAAAGAGAGGCTACCACAGTCCATGTTGTACACTTTTGTTTACTTTCTCCGTGGCCAGTCCACATTCAATTATGTACGTAGGTGTTCAGAATTCGCTCTATATTTCTTTACTCTCCATAATGTGACAGTTTCCTCGTCGCTATCAAGAGGTCGCAGGCTCCGGTCACAAACATACCCAACACTTGTACAAACACACGCTAATTATATTTTACATGTTGATTGTTTCATTAAATTCATGTAATTGTAATAACTTCTTATAATTCTTTCATCTCCTTCATTTCGAAAGATAATTAAATTAATATTCGATTTACGTGTTATGAAGTAGTTTTGGTGCAATGGATGTAAGTCTGCTACCGGTGCAGTCATCCATGGTTCGATTCCCATATTCATCCGTTCAATAGATATTTTTTCTAAGTATGGTTGTTAATGAGAATCGATGAAAAACTAGTCGACTGAGAAAACTTAGCATAAAATATTGACTGGGGAAGAATCTACTACCTTCATTAACGTGAAATAACCCTAACAATTTGTTTGCAAATGCGAATAGCACATGTTTTCAACTGACCCACGGGTAAATCACTTTAGCCAAATTAACAATAGACAATCTGAAAATAAGAAGTCATTAGCGCCCCAGACCACAAATAGTGTGGCGAACAAAACGCATCATTTGTCCTGGGGATAGTTGTCGGCAGATTGATCACTGTGAACATTACCCGGCCAGGGTGCACAATGCCCGGCCAGACCCCACACTTGCCAACATGATTTAGCACAGTATTTATTGGAAGTTATATGTATGTTTGTGTGTGTTCATGTGGAAGTGGTAATTCATAAAGTCCCGGTCTCGTGAGGTTTATTGCCAGGAAGATAATGTTATTAGTGTGATCAAATTATTTTGTAGTCCAATCGGCTAATTTATGCATTTAAATGCATAAACTCAGGTCCTGTTAGAAAGTCTAAATTTGTTTTACATATGTCCGTTATTTGAATGTTGTATACCTAGACAGAAATTATTAATAAAAGTAGAGCTGATGGACTTTTTTCTCGTGTCTGCTTATACCGTGGGAAGGGATTATGATTATGATCATGATTATGATTATGGATTATTATTTGCTCTTAGTTAGAAATGCGCTAGATCAAGCACTCCTGTGTAGGGTGCATTCCTACATACTTAAAACAAACAAGACGAAGAGTAGGTTAAAATGTTTTACAAAGATAAAAAAAATATATTAGAAATTAAATATTTGGTTCATTCATCAGTTAACTTTTTTATTGAAATGAAGATGGATTTTTATACATATTTGTGTTATGAATTCTTTCACACCGCTAAATGGTTAAAAGCGTAAGTAATTCAATTATGAATATTTGCGACACGCCTGCGCATCCACGCGAGTAATAAAATCAGCTAGAGTTCTGCCCACCCTCGCGAAGCCGTGAAGGACTTGTAATTAATATAAAGTACCCTTTATGAACTGGTCCTTATATGAACAGCAGTCAGCTGGAAAACTTTCTTTAGACGTTGACTAATGAATAACGGACTGACTAACGGTCTAGTGCTCGTAAGGCCAAATGCTGAGTAAAGTCTTCGGGTCGGGAAATCATGAACTGATTCAATAGGATTTTTTAGCAGAAGGATGAAGTCTAGATTTGCGGATGACAAGTCTATTGCTAATGCCATCGCATCGACTTGGCTCCTATTACATCTACTTAGGTTGTTTTAACCAGTCAAATGTGTGTGGGTTGTAATACAGGTATGGTTTTACTTCAAGTTTAACTTATGACAAGAGCTAAAGAGTGTTTATCTGATAGGAAAATAGCACTAGCAAAAGGTGGTTCCCCTATGAAGCCTGTGATCCGGGTTCGTTGCATGTTACTGGAAAGGTTATGTAGTTAGTTAGTACTATGCGGGCTTGTTCAAGCTTTCATACGGTTGATAGTGTAATTGAAGTAAAATTTTAAATACTACGATATGAAAGCAGGTGGTACAATCAAGGAGAGATCTTTGTCCAGTACGAGTAGTATACTTTATGACAATTATGGGAATAGCGAACTACAAATAAACTTATATACTAGTTATTTAATTAATAAGGTCGACATTTCTCTATAATATTGTTCAATTTTTTTCACTTTAAATGCCTCAATTCAATTAAATCTATCTGCATGTATCTTATTGAGACGGTGTTTCAACAAATCAGTGGCCTCTCTGGCACCACAGTCACCCTCTGCGGCCGCAGTAATCCAGTTAGCTGGTAATCACGTTACAGCCCCACGCATCACGCACAGAACCCCCGCTGCAGCTGATGATCTATTCTTTAAGTCAACCGCAAAAAAACACGGGCTCTTAATAACATTTTATTTTTAGATTAGGTCTGGAACGCTGGTTAAATTGTGGTCCTCCTGAGTTCCGTATTCATAGGACCATGTTAGATGAACTAAATGACTTGGAAAAAGTGTAACCGTTTAGTTTTACGTAACAACGTGTGGGTTTATGTATTTCATAAAGAAACGCTCATAACTACTCGTATTTTAACAAATTTCACACATTTGAAAAGAGGTAAAATTGTTCCTTTGCTTTTAAGAGGTTCTTAATGTGATAGGAAGGACGAAATTAAAAACAAATTGTTAGAAATTTGTACCGTCGGCGTCGGCGAGGCCCTTAACATCTGTGTTATAGTATAGTTGACTACCACGTGGAATACATACACGTGAAAGGCAACTGCCGCACACATTGCTGGTGCGAATTACATAGTATATTCATGTGGAGAATCAAATGATAAATTTCAACTATATGTATGTAGAGAACAGCTGGCGTTTGGCACCTTTAACAATTATATTATTTAGAAGTGTTCTAAGCGTAATGTTTGAAGTTATATTAATTTATAACACCCTTGCAATAGTAACCGCAGGGTTTTCGTTTACGCCACCACCTACCAGCCAGCAACCTGTTTCCCAGCAGAGACAGGTGTGGGAGGACGCGGCTATTAGACTCACTTCGTACTTTACCATTATATGCCGGATCAAGAAGATAAGCAAGAACATTATTAGCACCTCGAAATTCAGACAATTCCCTCCGTGCGTAATTTACGAAGTAGCTCTTGTAGTGTTGGCTTTTCGAACAACGAGATTTCAGAATTGAAAGATTCTATGAAAACTTTGGTGGAGTCTAATCTGCAAGTAAGTTATTCTTTTTGTATTCAGATAGAGGGACAAAAATAAAAGTATTTTTTCCATGACTATGTTATTACCACAGGAGATGTGGATTTGTCACAAGTGCTGCCACATAATCTCACTATAGCAACATTTGTGATTAGTGTAATTTATTACTAACAATATCAATAATAATTTGATACCAATGAGTCACTGTATAAAATTCTGGACACACATGGGCAAAATGAGGAAAATACGGTTATTTAAAATAGAATTTGCGCGTTTCAAGGACAGTATTATTGCGAAATCACTCCTGAATCTACCCAGTTGTCAAAATACAGAATATACAATAGCTGGAACAAAGACGAAAAAATAATATGATATAAAATATTTAGATGTACCAAGTATGGCGGCCTTACAATACGGCTGAACAGAACGCTGCACAGTTGTGTAAATGTCAGTCAGTTGTCATCGACGAGGCGGTTAATTGACACGTCTTGATAATTAGTTACGTCCCTAAGATTCGTTACTTTGGAACCTATTGCGAAGCCACCGTTAGGTATCATTATGATTGAGAAATAGAGTATAATTTAGTATACGCCACTGGTACAAATAGGCGTTCGCATCGATAAAAGTATAGACAGGCACTGGTGGTGGTAATAGTGGGGTATTTAGTAGTGAGTAATTTTACCATCAATAGCTGATATCAAGTAGTAATTACAATCGTATTCAAAATTTTATGACGAATTCGACACGCAACTACTCCTACTAAGTAACGGCTACGGCCAGCAACGGCAAGATATGATCCGCTACGATGTGCTACGTCAAGTCATGCTTTGCTACGTCGGCGTGCTACGGCAAGATATGATCCACTACGACGTGCTACGTCAAGTCATGCTTCGCTACGTCGGCGTGCTACGGCAAGATATGATCCACTACGACGTGCTACGTCAAGTCATGCTTCGCTACGTCGGCGTGCTACGGCAAGATATGATCCACTACGACGTGCTACGTCAAGTCATGCTTCACTTTTCGAATGAAAGTTAACAAAAGTGGCTGATTATAAAGTTATGACAGCTTATCATAAACGATACAACCACAATCCACTATAATAGTAATACCAATATTATACAATGGAGGCGAAATAATAAAAACATTATAAATACAAATCTGAGCGAGCGGTCAGCGACTCCGGGGGCTACAATGCGCAATAAAACTTATAATACCATTATTTGTTTATCAATAAGTGATTTGCATGTGTTAAGTGTGGCGTCATGTCACCAGGATTACCATGAGAATGCGCGCGCGCTGCATACGTCACTCGCGCATGCGCGGCGAGTCGCTGCAGCATCCGCACACATTTAGCTACTGGGTTATCTTCATCTAAAATTCGAAATGTAACACAGTCTGAATTTCAATGAAGTAGGTATAAATATAATAATATATATGGCTAGCATTCTGCCAGCACCTGCGCCGCATGAAAGTCAAAAATCATCGCAGGAGAATATACTCGCATGATAAAGAGTATCCTATGTACTAAACAAGGTCTATCCGTGTGCCTAATTGCATCCAAATTAGGACTTGAAAAGGTAATAAACAGACAGACTTTCCGACAGAAATATTTAATTTCACATTTATAATACCTATTAATAAATAGGTAGCGGTCGACGCTCTCACTAAAACAACGTTTTTTGTTTGTACTCAGAATGTTTGTCGACAGGGTTCACGACAAAGTCACCATTCCCGCCGCTTACAGGGGAAAGATCAACGCAACAATGAAAAACTGAACTGATATAACATAAGCAGGTATTACTATGTTAAGTGACGTACGATCATTTATATTTTAAATAACTTACAGTGGGAATGAACAATAAGAGATAACAATGGGGAACATTTCTTAAATTTACAATTATGGCCTTTTTATATATCCCTTAATGAATGACCTGTGCTGTGGTACAAATTGATCTAAACTAAGAAGTTATTACAAGAATCGTTAAAAACCAACCGCAACAGGTTTCAAGAATCTTTATTTCTCAATAGAAAGAACATGGTGTTATTTTAACATTTTGATTGGCCAATCAAAATTTGTTCTGTGACTTTGACGAAAAGTGCAGCCAGCGTAATATAGAAGGTGTCACCTACCTGCGCAGTAACGACTCGTGCGCGTTTCTCTGCTTCATTTCCGTATGGTTTTGTAAAAATCATATGAATAGTCCGAAAGTGAAGCCACCTTGAATATATTTAAATTAATTACGCTTCGCTAATGGTGAACGGTCCAAGGACGATTTTTGCATACGATTGTAACGGCACATAAATTGTTATCGCTTCTGCCTGATACAAGTTTTTACATTAATTTTGTCATCTTTACTTAATTATAGTTTACTTCGTAACAGAGTCTTTAAGAGTAAAATATTTGTTCTTTCGCAAATATAAATTAATTAGGCAGTAGGTAAGTTACGAATTTTTGTCAGTGTATTTAGCATTGACTTATCAAACTTTGATATTTTACTTTATTTTACGATTTCTAGCAAATGGAGTAATATCTTTTGGTATAGGTGTTTCAACTTTAGCTAGTTTTATTAATGTCTTTGGATACATTTTATGGAATTTTATTTTTAAAGCATTATTGTTGACTGGTTTTGCCGCCCGTTGCACCGGTCGGGAGACTGACCGATACCGGGCCAGCGGTCCAGCGAGGGGAGCGAATCAAACACCCCTTATCATCTAGAACAGGTTCTGCACCAGAACACTAATTTGAATAAATTCCCATGCAAGTGGATATATGATTAATTCTCGTCGATTCTGCATACATCTCGTGGCTTAAGAAAAAAAGCCGTTACAATTTGTCACAGTTTGTTGGTTTCCTTCCCCTGCAAGTGAATCATTTACATATTTCAACAAAAACATAAAAGTTAATTAACATTACACAACATGTTGAAATAAACAACTTTGCGGTCACATGGTCAAGAACATTTGATTAAAAATATATCTCGATGAAATAAATCACCGAAACACAATATTTGCCAATTCAAAACTTTAAAAAAAAATGCGACTTGATTAATTTAACTGGAATTTTACGAACATTTCAAAATATAAAAAGCATTTTTTTTAGTTTTGAAATGTTTTTAAAATTCTACATCCAGGAGGACTTAGTATTTTCTTAAACGAAATCAAAATAATAATATTGATTTAATTTAACAACTTCTTTATTTCAATATTAATAAGAAGTTTACGCCGCCGACTGTACCGTCCATCGCAAGGGTTGTTGTTTGTCCGAAGGGGATATCACATTGTTCAGTTTTTTTTTGTTAAAAGCAAGAATTGTTAATAATAATAAAAGTGGTTTGTACACAGCGATTTTTTTAACAATAACAGAACGTCAGAGTTCAGCCAACATACTACTTAGACACAGCGAAGCATAAAAATCTTCTAAAAACTGTGGTTTCGGGCATGCCAATATTTTGAGGCAACTTCTAATTACCGCATCATTTAAGTTAACTGACTGGTGTAGTAAAGGTGTAAATAACGAGCGGCCGTATCATTAGGCATCGCTCACACCGTCATTAATCAGGCGGGACATTCGTCGCGGCGCAGACGGCCGACTAAACTGCGTTTTGTCGCGATAATCGCGCTGTCGTGAACACACATTAACTTTACTATGTGCTAACTATGTGTTTGTATTGTAGATTGTTGACATGTTTAGGCTTGTATTTTGTACTTATTGGGTATTTGAGTGTGTCAAGAGTTCGCTGTAGTACAAAGTTGAACTAACCGAATGTAATAATCAAAATCAAAATAGTTTATTTCAAATAAACCTTAACCTTTTGAACTGACAAACAAAAAAAAAATATGACTCCAGTTGCAAATTCGCAAGCGTCAGTAGATCTCAATGGAGAAGAATTTGCAAGAAACTCAACAGTCACTCTTTTCCATCAGTTTCAATTACAAGTTTTTGGTTACATCTTCTTGTTGAAAAAAAAATACATATATGTGAGAACGATGCAAAAAGATGTGCACGTAAAAGCGTCTAGAGTAACAAACAATTTTAACAAAAATATGCAATAACAGGCCGAGGAAGTTATGACCAATCCCAACTGATGGCGCCCGTTGACGAAAATGACGCATGAATCGGCACCACTCAGCTCAACCATCATGAAGGGAACCGAATGATCCAACACATGTGCCACCATCAGAGAGAAATTAGAGAGAGCATGACTCACTCAACTGCCAGGGCACACAGAAGTCAACTAACGACACATAGGTACAGTGAATGGTAGATTTACAGTCGGAACATAGTACTCACACATATGCTGTGCAGTAATATAATACTAAAAGAAATTGAGTTTATATAATACAAACATATTCATACAGTCTTCAGCAGGTCCAACAATACTTCAAAACTTTTCTGCCCATCATTAATTGTTCTTGCGCCCTAGTGGCTGCGGTCCTGCTCCGCATTAGCCGCATTTAACCAAGCATTTTTATCAGCGGTGTAATATAAAAAGAAGGTACGTATTTGGGTACCTAACAACTTAATGACTCATAGCATAGGTCTTCTCTGCCCTTCCATGCCAGGTAGATTAACAAATTGTTGAAATCCATTTTTTTCATCCGTTGCTGCCCCACTATTGGGCAAAGGCCTCTCCCAAGACAAATTAAGTTCAGGTTTTCAAAATATTACCAATTTTGAACAAAATCTCAGGGTTATTGTATCATCAGAGTAATGAGGCTGTAGCAAAGGATCGCGGGTACAATTAATCAGCGGCGCGCGAACGTAACTGTCGCGTCGCGTTTGTTTTACATGCCGACTGAAGCCGACGCTAAACTGCGCTTTGTCGCGACCACAATTAACTACCGGCGTGTCAGTCGCGTCGCTGAGCGCTAGGAATTGTAGCACAGTTAGGTGGTCATGTTATTTGATCGTATGATGTGCAGAGAAAGAAAACCTTTTGTATATTTGAAAACGTTGATTTCGATGTTGACAAGTTAAAAGTAAGGTAAATATAAGTTAAGTGATGTAGTAGTGCAGCAGTATGTAGTACCTACATTGACTACTCGTCAGGAATTGCTTTGTTTCTGTTACACTCTGCATAATTAATTACATGCGTTGAGACGCGCTAAACTTTGCAATAAACTGAGGTTTATTGTGGTTTATTAGTTACGAATTTGAAGTCCAGCATGTTAAACTTGTGCTCTGATTCCGTCTACGACAGATCTACGAAAGTGAAAAGTAGGCGCATGAGTACTAACTCAGTATAGCATCTACCTCCGACCCTAATTTGTAGAAACAAACAAAACATTATCTATCACGCCCATAATGATGTCGAATCTCTCATATGAACCTTGGGTTAGCTAGTTAGCGACACGCGAAGCGCCGGTCAAGGCGTTCGGCGTACAGAGCCACCGGCGCACGCTAGCCACCGCCAGCACTTACCGACTGCAGCTAAAAACAATTGACAAAACTTATTGCCTCATTACATTGATATAAAAACCGCTATTATGATTCATTAGAGACGTGCTCTATGTTCACGAGCGGTGGGAACTGGGTGACCAGCCCGCCACCGGCCGGTTTGGAGACAGCTCAATGCTCTCGGTGACAAAAACTCCTGAAGTTCTGACACGAATTATTACTTCAAACATTTGAAAATTAAATCGATAATAATTGTAATAGATATGTTTTTTAACTAATTAAAAGGGTAATCAATAGCTGCGAATGTTTTGCGACCCCAAACATGCAACATGCACTTTGTAATTATGCTGTAGATCTATTTTATTAACATTGTATCTGACTACTGTAAAATGTAATAAAAACCGATAAATTATAATTAAATGATCAGGAGTTTGACTGTGCAAGAAATAAATGATACACAAATAAAGTGAAGTGGCACACAATACTAACAAAGCTCGTATATTCCGGTGATCAGCGTAAAATTCCGGATGGCGGCGGAGCGGGATGAAAAATGATTATAAACCGAAATCGCTCAAAATCTACAAAGACACGGCGCGTTACCCGGCTTTGTTCGCTTGTCGGACGACATGATTTATAGCCGCGCGGGAATCGAACGCCATGCAAAATGTTGCGTCACGCTACGTACACACTGCGCCTACTACCACACTAAGTAACGCCACATGCTATCAACATCCAGTTCAAACAAATGTTTGCACTGCAGTTTTCCTGCTCGTTGTATTCGAAATATTTTTGGTATATGGGTGGTCGAATACTTCTATTGGTGGTAGTATGCACGCGTTATAAATCGGACGAATGAGACGTCATTCCGATTCGATACGTAGCGGCGGCGTGGGGCACTTAATGCTCAGATTCTCATTGATTAAGTATACCTATTTAGTGAGACGAGGATTATAGAACTGTTTCTATTGGGGATATTAAAATATTGTTCTTTGTTATATAGCTAGAGCCACATTATATATTGCACGAGCTTGGGCTCGCGGTGATTAAAGACACGAAGTGCGGTGTCGTGGTCGGCACTCAACTTGTAGTCCTACGTTTATGTAGCATTGAAATTTATTAGTAGTTTGAGTAAAATCTTATTGTTTATTGCTAAGTTGGCGGTATTCAAGGTTGTCTACTATTAGCAATGCGTACATTCTTGATAGTTGTCCTCTATAGGGTCAGCCCAACGGCTCGAGCCATTGTCAACAGTAGTAGTTACAACACTATCTACGATAAGTACACTTTGAATTTTAAATGAATAATGATTGAACTAGAATTGAAACATGCCAGACTCTTCTTTACGACGTTGTTACATTTATGATGAGACAAACATTTCCAAAACCAGTAAGAAAGTGATGTAGCAACAAGGATGAGCGTCGTAACCTCTGAGAAACAAAGGCTCCTGCAGACGTGCGACATGAATGCAGCGACGTATTGTGGCTGATGGTCACCTACCTAGCCTGGCTGGCACAATGGCGACACGTCGCGGCAGCCGCGTGTCTAATGTGGACTAATGCTACCCGCACACCGCGCCGTCGCCGTCGGTCGCCGCCGCGCTGCGCCACAATGACACCAGACACAATGTTAGAGCGCGGGTACGTTGTTCTGGCGTATCAGGACTGACAGGACTAACCTCTGGGACACTCAAAGTCAACATCTACCGAGTCTTAGTCGCCATATTTTAGTTTAGTATATTTTTTGAGGTTTAGTAGGTAGTTAGTGAGTATTTTTTGATTTAAGTGTATATGTTTGTAGGCAATATTTATTTATTTATTATACGCTTTATTGTACACCATAAAAAACATTAATAAAAAGAAACTTAAGTCTAATACACATACAATGGGCGGCCTTATCGCATACCGCGATCTCTTCCAGGCAACCTGGTTCCAGGCAATAGTTAATTAAGTATTTTATACATTGTATATACTTGTTCCTATGTAAATAAATCATTTTACCGCTTAAAAACCTAGTCTTTTGTCAACCTGTGTTGGGCTTCCAGTCAAACGCGAGGACGCAGGTAGCATCAGTATTTTACATATAGTAACTGCCTATCTGGCCTCTACAGTAACTGGGAGACACGATACCCTTGCTAAGACTGGTGCCACATTTTCTGCTACACCTGCGGTCTTCAGTACTTAAGTATATTGACGTCCTTACAAAAATACTGAATACCTATCAAACATTAGGTGTTTGCCACGCCATCTCATACCACCATAAGTCTTATAGCTTTCTGATGATGAAACCGAAGTGTTGGGAAATTTAAGCTTACTTTGAAAGGCTTACATTTCTCGCAATGAAGATTTAAAAATATATTGAAGAGTATAAATGCGTTTCCGTATGTTCTAGTCATGAAATCTATCTATTGGTCGTTTTAATCAATTTCTTAGCACAATTCCATGAAATTGTCACATATGACGACTTTCGTCACAAGTTCGTATTGTGTGACATTGGAAACGTGCACATGCCGCGTCGCTCAACTATTCGGCTCACACGTAAGCTGTTACACTCGGAGGATAATGAATACAAATACACGGCTATTTAACTTCCCTCAAGATACACTGAATATTAATACACTTTTCGCTGCGGACCTTTTATTTCAAGGGCAGTGCTAGCGGCCGTTCACATGGTATGCGTACACCGCGGAAGATGTTTGGAGGATGCATCACGTTTTGTAAACGACTGGGATACATGTGTTGAATCGAATTATGAGCATATATTGTCAGGTCGTGCTATGACATACTGTGACGAAACCAAGATTGATTAATGGCTAAGTTGGTGCTTCATTGACTGAAATAGTAACTTAATTTTCAGCTTAAGTTTTCTATTTGGCTCGTAATTTAACTTTTTCCTGCTAATGGTACATCTCTTCTTCCTGCCCCAGTTCCATGTGACTTGGGGTCGGCGCAACACGTTTTCTTCTTTCATACCGCCCTGTCTCCACTCCCCTGTCACGCAATCAGTGACTCCCCTTTTTTTCATATTTCTCCTCACACAGTCCATCTACCTTCTCTTTGGCCCTCTCCTCCCCCTCCATCCATCCATATTTATGTTAATAACTCTTTTAGTAACATTCGTTTCACCTCTCCTCATCACATGACCATACCAGGACAAACGGTTAACTTTCAACTTATCTGTCTTTTCTGTATATACATATAATGTACTAGCTGTTGCCTGCGTCTGTGAGTTGTCTGCGTAATTGTAAGAAGTACTTCGAAAAGCCTATTTTTTAATGTCGCGCAATAATATTGTAGGTGTGTGGGCCGCCTTTATTGAGAAATTATTAGTGCACCATACAAAGTTCCAAACTCCCTTACCACAACTTTAAAAATGATTTCCAGGATAAAAACTGTCCTATGTCCTTCCCAGATTCTCAAACTATCTCCTTGCCAAATTCATTTCATCTAAATCAGCTCAGCGGTTTAAGCGTGAAAAGGTAACAGACAGTCAGACAGACAGAGTAACTTTCGCAATTATAACATTAGTATTGAAGTATGGATTAGGCACTAGCTTTTACCCATGCCTCTTCTCCCGTGATCTATCCTCCAAGAACCGTGCAGTATTCCAGGATGAAAATTAGCCTATACAGCACTCAGCGAGACTGAAAAAAAAAAAACGTCATTGGACCGAAGCATCAATATTATTCTCTTTGTATTAGTTTAGAAGGTAAACTCTACCTTCACCGAATGGATGAACAAGCTCATATTTCTACCACATTCCCAGTTTGTTGTTTTCCTTGCCATGAATAAATAATGTATTTAATGCTTATTCTCTACAATGTCGCGATTATAATTATTGTCTGTACAAATAGACGTCAGATAGCCATCGAGGACAAGCGCACCTCTCTTATGACATGCTTCTATACGCCGTAGTTACATTATTATGCAGATCGCAATGGGGTTTCAAGAAATGTAAATGCTAACCACAGTTATCATATACATATATATAATATCAATCATCAATCACTCATAGAAGTACAGTATAGTCGAGGTGGTTGGTTGACGTCGACAAGTGTGAATACTCCCTTAGCCTGCCGCTTTCGTATTTGCAATTCATTGCTGATTCTCTTGGCAAGCATCGACGTTAGCGTTGTAGTTACGAGGCAATGGACTGCAAAGTGATGTCTATAGTGTCGTGCGTACTTCATAGTGAATCATTAGTGCATAAAGGTGTTATTTATGCTTCGCCAATGCAATAACACGTGTTGTTGCGGTACACTATCACTTCCTGCAGAACTGGGCAGAGGCCGGTAGAGCCACAGCCGGGAAGCGAACCTGACGCAACTTTGACTGCAACTTTCAAAGGGCTATCGTAATGTATGAAGATCGTATCCTGTTTGTTTGTTGGTGATTGAAATTTACAACAAATATGTATAATCACTTCTGTGCGATGGGTATGAGGTCTTAGATATAGATCTATTCAAATGTTAGTTTTCTAAAGATAGGTATACCTGTGGCTCCACACTTATTGATCGTACGAGTATTCAGTTCTTTTTAGTTATGTTTACTATTACCGATCTGTAGCCAGATACATAAAATCATACTTACATCGCCTATTAGTAGGCAAGGTCCCATATGAAAGGGGTGTTCCCTATCACGCACATAGGTAAGTTGCTCATTTTCAACCCCTTACAAAGAGATCTTGGCTCACATACAATCCAATTACAACATTCACGACCCACGCAAGGAAATTGAAGCGACATAAGGTGCGGTCACCTTACAACTTAGGTACATGTTTCTGCAACTTTACACAAGTGAAGCTAATTTGAATGAAGATAAGTTTAATACAGTGCATTTCCTTCACTTAGCTGTTACCGTGTGTTGGCGTCTTAAAATACCCGTGTCATGAGAAGCCAGCATTAGGCCCCCCGCACACGGGCTACTACGCGCGGCGACGGCGCGGCGCGGCGAGATGTGCGCGCGTGACGAGCATACGACACGTACATTGACAACAACATACATATGACAAACAGAAGATACAGTAGTAAAAGTTTACGAAAATAAACAGAAATCTAAGCAGCCTGCTAAGTCTGGTCTTGTGCCCGGTTGGCAATTAGGCTCGTCCCCACTCACACATTTGGGACAAAACATAATCAGCGAAAGTCTACTCACCTAGCTACGGGCACCTCTGCGTATCCTTTCGATTAATACAGGCGTGATGTTATGTAAGTGTGTATCTGAGTCTAGCACTAACCCAATATCTAAGGAGATGTACCTACTACTTCAGTAGGAAAGGTGATGATGTGCCGCTAAAACGTTAGCATCTTAGCTGCCTGTAGTCATGATAGGTCATATCGGATCAATGGTCTATTTACGGTAAGAATGGTCTGTTGCATGGCAGAAATACGCTAGACCTCATCCAGGTCCCGTATGACTCTTTCTCATTTTTTCACCTCAAAAGTGTGCCACATTATGGCTGATCTAAATAATATAATATTGCTAGATAGCGAAGCACTAAGGTTGAGCAGTGGTGGCCCAGTGGTAACAGCCGCGACTTATAAGTTGTAGGTCGCGGGTTCGAACCCAGGCAGGCGCTTTACTTTTTGTAAATTATTTCATCACAACTGCTCTGAAAATGGTGAAGGAAAACATCGTGCGGAAACCGGCATGACCTAGAACCAAAAATTCGAAGACACGTGACAATCACCAACCCGCCCCGGGGTCCGCGTGGTGGATTATGGCCCATTCCCTCTCACTGAGAGGAGGCCTGTGTCCCAGCAGTAAAAGGCTGATGATGATGATGATGAAAGCACTCGGTACTTCTTTCTACATGTATCTTTGCTGCATATGCAGTTTGTATGGATCGCACCTTCTGAACTAACCCGCTTGACACGCAGAGGTGACTACACTCTACTGTTTGTATTGTAACGACTCATATCTCACTGCTGAGGACAAACGTTTAAGTTTCAATCGTTCTGTCGTTCGTTTCGACAGCCTTATTATTACTTTTTGAATACGACTTCTTTGACCGCTGCTTCTTTGTGGGAAAAGAAAGATCTTGCGTAAAAAGACATGCTATTGGTTTGTTTGTTTCTGTACTTGAGACTTACTTGACTTAATGTCCTACGTCCCCTGGATGGCGCAAAGGGCATCCACAGGACATCCAAGCGACGAGCATCGGTATCCACGTCATACCGATGCTCGTCGCTTCCGCCAACACGGTGCGCCGCCAGGGTAGACGGGGGCGGCTTCGCTTTCTTTTCCCTTGGGGATTCCAATCCAGCGCTTGCTTCGGTACCTATATGATCAGCATCCCTTCGCAGCGTGTGGCCAATCCAACTCCACTTGCGACGCTTGATCTGGCGGTCGATCGGGCTCTCGTGGCATTGCTCCAACAACTCTACGTTGGTGATGGTCTCGGGCCAGTAAATACCGAGTATGCGACGAAGACAGCTGTTTGCGACGACTTGGATCTGGCGTGAGATGTCTTTTGTGACCTTCCACGTTTCGCACCCGTAAAGCAGCACGGATTTGACCCGAAGATTTTGAGTTTAATCCTTCGGGTCAGTTTCCGCGATTGCCAAACGGGTCTCAGCTGCGCGAAGGTAGCTCGTACTTTGGCTATCCTTGAAGCGATGTCATCTTCACTACCTCCAGTTTTTGACACGACGCTCCCGAGGTAAGTGAACTTGTGGACGCGTTCCACTGCCCCCGTGCCAATCAGCAACGATGAAGTATTCTTCACAACAGATCTCGGAAGACCCAAGAGATGAGATCTGTACTTTTAAGTACAAAAATACCTTAGCTTTTTCAAGCTTCTTGTCAAACAATTTGCCCGGGAAAGTAACTAATTAGCAGCTTTGATCCAACCACTGCTGAAGTACTAAGTATATTTCTCCTCCTGTGCCGTGTTGCCTTGGGAGTGAAAGTGTTCGGCCCTCTGCTAATCTGCAGATTTCTTAAATTAAAATTAAAGTAAATATACTTATTATGGTATGCCAGGCGCTTATTACAGGAAATTTAAAAAACTGGTTTTAGGCTGCCGTTGAGAAATTTTATAACTCTTAAACCCTGAAATCAGACCCACGATCGCGTGCACGACTGTAAGGATCAATGAGTTAGACTTTTCACGTTCAGCACGTATTTAAGCAAATATTTCTGAAGAAAGTTGACCGGATTACAGCAATAACTGCTTTTATGGAACTTATTCTTACCACATTTCACACAGGGTACAGCTGCACATTCTTGCTTTAAACTTGGCACAAATGTTAAATCCCTTCGCAGAATCAGTCCACTGGTTCTTATTAGACTTCTACTATTACTAGGTTATCGGCTAGGCTGAATGTTCCCACAGTTGGGCGTGTCGCGTAATAGATGCTGTGCTACGCTTCTCGGAAGCCGTCACTGTCCCACGTTCGGTCCTTGAGCTGATCACGCAAATAAATATTTCACAGCGATTTAGCATCACAACGTCACTGACACTGTGTTTGCAGTAGGTTCAATCTGTGGCGGAGAAACTGAAGAGCTTTCTTCAGTGTGTCGAACGATAACTCCTTCTTAAATGATAAAACTATTTAATTTCATTTATTCTCAATATTTTGTGAATTATATTTAGTTCAGTGTTCTTGCTTAGAAAGCCTAATAAGTGTACTTTTAATAGTCCTACAGATTACAGAAACCCTAGGTACTCGTCAAATCCATGCTTGTGAGTGGTGCTACTGCGCGCTGGGCAGTGCTGTGGCGTGGCATGAGCGCGGAGCAGCTGCAAATTGCGCAATTAACAGATACGCTAATAACAGCGATGGGGCACGATCGTCTGCACAGCACCAAGTCAACAATATCGCCGGATGGGCGTAACCGATTATTGCACAATCACTCCATTAACTATGTCTTTTCTCATCATTTACTCAATAACAATGAAAAAATCAAATGATTCGTGAGTAAGTACTAAGTGATCCTAAAAAAAAGTTGTTAACTATCTTTGATTTCTACCTACTTGTTTTATGATTGCTTCTTCGATTTGATGGTAAAGAAACACTATGTTTTATGAAAATAAATCACTCAGTGGGACTCCGGCTATAAATTATAACGTTCACAAAGCGACTCATCTAGATGACGTAAATGGGTAAAGTTGTTTAAAAACAATAACATCGGAGCAACGCCGCGCCGTCTTCAGTGCGATTATTAACTTGAAACCAGACACGACGGTATAAAAACAACAATTAGAGCAATAAATATAATAAAGTAAATTAGTTTGGTAGTGATGAGGGAGGTTGCGATTATAACAATACTGTTATCTGATTTCACGGTGACGTAGCGATGCAATGTTGATTGTTTAACAAAAGCAATTTTTTTAAATGTTTTATTATAGAAAAAAAACAAAATCCGAATCCAAAATTATAAAAGAAAAAAAGTGAAAATATAGAAATAACAAACGTTGACTGCATAATAAAAACTAAGATATCAAATCTCACAATCCATAATTCAGTACATAAAAACGGCAAGTTTTGGCCACAAGTCAGAGGAAGGCATTGCGTTGGTCGCGGTCATTACCCGAATTCGGCGGGCAAACACACGAGACAAAGAAAGTGCATTTTCCTACAGACTACAGTGTAATCGTATATTATTTGGAGCGGCCTGCATTATTCATGAGCTATGATACGTGGAGTAAGGTTCACCCCGTAGCGTCAGCATGCAACAAACACTGATTTATTGTGCTGGATTCTTTTTTGTATAATATTTTTTAATTTTAAAAATAAAGACGTGGGAGCAATTAATGTCTGTTGATTTAAAACAGCATCAAACTTATTTCTCTGCAGAAAATTGAGTATACTACAACAAAAAATATATAAATCACAATAAAACTACAAACACTTGATTTATCAACAATTTCTTTGATAATTAAGAATAGAAAGGTGGAGCAGCAACAATGCAGCTCCCCATAATAGATCTCAATCATTACGCAGTGCAACGGTAATTTGACGGGGAACGAACTTACGAGCTCACATCAGCTAAATGAGCATTATATACTGCAAAATAATTTGAGAGGAATCCATACATTCGAAGTTATTTATGTTGAAGCGCTGTGCCGCTGTGAGCCTGCCGACGTGCGCGGCCATTGCAATTATATAGGTATTTGTAATTAATAATGTGAAGTATTATTTACACGCGATACGCGATGGTGTGGCTTTTTGTGTCACTCGCAAATAAGAAAATTGTTGCTTTGTGCTCGCAGATAACTTGATAATTAAATAGAGCTCTTTTTCCTCTGTTATTTACTGATTTCTACGAAGACGATCAATAATAGTAACGACTGTTATCTTTAAATAGTTATGTAATATTTAGAGAAATGCTTACAAGACATTTTCTTTCAATTAATTTAACAATGATACTTTTAACGTTTTTTTTTGCAATTTTTCTATTTTTATCTGTTCTGCAGTCAGTACGTCGCGTATGTCGGTCGGTATGTACCGCGACCGCGAGGTTTGAGCCGCACTTATCGCTTATTGTTGCTAAGTGTTTATTTAAATATCGCCCGCCGCGTCGCTGCCTATCGTACATCTAGCGCTGGACGGTCGACGCTATCTCGTAGATTTGATAGTAATATTTGTAAGCTCACTGGGCTTAACGCTGTTGAAGATTTTCATGAAACTTAAAAATATGTCTTGAATTCTTCACTGTCTTTTAAAAGGCCTTTTCAAACCTCGGCTTTTATAGTTCTAGATGTAGCCAAGGTTTGCAAATCCTTGAAGTAGTTATCCTTACACGTATTTTGTATCACCTAGGTACAATGTCCAGAAAGGCTGAACGGATCTGGATTAAATTTGAAACAGATATAGATTATAGTCTGGCAAAGCACATAGGTAATTTTTATCCCAGTAGCACGTTCCTGTAGGACATTTTCCAATTATAACGCGGGCGAAGCCGCTTGCAGAAGCTAGTCGATAGTAATTTTTTAATGTTACTGTACTTTGACAGTAGGACCTCGATTTGCTACTAGGTAATTTTGAGAATGGGACATTCTGCTCATTATTATGGCGTTTTGCATTTGAGACGATTTGATACGAAAAATAATAATGTGAAAACGTTTAAAAATTAGATCCTATAAAATCTGATATCTCTCGATAGATGAAATTGAGATAATCAATTGAGTTTATTGCAAGGTCTTGTCTATCTCCATTTTATTTTTAAATAACTACATATTTCGAACAAGCCTAATGTTCTACTGAAAACATTTTCCATAAATACGAGTTCTGTTTTCCAAATAAATACACAGTCACTTATATAACGGTCGGCTCAGATGGTCGCAGTAGCTGCTGGCACTTACTACCTACCTAGCTACCTACCAACGGACGCCGGCACACTCACCCCTACGTTTATTAAATTTTGCTAAAAGAAAATTTAATTAAGAGAGTTTTTCTTTTTATTTCACACCCCAGATTTCATTATTGGCGCAGACCGCGCGAAAGGGTTTAGTTTGTAGACAACAGTATTGTTAGAGAGGGCATAGCGGTGCTATAACAATGTATTTAGACATGAATCTAAGTCATGAAGGGTGTCATTGAAATTTATCTTAACGTATAGGTACAAATTCTATTCTATTCTGTATAAATGAAGCATTAAAGATGCTGTAGACATAAGTGATTTAAAAAAAGCAGTTAGATGAAAGGATCTATTTTGACTTAAGTTGCTGTACTTGTGTTCAGTCAACTTATACTTTTTCTCTTTGTCATTCTTTGAAGAGTGCCCCGTCTAAGCAGTACATAGCTCTACAGGTCTCCAGTGCGGCGTACGTGTAAAAAGTGGAAAGTGAAATATAAAAAGTAACAACAGTTCGGTCGTAATTCGGGATCTGTTGTTCAGAACGATTTACGAGCCGCTCTTATTAAGAGTGCAGTTACGCCTTTTTTAATTTGCGCCCTTCAGCCACCGGTATGAAATTAAAACAAATAATTTTAAGAGCCACTCTAAAAAGTTGATGTAATAATAGAATAAACTATTTGGCGAAAGGATTTAAGAGTATATAAATCTTACGATCACTTCATTGCACACCTAATTTTACAAATATTGAGCAATACACTTGACATTTAGCAGATAGCCTTCTTTCTCGATGTTACATCATAGTTTTTTATTACAACTTCGATCCTTCATTTTTTTTTGCTCCACAAAATCCTTCATTTTGATGTTAGGTTTCATTTTCGCGTGAAAAACTGCGAGTTAGCAACATTTAAAGCATTTGTCACAGATAATCCGCGGAGTCTCGACCGAACAATACAATAAACAGCAAATGAATCAGCCGCCGATTCACCTGTCATAACAAAATGCGCAACGAGATGATCTGAATAATTTTATATGAAATTTATAACAACGATAATATCAGCAAGCTTGTACGTAAGCTCAGTTACATAATCCGTTTTTTTTAAGTAATTACGTAAAAGTTTATCAGATCAAATTAATCGATATTTTAGAAACTTTAATAATGACATCACTAGACAGAAGAAATCCAAAAAAGAAAGTCGCCAGAATGTCACGCGTTACGTTAATTATGAAAAGGAAATATCAAGAATGGCGCAAACCCATCTTCATTTGGATAAAGCTTAAATAATATATCAAATAGTGAACGTCACTGGCGATGCTTGTATTAATCCGAAAATGCCCAGTATTACTAAATATTAAGAATTGATTGGACTAATCAGTAACCAAAATGTCTTATTGCACAAATAAAATTAATGGCGAAGATTAATTATTAATATAAAACACTGTTGGACGCTACTAGTCAGGATTTATAAATATTTATCGCATCAAATTCTATATTGATACATTAACAGAATATCTTTTTCAATAATAATGGAGTATTTCAATAACGAACGCATAAAAATAAGCCAGAATGGGCAGGCGGAACTGTTCGATATAATATGTTGTTAATTAAAAATACGATTGACATTTATATTCTTTTACAGAATATGCAGAAAATATAAACTAGAAACAAATAGTCCGAAATAGACCTATGAATATTTTTAGCAGCTATAAAACTTAATTATTCTTATGGTAGCTTAAGTAATGTCCAGGCATAGGTTTTTTCGTTAACGTCGTCGCAGGTGACGATACAGATGAGATAGTGACCAAGCGACATACTAACAAAAAAAAAAGATACTGGGCGCTTAGGACCTTTTGGAGGTAGGTAGGTTCAAATTACAGACCTAAAAAACCCCTGCTTTCTCCATATTATTTAAAAGATACGGCGTAATTAAATGAAAACGTAATCATATTAAATAGGTATCAAAGAACTTCTTTTGAGACCTTTGCATTTGACATCAGTCATATTGTCAAAAGAAATTGAAATAATTATCTATCATAAATTAAAAGTTATCCATCATGAAAGTGCTAATAAGAGGACTGGATTTGCTGCCAAAAAACTTATTGCCTGTCATTAATCCACTATTATGATGATAATAACATTATTCATTTTCATTATTCTTTACAAAAAGCATATAAAAAAAAAGCATGAAAATCGGTAACATAGTAAAAAGTTCCGTGGTAAAACACATAGTAAAAAATATTCTGTCGAATTGATAACCTCCTCCTTTTTGGGAAGTCGGTTAAAAAATCTTTAAACTTGGTAATCGGTTAAGTAACGGAGCCGCTAAAATGTCGCTTATGATTCATACGCCGTGATAATTTGGCGCATGTCAAACTGAGATTAATGCGATATTCTAATTTTGTTATTATTCATTAATTTGTTTGTGTGAAATTAATTAAAGATTTATTGTTAATGGCGTGTGGTCTAACCATCAAGTTCAATGGGTGTGGCTAAATTAGACAGAAATTATGAAAAATGATAAATTACTAATCAGCGGAACAAGTTGAAGGTGTAGAAAGCAGTCCAGTACCATAATTGTGTAAGTTTAAAGAGTATGCCTTGCATTCATTGCTTCTTATTTCAAAAATGATAAATTACTAATCAGCGGAACAAGTTGAAGGTGTAGAAAGCAGTCCAGTACCATAATTGTGTAAGTTTAAAGAGTATGCCTTGCATTCATTGCTTCTTATTTCAAAAATGATAAATTACTAATCAGCGGAACAAGTTGAAGGTGTAGAAAGCAGTCCAGTACCATAATTGTGTAAGTATAAAGAGTATGCCTTGCATTCATTGCTTCTTATTTCAAAAATGATAAATTACTAATCAGCGGAACAAGTTGAAGGTGTAGAAAGCAGTCCAGTACCATAATTGTGTAAGTATAAAGAGTATGCCTTGCATTCATTGCTTCTTATTTCAAAAATGATAAATTACTAATCAGCGGTACAAGTTGAAGGTGTAGAAAGCAGTCCAGTACCATAATTGTGTAAGTTTAAAGAGTATGCCTTGCATTCATTGCTTCTTATTTCAAAAATGATAAATTACTAATCAGCGGAACAAGTTGAAGGTGTAGAAAGCAGTCCAGTACCATAATTGTGTAAGTTTAAAGAGTATGCCTTGCATTCATTGCTTCTTATTTCAAAAATGATAAATTACTAATCAGCGGAACAAGTTGAAGGTGTAGAAAGCAGTCCAGTACCATAATTGTGTAAGTTTAAAGAGTATGCCTTGCATTCATTGCTTCTGATTTCAAAAATGATAAATTACTAATCAGCGGAACAAGTTGAAGGTGTAGAAAGCAGTCCAGTACCATAATTGTGTAAGTATAAAGAGTATGCCTTGCATTCATTGCTTCTTATTTCAAAAATGATAAATTACTAATCAGCGGAACAAGTTGAAGGTGTAGAAAGCAGTCCAGTACCATAATTGTGTAAGTTTAAAGAGCATGCCTTGCATTCATTGCTTCTTATTTCAAAAATGATAAATTACTAATCAGCGGAACAAGTTGAAGGTGTAGAAAGCAGTCCAGTACCATAATTGTGTAAGTTTAAAGAGTATGCCTTGCATTCATTGCTTCTGATTTCAAAAATGATAAATTACTAATCAGCGGAACAAGTTGAAGGTGTAGAAAGCAGTCCAGTACCATAATTGTGTAAGTTTAAAGAGTATGCCTTGCATTCATTGCTTCTTATTTCAAAAATGATAAATTACTAATCAGCGGAACAAGTTGAAGGTGTAGAAAGCAGTCCAGTACCATAATTGTGTAAGTTTAAAGAGTATGCCTTGCATTCATTGCTTCTTATTTCAAAAATGATAAATTACTAATCAGCGGAACAAGTTAAAGGTGTAGAAAGCAGTCCAGTACCATAATTGTGTAAGTTTAAAGAGTATGCCTTGCATTCATTGCTTCTTATTTCAAAAATGATAAATTACTAATCAGCGCAACAAGTTGAAGGTGTAGAAAGCAGTCCAGTACCATAATTGTGTAAGTTTAAAGAGTATGCCTTGCATTCATTGCTTCTGATTTCAAAAATGATAAATTACTAATCAGCGGAACAAGTTGAAGGTGTAGAAAGCAGTCCAGTACCATAATTGTGTAAGTTTAAAGAGTATGCCTTGCATTCATTGCTTCTTATTTCAAAAATGATAAATTACTAATCAGCGGAACAAGTTGAAGGTGTAGAAAGCAGTCCAGTACCATAATTGTGTAAGTTTAAAGAGTATGCCTTGCATTCATTGCTTCTTATTTCAAAAATGATAAATTACTAATCAGCGGAACAAGTTGAAGGTGTAGAAAGCAGTCCAGTACCATAATTGTGTAAGTTTAAAGAGTATGCCTTGCATTCATTTCTTCTTATTTCAAAAATGATAAATTACTAATCAGCGGAACAAGTTGAAGGTGTAGAAAGCAGTCCAGTACCATAATTGTGTAAGTATAAAGAGTATGCCTTGCATTCATTGCTTCTTATTTCAAAAATGATAAATTACTAATCAGCGGAACAAGTTGAAGGTGTAGAAAGCAGTCCAGTACCATAATTGTTTAAGTCTAAAGAGTATGCCTTGCATTCATTGCTTCTTATTTCAAAAATCCGTCTACTCGTCAGCGTAAAACACGCAATGAATACTGTTGAGTTATCAAAATGCCAACAATGTATCCAATACATGAGGAGGAGTGCGAAGTGCTATATAGGTCACGTGATCAATTCCTTTCATTTTGGCATTTCGACCATCGCCAGAGCTGTAAGTAGGTACCTGAGGCTTTCGACAAGTGACAACTTGTCGAAAGCCTCAGGTACTTATTCTATGGTGCAATTTAGCTGGATTGAAAGCTAGGATAGTAAGAGTGTACAAGCATGCTAGCAAGACACGAACTCTGGTCCAATGTAAGAAATAGTAAGTATACTTATTTACCTATGCAGAGCTATGCTAATTTTGTACTTATGAGCCAGCCTAGATATTACTTGCTCGCTATAAATAGCTTAAAAATCTAACCTCGTGATCCCGGGCATGCCCAATATACTCATCCAATGTCCTAAATTATGAGACAGTTTAGTAAAAACTAAATATAGGTATAGAGTCGAAAGCCTGATCATGCCAGTATATCACAGACACTCTTACGTATTCGCATAGCTCGGCTATAATGTGTTCGAGCTGTAGTTTATGGAGCTAGGCTTTGCCGTGTCGATGAAGTGTACGCAGAAGGACTATTTATATTAATGTAACGAGATAAACATAAACTGAGAGCTACAAAGTGTTCTAAATTCTCAATACTGTAGTATATTGGACATGGACCTCAGAGACAGGATTGTTTCATATTCAGATTACTTAGTCCCTGTCCATCCTGAGGAGTAGAATGTAAACATGGCGCTAAGAAGATTGCTGAGCGTTAGGAGTTCGAAGAATGCTTTTTGTCATTTAGAAAATTAAATCATTTAGAAAAGCTCATCATCATCATAAGCCTTTTTAACGTTCCCACTGCTGGGACACAGGCGTCCTCTCCGTGAGAGGGATGGGCCGTAATACACCACGCGGTCCCTGTTTGGGTTGATGGATATATTAGAAAACCTCAGTAATCTCTATTTTGCATCTATTAGTGGTCTTTAATAAAAAACACAAACTTGGACTTCTGCAAACTTGTCGCTGTCGCTGAAGAAGCTAGCCAAAATGTATTTCAAAAAAATATTCAAATGCGCGATTTCTAAACGAGATATCTTGTATTCTTGACTGTTATTTTAAGATAATTTTAATGATCTAGAAATTTTCAATAAAATACGGCAAATCGTCGAACACCATTAGAAACGGTGACATTTATTTCGACATTATACTTTAATTTACGCTCTGGACAGAAGTAGTGGCATACTGAATGATGCTGGTGTTGGGCAACTTGTGAGGATGTACCACTCACCTCACAGTCACCAGACTGGTCGACGGCTAACGGAATGTCGTCGCGAGTAGACAAACGTGTACCGACACCTGACGGCAACCCAAATGTGGCCTAACTTACCGAACACTCTGATAAACGAACTAAACTAACAGTAGGCTTACGAGCGAGATCTTGCAAGACGTTGCTGAAAGTCTAGCTCAATGACGCAGATGACATCGGGTTGAGAAACTCTCGATCAAATTAATGATATTGATGACATTTGAACGAGTTTCAGAACACCTGACTCTGCACACAAATTTCGATTAAGAAATATGTTAAACTAAAACAAAGATGCCACTGGACACATTAAAAGTTACGCAAAACGGTATCGGTCGGCCGTGAACTACTCTCAAATATATCACTAGAACTAACGCATAACATCTCAATAATTCAATAATATGTTCCAAATAAAACGGGGAGAGATGTGTAATGCGTGCGGGTACATATCGGAGCGATAATAAATCGCGGCTGTAACCGATCGCACCTGACTGCCGAGGATTCATACTTTATGAAGATGTAGGGCAATATAGGGGGATACAGTCTCGTGCAGGATATACAGGGTGTACTGTGCGGGCTGCGAGGGGGTCGTAAACCATATTCGTGGAATTATGCATCCCCGGCGAGCAGTACACTTGCCGCGCCGCGTCGCGACCTGCCGCCGCTGCGTCAATATTTGATGGCGCTGCAAATCGATGCGCGAGTGGAGATGACTCCTAATCTGTATTTACGATTGCGGGAGATGATAGTTTTTCGTTTGCGGCACTCGTGACGGGTTGAAGGGAAGGGAACACGCACTAAGCTGCACTTCAATTATTTTTATCCTCCAGATCAGGTTATTTATGGGTTTTATGCGACAGCTAGATTAATATGGCGGCGATTGGATATGTTTTGACGATTTCCCTCGGATGTAGCCTTTAAAGGTACAGAGCTGCATAGCTTTGATTATAAAGTCAATGTTATACTTTGTTGCATCCGTTTTATTGCGGACTGAATGGGCTGTATGGTATAGCTCTCAATAAAAATGACACGTACTCGTATCTCGGGCGACACGTTGTATCTCACAGATGCCGTTGCTTTGATACTTTTCAAATAATAATATAAAGTTTGTTGAAGAATAATTAACATGCCATACGGATGACTAAGTTGAAGTCCTGCAAAACATAAGATTATTGTACAGTGTTCATGGAAGTGGTTGTGGTTCATGGTAGAGAGCACTACGCGAACGCGATGGGGCATTATTTTTTCATTATTTTGTTAAATCATTATTTCTTGGTTTTCCTACCTTACCTATTCATATTAAGCTAACAGTTCTTCCTGTTTGTAAAAAACGATAAAAAATCTGTATCTATAAGAGCAGAGGCTGTTTCATAGTCTTTCATTGAGAAACGACTATAAGCTCTAACGAAACTTCGTAAGTTTGCAATTTCAACTTTAATTTTTTATGGCGTGTTCTTCGAAACGCTCAATCAGCATAGTTCTGCTTACCTTCTAAGGTACAAGCTGCTTGATGTTCAGGCACGTATCGACAAGTGTGTGCTATGTGATAACGAGCGGTATCATGGCGGGAAGCTCGGCAAGTGATTGTTCTGTAATTGTCCGCAGTTCAAGCCTCGGCTCGTCGATTACAAGTAATGAGCTGACTTTCTGGAATACTATGCCGATGATGTTTATTAGTGTGTAAACGAGCCATGCTTTAGAATCTGTACATACTTGTAACAAGTTATGTCGGAGCTGTGTCTGCAAGCAACATATTCCTTAACACATCGATAGACGAGGGCTTCAAAAACAGAAATAGTAACGTAAAAGTATAAATTACAGACACAGAGTTAAAAGTGATAGACGCTTTATAAGGCCAAACTTGCAAAATGTAATGTTTAATTTGATATGTTATATTTATTGTTCACTAGCTGCTGCTTGCGACTTCGCCCACGTGATAGTCGAAAATTATGCCAAGGGAACATATTCCCGGGATAAAAGTCTCTGTGCCAAATTTCATTCAGATCACTCCAGCCGTTTGAGCTTGAAGATGTAACCAACATAAAAACACACACACAAACCTTCGTCTTTATAATATTAGTGTGATTATAGTGTGATGCCATGCGCCGCCTCTATTATCTATACATTTGCGATCAATGTTTGTGCTGGCATTAGCTTTTAGAAATCTGTAAAACTGTAAGTACAGGTAACGAAAAGAAGACACCTTTTAAAAAAAAAACTTTTTAACAAGTGTGAAGGTAAATAGTCTACTTTGAAGGTATTTTTTTCATAAAAATTGTAGCTACTGTAGATAATATAAGTTAGAAATACCATCAGTTTGTTTTTTTCACAAAAGGTACGTAGGCACACTCGTTCATTGTCCCTCCTTATCGTAACACGAGCGAGCAGAACTAGTCTTAGATACTCAGCTTATCCTAATGTGTACATTATTAACATGAACTACACCCGTTTTGTACGAAAACACACGAAAACTGGTTAATTAGGAGGTAGGTTTGTCCTTTCATTAATGATCTTGTTTTTCGCATTGAATTTCAGGCAACGCGTTTAGAAATCGGTTCATGGTTCACTACACATGTTATTTTGAAAATTATTGAACCGTGGTTGGATACTGAAGATATCATGAAATTATTGAACCATGGCAGGATACTGAAAATGTCATCAATCATCATCATTTCAGCACAAAGACGTCCACTGCTGAACATAACACGTCTCGCATCCAGCGAATGATGTCGTGAATCATGTTATTTATGCCCTTAATAGACTTGTAGAGGACTATTTCTCTATCTAAGCTAGGCTGGGTATAAATCCTGGAAGTCTGGATCATTTTCATAAGTGAAAAGCCAACCTAGGAAAAGAACTCAGGACCTCTCTCTCAGTAGTCACGCCTTTGAACACTACACCATCGAAGCAATAAGTAGTATATTTACTGCTATGTAAAATCAGCTATTCATCTCATCCCAGTTTGGTCGCTGGTAGTTAGAGATGGAAAGTTGATACCTCTGCGTCAATCCGGTATTGCCTACGAGTACCTCTCCGGGAATGTAATACGAACTCGGAGGATAACGTAAAGTAGTCAGATGAATCGCTGCTGATTCCCTTCACGGCTGCAGTATACTTTAGTGCATGTGTAGTGGCGCGGGTCACCCACGGAGGTACATACCCGCAGGCATGTTGGTTCATTTCTTTGCGGTTGAATGACTGCTAGGTGTGTGAAAAGACGTCAAAGAGATGATTGTTTTAACAAAATAATTTCTCAATTCGTTCACTGTTCGACGCCCCCTACACTGAGAAAAATAATTGGATCTTGCGAACCTTTTTGTTCCTATAAATAAAACTAGTTTTAAAACAGTCTGAAAACTCTACTTATGTAGTAAGTACCTTTATGCAACGATTCGTTTTTATAATGTTACAATAATCAACAGGCTGCTGCCAGAACTTCAAGTTTTTATTTTTCATTGTTAATTTTAATTCTATTTTTGCACCTAAATAGTCCCTAATTCTTTTTATTTGTATGTCATATACAACTAATTATAACTTAAATTAATCTAGATTATGAAACAATTCCTGTAATTAAAATACATATTTTATATGTTATTGATCAACGGCTACAATTGTTTACGGTTGTTTGTTTGTTGTTTACGAGAGTGGGCGCCGATAGGTACCTATAAGTACAAGATTTTAAGTTATCTTAGCTTAGGTATTGGCTGCAACTATAACTTAAAACTCTACTTACCCGTTAGCCTATTTTTACTGTAAACCATACCATTTCTTGTTTATCTTGAAGGTGCAAATAACACAATTTTTTTTTTGGTTTTTTATTAGTCTTTTTGCTGGGACAGGAGACCGCTACTCATCCTGCTAATTTATAAATGTGAAAATCCGTCTGTTTATATTTTTGTCTATCGATCACGGATGAACGGATTTTGACGAAACTTGGCACGCTTGGATACATTCGATACTTTTTATCCCGGTAGTAGTAGTATGTTCGACTGAATTATTTTCCGGCTCTCATGGGCTGCTGTCAAAAGCTGCTGTCAAAGCTAGTTGTTTATAATTTTCAACAATGACACAGAATCTATTTTACTAATTTTAGGTTCTTAATGTCCCAGAACAAGTTGTCCTCTACACCCACAGAACAGGAAGGCTGCGAGCTGCTCTGACAAGCAGTTAGCCTGCCTATCTGTAGCCCGGGCTAGTCTGCGGCTGCACCTACGACACGGCTACTTTACTTACCTCTTTGCGAAGTAAACTTTTGAATTGTGAGGTAAACTTCTGTTTATGATTTTGTTCTATTTACGCTGTAATTGTGTTCTAGACAACGTCAGCTATAGCTTTAACTACAATAGTTATTTGTTATACAAGAGTGCAAAGTTGCTTTTTAACCGCGTGCTCAATTTTGATGACCGAGCAAGCGAAGGCTTCTGAATCCTGAGCGTTAGCGAGGGAATCAACGAGAGAGGGAGCACGAGATGAAAAATCTTTGCACTTGAGTGCAACACGTAACTTTTCATCCCACCTCAGCGAGGAAATGAATAAATGCAAAAAAATAAAAGCATTTACAATCACAAGATACTTTTATTTCAGGATTAAGATACTCGTACATTATGATAGGTAAGTACTCGTAATACAGAATAATCTTTAATTATAACAAATAATACTTAGGTATAATTAAGAAAAAATAAAGTAACGTTGATACAGTTACTTAAGTTGAGTGTATTATTTTTTTTAGGTACTGGATTGTTGGTGTTAGAGACTTGTTTACTGTTTTTCGGTAAACTATCTGTCATTATTGCAGGGAAGACCATGTAATTGCAAGAAAAAGCCATTATTGCATGGGTTCTTTTCGGGCTAGATGTCAGGATTCTAATTTTTGAATCACTCGCTGCGCTCGTCATTCAATTTTAAAATCCTTCGCTTGCTCGGTCATCAAAATTGAGCACGCGGTTAAAAAGCAACTTTGCACTCTTGTATAACAAATAACTATTCTTCTCATTTAAATCCCCAACTTCTTACAAGTCTAAGTTGACTTCCATTGATCAAAACTAGTGTTCATTAGCAAATATGGCCAGTTACTCGTAAATGACATCGAATTAATGTTTAATTTATCACTAGCAATCCTATTAAAATACGAATAAACATATTAATTTGAAAGTGTTGATATTTCGAGAGATTGCATCTGTTTCATTTCGCGGTTACAATATTATGCGCTGTGACTTTGAGAAATGAAGTCAATTACAGTTCAAATCGATACAAAACAAGAACTAAATATTTAAATAAAACCTAAACGAGCAATTAGTACCTGTAACATTGATAGATGGTCGCTACACGGGTAGCCAGGACGTGAAAGAAAAAGAAAACATCACATTTTTATTATATTGCCTACATAATATATTTATTGCAACAATATTTTGTCTACACTAACTGAATTTAGGTCGCGTCTTACAGGCAGGCTGTTTGGAGCTTAGACTGAAAATTTATAAACATTACAATCCATTTTTAACCGACTTCAAAAAGGAGGAGGTTCTCAATTCGAATGTATTTTTTATGTGTGTTACCTGAGAACGTTTTACTAGGTGAACCGATTTTATTAATTCTTCTTATTTGCTGCTATTAAGCTGGTACTTAGTAATTGGATAAATGTATGGGATTGTCACGGGCTATCGAAATGTCACGTGATGAATCACTCACATTATCTTCATTTCGACCACTACACCGCTATCGCTGACGTCGATTGACGCGTGAGTAAAGCTACTGGCACAGACGGGAAAGTAGTCATTAGAATCCTGCTTACCTTATGTGGTCCCATTAAAATTTGATCATGATCTGATGAAGCACTTTGGAGATATACAACAGAACTCTTCAATAAATGACGCCAAATCTCTTGGAATTATTGCAATCTTGTCTGTTTATTGTTTACACTATTTCATAACATAACATCACGCAAGTACGCTCTAAAGGAGTATGCGGATGTGTACAGTTCACCCTGCTATACTCGCATTCCACCGGTTACGTTCAAGTTTTATGTTATTGGGGTAATCTATTCTGGCATCAATTTGGGTATTATAGGAACCTGACTATAGAACTGGTTCAGTATATACCACAAGTAAAAAGTGAAAAACAAAAAAAACTTTTTTACAATAAATACAACCGACTTCTAAGTAAAAACACTACAAAGTGAAAAATAACTTCAATTTCGGAAGTCGGTGACAAAAACGAAAAAACTCATACAGGAACACACAAACAACTCTACGTTTTTTGCTTGTTTAAAATACATAAAGAATGTTTGTCAACTCACCACAGAGGACAGTGTTGTAGCCACGGTTTGTGTTTGAGAATAGTGTATGGAGTCATATCGACTAATGATCTTCTACTGCACGTCTGGCAGTAGAACGCCAATAACCAGCATCATAGGTAGATGGCGATGACCGCGGCATGGTTGGATTGCCCTTCCTCTGGCATTATTCTGACAGACATGTCACTGTGCCAGTGCCGGAGAGAAAGTACTAATACTTTTAAATTTAGTTTATTTTAATAAATTTTATTTTTATTTAATTTTTGTACTTAACTATTTTAATTTATTCTATTTTGATTTGACATTCCTGTTTGTTCTTTATTAATCTGTTTTTTTTTTTCTGATGTATATTTAATTTAAATGTATAATGTTCAAGATAAGAATTGGTTTATTTACATAGGTACAAGTATTTACAGTGTATAAAATACTTAATTAACTATTGACTACAAACATATACACTTAAACCAAAAAATACTCACTAACTAAACCTCAAAAATGTAGATATATCTAATTAATTTAAAATGGGTATTAAAAAGTTTTTTTCTAGGTATGCACATGACACCTGATCACGCCAACAATACCTGAAGCGGTGGGCAGCATAGTATCTAGCTACGTCTATGCTATATGAAAAACAGCGAAATGTAGTACTCCAACAGTATCTTTATTTTACGAGTTGATTTTAGGTCCGGTTGCATAGGCACAAAATATACTTCGGGCAGCTACTGACTTTCTTTCAGAAAAAAAAACCTATTGAAACTTTAATCCACATGATGATCGAACTGTAAAAAAAAAACTTGACACTACTGATTTAGCTCCATTACTGAGATATACATATGTGGAGTGTTAAAACGGCACCCATCCCATCTAGACTTATTAAAAACGATGTAAACCTATGAACAGTTAGGTAGGCACTAATTAGTGGTATCATAGAGCGGGCCATCTTGGCCGGGCTATTTATGTGGTCACTATTTATGGCCCGGGCGATCGGGCTGATGCTCGCGGTGATCTTCACGAATTACGATAATGTTGCTGGTGATGTTGATAAGTGTTATGATGGGCGCTGATGGAGGCCAGTGATAAGCGAGTTCTTATAGATTATGTAAGATGGTTGGTGTACTGGGACTGTCCTTGTAATGATTGTGTAGATGTTAGGAAATACCAACAAATGAAAATAACAATTTTGAAGCTGTAGATATAACACTTCAAAAGTACAAACTAATCATTTTTCTCATCTCATTAGCTATACCTTGATTATCATAGTAGATGCATACGTAATGCAAGCGTCACTGTATCGAATTATAATATTTCTCTGTCAACACCATATTTGTTAACATTTACACAAATATCCGATCAAACTATTGAAAATGACTTGATGTCCGTACAAATGTTCGTGGGTAGTCAAATTTCAAGCAACATTACCAACAGTTTCATCAGCTACTCACTGCCTCACTATGAAGGTTTTAATTTCGTCAAACAACGATAAACCTAGCATTATGCTATTTATTTCTATTAAAGAATTTCTGTGAAATATAATATTTATGAGACGATGATATTAGTTCACGATCACCTCACCACTACACACAGCTCGGGTCTAGTCGTAAAACTATAATGTATTAAAATGTTATGATAATGGGTAATAGAGGCCGTTTGGTATCCACACAATGGTCATAATGATCCGAATGGTCGTAACGTATCAATCATTTTACAAAGAAGCGATTAATCGGTAGGCGCGATATATCAGGAACAAATTGCGCCTGTCAACGTCACCTACTGATCAAACTGATCAAATTGATCACACGCACGACCATTGTTCGAGCAATCAAACGCGCAATTATATCACACACGACGAGACAGGCTTATACTGAAATTAAATTGATATTTAAAGAAATGTTTTCGAAACGATGTTAGTAGCAGCCTAGACGCATAAACGCAGGATTACCGTTTAAAGAAAGTATTCCAGCACGTTATTTCTCATCATTAAAATACCTAGCCAGTGCACAAATCAGATAGATTCCTTTTTGAATATACAGTTTTACTTAATTGCTTAACCTTACTCTATTACACTTGTATTACGGTTATTTACTTGTATTTAGCATACGAATAAATTCAGTTTTAAATTGAGATTTCGAAAGATCGATGTTAATTTGTCGGTTTTGTATGAGGCGAGGAGGAAGAGCTGAACAATTAAGTCTGTTAAGTTATTAGTAAACACACAGATATCGTGGCAAGTAGATCGGTCTCGGCTCTCATCCTACGCTCGGCGACGGTCTATACTATAACACACCATTTTCCAACATGTTATCATTAATTTGGACTGGTTTTGGTTCATTTTTATTAGAATAGTTTCGCCTCGATACCGGTTGCTCCCAACTGAAGGCTTGCTAGATAACCATACGGTATATTGATGTGTCGTGTTGTCGCCGAGGCCGGTTGTCGCACGAGCTGAGCTGAGCGGACCTGAGCGCAGCGAGCCTACTTCAATATCATAGTTTCGTGTTTCATAATGAGTAGAACATGTTTTTGTGGGTTACAGCCGGGAGTGGAGTCGTCGCGTGTACAAGAATTGTAGGTAAAGCTTGGTACTCAACGATCAGATTTATTTCATATTTTTAATAAGTAAAGTATTTTTCAGGTTTGTCGAAGAAAATTTTGGAGTTTCTTGTTTTAATGCCGAAAGTTTCGAACATGCAGGGGTGATTTTTCCATGTTTCAAAAAGGTATTAAAAGGGTGATTGGGATATTTTTGAAACTAGACTATACTGGTTGTTTCTAGAATTCAAAATAATGTAACCTTGTTCCCAGGATTATTAATTTAACCTGTTCCCCACTTAACTATGTACTTGACCAGTTATTGTTTTTTATCAAAGTTATAGATGTTGCAAATCATACAAACATTGCGTCAGCCAATTATAGCATGTATTCAGAGTCTAACGCCTTTGGTCGGGAAACATGGTCGTCGCGAACATCGCAAGACGAAATAATGGCGGCGTCCGGTGGCGCGGAACGACGCGCTTCATTGTGCTCGCAGTTATAGATAGTACCACCACCACAACTCAAATGGTGCACAAGCTCGCGTATTACCATATAAGGAGAACATACTTATGTTCCCTTCAACACGCGCGCTTTAACAAAACCAACCCTATCTTATGCTAATACAGCACAACTACCCGTGCACCAACACACAAGAGCGCCATTTCAGGGCAAATAAAAGACGTTTAATTTTTTCTCATGATATATGACATTTTGACAGTATTAACGTGCACGCTAATGTGCTCAATGACCATTCCAATATTGTTACGTTTTTGCTCGTAAAAGACAGATATAGTCATATTATGGAAGCGAAGTTAACACAAGATAGTGTTCCGAACAGCTAATGGGTTTTTATTTCTGATCTCAATTATTTCACATTTCGTTAATTTAAAAGGTAATTAAAATAATTATGCAGTGAACTGCATAAGTTTTATAAACAATTTAGTTACTGAATAAATAAATATTTTGATGTGTGATGTCGACTCCAACGCACTCGCTGTTACAATTTGAGAGTTTTCATTGAATGTGGTTGTGTCCAAAACGCGGATGAGTGTGATATACTGATATTAGTTTTTTAGTGAGCGCGCTCGTTAGCCCAATATAGCGAACTTATACCACTATCAATATTTAAATGTACCGTGACTTGATGACAATTTAGTGGTGGTACCGCTGCTCGGACGACCTCCAATAGAAAAAATATTCGAACAAATCATGATCTTTGGCATTCTCGAGTTGAGGATTTCGCAAATGATCGGCCTTAGCTCGGTCCGCTTAATGAGGTGACATGAAAACTTTACGACTCCTTGCTTGTTACATTTGAATATTGACCTCACTATAATTGAGATAAATTATGAGCCGTGTATTAATGGGCGATCGCGATCGACAACCGATCTATTGACTTTAACATCAGATCGCGCACATTTGTACAATATTAATAATATTTGCCTAGTTTCTGAATAACTTTAAATAGTGGTCAGCCACGAATGACTAGAGTGGTACGCACTTTACTCTCTATAGGATCCAGGCTACGGCCAGAGCAGGAATTGCAGAACAATTTAGCTCCTTAAGAAGTAATAGAGAAGAAATTTGCATTGTTCAGTTCAACGATGCTTCATTTATGAATATATTTTACCTTTACATATGCCTATTTCAGGCAGTGAAAAACATAAAACATTTTTCAGCAATACATCCACATCGCTTCGGTCAGCATACCTACTTTATGTGTTTAGTGAGGATGCAGTAATTACGTCGTGTGCGCACAATTACCGCCCGCATGCGTCGGCGCAGCCACTCTCCTGACGTGTCACCAGCCTGCCTTCTGACTGCACCTGGGAATATATTACGATTGTCTCCTGATACGCAGCCTACAATTTTTAGCACAATTCCTGCTAAACGTCAGATTGTGACAGTTTAGAAGAATGGGACAACTTATGCTAAAGATGGCAGTAATATCAGAAAAAATATTGTTATTAGTACAATTATACAGTTACCCACAATTGGATGTTTCATCTTTAGATCGTTATCAGTATTATAAAAAAAAAATATGCTGCTGAACTGCCTCTGAGCGCAATGTCACCTAATGCTGAAGTTGCTGAAGATAAAGTCTGAGTGAGCAATAAGGTACGATACAAACATGTAGTTTAGTTTCACGTATGTTGTGCAGAATTGTTGTTTGTTTGACACAACTGACAGTAAAAGATAGCACTTCCTATGACAGTAGGTATTTGTCGCAATACCTGCGAGTATGAGTCAAACAAGGAAAACAGTGGTATGATCATATGATGAACGCAACAGTACCTACGCTTAAACCTGTTACTTATTTATTTGTTTGTTATTGAAAACTTTGTGGAAATGTTCAGTGACATAATAGATTTCACCTAATAGTACAATGTTTAAGAATATTTAGAGCATCCAAGCGTCTACATAGTTTGTTAGCCTGAGTGCCTATACGTATGACTAAAACTTTATTTTTAAACTATAAACCACTTTTTAAGTTCTGGGGTTTGTACTTTATATGAGTCCAGTACTGCATGTGCCACATTCCTCCCCAGTCCCCACACATTGATCAGAGTCGAAGGTCCTCGAGACCTCTCTATAAGTCAGCCAGGAGCAGGTTTCTCGTAATTTTCCTCGGCTAGCCGGTCGCCTGTTTATCTAGTCGACGGTGTATCGATTACCTTACATTATAAAACTCGTTGACATTTTTAGACTCGCGCAAATTGCAAGGTGGACCTGCGTAATCGTAAGTGTTACGATACGTATCGAGGATGTGACCACGCAGCGGTGTGAACCTTGCCCTATCAGCTCCAGTGAGGGGCATCTTTACGGGTATTTAAATTTGTTTGCGAACTTTGAATTATTAAGAAAGTTTTCAAGGACTGTTAATTATTAATAACTAATTAAAATCTTTGAAAACTAAGATTCTAGGCCAAGGTTAGGTTAGTAGTGATTACGAAATTGCTTATCTTGACAGAGCATTTTGTGTGATTTCTACGAAAATCGTAGCAGTTTGCTACGAGACTTGCAAAACCTTGCAGATTTTGCTTGAGCTACGCTATAGTTCCTGCTGGTTAAGTTAGGTTCTAGATTACTGGTTTTCCTTTGACAATTTTAAATCACAAAATATGCCTAGTTAACTCAATAAATTGTGAAACAGAGTCGTCCATTTATCTACGATCCCTAGGTTTCCTCAGCGGCGGCGGCGATGGCTGACGGCGTAACATACACACTTTATGTTTATTGGGACTGATTGGCTTATCGGCACTCAGCTTCTTCTGCTATCTCAATACTGTGCCGAGGCCGTAAAGTGTGCAACACATGGGCTAGAGGCAGCTGGACACTGGACGCTGTATGCTAGGAGCTGGTCACATAATGTGGAGGGATAATGGCGGAGCCTTAGCTGTCATGGTGCAACTACAATTGGTTTCTACTATTATAGGATCGTTTTTGTAGGTTTATAACATAGAAATAATTGCGTCAAGTAATGGGCAGTATAGAAAGATATAATGTCATCTATTAGTTCAATGAATTATAAATAAATTGGGCCTCATTAGTACCTCACTTGAGCATACGCTCAGTTAGCGTAAGCTTTTTGTAACTGCTACCTTTGCTTTATAGTATTGATCTGTTTTTAACCGACTTTCCAAAAAGGAGGAGGTTCCACGTTCGAATTTATGTTTTTTTTTGTGTATGTTCACCGATTTCTCCGTCAGTTGTGGACGTATTTTGAAAATTATGTTTTGTTTGAAATAGTATGTGCCCAAATTGGTACCATTTAAATTTGGTTTTGATCTGATGAAGAACTTCTTAAGATATACAATATAAATCTTCAATGAATGAGAGCAAATCTCTCGGGATTTCTGCAAAAGTAGGTATGTGTGTTTATTGTTTGTACCCTTTTATAACATAAGATCACGCCAGTACGCTCTAAAGGGGTACACAGATGTGTACAGTTCTTCTTGGTACACTCTAATTTCTCCGGTTTTGTTCAAGTTTCATGATATTCGAGAAATCTATTCTGGTATTATAGGTACCTTACTATAGAAATTGCCTATTAGGTACCACAACTAAAAAAAGAAAAATAAAAAAACATTTTTAGTTTTTAGTCGGTTGTACTTTTTTGCAAAAAGGTTTTATTCAGAAGATGTTAAAAAGTTCGTTGGTGCCTACATAATGTATTCTAAATGAATCAAGAGCTGTTGGGTTGACGTACAGCGTAGCAAGTCATACGTCATGCGACATGCGTATCGTCACGTGCGTACCTACGACGACAATCGGGACCACTCCGGAAGGTTCGGTTGTTGCTATGGACTATTCGATGGTAGCTGAAGATGTGATTTAAACTTCCAAAGTGTGGCGTCTTTACAGCATTCAGTAGGATAGATTGCAATAGATTGACTAATTGTTACGTGCGTTTTTTTTTTTCAATGCACGGACCGATATACAAAAAAGCCGCGAGAGCCAGGTACGGAAAACAGACAGTTCTATTTTAGGTACTCAAAGATTTTCATTAGAGTGGTGAAATCATAGGTCGCATAAGTTTCTTCAAATGAGGACATCAGGCATGTAGTGTGCGGGCTACAGTAAATATCCACAATTTACCTTTGCTCATATAAACATGGCTCGTATAGGATTAGAGGGAAGTTGCAGGGAGACCTGTGATGTGTGGTGGGATATGTCGCTGTGCCTGTGAGTGGCAGTGGCAGGGCGCGCGACCGTGGCGCGGCCGTCGACCTTGCGGGAAACCGTGTCAGAGAAAAGCTTTCCTCCTGTCGCGACGCTACGCCTCGAACCGTGCTCCACTTCATACACCACACATTTTCAGAAAGTTTGACAATCCGTGCCTTACTTCACTATGCAAATTACTTATGCATCTGCATTTTTGATAAGCTAATTTGGAGAGTGAAAGTCGTTAATGAAAGTGGAAAGTCACTAGGCGCAATAATTAATTATGTAATGGAAATAAGCTTATCAACGCCATCAGAACTAGACCTAATGTGTATTTTTTCTAGTTACAGCTTCGAACCTAATTAATTCAGGATTCTAAATAGTTGCTCATATCAATGATACATTTCTAGCTTGTCAATGTTGCGTATCTCTTGCGAGTTTTTACAACCTGGTATAAAACAAGTCTAACCTATTGCGTAAATACTAATTTAAATCTCAGAGACGTCTGTCGATGTAGCGAATTTATTCCACATTATATTTGATATGCAGCAGGTCATTATAGACATAAAGTGATACATTAATAATAATTTATTGCTTCAGTAAATGTTGCATAATTATATTTCTTATTTTTTCAGGGAGGTCTTTGTGATTTATAATATTATGCAAATCACGTCAATTTAGATATATTAAATTGTGCTCAGGAGCAGTCACAAGTGTTGACAGGCAGTCGTCGCGATCTTTATGAGGAGCATCTTCAGTTATGGGGAGGTACTCTATTGTCCTATATTTTTGGGAGTTGGAAGTAAATCATTGTGCGGCATGTATGGGCAGGCGTGTGGCGCGTGTGACGGCTGAGCGGGATGCACACGTAGCGAGTGTATCGCAGCGTCGCGCGTCGTCGCCAGACGTCCGCCGACGTCCGGCTGGACTTATAGGGCGTCCCCAAATAGAGCAGCTTGCGGAGCGCGCCGCTCGCGCATCGCATACTAATCGCGCCGAGCCGACTAACGCTTGAATCGATACCAAACAAATCCTCACACAACTCTACTATGTTTTTGGGCTGTTGTATGAGTTATTTTAGGAGATTTTTCGCCTGTACTTCGCGTGTTTTACTTGAGGTATAAATAACTATATTCCATACGCAGTACGCACCTACCAGTATATAGATTCTGACGACGTTAAGGCAGGAATCGCTGAACGCAAACGAAAAGCAAAGTATGACAAGGAATTGTGTAATCTAGAAAACCGAGAAACTTTTGTAACCAAATACTAAACAATGCTTTGACAAATAAAAACGATACCCAAGTTAAGTACAAGTAATGGCAAATCAAGCTTCTTAGTTTCGTACATAAAAGTCCTACCAATTACCGAGTACGCTTTATATTTAGTTCTTATATGAATCCGACCAAACGGAGATACAAGAACGATAGAAAGACTTTCTCGACAGCTGATTTTAGAGCATTCAATCAATCTGAATGTAAGCTAAGCTCCCAATTCATATTAATTTAGAGCTTTGACACGATGTATACATGTCCCCTGCGTTACCGCCACCCAGAGAGACTTTCTCCGGTGATTTATCGCGTTGTCACCCAAATGAATGTGTAATAATTATCACAAGGTTTATAGGCGTACATAATTATGATTCGTAAGCGGAATCGCATTTCGTGGCTTTTTTTATTTTGTGCTAATAAAGTAACGATGACGACGACCGGTGCTTCATCGTTTTCTATAATTTCTTCTAACTTTCTACCTGAACAGTAGATTTCTTAGCTAAATTATTCTTCTTTTGTTAACGAACGGAAACCTTCACAAGGCGCCAGTAATTTTGGGCAAAAAATCAGGGAGTCTGGGATTTTCACCTCAGAAAAACTGCCCCGTTGATCACTACCAGCACGAAGAAGGGGTGACCTCTGACCTCCAGGCTCTGTGAACTCTCAAAAGACCACCCCGGAACCCTCTTTGTGCAATGCCTGTTACGGCACATCCCTGGGGAGTCTAAAAATGGGCCTGCCCTGAGCATCGCTGTGCACGGCTGCACGTGATCACTGTGCCACCGTCTTTCCTGGAGTCACTCGGTGGGCTGACAGAGTCCCCAATCTGACCGCCCGTCACCCCGGAGTCCCACCTGCCTTTGATGCAGGTGGGGTTTTGGCGTTTTAGGCATCGAGGTGGTTGCCTCAACGACGCTTTCTTCTCCGAGTATGGGATCGGCCCTCTCACGATCCCGCTCGGCCGCCTCCTTCTGGACCATCACGGTCATACAGAAGGAGGCCATTTCGTTCCAGATTTCTGTCTCTGCCAGCATGGCCCTTAACACTGCTGGCAAAGGCAGGTCTCGCCCAATGGCTACGTCATACCTTCAGTCAGCATTGGATTGCGTTTAGTTGCATAATGACCTGACTATAAAAAGCATCCTGAAAACCCAAGCAATAGTTTGGAAAATTTTCATATTCTGTCAATTTTCAGAGCTGCTGACCAACTCTTCCATTACCTCAGATTAACTTTGACTTCTAGACCGTGTCCTAATTCTTTGTTCTTATCATAATTAAGTAATTTAATTATGTACGCTAATGTGTGATGTTTTTTTTTGCTTCTTGTCGTAGAGCTGAACTAAAAATAATCCTAATTATAATATCGTCGTTCACGGTTGCGTTACAAAACTTCGCTGGTTCTAACTAGTTTTGCGTTATGTTATATATATTGTTGTATATTGCGCCGTAATCATTGATGTAGTAAGGTATAGAGGTTTTTTAGAACACTTATTTTTTATGATACCCATTATGTTATAAATATATAAATTATGACGTACGCACAGTTGCAATATAAATATTCAAAATATAGCAAAAAAAAATATCATTAGCATTAATTTTTGTTTCTTCCGGCTGAAATATTTGTTAAATATGCTAAGATCTTTATGATATTAGTATTTGATGTGTTGAACGAGATACTTACTTTGTAATGATTTAATTTACGAAAGAATGTAGGGATGGGTCGCTTGCTTAGCGGTGAAATAGCTGTTGGGTTCATTGCTATTTCGAATGGTCAATTAAATAATAATGTTTGTTTAAAAACTTTCGGTCTTCTATTTTTAGATTGTGTTGTGAGGAACTTTTGTTGTAGATTGTTGACGTACGTGCGGCGATAATTCATGGTGGACATTTCTTCTATACTCACTAAACTTTCTGGGCATACTTTCATTGTGAGTACAGCTAAGGAGAGGAATTATCTGCCGGAGTCTGTGTTTTCTGCTAGCTACAACCTGTGTATAATTGGAGAGTGAATAGTTTCACCGTCGACCACATCATCGCTGGTCAGATCATGGTCAAACGCGAGCATAATAATTTTACATAAAACTACACTACATCAATAATTCACTTTAGCATGTTAAAGACCAGCAAAAAAATGTTTACAGCCTCTTTCGAAATGGTGCATTAGGCATACAGTCCACTGATGCGTGTCATCATAGATATTCGCGCGTGCGGTATTGACGCGAGCGACAAGCGTTTGTCAACATGCTTCGGTGCGTCGTTTTTGTGGCGCGGCCACGAATCTATAACGTTACGCCTCAGTGGACGGCGGCACTTACGCGAAACTGTCTGCATATTATTACCTGTTTTATTATTAAAGTTTCTCTACAATTGTTTGAACGACACGATATGTCAATGTGGAGTTATTTAGTATCGGTTTGGTGTCATTTTTACTGAAATTGCTCAGAAAAAAAACTTACTATCGTTTCTATGAATACGTCATTAGTATAATTACATATGACATTTTTCGTAAACTATTTTTCAATTGATTGGAAATGAATGAATGAAAGTAAATTGGTCATCATTGCGAAGACCCTTTGCCGGTGACAATTTTCCTCAAAAACTTCTCAATAGGAACTTATAGTCACTAAGAGAATATTTGGAACAGCTCTGAAGGTTGCTGGCAGGATATTTCCTTATAATTAGGTATAACATAAGAAGGCGATCGATGGTTCTCGTTGGTACGGCGGTCACGTCTCCGCGTAAGTAATCACAACTATATCTAGCTACCGGACTTTACACACACACACAAAAAGACAGACGAACAAGTACTGGTTGTTTTGGTGAAGTATGAAGCTTGGGGATTTACTAAAGTAATTCAGAAGACACTTGGAACTTTTTTTAGTGTTGTAGCTGCAGTTGTTGAAGTTGCGGTTAAAATGTTAAAATCAAAATAGATTGACTACGACTCAGCCCTAAGCGGTCAGTTCAAAACTCATAGAAACACGCTTTCTACTTTACTATATTTGTGGTTAAGGAGACAATTGCCTGAGGATTTTCCAAGGTCCATGCAATAACGCTTTCGCCCGTTGGTAACGGCCGACTTACAAGTTGTAGGTCTTGGGTTCGAACCCCGGCAGGCGCTTTAATTTGTGTAAACTATTTTATCACCACTACTCTCAAAACGGTGAAAATTTTTGAATACACTTGACATCCACCAAACCGCACTGTGCCCGCGTGGTGGATTGCGGCCGATTCCCTCCCACAGATAGGAGGCCTGTGTCCCAGCAGTGGGAACGTTAAAAAGGCTGATGATGATGATGACACCTACTGTCAGAATATCTCGAAATACTTTCAGAAGTTATTATCGCAGCGTGTTTTTACCTTATATTATAGCCAGTCAAAATACGTCGTGAAAAAGGATAATGCCGGTGTTTTAAAGTCAAGTTAGGTATATATTTCTGTAACAATGACTTTAAACTAACGACATAAGTTGCATAGCCAGTACATAAGTAGTACGCAGGCGCAGCAATCAGGATTACAATTAGCATAGTCGTGATGGAGCGACGGATAAAATTAACAACGCGTTTAGACGTATGAAGTTGTAGCGTGTGCTGGTTTGCGAGCTAGCTTGTTTCTATGCAGATACTGTTATGTTTTCCTTGTTGTAAAAGGATAAAAATCGTTAAGAACTTCTTGAGTTCCCACAAGATATCAATCACTGGAGAGTGTCGACATACAATAGATATAAGTAGGTAAGCTCAGTAAGACAGTTTTAGAAAGCTTTTGCGACTGATTTTGTAAGTCTTATATTTTCTTTGTTGTATTCTGCAAGATAAAGGCTTCATTATTAGTTTTAAATTTCTCACAATTAATTAATATTTTTCTAGCATTACCACTTACATTTTTTTAAATACTTTATTGGGTCGCGTTTGACCACTACCTCACCTGATGGTAAGCGACGAAGTGGTCGACGGTGAAGCACGCTTGCCTAGAAAAACCCATTCACTCTTGACTTAAAGACGCCTACATTGTAGCTATCGGGAAACACAGACTCCGGCAGGGAATGCCACTCCTTAGCTGTACGCATAATAACAGTGTCCCTAAAACTTTTTGTGCGTATGGGTGGGATGTCCACCATGAACTTATGACGCATCGCCGTACGTTTGGTAGTCCGATGATGGAACGGGCTGGGCGAAATTAAATCATGCAATTCCATCGCACACTCTCCGAAATGTAACCGATAAAAAACTGACAAGCTGGCAACTCGGCGACGATGTTAAAGACTCTGAAGCTTTGACTTGACCAGTGCCTCATTGCCGATGAGTTTCTTGGCCCGCTTTTCGATCGGCTCTAGTGCATTAAGCTGGTATTTGGCAGATCTGTCCCAGAGATGAGAACAAGTTGAGCAGCTGTTCCGGTGTGAAGTACACCCGCACATTCGCAAGGATCCCCAACTTTTTGGCAGCCAGCTGAGCCTTTGCCTCAATGTATTGCCCAAAATTGAGTATCGATGTCAAAGTAATGCCAAGAAGCGGCAGATCGTTAATGTGCAACAAGAATAATGTTGCTGAGAGAATCGACCCCTGAGAGACGACGGACCGACGAGCAGCCATCGATAACCACTCGAATGGACCGATCCCTCAGGAAGTTTGCAATCCAATCACACAGACCACCGGGCAGACCGAATGAAGCTTACCAATAAGGCTTTCGTGCCAGACCCTATCGAAAGCCTTCGAGATGTCAAAGGGAGACGGTAAGCGCATCCCCGTGCCTCTCGATGGCCTCACTCCATATGTGAATGGCATACGCTAGATGATCGCCAGTAGACCGATTTCGGCGGAAGCCGTATTAGTGGTCACTAAGGATATCGTTAGTTTCTAGGTATGCCAGTAGCTTAGTGTTAAGTACTCGCTCGACGTTAAAGAGATGGGTGTGTAGTTGGCCGGGTCAGCACGACTGCCCTTCTCGCGCACGGACTACACTTTTCCAGTATTATATGAATGACGGAATAAGCGTGTCAAGATCGGAGACAGTTCAGGCGCACAGGTTCTAAGAACTATAGCTGGTATTTCCGTCAGGGCCACTAGCCTTGTTTTCCGACCTTCGTCATCAACTTTTATTCAACACAGAAGTGTCGCATATTTTCTACACCCAAAAAACGTCGGTGTGTTTTCCGTCACGTTTGTGAGTGAAACAAACAAACGCACAAACAAAGCGCTACCCGGATGCGGCCGTGCGCCGGTGTGCGGAGACGCGCGTAGAAAGTTACGCACACAAGTGACACCAGCTATGTGTCTGTCCAGTACTGACATTGTGAGGCGTTTAGCTTTTCGTTCGTGGGTGGAAAATCGATTGTTCATAATGAATTTGATAAAAAAAAAACGCACAGAAAAGCTCTATCAGCACAAATATCTAAAAACTGCCTCAACATATCCATCAAACATTTAATCGTTGAGCTACTACAGCTAATAAACGCTAATGAAACGGCCCAACAGAAAGCGATCTTCACATACACGAAACTTGAACATGTTAATAAACCACAAACTATCGAAAGCGTAGCACCCATCGACAAGTGAAATAAACCTGACATTTTTACAACTAGCGATACTCCGTGATAGCTGTAAATGCATTCAAAGACGTCACAATTGTGTATTGTCACCTACGTGCAGACCACCTGGCTGGCCGGCGTCCCACACGACTCGTCTACCTATTCCAACAATCAATTACTCCACAATACAGTATGTAAACTCCGCTAAAGATGCACAAGTCGTCCCAAAAACGTAAAAATACAAACTGGAAACGTCAAAAAGCTCAACGCTCGTCGTCCGAGACAGAAAAGTAAACAAAACGCATCAATCAGAAGCATGGAGCGCAGACAGTGCAACAGAGCACGCGGGACACGGCGCGAGCCCGCAAAAACCACTGCTCCCAGGCAATAACTCAAATCTGCGAACGTCCCGACTCGCTCGGCCACTAGGTAACTTACACTGTGCGTTTTTTAGACTCTTGTCACTCGTCAAACAGTCGTCGGGCTCATGATGGGCTGCCTTCGATGGACGCCTGCCAACCTCCCCCTGGAAACGACAACGCCTCGAGAACAGCAGCCAGCAATCGAAATTAAAATCTATATCGAGGACAATGAGTATCAATTTGATTGCGGGTGCGATGCCGTTGCGACATTGTCGTCAGCGCGGGATGGCAAGTGGTAGTGTTTTTTTGCCCTCGGCGACCTGGCGGGCTCGACGGAACCGACTGGCCCATTGTATGGTAATACCCGGCCGGATTTTGTTCGAGCTCAATTATATTATGAAGCTTAACAGCACGGCTAAAGTCAAAAGTCACCCGTGTGTCTTTTGTTGCGATGAAACCGGGTGCTTGGCTGCGTCTGCGCAACGCACGCCCACATCCCATACGCCCCACAGGCTAATCCCAACGCCCCAGCGTTGGCAAAAGCAATGGCAAAAGCAACACAAGTCAGTGTGCTTCTACCGAATGCACAAAATAATAACAATGAATATCTAATCTTAGACACAACTACCATAGAACTCGTGCGTATCTGAATCATAAACACATTCCTGGGCTGTAGAAAGTTTTTGATACAATTATTCAGATAAGCCTAAAGGAGCACTTTTTTCTGGTCCACGGAAACTATCTAATTAATGAATAACCCGTCATAAGCAGGACTGTACATGTGGCCGCAGTAGTTCCTGAACCATGCGCCGATCGGAAATATAACGGGATTAACATTGACTTTAGTAAGGATAGTACTAATGGTTGCTTGCAGAACCTGCTTGGACCTGTAAAACATATCCCGATCAAACAATTACAGTAGTAACAGGTTACATAAATCAAAAGGTTTTGTTAATCAAATATAGTAAATTAATACTTCGGAAATCCTACAGCATTAAGATCGTAAAAACATGATGCACTTCCTGACTAATAAAACCGATTTCCGAATCGTAAAACATCGATTATCGCTCTTGAATACACTCGTGGTCGTTCAATAATAATGTATAATGTTTATCTATTTGCACAGATCTTGTTATCACGTCAACTCACTTTAGTCTATCAATATTGAAATGCTGGCGATTCGGCGCGAATACATTATGAGTTGTTTATGTAAGTATTGTTGACCTTTGAGTGGTCTCACTCTGTTCTATGCTTGTCATTCGACCAACACTAAGGCTGTCTAAAACCTGTGTTTGCGCAAGGCTCTATAAGTAGACACGGAACAGATTTTAGCAGATTATTATTAACCTTATGCCTATTTGCTTTACGCAAGTCGTTCTAGAAACTATGAAGATCTTGAGAATATTGATAGAGTTAGACACGTGTCTAGTTTCAACATTGATGCGTATCGCGTTCACGGAGATGCTGTTTTACGGCAACCTTAATGTAAGCAATAGGCGTCATGATCATTCAGGTAGCTTTATTGTACGCAGGAGAGAGAAAATGGCAAGAAGTGTTGTCCATGTTAACATGTAAGTTACTCCGGAACAAGTTGCAAACTGAGCATACACTGGTAATTATCATGTTCGAAGTTTTTAGCGAGTTTGCGTCGTGTAAAACAAATGTCCACCCAAGCCCACGCGCCGGTCTCGTAGCTATCCACAATATATGAAATCCCAAAAAATTGTGTAGCAATCTGGATGAAACGCGCAGTTCAAAGCCGACCGCGGCCATAAGCTTCGATATTTATCACCTTCGACGTACACCAGCACCGTAAAAAGGTTAGCTTGTGATTGAAAAACGAAATGTTCCCACACAAAAAAACGAATCGAGCGAGCGATCCAGTCCCGAGTCCTCACTAACTATTCCGATCATCGATTCTGTGCGTTATTGAAAAACATCCAGCGATTCGACTCGGATTAGAGCCAGTTATTTGGCTACTGTTACTGTTGATTCTAACTTATTGATCGTTTGCTATGGACGGGTACGTGACTGGGCTAGTCTGATGACTCGACCGTTTCTAAATTTCGTCGTCGTCGATATTAAGCGATCGAGCCCTTTGAATAGTATTTGCGTAAACATGTCTGTTATTATATTCCGTCCGGCCTGCCTACACTGCCTACACGCAGGATTGATGTAGTGTTGTCTGCGTACATAACTTTGTCGCGCACTCAAACCGATTTTAATCGATAATTTACGATATATTACAAATGTTCCCTTCACTTAAATACTGCTTTGAATACTCGGCTCTTGTTGAGCTGTGATTTATAGTTTGCTATTTGTTAACTTTAGGAAAGCTTAGTAATTGTTTCTGCCAGTAAATTTAACATAAATGGCCAAACACTGGCAGTAGTCACGCCAGTGATTAGATAGCTGTTCAGAGGTGTAGCCTATCCACTACAGGTCAGGAACTAGGAATCTTAATTTATAATTTAGAGTCTGCCTTTGGCCGTTTATGCACTTACGAGCAAGTGCAAGCAATGTAAATGTCTGTTAATCTTATCAGGGGCCATATTGTTTGTAGTGTGCATCTTAACATCAACTATTCGAACAATGTATTTCGTTATTTCGGTGTGCAGTGTAAGCTTCAATCGTTTGCACTTTTACCATTAACACAAATGGTTCAGCACACATCAGAGTTCTCCGTAGTCACACGTTACCATATAACTTGGTTTAACTTACTTGCATTGCATCCATCAGTTCACCGTTTTCTCTGAAACATTTATCTCATTGTATTTTTTTCTTTTGTAGCCTATTTTGTCCCACTTTTGGGCTTCTTCCTTCGTCTCGCCATCTCCTTGGTGGTCTGTCGCGACCCCATCTCATTGTAATGTCATTAAAATATTTGTGACTCTATGAAACCTGTCCTATGCTTGTCCAGCATTTCTTATTATTATGATTTGTGTGTCGTAAGAGACAGCTGAACTAATTAGGCCTATTCTTAGGTTACTATTATCATAATTTTGCGATCACTGATTTGTTAGCAACGCTTCACGGTCTATCCGTCAAAATTAAATCTTGGTTGAAGGAAAACCCATGCCCAGCGGTAGATTTGATGGGATCATTGACCTGGTTCAAAGATTCAGAAATCTGCTCTCTTTTAACGTGATAATCTTAAGAAGGAAATTCCCACAATCGCACAAATCCATACTTTAAAATAAAATATGTTAAACCCTAATATAAATATCTAAGTTGGGTCAATTAACTGAGAGAGGCTGTTAGACGAGCCGGCATCACGCTGCGCGGCTCTAGCACAATTTATGACGGAGATCGGGCACGTCGAATTAGCCGCGCGTCGCCGTCGCTCCGGCCAAGTCACAAATAATGTGATCATATAAAAATGGAGTCCTCATGACTGATCTCCGATAGCCACTTAACTAAATCCTTAAAAAAATAATTAACTGAAAATTAAGCATAAAAAGAACTAGCAGATAATATAATAAATTTCTGTAAATCGTTTGGTATGTTGTAAGGTGGTCTTTAAATCACAGCTTGAAAGAAGTTTAGTCATCCTGTCAGTCTTTAATAATCAAATAGCAGTCTGTTTCTGCCGTGGTACAAATAGTAACGTAAATAGTAGAAATTACTCGGTAACGGCAGTATGGCGAACTAAGCCAGTAAAGCAGAGTCATACATGGGATATGTTTGCAGCTAAGACAGAGACCACTAAGCTGCACAGGAACTCTCCATTTCTCCTCCCTCCACGGTGCCCATCGGTTACAGCGGTTCGTTGCGACACACGTGCGTATGCCTTCAATTAACGATACTCGATAATTCAACTGTTATGTCATTCGAATTTGGGTTTATTTGAGTTTGGCGTAGAGTGGCTTTGAGGTAGTATGTAGATATCCATAGAGAGATCAAATAATACCGAAATCGAGTTTTTCAAATAACCTATCAGAAACTTATATAGACTACACTACCAGCACTGACCTTGAAACTCAAGTAAATGATATTATCATGATTTGTGTTAGGTGCATTTTATTGACTGATCAAATTATACGCATCATGTTACGTTGTTCCACATTCTTATTTCCATAGGTATAATGCATGACGCATGAAGTTGTCAGTATCACATTAAGGTCTACTGTGATCCTGTTGCCTCATTAAAGCCAATAGATTCATGTAGGCCAATGTGACTCTAAGCTCGAACGCATCCCAAGCTAAACAGTGTCACGTTTCGAAGGAAAGTATACAGAAGTGCTCCTTTACTGAGAACTTTCAGTTTCACATCTTTTATACATCAGTTAGTAATAGAAGCAGTTGCAAGTATAATGCGAATTGTGTGAAATATGTTTCCACACGCTTTGCTGGTAGGCACGTTAGAAAAATTCGCTTTTTCCCTTAATTGCTTCTGAATGAAAACGATTTCCTAGCCATCAGGCAACGCGTAAACAAGTGAACTTGTTTATGACCTTATAAAATACGATCCAGGAAGACTCAGCAAAAACAATACTCGTTGGAAGTCGTACGTCTTGCCCTTCGCACTCACCTCCGCGTCTCCTACTTAATTCACAAACCGATCGATTACAATTTCAAATGAATAGTATTCACACGCTCGACAATGTACCCGATTTGGCGGACAACGGTCACTTTCGTCCGATATATAATTCTTTTTATAAATTCACCGCGTTACCCGCTACACGCATGCGTTGTATCGATAAATTTCACATCGCATCATCTGTAATTTGATAACCCTAGTGACCGGTGGTCACTATTTCCACCTGCGTACCGATTATGGTCACTTGAACCCTTGTCTCTTTCTCGACCGCGGTGTAACAATGAGCGCGAGGGGGACGGGACCATTCCATCTGAAAGAAGGCACCAAAGAATAAGAAGCCTGGAGAGCGGTCAGGGATAGGGTTGCTCGTGTAATTCGATAGTTTGATAGGAGTTATGGTCTCGTCGTGATCGCTCAATTACCGACGTTTGTCGTCGGTCAGGAAGTAATAAATACATGTGAGACGGCTCCGACACCGCTCGCACTTGGAAAATTTATCTATTGCGCTTTGACCACCATTGGATTCCGTAATAAATAACACATAGCTGGCTATTTCCTCCATGTATCTGCATGCCGAACTACGTGATAGGCATCATCAAAAAAACATGAGCGTATCAGTTGCCGGTTACATACGTTGTACGATACAACCAAGAAAATCCATAATATGCATAGGTCCACTGATACTATTTCCAGTATTGACAGTTACAAACACCACCAAGAATTTGAAATTTGACACCGTCAAATTGCTAACAAATTATTTAGATAAAGAATTCATGGAATATTCAATATCATGATCACATAGATCACTCAAACGTTTCACAGTCTGCGTCGTACTTATTGCCTGAGTAAATAGCTTAACTTCGAGTTAAAGACAATAGTTCCAAACTTTCATTTCCCACAATAAGTTTGGTTAACAGTAACCGTCGGGCTGCGGGCAAGTATTCTGAGAACCAATACAGGCAGTAGGCGACAGTCAACACGCGGCTAATTAAACACGCTTTGTCTTATGTGGACTGTTACCTAAGACTAGCTAGGAGCAGATGACGTACACTGAATTAGAAACATTGGAAGTAGATTCGTTTAGTTTAACCGGCTGCATCGAGGGCTTAAGGCAAGCGAACTGGCTATTGGTTCAATAATATCAATGGTCAAAACAGGAGTTGTTGGCAGTTGATAGACAGCCCAAATGTTTCTAAAAGTAGCGTCCTAGGTCTTGGGTGGTGTTGATGGAATGCCTCTCTATTCTGGTGTGCCTGTGGGGCGATGTGCTGCAATAAAAGCGAAGAGAATAACAAGTGAAAATGGTCTGATAGTATCAGACCATTATCACTTGTCTAGTCTAGTCTCAGGAGGTTTTAGATGCATCCATCTGTTCAAAACTAACGAAGGTAGGAATAAAACTGTCGTGATCTACATTCATAATCTATGACAGGAACCACGGCAGCTCAAAGACAAAACACAGTTTGGTGCGAACGGCGGCGCGGGCGCAGCGGCCGTGTGTTTGCTCTGACAACAACATACTCAAACACATTTATGTTCCTTATCCCTATAGACACAGAGGTGATTATCGCGTGTAATTTCGGGCCAGGCGGTATGACAGTACAGTGTTACCTGACGTAATATCGGTTCACTTGTAGGCAAATAATGGAGGAACGCTAATCAACGCGGTAAACTGATGAATGACGAACATTATGAAAGAATTATTGAATGATTTCGTGGACACAGGTTGACTGACAAATATTTAAGGTATGTGAGTAACAGTAACATAGAGAAGCATAGGCGGCTTGTTTGTTGAAACACTTGAAGTCATTGATGATGCTACAAGAACGGACGGTTAAAAATATTGTCGTAATAAGGGGTCTTAGTAACCTTTGTTGCATACTGTTGCACAATACATTACTGTAAAGAGACCTAGAAAACGAGCCGAAAATAGTAATGGTTTATGGCAGAAGGCCGAGTATGTGGTATAAGTGCATTCGAACAAGCCATCCAATAGGCATTAATCACTTCAGTAACTATAGTTAATTTGAATCTGACAGCGGTATGTGATGTATTTGTTCTATGTTCCAACGCAGTTCCCAGCTCAGTTTCATCCACTGGGTCTTCACCATCAATAACATTGTTATATTGTTAACATCTGTTAAGGAGCCGAGGCCACGACGCGCGCTGAGCCGGTGACGCGAGGACCTCTGTTGTTTTGTTGGGACGAACGCGCCTTAATCTGATCGCTTCTTACTTTCAATCATATTACCGCACGATTCGTGTGGACCTGCCACTGTATGAGGTTGTTCAAGAAGGCTACTTGAAGGCGTTTCCTGGGAATTAGAGTAAGTTCTAGAAAAAAATTAGAAAGTTATGAAAATGAAGCCATTTTAAAGTGGGTGTACTCGCCGAGTCTGTGGCTGCCATCAATGATGACCTTGAAAATATCAAAAAGTGGACTCAGTACTTTGGACCCTGTAGTACCTTACTCCTGAACCCAACTAAATCTCAAGCGCTCATTATTTGTGGCAGAAACATGCTGAATCTATTGGATCCCCAGTCTCTTCCGCCAGTAATGTATAACTCAGTGCCCATATATTACTCCAAAAGCGCGTAAATCTTGGACGTTCATATACTATATAACCTTTCTTGGGAGGTTCATACTGCTGATGTGAGTAACTACTACCTCTTTCTGTCTCTTAAACGTCTCCAAAAATTCTTACCATTTCACACTAAGGTCACTCTTGCTCAATCTCTTCTTATACCGCTCATAGACTATGCGGATGTCTGTTTTCTAGATGCAACGGAGGTACCGTACTCTCTGGTCTCTGCAAGTATGACCATGTGTCGGGATTTCGGACCTGATTGAAGTGGCTGCCGATTTGGCGTCCGACGAGATACCCATATCCTATCACTTCTCTTTACTATCCTGCACAATCCTACTTCTTCCCAATTCCTTCGCGAACGGTTTGAGTATCTCGTCCCGAGGGGCAAACCTTGTCGCACGACCACTTTGCTTCTCCTTCGTAATCCGCGTCACACTTCCAGCCGTTATGATGGCTCCTTCTCCGTAACTGCAGTGCACCTCTGGAACTCTCTCCCACACTCCCTACGCGATATATATTCTCTCGATGACTTCAAGAGGAAATTTAAAGATCATTTACTTTTAACGCAATGTTAGTAGATTTATATATTTGTATTTATGTACGTATGTATATATTTATGATTTATTTTTATGATTATAATACCTACCCTCTTTTGTCATCACTCTCTGTCAATCTCTAAGGTTTGCTGTAAAAAACTCAACATTGAGTTAAGCTCGCCTTTGTACATGTACTTTATTATCACATTGTATTGAATATTATTATGATGTACAATAAACAATTACGAAGGTGAGGTGATGATCTTTCAACTTTTAGAATGATTTTATCTTAAGGAGCCCAATCTCCACAATACAGCTTTCTTATTTTAAACGTTAATCATTGTGTTAAAAGTCAAATTTATGTTATTTCGCAATTCAACACATGAGTGATTTCAGGAGTTACCATGTCCACAGCCTCCTTATGGTGTAGAGATTAACTCATGAAATCGGATAAAGGGCGAGTAATAAGTGTTCGCGACGTTTTGCGATAACGCGATATTTATACACGAGTTGTCGCGCCTTGCCGCGCCGCGAACGCACCGTGTCGCGTCGCACCGAATTACGCGATATAAAGCGTTTTATTTATTCGTCGGTGACGCGATACTATCTGCCGAGAACTTCATCAGACTCGCCGAAAGAAAAGTGTGATGAAGATAATGCGAATATAAATAGAGTGTGATATATCGTTGGCGGCAACTGTATGTCTTATGCTTAAGTTCATCTGGCGAAGTGGTAACTAAAGCTTGCAATGATAAATGTGCCGGACTTCTGCGGCTGTTCTCAAAAGTATATTTTTATAAAATGCTGTCTTCAGTTTGACTAACCTTATTTTATACACGTCTTCGAAGCATAACGATCATGACTGTCTTCAATGTTCATACCAGGTAGAAAAGCGCATTTTAAAATCTATGAAGGTACTTTTGACTCTTTTACCTCAGAGGGCCCTTAGTAAAAACCTAAGCAAACAACAAAAATAAGTATGATATCTGCCAAATGGAATGCTCTTTGAGTGGGTACACAGCAAAGAGCATTCCTCGTTATCTATTTGCCCCGACCTTGCGAAGCCACGGCTAATATTTGCGTACGCACATCCGTGTGGCGCGCGCCATTACGCTCACAAACACAACAAGGTGCAATGAACCAACGTCCGCCATATTGCCAGACAATAACACCGGCCTGATGATGAGGAGCTGCTGTGAAAGCTGCCGGTCACCCGTCCACTAAACTGTTTCGTGGTGCAGAAGATGGTGGAACTATGAGTCTATAGTCATTTACTGATTAAAACTGAATCATTAGGTTTCGAGACTTTTGTTTGATTGCCATAAAAACCGCAAAGGATGGTGGAGGAAGGAGAGTTATGGGTCAGCTGGCTAGAAGATGAGATAATGAGTAATAAGAGGTACAGTCTCTTACAGCTTATCAATAGCGCATTGGCAAAGCTATTCTTACAATACGGTATTTCCTTATTTTATGCAATGATTTTTATTTTTATATCATTTTTATAGCTCAAAAGATAAGTCTTACTTTCCAGAAATATAGCATTTATTGACATTAACATTCACGTTCCGAAAGTTATAAAAGTAGTTTCTGAATGGTGTCAAACTTTTCTAAAACTCTGAAACCAATGTTGGAATATGCTAATTGTAAAAAATGGTTGGTTATCTGTGAATTGTGATGCAGTTTAAAACTACAAACAAACAAAAAATATCGTTGTTGCGTAAAATTTAAGTGTATACTCGTATACAAGTGTTTAATATTTATCTCGTGATTTATGGAGCATCAATACGTTTTTATGAAAAAATTAAAATGTTTACCGATAGCCATGTACTTATGTATCAGACTACGGAACAATTTAAATGATACTCTTTTATTGTTTCAAATACTTGTTGTTTCTCGGTTATTTGTGTTCTTCTATCTCTATTTGATATTTTTGTATCATCTCATTCACGGATAATCTCATCTGATATCTGATTTGATTCTTCGAGTCTGTCGTACCAGGAATTATTATTATGTGCTTTACCAACTAAACATGATAATTTTCTGATGTGAATAATTCCGTTGATAACATCATTTATATGTGTTTATTGGTTTCCTTGATATTCATTGATGGTCGAAACGGGAAACTTTTAGAAACGGATTATATTACGGCTGGTAAGGTCGCTAAAACGGTTTTATTATCTGAGATAATCTTATGAGTGTCAAGTGACACTATCATTTGTTCGTTTGCAAACTACTATTTCTGCAGAAATGTAGGTGTTTAGTGTTAGAGTGATGCTTAAGTCCACTTTATTAGAATTATCTTAATTAGATTTTAACGATCAGCGTTGACCATAGCCAGCTAAGCCTACACACACTGGTGAGATACCATCCTCTCACGGTGACGTCATCAGACATCACGCAAAGGTTATATAAGGAAACTTAGGGTTTCGCCAAAAACCGGTAACATTAACCAATTAAATATTTACTATTAACGTCCAATGATTCCACTAGAGCGGCCATAAAATAAATCATTCGATAGTTAAAAATTGTTATAACCTCGTCCATGAGGCGGGGACATTAAATTTTACGATTTTGTCTCTGCTGGTATTTTGGCAAATTAATGAGCGTTAGACAATCGATAACGTATAATTAATTAGCTATTTGGCCTATTAAATTCTGCTGAAATTATAGGGCGAGCGTTTGAGCGAGGCCGTAGAGCGACAGCACTAACATCCAAGGGTATACTTGAAGGGTCGGTGTCCAAAAAAATGTAAACTGGCGACGATCGAGCAAACAAGATTTAACAATACGCAGCGCACACAAGCGATGTTTGCGCTGCGTCCACGAGGTGCGCGGGCGCAGCTGGTAGCGCGCACTCGACGCCGCAGATTATGAAAATATTGAACAACGCTACCGAGCTACCTCACAACACCCATCCAGTTGAGAAGGAAGGTGATGCAAGGACGACGTCCCTTCGCTTTCACTCACAAGAACCTGATTATTAAAAATTCCATCACAATATTTTGGAGTAATTACACCGAGTTTATTAATATCTTCGCCTTGAAGTATTGCCATGACGTGCTTGTATAGTTTCATTTTTTTTAATTCACTTCCTTGCTAAGAATTTTGATTTTTTAAACCACGCGTTTCCCGATACATAATAGTATTAATGTGGATCAGAAACTCGTCAAACTCCATCGTAATATTAGCAATGTCAATATTTAAAACAAGCTGCATACTAACAGCGTTTCATTGAACAGTTAGAAGCCGTGAGGCTTTTATATCTGCTGTTCTGTCCAGTGTGTGGTCACTATCAAGCAGAATGTAGGTAAACAACTCTGGGCTATACATTAAGTCTACTACTTGAGAGCGAGCACTGTTATTTAAACTGCTCAGAGTTAAGATTAATTAATATTTTTGGTGCACATTTCTGAAAGTTGTTTCATCTGCTTTTGGTCTTATCTTCAGGTCGTTAGAGATTTAGTTTATCTTCGATTAAAATTAAATAGAAATCTTGTTAGTGAAATGCATCCGTGTTTGCAATTTTTATTTTGCGGTCATTGGAATGTCTTTTTGTTTTGAATTTTAAGTGTCTTTAACTTTACGGGTAAATCTATGGAATTTACCGTAAGTGACTTTATTAGTTCTTTGATCGGTGTTATCGAGTACGTACACGAGTCGTCCGGTGTCGGTCACGTCAGCGACATCGTCTCCGGCTGACGCGGGCCGGCTGTCCGGCTCCGGCAAGGATAGCCTCATGCAACCACACATATTCAAAACTAAATTACCAATAACCATTTGATGTCTCTATTTTTGATCGTAAAACAATGGCATAGTTGACTTTTACGATATTTTTATAGAACTCATTGACTATGGTTTTATTGTGCTCACTGTTTCCATGTTATACGTGATTTTCTGATTATTTCGTTTAATAAAAGGTAAAGTGATAGCCCATTCAAGCGCCCACTGTTTGTTTTTATGCGCACTTGAATCATTTTTAATCTTGAAATCGGTTTTCTATTTTGATTTGTGTTATAAATTTTGTAATGAATTTTTCTCTAAAGTGTTGTAATGTGGTAGCGATTTGCAAGTTAATAGTGAGTGTAAGCAGTGCAGCGTGTGCCACGTGCTCTGTACGCTTTACGTCAACTGTTCATGTATTAACATAACTTACATACGCTCACGTGTTCTATTATTTATTCCCGATGCTGGTTCATTACTGAGCAATGCGGTCTGTGCGCAGTTGACACTAACACCACTCTGACGAAACAGCCAGTTCTACGAGCCCACAACTACAGGTTTGAGTTTTTTCTGTCTATCTATAGTAGTTTTATACGTTGTTTGCGTCATGGCTAAAATGAAGCCCGTACAGCGTTCGGCGTTCGGCGTACACAGCGATGTGTAATTTGTTGCCGTTTACAAATTAGAAACTCGTGTGTAATTGATACTTTCGATTTGGGTCATAACCAATGGTGATAGGAAACCGCGGTAAGTAAATAAAAACTGTACTCGAAAGCTCTCAGAGCTCAAAGATACTTTAATAGAAGAAAATGATAAAAGTTTGAAACAATTAAAATAAAACTTGAAGAGTTAAGATAAAAGTATTCTTAAAATCACTCATAATTTACGCAGAAGACGATAATCTAGAAGCGAAGACACCAAGAAGTGAAGATTACAAGAAAACTTACACCGTTACACTTGAGATAGTACGTTTATTGCTCTGTGTCTCTCAAAATATACTCCTGAGAGATATCAAAAACACAGAAAGAGCTTTAAATACCAGTAGGCTTTCGTAAAGGAAATTTCCATAAATTGTAAAAAAGACGAAGACTGAGCATCGCCTAGTTATCAAAGTAATATTATAATGAAGAGCGAGTAGCGCTACAATAGTAGGTACACATATAGATAAAGTGCTAAAATATATGTTTGAAAGCTTCTGCAGATATGAATTTAAAACTTTAAGTGGTTAGCGGTACCTTTGCGTGTTCGTGTCATAGCATCCCATCTCATAAGAACTTAAGTAACATAATCAAGAAATTCTTTTACAAAATTAACTCTTGATATTAAGATTGCAATTAACAAGAGTTTTATGTTAAAAAAATTAAGAATCGTTAGCGCCGGTGAGCTGGCGATGGCGGTGAGCGGTGACAGCGGTGAGCGCTGACAGGAAGCCGAGCAGGGCTTTATCGCTGAGATATTATCGATAGCGATCGCGGGCTATCCTGTTGCTCCGCCGCGGTGGCAGCGTGTCCCGGGTTATCGCTGATCTGGATTAGAAGTGTCTCTAGCGAGTATTGTCTGAGATGCGGCTGCGCATGTTCTGAGGCGGTTATGTTTTGTGGCGGTAGTGTTTGATTTGATTGAATTTGTGTTAATTAGGTTGAACTACGTTAACATTTGTGAGTTACTCACTAAATATATCGTAGTTATAAAAGATTTGGAAGTATAGTTTGTTATGGTCTTCTTTATAATAGGATTAGATAATTAGATAAATCAATATCATCATCATCATGTCAGCCGAAAGACTTCCACTACTGGACTATAGGTCTCCCCCAAGCGTAGGCACATCGGTCCAGTGCGTCTCGCATACAGCGGAAATGTTCAGATTGATTATATAAATATATGATTTAGCTAATTCTGATTGAGAGACCTGGACCTGATCCACAATCGCTTGTAACGCCCAAGATTTGAAATCTCCGATTTCCCCAACATAGAGCACTTGAAATTTTTACCATAAAATTTCCTAGTGAAGGTTGGCCGTGTTATACAGCGCCATATTGTTTAATGCGCCTATCCACCATCCGCTGTAATGGGCACCATCCGACTGATTTATACGAGCAGTGACGAATGTCTTTACACACAGTTTAGCATTCGTTATAATGTTGGGGAACGGGAGATTTTATGGTGTTCCGTCACGGTCCGGCTTCGACCAGCGAGGTATGTGTAGGTACCCTTTGGATTGGATAGATACGAGCAATTTAAAGAGACGAATATCTAGAGACATTTCGAACTTTGATACAATTGAACTTAAGTTAATAAAATCGACTTCCAAAACAAAAAAACACTTCAATGCAAAATATAAGTTTCTTCTCAAAAGTGTCTTTAGTACCTATTGTTTTTCATTTTTCGACACCGACTTCGGAAAAGAAAGTAATTTTTCACATTTTAGTGTTTTTTTTTAAGTCGGTTTAATTTCCATGGGATGGCTTCCCATCATTATCAGATTCTGACTTGATGACAATGGGGCCACCTCGGGAGTATACCCTTTCAAGCACAGAAATAATTTTCAAAATCAGTCCACAATTGGCGGAGTAATCGTGTAACAAAAAAACACATACAGTTGAATTGAGAATGTCCTCCTTTTTGAAGTCAGTGGATAACGTGATATATTTTAGATCACCAACACAATGGTCTGTCCAAGTAAAAGAAGTTACGTCATCAAAGAAATAAGCAGCTGGTAATGGGAACTTTTTACCTGAGCCGAGGCTGATTTTCCGCTTAAAGAGGTACAGCGATCATGATCCTCAGTAATGAGGGACTGATTGAAGGAGAGTGGAATATATTTTAGATAACACATATAAGTCTACTAAACCAAACTGTATCTTTGTCAAGACGATCGAATGGGCGCAGTCAATAATTTTAAAATACTAAGTTGGACGTTACTGACGTAGAGTTTATGGAAATTGCATTGGTTTTATATGCATCAAGTTAGAACAAATTAGATCAATTTAAATGGATTAATTGAATTAACGTCGTTCTATAACGATTAGAAGAATTCCTATACGAGTTACAGCGTAGGTTGTTGTCAATAATCGACAGGGTTCTTCCAGAATGTCAAAGTATAGTTGATCTTAATTATCAAGAAGTTTAGTTTCAGACGCTATATTCAGTGAAGGCAAAGGCTTAAGCGCACTTGCTTCTTAGAATCAATTAAATAAGAAACGAGACTTTACCGTCAAACAAAGACTATTTCAAGAACAATTAACTAACAGTACCGCGAAAAGCACATTATCGTTGAACATCTCCGGTGTGCCCTTTCAAGGGCCATTCAAAACCCGGCCAAGTGGAGTGAAATCTATCGACGCGCATGCGCCCGCGCACTGCCCGCACTGTGCCTGTTGTACCCGCCCGGGCCGGGGTCGGCGGCCTGCCCGCGCCCAAACCTCGCGCGTGTTTACACACAGATATGAGCCGTTAATTACGATTTCGCTTGTCACGCCTTCTGCCTTGCTTAATGTTCGGATTAACTTTATTATTAAAATATAAAAAATCCCCGAGCCTCTAGGTGCGGGGCCTCAACTTTCTTTTAGTTTCCTTAATAGAAAGATACTTTATGACTACTCTAACTAGAGAGAGTCAGTCAGCTGAACGACGATAATTAGACATTCAATCAATTTCAATCGAAGTAGGTGTTACCCATTAGCCCCGTCGTAAAATAACGCTAACTCGCAGTAACCAGAATACTAGATGTAAAAAATATAGAATAAATAAAAGTCAAACAATATTTATAGTAGACAAACATACGAACGAGTTCATCGGCTATAAATTACGATGAAGGAAGCAGGTGCTTTACAAACAAGTTGTTAAAACTGCTTCAACATTTTAGACACCTATTTGTGTGGAACATAATTGTTTTGTGGATATTTTAATCATTACAAATTAATAATATTATAAACAGAATTATTATTTCCTCTCGGTATAGCGATGTGAAGCTAACTCACACAAACCTTTGTGGTACGGCCGCTATCGCATTCCACCTTACAGATTTTAGATAACCAATAATTGCCAAAATCACGACAAAGAATTTATATGATGTAGGCAGATGATAAAGTTATTAGTACTACTGTGTAGGTGATGATGTTCTCAGAAATAGATTTCAATCTAAGATCCCAAAGCAAATGGTGTGCGATGCTCTAGCGACAAGCATTGAGCTCATCGTATGTGTATGAGTCGCCCACACGACCGACTTGCCAATAGAACTCCCATAGATACGATCACATGCTGTTTCACAATACGGAATAACTGTTATGGTATACCATTGAACTCAAAACTTGTAACTAAATAGGTAAATGTTCTTACATATCTTCTTTAGCTTTTTTACACTTAAAGCTGCAAAGCTCCAGGTAATATTCGTCTTTGGTGTTATTATGTGTTCGTGTCCATTCAAGCGTCAATTTATAGAATGCTTACAATCGTCTGGCTTTAAAATACTTTGGTTAGATAATGATACGCATATAAATCGAATAAAAAATCATAAATATCAAACAGATTGTGAGATCAATGATATCTTGTCGAGTCGAATACATAAAACTAACGACTACTTTAATATTTGTGTTCGCGATAAAACTACACAGTAGCACATGTGAGACGGCACAAATCATAACAAAGCGTTCAGTAGCCCTTCTCGTGTGGACAAGTAATTTATACTGCGACGATACCGCGACGATACCGCTGCGTTACCGTACCGCTGTACCGCTGAATACTGCTGCGAGCCGCGGGTCTAAATTAACTAGAAGGATCACAGACGCAGCATCATGATACATACGGCGACGTGTTGACAATATGCTGATCAGCAGGATTTATCACTAGCTAGCAGTGGATCTTGTGCTACTCGTTTTAACTGACGTAGCCGCGTATCACGGTGATACGCGGCTCATACAGGTTGCATGCAGAGCTTTAGACATCTAGCTTTTATCAAGATAGAGTCTGATAGTTTGGGACGTAACTTGAAAAAAGTATCACGAGTGCAATTAGCATTTAAAAGGCAGGTGCAGCCATAAAGTTTATACCCAAAGTCTTAATTAAGAACACCTTTTCAGCAGCAATTATACCATCTTTAATAAGAACTTCACGAAAATCTAGCATAGCATCAATCCGGGTATGCGTATGCGCCAGAACGCTATCTCATCAGCATCACATTAGCGTGCCAATTAGACGATAATCGCGTCAATCGTCGAGTCGAGAGAAAACGCCATTCAGTACGCCATACAGTAAATCTAAGCTTGTTACTCGGTCAGAATTAATTGACCGTCGCTTCCCAGTACCGGCAATAAACTCTCCAAACCGTATCGAGTCTCCAAAACGCACTCCCTATCTATAACACACGCATCACTGTGCCCAACTGAGTCAGACACTACACCTGCAAACTTATCCCACAGTGTTACTGAATAGTGTAGCTGGAAAACACCCAAACAACTTTTGACTTTGAGAAATTAATTGGCGTAACGGCTATGCTTTTAATTACCCGAGTTTCAAGCAAATGTTCACTTGAACCGGTGCGCGGTAAATGTTAAAAGTCTGGTAGGTCTACTTGCGCATGCCATGTATCATAAAATAAAAATAAACAATCGATGTTCATCGTAAATAAAATTGGAAGACAGAGACCTCGTGATGATACGCCTACCTGGTCTTCTAGTCAAGAGAGAATAGGTTACTTGTCGACCACACCAATATCAAATGAGACAGTAATCTAACGCGAGCCTCGAAAATGCCTATTTCACTGCACTATAACCATCAAATCGTAACTATATCAGAAAAGTCAATTATCTCTAACAACTCCAATATCTTAGCTGTATGGATCAGTTAATCCAATCGTCATCATTCAATTTCCACTGACAGTCGACTCAGTACATGATTACGTCGCATTAGGCAGTCAATAGCAACTTATCGAGTAGTCAATAGTAATTCCCGTGCACTTTCAATGGAGTCAGCTTGACGCGACCCGTCTGGAATGCTTGCTTCAGACACTTATCTTGGCACTTAGGAGGAACTATGAATTAGAGAAATGCTGTTTATGCAAATAGACGTAAAAAAGGTTGTAACTAAAAGGAGATTTGAACTTAGTATCGTATAGATGGGTATACGTTTAAAAAAGCTGCTAGTGGCGCTTGCAATTATTATATCACCACGCCTGGTACGCAAAGGTGCACTGTAGTAAACCCACATTTTTACAGGTAGGTTAAAGTATTAGGGTGCGAGCCTATTGCCATCAACCGGCCACAAATCCAGCCCCGCTATAGAGAAATTACAGATCCCCTCGGGACGCGTAAAGTGACGCACCTCATGTCAACAGTAGTGCATGCGACAACTGTACCAACGAGCCAGTCAACATGCAAATAATAACAATATATATTTATAAAAATAATGCACGTACTAAGAAATAAAGAGCACTTTATTCATATGAGTAAGTAATATAATAATGCAGATAAAAAGCCTTCCCGAATGACAATCTTCCTAAGAACATCAGAATGGAAAAAATTACTAAAAACCCTCATACCGTCTGTCAAGTTCCCCACATGTAAGCTAGCGACTATCTCCGTGATTAAACCAGGGGAAATCATATGGTCGTCGCAGATAATCTGGATCTCGCAAACTTGTACCTACCTCCCAGTGCCGTTATTACATCAACGAGCCGAGGTCATTTAGCAGTTGCAATACTAACCAACGATGCGAGGATTGCACAAGACAGCAGAAAATACCATCATAGAAATAAACTTGCTTACAAATAAAAAAAAAAGATAATGTCGTTTATTTTGATTTTATATTTAGTTTGTATCAAAATGTCAAGGATACTCCTTATCAATTTACAAGTCTAAAACAAATACATAAGGTAGTAAAAGATTTAAAATATCTCGGCCAATTTTAATATGGAATTAGATAAAGAAAATCGAACGCACACATACTTACGCACACTTCTATTGGATGGACAACAGTGTCACAGCATAAGAAAATACAGAAGATCGAAAACTGATAGGATATAGTCTCCAAGTACTGAAGCCTATCAAGGACTGAGTTTATTTCACGTTTTTTTTTCAAATACATTCATTAGGATTCTATGTGCCACTTTCTCTTGGACTGAAAATAAACTAGTTCCTTCAAAGTCAAAGTCAAAGCCGTGTTACCCACGTTTTGGAGTTTCTCACGACCGTAGACCTGCGTAAGCCCGATATCGAGAACCATACAAAGTTGATCTTTTGTGTTATCTTTATGCGTAGATGTTGTTCCGTGGCTGGCACGCGCTCAAGGAGATCCTCTGCCACACCCACGAGGAAGGCAGCAGTAGGAGTCACGTGTCCATGTCTAATGATGGCGACAAATTACGAACCTGTTCGCGCGAACACACGGCCATAGAACAGCCGTTTAGAGATCGGGTCGCCATTTTGTGTAGCCACCAGATCGCCTATTATAACAGCATGTCAAGAGATGGCTACGGATACAAAACTTCGTCATACGCCACTGTAGGCGATGATCTTGTTGGGTTACTTACCGTTCAAGACTTATGTTTTGCTGTTTACTTTTTAAGCGCGCTTCGGAAAATTATGTAGATGGTCCAGTCTTAGAAAGAAAAAGTTGGGAATCAATCAATCAATTCAGCCTCTTGCAGAGCTATGTAGGGTCCTGAGTGAAGCGAGGGGTTCAAGCTGCCCAAGACAAAGACAGGCTTTATCCCAGAGGAGTATACTCTACTTTTCACACCTTCTGCGAGATAATAAAAAGCTGCTGTATGTATTCATTTGAATATTATTGTGTTTGATGCTTATTGTAGATGCAAGCATTGAATAACGCACCATAGGCTGCTTGACTTTCAAGTTTCTGCTAAATGTTGGAAATAAACTAAAAGTTCTCTGCTGTACGTAGACCTCTCCTAAGCTGCGCCACAACACCCGGTCTTTCGCTTACCGCATCCAATCTGATGCAGCTACCTTTCGCAGGCAGTCCAGTAAGATATACTTTTGAGAATATCCTTGAAAAAAAAAACAGTTGTTCTTGAAATAGTCTTAGTAAGACTTATAATATCATATTTTACGATTTCTATGATGACGTTGACGCGAAAATAAATAACGTACTTTGCGTTGCGCAAGAGTCACGCACGGCCAAGTAAACCTTTAAATACGAATGATTTATGAGAAGCTTTTAAACTGTCAGTTTAGATGAAACCACAACAAATATTTCCTAACTGAGTTCCTTAAAGGAAGATTTATTTAATTAGGTGATTAAAATTAATGGCATTGTTTTTGTCATTGAAGTCAATTCTTGAAGCAAGTAGGTTTCCAATGACAAACTAGGTAAAATACTAAAGTTTTCTTAACGTTTTCTATGATAATGAAACTAAACTTAAAATTCAGCTATAAATCTCAATTTGATTCGAACAGTAAATAAGAACGATCGTAAAACTATTTAATGTATTACTTAGCGTATAGAATTGATTCATTGTTTTAATATGATAATACGCATTGGACAATGGTTTCATCATTTGAATATAAGGATCGTCAATCATCATTCGTAATCAATCTACTAAAACATATGAGTGTTTAACATGTCGCTCCCTACCACTGCTCGCACCGGTTCCGATCGGCGATCACCGAACTACATTAAAAAATAACAACGCGTAGCAACAAAAACACGAATCAAAATCCTTTTAGAATAAATCTTCCGTTATTCATAACAAATAAGATAATAAAACACCTTGTTTTTTTTTGACATCATAAAATGATTCACTGTTTTAAAATGGTAATAAGTGGACTATTTGAATATTGAGAGTGTCATTGGGCAGCACACGCCAGCTGCGCACGCGCCGTCTCCTTTCCGGGTGTGCGTCTGTCTGTATGTATGTTTTTTCTCGGTGCACACAAGTCGAATTAAGTATTAAAATGTATGCAAATTCTTGCTAAAGATCCGCTCGAGGTTTTTGCTCTCCGCTTAATACTAGGGCAACATAACTTTACGAATTGCAGTCGTATTAACATAATTGACAAAAAGTTAAATAATATTCATGACATGTTAATTTGTCGGTTTATAAGTGTTAAAGGCGTATAATTGAATGTTGTCGGCCGCCGCCCACGCCAGCGAAGCATTGCTTTGTGAGTAGTGCTGCACGTTTTTACGAGTTGTGTGAGTGTTTGCTTTTAGAGTTATATTAGTTAGAGCTCCTGGATCGCGAATGTCGACGACGTTGTTAGTGTTGTGACGACAGACCGTCGAGTGCGCATGTTTGCCATCCGCAGTCTCAACCTTGTTGTCACACCTTGACGACGCTCATTTCGTAATATACACCTCGTTTTTAGGGTTCCGTACCCAAAGAGTAACCACGGGACCCTATTACTAAGACTCCGCGGTCCGTCTGTCTGTCTGTCTATCACCAGGCTGTATCTCATGAACCGTGATAGCTAGACAGTTGAAATTTTCACAGATGATGTACTTCTGTTGCCGCTATAACAATAAATAAAAACAGAATAACACAAATATTTAAGTGGAGCTCCCATACACCAAACGTGATTTTTTTGCCATTTTTTGCGATAATTGTACGGAATCCTTCGTGCACGGGTTCGATTCGCACTTGGCCGGTTTTGTGTGAATCTGTCATAGACAGTCATAAAGAGTCCAAAGTATAATATAACGAATATTTCCTTTATAAGGCAAATTATGAAACAAATGGTAGTAGCTACACCTCACGCCCGCAGTATCTTTATGAAATCTCAGCGTGAAGGTCGCCGATGACTACGAAATGATTAGTCCACATACCGACAGGTAGGTGGCACAAGGCATGGCTGACGCCATTCTATAAAGATAAAATGTAGAAATATATGGTGCCATTCCACTTCATGGTTGGTTTGAACAGTACTTCACAATTCTACTATTTATAATATTAATAATGTCTTTTAAACTGGCTTGTACATTTGACCGAAAACGACTAATTTAATTTATTGATATTACATTTACGGCATGCGTGAATATTTTTGTACGGAATGGTTATGTGTCAGGCACAGTTATGTGTCAGATCATAACAAGTAGATACGGCTGCGGGTGCGGGCGTCGCTTGTCGCGAATGCTGGCTATGATTTGATATTGCAGCGCGGATCGCGAGGTGTGCGCACGAACCTGTGATCGATAGAAATATTTATTACCTAGACTTAATCGAATTGCCACCACTACTGTTGGTTACACAACAATTTTTCATGAAGTAAAACTCGAATCCCAACTCACCTTCGAATATTTTAGTTTTACTCCTTTCACGTACATTTGGAAGTCAATTAAAGCATAAATAAAACACCTACCTTTTCCTGCCTTCCTAGCTTAATAAATCTCTTTCCCTTTCTATTCGATAGTAAGTCACCTCGTTCCATCAGCGTTGTTTCGCGATTCGCGACGATGGTATGGCCAATCGTCCGCTCCGGGCCTATGCTAATACGCTCGCAGCATGCTCCCGCGTTACGTGCGTAATGGAACCACTTCTATTCAAGCTAGCTCCAGACCGTTTTATTTATATGTCTTGTAAAGCAAAGGCTCTGATGGACTATGGAGACAGTTTTGTTAGGGTAATTAGTTTTAGCGTTAATTGAGCAGTTAGTTGGGTTTTGTCTGTAACTGAATCCAAGTATTGAGCCTAGCTCTGTGTGTGAAAGTATTTGCGATGATGAACGATGTCAAATATTTTTTGGGTATCGAAATATAGGTCAGTACTTAATTAACGTGTCACCACAAATATTGCAAGATATCACAGATTTTATTTACCGAAGTAAAGCAAGGTTACCATTCGTATTTTAATAGAGCTTTTTGTAACCTGTGTCGTAGCTCGTAGGCACTCGTAGTTTCGTAGACCCTTTGAGTAGTACGCGTAGCCTATCCCTATATCCCGAACAAATGCAGCGAAGAATTGGATATTCAAATTCCTTTTGTAGTTTAATTAGATTTTTTTTTATTTATAATAGGCTCGCGCTTGACCATCATCTCACCTGATGGAAAGCGCTGATGTGGTCGACGGTGAAGCACTCTTAGAAGTAACCTATTCACCAGATTGTATTAATGAGTACTATAGGTATGTTGAGAATTCAGAAGTAAATGGTTATGCATATTTGTTGACCGGGTTTTTGTCTATTACAGCATCACACCCCAGATTTTTTGCGATGTCAATGACGAATGTTATACCCTCACATAATTCATAACCAGTTTTAATAATGTTGTTGCAAATAAGTTTTATGAGCGGACCTACCTTAATAATATTAGTTTTGAAATCATTTAATTTGCCTTTAGACGAATACAATCCAGCCCCAATCAGACAGACATTGATTTTAATTGCATTATGAGTGATGTTCTAGCAATTATATTAAAACGGTTAATAACTCAATGTTGGCATTGTGGTAATGTGAACAAGAAGTGAGAAGCTACGCGTATCTAGGTGTCGCTTATGGTGTCGGGGATCTTGCTGTTTGTGTACAGTTATGAGACGCGATCGCGGCAAAAAGTTTTAATAAAATCCAGTAAAGTATCAGTTATCTAAAACGCAATTACAGCGCTTAATAATAGTGGTGTGCGCAGGCGAGCGGGGCCCTGAGGCCCAGGGGCCGCGGGTCGTCCGCTGACATCCGTTTTATATAGCTGCGCGGGCGCCGCCGCGGGGTCCCTAAACGTCCGACCGGCTTATATAATAATTGTTCGCCGTTTTCATTTAACAAATTGTTTTTTCGTCTCGTCCACCATTAACACGCGGCGCGTCTCGGTCGGCGGCGGGCGCTCCTCCGGGCGATGTTATTTATTGCCGATTTGAAGGAAAATTGGTATTTTGTTGTAAAATATAATAAGCCATCGCGATGAGGCGTTTCATTCGCATCGCTGCGAATATCGCTTCGATTCGTTCGATACCATTTATAGACGTGTATGCGACTTGTTTACGAGTGTGCGCACGTACTTTGCGTAAAATTAATCGCGGAGGACTCTTTCGACAGGACGCTTGAGAATTAAAAGTAATTATGAGAGGTCTTATCGCCGGCCAGTTATAATATACGTATATTTAATGGTGGCTCGTTAGCGGTGCGCTGCGCAGTCCGGGCTTGTGACGGCGACGGGACCAGATAATAGAAATGTTGAAAATAAAAACTAGTATTTATGTGTGCGGGCTCTCTCGCCGCACTGAGTTCACGCCAAGTTATTATTTTGAAGACCAGCCAACGTAAACGGGCGTTGGCTTGCGGCCACCGCCATATATGGCCGTAAAAAATACCGATAGGTTTAATAAAAAACAAGTAATTACACATCTTCATTTGACCGTGATGCGCTGTGTGTTTTTGCGGCGGTTCCGGCCCGGCGGCCGCGCTACAGCGGGCTGGGAAATGCGAAAATATTGAGCGCCTGATATAATTATACACACCCTCGACGCGCCGTATATGGGCGACGCTCAGCGCTGTGTGCTGGGACCCGCCCGGTCAAAGACCTGCTTCACACCTTGCCTTAGGTGCTAATTCTGCGGTATCTTTTTATCGATACAATAGCTTTGTCTCAAATCATCTCAAACCATCTCAAATTACCCACAAATTACACAATAACTTCTACAATCTCCACTAGAAGAAACTTTCATATCCCCCACAGCTTATGACATGAAAAGTTTTCTCTACGAGAAAAACCTGAATAAGTTTCCTTTTCAAGGCCAGGAAACTTTACTTACACTCTGTTATAATCCCACTACTTAAGAAATAAATCTAGCCACACCATTAGCAGCACCCTGTATATCTGCAGATCAGCTGAGCGCTACACGCTGTACGCGACGCGAGATTCTGCACACACTCGATAAATGAATATCGATCGATTCAGTGTAATTGTGAGCGCAAAAACGATGTCGACTGCGCACATCACGTGAACAAGGTATAAGCTGATAGCAATTCTATGAGAACAAAAGGAATTATAGATCAGAAAATGGTATGATATTCACCTTAGCAATAGTAATAGTAATATTTATTTTATCTCCCACAAAGTACAATTTTGTTTCTATTTTATGTTATAAATATTGGAGTTACAAAGGTTTGTGGGAGTCAGGAATCCAAACTAGGATACCCTGACTACCTGCCTTGGACTCCTGGTAACAGTCTGGTTAATATGTTTCTTTACGTCTGTATTCCCTATGTTTAAGTTTAATTCCTAACTTCTTAAGTAATAGAGGTCTATTGTCATCCATCAGGCACTTATCCACACTCCGGGCTGCTACTCGTACTGGGAAATACAACATGAAAAACCTATACAAAGAAAACTTAATTTAACTACATCGTGTTTTTTGTTTCGATAACGTTTGATCTAAGATATTCCAGCATTAGCGATGTCACGGTGGTTTGAGCACAGTTTGAAACCACTCTCTAAATTGTTTCTAAACTTGTGTGGGACGATGGATAACCGTACAAATGTAATACATGAGTTTATTTTTTTGGAAGTTGGTGCTGTAACTTGAAAAGTCGTTTTAACGGATTTTGCAAAACTAATATATTATTGTCTACATGTCAATTATTCGGTTCCCCAATTTTTGTTGAAGAAAAACGTCCAACTCTAGGTTTAGATAAACATACACCCCGGTCGGCATTGTCGAGGTGGGGGGGCTCAGTACCGGTGGCTTGGTCACCCACGGTGAAGCGAAGAGGAACCCGAGGAGAGGCCGCTCGTCGGGGCTTTTGCAGATAAGCCGACGACAATCTGCACATCATATCTCATAGGAGTGTATTCTTTGGCAGAATGAACGCAATACTATGTTGAATAATGTACCTACAGGCTGTATCAGGAGCTGTTTACTATACGGACCTTGTGGAAACTAGAACAAATTTCCGTGCGTTCAAGCGTTTTTGCCATACCTATTATTGGATTCAAATATAACAGCTCACAATGTTAGGACCCTGCGACGGATGTGGTGTACGTGGGGGTATAAATAAGACCACGTATCCAAGTCAACATAAAAAAATATATTTCGAAGAAATAAGAGAAGAAAGGGGTAGGTAAGATTACGGCACTAAATTATTCCAATTCCCTTGGGAGTAGCGCAGTACTCTCCTGGCTCAGCCTGGTGCGACGATGATTCAGCGTTTGTGCCACGCTGCTGACGCCAGGGATGGTGACGGTCGGCGGATGTTCGCGGCAGACCCGTAGGTTGCTCGACGCGGCCATGCGGGTATAAGGTACCCGGCACGGAGCTTGTTACGATCCCGGATTAACCGGAACCTCGGACGTGAAAATTTGCTGGAACTCTGGACCCTGGCAATAACGTCCAGCGTGTCACAAATTGGCCAATGGTCATCTCCGCTAATTGTGACACCAAGGCATAAGCGAAGCGTGATGTAGGTACTAATGCGCTAATGAAGGTGATGTGTGGTTATCACAATCAGTACGGAGTTTATATGTTGAAAATGGAAGTGAGATGCACGACATGGCTTGCACATTTTGAGTCACGACAAATACGTAGGTAGGTACATTAAAAGTGCAGAGCTAAAGGCAATTAGGTTGTACAATACATAGTTAAACAGAAGGCACAAGAATATAGCAGTTTCTGTGCAAATAGGCGCACGCCCTGAAATAACCTAGATAGGTAGGTACACACAATAAAAATATAATTAGCTTTTCAATACTTACCCAGTATGGGGTTGCGAAAACAGAAATTAATAACGTTGACTAATAGGAGTCAATAAAAACTGTTGCCTGCTTTTAGGCTTAAATAATTATCAAGACTACGTATGTGTATGGTCACAAGTGATCCAGGATCAAGTGAAAACGTACGTCTTCGCCCCGAACAGGAATTCGAATGTGTCCGTCATCGTGAGTCGAGTGACCGCGAAGGTTATAAGAAGGTTATCGGTCCCCATTCATTCGTTCGGACGTGCCAACCGCGCGCAACACTAGCACGGACAGCTAACTATTTGCGTTAGTAGGTAACTTAAGACGTCCCTAATGATATAACATATGTGGTTTGACTTGACATTTATTGTTGTCAATATGCTGTTTATGTAAATAACAACGTACAACGTTACAAACCATTAATAGATATTAATGCTAATTTTTATCCGTGGTGCTAGGCAACTGGGCTTATCCCAGTTGTAAACGACCCTTTGTGCCTATTGGTCTTGTTTGTTCTGTCTCCTGCTTGATATGGAGAGAACTACTACTCCTCCATTATTATTTTCTGATTAATATCGTTGCGGGATCTAAGACAGTTAAATTCATTCTCCGGGACATCGTCGAGCTTCATTGCCTCGGCGTTTTTCTGGTGGTCCCCAATGTTGATTCTGACTTTCAGAAGTTGCAGTGGTTTGGGAATAGTGCGGTGAGATTGCCCAAAAAAAATAAAAACAAGCCGACGACCTAGCGGCCAACATGTAGGTTGCAGTGATGCCTGGGCGACATCGCAACTGAGGCGGGCCCCGATGTTGCATGGATGCCGAAAAATTGTAGGTGGCGGGGCCATTGACCTTGACCCGTCACAAGGGGATCAAGGGTGCCATACACGGGGTCGTTTGGTAACCATGCGCTGATTTGGTCCCTGGGTCGGTCACACGGTCGACGCACAGTATGTTCTGGTGCGCCGGTGACTGCGGGTACTCCTCATAGGAGGGTCCGGTGACGGAAAGCCGTGTTTTAGTTTTAGTGGGTTGAAGTCCCGCGTAACTGCGCTATCTCCCCGTGGTAGCGCAGTATACATGAGAGAAAAATTAGGTATAGATAAACATAAAGGTCAATCCACAGAGTGATTGACACTTAACACTAAACACAGACAATGACTACTCACCTATGATAGACGTACCTACAACATGAATATTTTTATTCTAAAATTTGTTACTATCCTCCGATTGTAATATCCATTTAGCCGTGTTTCCTCACTTCAATAAGTGGTAAAATGCCAACTAACGATTAGAAACTATTTGAATATTTTTCTTTCACGCCGGTTTTTCACGCCGCCCGCTACCTCCCTCTCCTCGCACCCGATAATTATGAATATCGACGCACGCATTACCCGATTTCGTTACATTTATCCGCTGCGCTGCCAACAAAAAGCGCAGGCTATGACGTATTGATATAAATTATCTAACACGCAACCGATCTATGAATATTGAAATGAACAAGCGTAATTTCGCCGTTTGTTTCTGATCGTATTTTTTTTGTCCGTACATAATTTCTCTGTATAGATTCTAATTATACCTTGTTTTTGCAAGTAAGATTTCCGTTCTAAATTAATGTTCAGACTGATTTTAAAAGATTTCCGTGCTTGGTGGTAGGAAAAGCCGATGAGCTTTGCTCACTAAGGTAGTCTTGTGCCAATTGTCATATCTACTGCTTTATGTAGGTATACTGTTGATAAAAAGTGCAATATTAAGATTAATTTAAATCAGAAATAATCTTGAGAATTAAAACCAACCTTGTCTTGCGGAATGGTCCTATCAATATTTAATTTTACGTACAAATGTAGCTGTTATATAGATATCAGCGGTATCAACGGTTCGCATTAGTGTGTCGAATATCGTTAATTAAATAGCTAAGATCAATGAAATTAGCATAATAGCAGCTGAGTGTTTTAGTTTAGTGTGGCCATATAAACTAGATCTACAATAAGAACCAGCTTGATTTCATTTTAGAAATTATTACTGCTTTCAAGATAAAAATACGCGGGGTAGAGATTTTTATCAGGCAACTTTCTCCTGGAGTAGGCATTTTCAAAGCTTTAGATTGAGGAATGGCTTTTTAAATTCGTCCGTTGTGTCACCTTTTTCGAAAATGTAATAAATTCTGATAGTTTACTTTTAGCTAGGCTGGGCTTTTTGTTTTAGTTGGCTTATACGAGTAGGTAGGAGAGAGAGATTTTTGATATAATTTTGTCATTACAGCGGCTTTCTGCAAATTCAAAACGTTAACAGCATTTTCAAAAGGCATATTATAGCGTTTAACTGTGAACGAATAAACGGTTAATGAATGGTAGAAAAAAAAACAGAACCTGAGCGGGTTCTGTACCTAATATCATTTTGACTACAATTTTATCATCTGCCCACTAAACCTACACTTTTCACTCTACGACAATGACATCGAAATGCGTTCAAAGAAGTACGTTAAATTGTACCAAACGTTACTTTGGACCGCTACGCCACGCTCGGCCCACAGCTTCATAAATTTCCCTTACTCAATGGCCGGGCAATATGGGTGCTATGGGTAGACGGGTCAGTTTCACAATTTTTCTAACCGAGGCGAGGCTCGGACGTAGGTAGCGATTGGTCTCTGGACGTAAACACGGCGTATCGCAAGTGATCCTACGCACTAGATACACGGACGTACCTATTGGTCGTGGCGGTGCAGACGGGCGGTTAGCACGCGGTCTGTGCGACAGTAAACATGGCGCCACCGAATCGCAGATCCGCAGTGCTACATACAGATTACAAGATATGTGTAGGGTGTGTGAACTGTACAGACTGGCGGATCAAACTCGGCGGTTTTTGCAACGCGCTGTCTTCGAAACTCTGATGGTTCAGAGTTTCACACAGCACATGTTTCAGTAGACCATTTAATTCTGCTAGATACTAGACCTGTACAAGTTTCTGCCCGATTGTGCTGACTGGTTGATGATTCTGAAGAGCGTTGGAAATAATGCAATTGAAAAAAATATAGAAGCCTTACACATAAGTGATAGAACACATAAGGGGTAGAATAGAAGCTGTTTTCCAATAATATTTAGAGAAAACTGATTATCCTGCAATATGCCAAGTCTTCAATGACGCCGCAAGCGCAACTTCAGTTGATTTGAAGATGCTAGCTATTTCAGCCAAATCATTCTGCAGGAACAATCTACGAGGATTAACATCGAAGGATACTGCGTTCGCACTTTGTCCACTCCGATTGACTTCAAGCGTTTTACCCGCCAGCCTGCTCGCACAGAACAACATTTGTGGTGGCGAAAACCGCCGCCATGTCGTCTCGTAAACATGTCAAATTTATGAAGAGAAAACGCCCGCGTGCGCTGCCCCGGACATAATTACCGCGCTGTATCGCGACACCAATGAAAACCACATCTTTATGTACCCGTTACGCAGATAAACCTAAAATGTTGATGGCTGTACGCCGCCACGACTATTCCCTACGAGATAAAAAATATATTAAAAAAAAACTAGCCGGCCGTGGCTGAACGGGCCGTGTTCTTAATGACACCGCTTCAATGGCATTTCACATATTTTTTCCAAAAGAATCTTCTGATAGTGCAAATTAATAGCGTTGTTTCGGTTCGTAATTTTGCGAAGAGATGTGATGGGGAAATTCCATTACCTGAGGGCTATTCAAACTAAGATGGCCATTGTTACGAAAATGTGAGACCACCAATAAACAATGGTTACCTCCACCAGTTGAGTTGAACTTTGATGAAATCGTACAAGCTAAATGTCCGCACACGTTGTTCCCAGGCGGCCTGTCATTGTCAACTCACAGAACATTTTGCTGATCTAACAGTAACTCTTAAAAGGTTTTCAACTGCAAAACGTGGCGAGTGTAAAGTGCGTTTCAGACGCACGCAGTAATGCTTTCGTTCAGTCCTGCTAGGTGAATGGTGGGAACAATACCGTCTAATGTGTTCCCGGTATGACAATACACGTAGGCCGCTAATTTATGTAACTTTCGTCGATGATGGGGTTATGCATTTTGTCATCGCTCCTCCTAGGTATTATTTTCTCACGTTCAAAAAGAGGTGTCGATGGCTGCAAGACACAAAAGTTGCGGCCACCTTAGAAGAAAGAAAATGCCTAGGCTGAAAGCAATAGTTATAGTCAGTTCTAGCACTGAAACTGCAACTTATGTTTACGAAACATAAAACATTAAGACGACCTTCCGAGCTACGTTCTAACTACTGTTACTCTCAAATTGAGGTACCTACACTAAAAACATCAGACAGAACCCACCAATTCCTGTCACCTCACACAGTACCTAAAAACTGTATTATCAGTGTTTTTGCGCGTCGCGGCGGCGAGTGCGCAGGCGCAGTTGGTGGGGGGGACAGCGATGTCTGCGAGAGGGGGGGGCAAGGCATGTCAGACTTGTTTTAATTGGCTCAAGGAAGCACGCTTCAACGACTCCAGCGCACCGCGCACCGAGCCGACCTGCCAGCCACCACTATCGCACGGCATAGGTACTGTTCCATCTTCGAATTTGCTACTCGTGTTAGTTAGACGGCCTAGGTATGTAGTACGTAGGTTATGGGCCCACTTACAGATACAAGATTCGATTCTAATTTGCATAGCGCTGTGTATTCCTTTCCAAAGCTGCTGACTCTACATGGTGTTTTAGACTTCGATTAATTTGGTTTTTTGTCCACTTTTCCCTTACGCAATGTTTTTCACAGCTTTCAAGACTATAGCACTGTGTACCAGTAATATTTTAAAAGGGATTCCAGTCACACCGCCGTCGATAAAAACGCAACAGAACGGAATTGGGCAAATTAAACCATTAAGAATTAACTACTTGGTAGTAGCAATGTTTCTCCAAAATACCTGAAATAAAGTCGGGCAGGCGATTTACTTTAATTGTGACATAAGTAAAGCAATTGTAATTATCCACAAGGCACACGAAATTATTTATGAAACTGCACGGAGTATATGTTAAATGGGCGAATTATGTCCATTTGACGTGTTTATTAGCTGAATTAGCTGTGAGCACGCGACGCGTGGCGTCGGTGATGCGGTGGCTACGCTGCGGGCACGCGACGGCGACGGCCGACGTCTAAATTGTAGTGAGGAAGGTGGACGGAACAAAGGGAAAAGGAACTGGACATCACAAAAGGTACGGGACATCACATTGTAAGAGAGGTGATGAAGATGGATATCAGAAAGATGGAAAGTAGAGTCAGATTGAGAAGTGTGCTAGCCAAGTGAATGTTGATTTCGTGAACAGCCTGCAAACCACCGGAAGGACAAAAAACTTAAACATCTGTTATAACCACAAGCAAGTGCATTACCATACGATCTCATTTAACAGCTAATTAACATAAACGAAAACTAACCTACCGCACACCATAAACGATTGAACGAATATGCTAAATAATGGTAACACTCCAAACAGCGCAACCCCTTGTCTGTGCGCCATCTAATCATTAATAACGACAATGCGGCGCGCGCGCATGTTAATTGATCGCAAGTTATTCAAATCAGCAAGAGGAAAAAATCTCGCACGTTACAATTATGACAGCCACTCGCCTCGGGAATAATGCTAAGAATTTATTTGAATTACAAATTGAACATACACTAGACAGTTTTAGCGCGGCGCGAATAAATAATTTGATATTATGCTAAGTGATGATAGCACAGTTAAACGCCGCAAACGACCTTGACATAGACCCATAAATAAGAATATCTTAACCACTCATACATATGGACGGCGGTTCGCACACTCAAATATGGTAAGTGCCGGCTTATGAATAAATTTTATTATTTAAAACTCGGTATGTTCATTACTAAAACAAATACTCGTAAGGCGTAGTAATACAGGCTGTTGCTGTTTGTGGCGTAGTTCAGGGGAGTGTGCGCATGCGTGGTGCAGTGCAGTGGGTTCATGTCCGGGGATCATTTCGTCAGCCGTCATCGACACAGCAGTTTTATTCATCGGTGGATAGTATAGTATGTTAGATGCGGAGGTAATATTTTTTCCGCTGAGCTCCGGTAGGTTTAGCTAAACGTTCAAGGTGAGCGGGGTTGTGTTGGCTGAGTCGCGGGCTGCGGCTGGCGCCCACGCGTGTCCCAAACGTGTAGGGTTGCCAAACTTGCTACATTCAACTACTTCTCTAGCATTACGAAACCTAGAGCATGGTAATCATTTCTAAAAATATATGAGCAGATTTTTAGAAACTTTTATGAAATAAATTCAGCATTTTTATTACAATCAGGTCAAAGTGCTATCATTAATTTTGAATTTTATTGTGCATGAATATGGAATTTGAGAATTAATATCAATAGTTTAGCCTTCTAGGTTTCATCATTTCTCGATGTCAGGTTAAATAAAAAAAATCGTGAAGGATTTTAAGCACAGAATGTTCGATTGATGCTGTTATCTCTCTTATATAAATTATACAGGTTTGGCTAGTTTGTGGCCAATGTAAAGACTTTTAATAATTCTCGTTTCTATATTTAATACCGAGGGACTTAAACCTGGAGCTGTAAAGAAACTTGGGAGTGTAACATGTCTCCGATGGATAGATTGCAATCAGGCAACAAAAATACGATAACGAAATGATTTTGGCAAGTGAACCTTGCTAGCCCTGCGTCAAGCTTACGTCAGTTAGTGAGTTGCTATCTGGGATACAGAACAATGCTTGCTATCTGCCTATCGAAACGCCATTACGTAACCACTAACATCTCTATCGGTTGCACACTCACAGGCGCGAGGTTTCCTTGGGCTCAAGTCGCTATCTCATCGACTAAAAAAGCGGGCGACAATGACATTTCAAACGTTACTTCTACCATTTTATTCGTAAGTCAGGTCGCATTAGTGCTGACCTCGTGTTGACAATTCGAATTTTCTATTAAATATTTATTGGAATTGTCTCGGCTGCGATTAATATCGAGTTATCGGCTATCAAGTATGGTGACAGACGATAACGAGACAGGTACGTAAAACTTGTTTGTTCACTTGTAATTTTTTGAACATGTTAGTCGACTTGATGTTAATAAAGAACATTAAAAGTTTAAGCTGGATATGTTGCAAATCGAGGTCAGGATTAAGCTCTATCAAACCATAAGAATTACCCTCCTTTAGGAGCGTAGTAACAGTCTCATAGACATAACTCAATCTGAGACGTTACATATACCTAGTGAATCCTGGTCTATGTTTGTGTTGCATATTGCACAAATTCAGAGCACCCTGTGCTGACAATTCTCATGACCCGAGGCGAGATCACACGCGCACATTCTCCGCACAATAAAAACAAGACAACAATCGTTGTGTTTCCATTAAACAAATTCGTGAATACGTAATGCTGTTCAACGCTTCATATTATTAATATTTATAGAATCGCCGGCGATTTGAATAGATTGCTGATAGCGCTCGTTAGCGCCGACTACTGATCACATCTCGATCTGTTGATGCTTGTTGTTACCAATTAGCTTATCGGAAACGTCATAACGTTTTTTGTAATGTTTAATAACGTTATAGTTATTTGAATATTATTATTTAGTTCAAGTGATGTTGAATCTTGATAGCGTCGCTGCGTAATTGGCAGTTTCAAGACGTTTGTGATTTAATTAAATTTTCGTCTGAATAGTGTTAATGTGTGAGTGAGGATGCCCGTGACGTGACGGCGACAAAGAGGGTCGCGCGGGGTGCGGGACAAAGGCGCGGGCGCACATTCATAAAAACCCAGCATTCATTGACGGTCATGTGTTGTGTATCTCGATGAGCGCAGGCGCAGTATACGCTTAAATTACACATGTTTATGATTCACTCAGTTTTATCGCGACGAGTTCCATAAAGTGCAGGAACAACCTTGCGTAGCAGTTAGTGTGTTTACTCTACTTGTTGTAAAAACAGCAAAAGTATAGGAAACTCTTTATTTTAATTACCTATCTACATAAATATTAAAACCTCTTCCTTGTAATAGTTTTATCAGCACGTAAACATTCACTACTAATTACGGTTAAGTACAAGTCACTCAACCACTTCAACACAAAATGTGCTTCAAGCAAGATTGAATCTATATTCTGAACCAAGAATGTCAGAGAAGAGAGTTTACAGCTTCGATACTTGTTTGCCATGAACGAATCAATGGGAGATGAATGGGAGAGTAACTGTAGCCTATTTTTCTTACAAGCTGGCAGCTTCCGGCTTCGTTCCTAACCTAACAGACTGACACAAATTCACGCACTAGCACCACGAGAGGGTTAAAGTACAACTATAAAGGGTCACCCCCGACTATTACTAAACACATTAAACATATTAATATTCCCTGGAACACTGCTGCTGATCCCCGTAACGACAAAGGGAAGGATACAGCGAACGTGCCTCACAAAGCGCTCCACGATATTATCCTGAGGTTTTTGTGTCGCCGTATTAGGAGTGACGCCGGGCTACGCGACGTGTACAGACTTTGTATAAAAACTAACGTTTGTTTGTATGTATTGTTTGTGAACATCGCGGCTACTGATGCTGGATGAAGTGCCGTTATTGGTATTGATGTCGGTGAGAAAATAAATTGTAATCTTGTTGCTGAAACATGGAGGAAAGAGATTGGTATAACCAGTAGAAGAAATGTAATGATAATGTAGAGGCTGATCGAGATGAAGCCAACTGGGAAGAAACGACATCTAAAGTAGGGATAATCGTCCTGCAAACATAATGTGTATGAGAGTTTAAATATTTGTAAATGCACCCACGATACAGTAGACATTCTTAGTGTAGGTCAACGTTTATTAAAAAATAGAAACAAAAGACAACTAGCTACACCATGAAGACAGTGGTCATCGTTGCAAGTTTCTCAACTGACCTATGAACTATCAAGGCTGACTACAACATCCTTGCCCTCAGGCTCCTGATGGTATATAACAATCTGCATAATTTTAAAGTTTTCCTTAAACCTGCCACAAACGATTAACAAAATTAACTATACGAGTTAATACGACACTAAATCTTGATGCGAGCAATCAGCAGCTACAAATTGTCGTACAATGAGCCAGCTTGAGATAGCAGCCTTAAAATATCACCCTCGATAAACATCTTTATGTATTTACTGCGCAAGAGTCTGCTCGTTTATTGCTGAAGGTGAATGAGGCTGGAAATGATGGGGGTGGTGGAAAAAGGTGTCATTCTCGATTAATTGTAAGATGTAGTGTGACATCAATCAAAACTGGGCAGAAATGAAATGTGTCGATGTGCATTGACACTGAAAAGTCTTTATGTTTGTTGCAAAGATATTTAAGAAAGGAGTGTAGTTTCAAAAGAAAAACATAACTAAAATACGATATCTCAATAGGTTTATCTGTTCAGCAATGATACACCCACAACAAAAGATCTTCCACAATATCTTAATCAGACATCTTCGTACCAAACAAATCCACTCGAAGCTCGATTGTCTCCTTCGTATCGCAAAAGTAAATAAAAAAGCTTAGCTCAGTAATCCCACAACATGACAACACACAAAACTAAAACCGTCAACTTACATAACGCAATCAACGTATCGTTTATTTCTAAACGCTGCAGACAAATCCTTTTGTCACACACGACAACCCTAACGTAACAACACACCCACCGAAGACCTTATCACCAAGAACTAAGGCTCGAAGTCACTTGTGGAGCTCGAAGTCCGGAATTGTGTAGGTACTAAGACCCGATTAGGCGAGATAGGATAATTCTCGATTCGTCGTCAATGCTCGGTGTATCGGGCGGGCGTGCGACAATGTACCTTAAATGCATTAGTTTATTGCGCGCTGCCATCCAAACGCGACAGATACAGAGGTGAGATGATTATAGACCGATACCAGATATTCTCGGAATGATCCACGAGATATGGAAACTGGTAGATTTGACAGAACTTAGTGGTGACTGTGTCTCTTGAATGATTCTGTTGAGGAATAAATAACTCGCTCTATTGACAGCGCAACAGATATAATTTTAGGCAGTGTCAATGTATGTCTCGTAAATTAAGCTTGCCTTTACGGTACACAGTACAGATTTGTAGGTTAGCCTTATTTGCACAGCGAATCTGGTCAATATCTGAGTTGATACTGCAGATATCTTAAAGATTTCAATCAGGGAACTAGGTTAAGGAGTGGTGGTCTAGAATCTAACTCAATTTTGAACGTGCATTGCATTCTCCGTTTCGTAGGCTTACCATGAAGTAAAACACTGTCTTTATACTCGTATCAAGGACTGATAGCTACATTCACTGTCCATTGTTTGGGCTACCTCACATACGTGGATCAGAAACATGCAAGTTTCTGCGGAAGTATCAATAATGCCGGCGATTCGGAAGTCAGATAGCTTGAATATATTGTGAGAAAAGCCGAAAAGGTCACGCCCGAGGCAAGGTCAAGAGCTGACGAGAGATAAGGATCAGACGAGATGCGATGCGAGGGAACGTGTCCCAAACCGTGGGAGTGGGCCACAATGCTCTTTGTAACGCCACTAAATAAATTCTCTTACATAATTGTGGCAATTAAAAGTTTTATGCAGCCGCGCACGGAACAGCGAGCGGCGGAGATGGCCGAACGGTTCCGATGCGACATTCTGATCGGTGATAACGTGTTAACTGCTCTCCATACACGGAAATTAAACAGGTGCCATGGAAAAGTCTGAGATTCTGGTAGATGTTCTTTGTCTGGTTTAAGATTCCTAATAAAATACACATTCTTATAGTTTTATCGATCTGTCTCTGATACCTAAGATACGTCTCTGAATGTAAAAATTAATCTCAAAGAATTTCAATAAAAGCAAAAAGTAATGGTAGTCGGATCTTGAAACTGATTCGGTTTTTCATTATCATTTGCTAGGTATCATTGTTAAGAAGTAATAAAATATTTAAAACATCCAAATTAAAATGTGTACTGCTTAAAGCAAAACTCACACACACGTATTTTTCCGAAACACTTTGTTATTACGTTTTGTATGACTTGATCTAGCTCTGCAGTAAGTTGTCTTAAACCAAAAATGTAGCTTTTAAGTACCTAGTTACCAACCACAAGTTCACCACAAAATCTTGTTTGGGCCCTTGTGGTGAAATCGTAGCATGTTGGTTCTTTTGAATAGTTACTGAGGGGCATTATTCGTTTATACATATGTACGTCAGATGTTATTGTTAACCTCCGATTCATCAAACCTATATCCGTGTCGCGTAGTATTCATGTCTTTCTTCGTTCAATCAACCACAATTTTTTGGTCATTTCACGAAAAAACCACAAAGTCTGCACCCTCATTTCTTCGCATTTCGTCCAATCACCATTTATTTATTTACTATAATCATATATTATTTAATAGCTAGACCACAGCCTTGCGGTCAGTGTGAGCAAAATAATCTGCGTCAAGTGTGAGTGGTGCCTGCCAGCCGCTAGTATCGTGGCTATCTACACATAATATGGTGGCGTCCATTGTTTGAATGTATAATTTCCCACGTGCTCTCCGGCCGTAGCGTAGTAATGACCTCAGATCAGCTGATACGAGCTGATCAAGATTGATAAGTTTATTTCATGCTTAGTAAAGGGATAGCTGTTATTAGTGAAATTAGACGGAATTAATAAGTTCTTTTGGCACTATTACGAGTTTATGTTTTGTGTGTTGTTTTAAAATTCTTCACTTTAAATGTGATTATATATTTACTGTACCTACACTGGTTTTGAGAGCCGAGGGCCGTTTCACTACCTACTTGCTGTCATTACCATCAAATCGCAATTGGCAATCTTTTTCAGCCATCATCAACCAACAACTGTGAATAGACAGCGACCAACCACGTCCTTGTTAAAACAAAAAGAACGTGTAATCCTTAATCCATCAAGTTTTCCTTCACTCAAATAGGAAAAATACCAAACAAATATAAAACACGGAAGCGGCGCGTATCAGCGCATATCGTGGCGTATCCTTTGTGCTGCGTGTGCGCACTGAGGAAACACCTTGGATCGTGACGTCATGTGGAGGACGCCGCCGTCGCCTGCGCCCGCGCTGCCGTGTGAACACCGATAGCAAGAAATGCTGCCTTTGAATAAACTTCTCAGAGAAAACACATTGTCATGAAGGCCACCACATTTTATTATTTATTGTTATTTGTCATAAAACCTGTGAAAATGAGAAATAATGCGCATTTGTTTTTTGATTATGTCATTATTGTCACAGCTGCTTTGCATTGAGTTGGTAATGAACTTGGTGGTCATGAAAAAGAGCGGAGTGATAAGGAATTAGTTATGGCTACCTCGACCTGGAAGCAGTCAACCGGGAAAACGAAGCAAATAAAACATTTTCGTTGCCTGATAATGATGGAATAGGTGACAAAGACAGGGAAGTGCGTGCGTGCACTATTAGAACTGGGAAAAATTATGATAGAAACACTAAAAAAACCACTATAATGAAAGCGGAAGAATTGATTGCAGTATAAGATCTAGACTGTGTAGATATAATTTAGTAAATTCAGCAAAAATAACAGAACATTTGAATTCGACCTCAACAATTTTACCATACGTTAACTCAATGCTAAAATCTTTGTTCATCTCAATAAAGCTCGAGCCATACAAATAATTGAAACCAATTACGAGTTTCAAAACAAACATCAAGAACTTTCTAAAAACGGAACTATTACGTTCCAATCAAACGTACCGTACGTATTAATCGTACCGACCTGCGACCCGGGGTCAGCAGATAATTAGCCAAAATCGAATGCCATTCCATCATCTATCCGTTTTATAAGTACCTCACGATGCGTTTACATGCAATTATATCTTGTTTCGTTATTTTGATAACTGACATGGGGGTTTTTATATTTCCGGTGTTCTTTTATTTGATATGTTTGTGCGCATCGGATGTTTCATTACAGCGCGGCGCTATTCGGCGAAACGTGTCACAGAAAAATCCTTAGAGTTTCGTTCGCGTTTCAATGGTGTCATTAGGACAGAAATAGAGCAATTTAATGTATTTTTTGTTGTGATTTAATTTTTGTTAAGTGTCTATTCAATCATGTTGATTTTATGACGTAGTTTACGTAATATCTAAGTTTATATATTTATTTAAATTACCCAGTTTTCAATAGCATTTTTAAGTTCGTTGAAACTTAATGTGTATCTATAAAAACCGTACTACAAATGCAACTCCTCTTTCACCCTTTGAAAGAGTACCGGGTCGTCAGAACCAGAAGGAGCTTTTGGAATTAAATAAGGTGTTATCAGTGATCCGGTCATCAATCGTCCGCGGATCTGTCGTACAATAGCGTATCCCTCTTTCGGAAGTTTTGCCCTACTGCACAATACTGTGCTACTAGGAGCGTAGAAATTTATGGATGTGGTGGATAAAGAAATAACGAGAGCACTCAAGTTACATTTCAATCATTTGAATATAACCAGATGCGGAAGTCACAGAATTTGGGAGAAAGATTTGGCAAATTTGTTTGGCAGTAGGTAGAACTCAATATGTATAAAAACTTAATAAAATAATGAAATAGGGTTATTAACTCAACTTTCTTTTTCTCAGTAAATGACTGCTTTATTATAGGCAGTTTCCATCAGAATAGATTGTCTTCGCGTGTCAAAGATCCTTATATTATTTTTCAAAGATCCAAATGATATTTCTATGTCATGAAGCTCTAAGATTATTCGAAATCGCTAGAATCAAGTACTCAACATATATCATGCGTGGGATAGCAATAAATCTATCAGACTAACTGCACAAGGAATATAAAGTTATTAAACCGTTACCTCATCTTTTAGAAATGTTTACATAGGTACAACGATTGTTTTTTCAAAGTCACGAGATAAATCAATCAGTCTGGAATTATACAAATTATACAGATGAACCATCAAAAAATCTATTAAGCATAGTAGAATTAATTACAAGAGTGTTTCAAGCCTTAGTTGGCGTAATGAACTGATGAATCAAGTAACCGTACAAATATAAAATCAAGAAGGTCCAGTCGTAAAATTTTACAATACAACTGCATCACTATTAGGTATCTCTTCTTCACATCGATTTTTGTACCCTTGTTTTTTTGTGACTTTACGGTCGTTTCTAGATTCATACACCGATACAAAAAAAAAGACAAATCTCAATCAATAGCCTTCTTTGCCGATGGGCATCAGTGTTCCTTATGTGTTGAAGATTGATCAATTCCCGTGTTTAACTTGTCTTAATTAAGTGGCTACAATGCTCTCACATCTATGGTGGGCATTATCGCTCTTGTTCTTGTAGATGGGGCATTCTGTCAACAAAGACAACCCATCATATTAAAAAGCTAAGTTAGGTAATCTTCAATGATTAGTACTATTGCATGTCTATGTGGGACCATGCTAGCACATTTATAGTGGTCCTTCTGCCCATCGTTTGTTCTTCTAGAATGGAGTCTCGTTATGAATCATAAGGTTGTCCAGACGAGCCGACCTCTGACTGCTGCGCGTAACGCTCAGTTATAGGGCCATTATGTCGCCATTCATGTACAACCCGTTTATGAAGCCGTTCATATCATTCTTAGCTCATTACTCTCACTTTTCTGAATACTTGTTCTGCTTGAATTTTTAGTTTAATACTACTACTTTGATAATAGAATGATGAAGATGCGGTTCTCAGACTTATCGGTGACAAATGAGTTAGTTCCTTAGCCGAACTTGGATACGGGATCAGTGTCTTGATCTAAAATCCTGCCAAAACTCTCATAAACAAAGCAAAGATCTTCCTTTTTCTCTTTCATTGATCCTGGTACTGGGCAATTGTGGACCTAATTGATAGGTATCAAGCGCAAGTCTGTTTGGAGTAAGAAGATAATGCAAGGATTATAGCGTTTGTAGTATGTAGGTGTTGAAATCCAAACACATTCACTCTTGTTTTTCTAGCGTATGTCTTACGTTTTAATAAAAAGGTTGTGAAGCCCATCAAAACATCATCACGCTACTCATCTGAACGACTTCATAATACTACATACATTTTAATTATTTAACTTACTGAATGAAGCCATTTAACAGCGGATGAATCAAATTATATGAGTAACAAGTTCTGGTAGCACTACTCTGCTGACCTCTGATCTCGTACTGTCATTATGTTTTATTGCAATTTACTTCACTACTGCTTATTATTGTTTTATTGAACCACTGTTTGTACTATTATAATGGTTGTGCTTAAATTGATATTAAATGGGAGTCAATGCATAACTTCGTTCTTCTTGTTGATGCGAGACATAGCAACCAAGTATCATTTATTTGCTTGTTAATGAGACGTTACACTACGTGTATAGCTACAATATTAGCATGTTACTGATCCATTACAGGGCAAAAGACTCTTCTTATACAGAGAAGTCACGAGCGTTAATCACCTCGCTTGCTCAATGCGGGCAGCGATTTAAGAAAAACACCGTTACATTTTGGTCGTTTGTATCCCGTGAAGGGGCCAGTATATGAAACAATATCGATTTGTTAAGATAAAATATAAAATAAATCACAAGGAATTAAACCGACTTCCAAAGCAAAACACTAAAATTTGCAAAAATAACTCGTTTCGGAAGTCGATATCTTTGGTATCTCTTGATTTAACATTTTGCAACACCGACTTTCGAAACGAAAGTTAGTTTTTGTTTTGATAGTCGTTTTATATTTTGATTATTTATTTTTATCTCCACAAATCGATACAATTTCATGTACCGGTTTATTATTTATTTAAAAGAGTGGTTAAGCGTAAACCTATGGTACTTGACCACTATCTCAACTGATGGTTAGCGATGATGTAGTCGACGGTGAAGAACATTTGCCCAGAAGTAACTCCTGAGTTAAAGAGCCCGAGGTAGCTATCGGGATAAACAGACTCCGGCAAGGAATTCCACTCCTTAGCTGTACGCATAATGCAATTATTTCCAAAAAGTTTAGTGCGTCTGTTGGGATGTTCACCATGTACTGATGGCGCATCGCCGTACGTCTTTTGGTCCGATTATGAAACAGGCTAGGCGGAATTAGATCATGCAATTCCATCGCACACTCGCCGAAATGCAACCGATAGGAAACCGACAAGCTGGCAACTCGTCGACAATGTCCAAGGCTCTGGAGCTTTGACTCGATAATTGCCTCATTTCCGATAAGCCTCATGGCCCGTTTTTCGATCGACACTAGTGCATCCAGCTGGTATTTGGCAGATCCTTCGCAGAGTTGAGAACAGTACACACGAATATATAATTTGAATTTGAGTACTTCTTGCAAGATCGAACTTGCGCGATGCAGGACCCCGTCCACGGGATAAAACGACCAAAGTTTTACGGAGTATATTTATTTATTTACTTAGACTTCATGCACAAAGATAAAAAGGCGGACTTAATGCCTTAGGCATTCTCTACCAGTCAACCAAGGATGGTGCAGAGACAACATGGCAGGTGCATTGCTTAATAATGAAAAGCTAGTGGTTATTACAATAAAATAAGTAAAATACACGAACACAAATATTGAATATAAGTAAATTAAATATAATATTTTATATACCAATAAAATACAGAAAAGAAGAAAGTGAGACGACTCTGCTTATTTGTGTTGAAAATAAATCCGCAATTTCCGCTTAAATGCGTACCGACATGCGTGCCTGTATCCCGAAGTGCGAACGCGCTGCACCAAAAACATTCTGTCTACTCCTGGTCAGGAACTCCTTGACGGTAATTGTGGAGCCCTTCAAGGCAGATTTCGCCCTCCAAACTGCAGATTTATAGTCCACGCTGGAGAACCTATTATTATAAATTACTATTATTTTCACGCAGCCGCAAACCGTGCGGTTTGCCAGGACTTTCCTTATGGCACTCCACGATAGTATAGCTGTCATCAGTGAAAGCAGAAAAAAAACACTTTTTTATTATATTGTACAATATGTAATTTTTCTTTCCAAAATTGTCACATCAATATTTCTGTAGTCCACGTCCCCTAGTCAGTTGGTAGCTGAACCCTTGCAGCGCTGCAACAAAGCGCTGGAGGCGCGGACGGCGCTGTCATAACATGATCGATCAGCGATTCAGCGCTGATGGAGTTGTCCACTGTGCCCACACCCGCACACACGTGTGGGGAGTTCAATATCAATTGTGCGGGAATGATGACTTAATTTGGTGGACGATTTAAATCCGTAAGCTATAATCAGCAGAAGCTATAATCAGTACAAGATTAGTAAAAGAATAACCAACTAAGCTATGACCTGCCCAGCTTTGAGCTGGCCTAGCGAAGTTTTAATGAAATAAGAGTCCAGCTTAAACCGATTTTGTTAACCACTAACGTGTGGCCTATTGTCTTTACCATAAAAAATGCTAAACGCAAAGCTCCGGTTCCGGAGTTCCGGAATATTTAAAGAGATGAGGCTCATGTTTTAAGTAAGTTTAGGTTTGCATCTAACCAAACAGATGCACAGAATAGTCTAAATAAATCTGTACACTAAGTCTTTAATGAGAAATCATTGCAAACCGCAAACTCATTAATGGCGCATAGGTATAATTAAAATCTAATAACTGCATCCCCTTACTCCGAGGGTGAGCTGAGTTGGTACTGCTGCTATTGTGTGCACTGACGATCAGCTGTCGCAGCGGCTTTGTGGTGATGGATGGGTAGCGGTTGTGCGCCCTGGGTCAGGAAGGAGGCAGGGGGTGGCGGATAAATATGACGGATGGGTGGCGTTGTTATGAAGATAGTGTGTGAAGAGTATGCCTACTCGATTGAACTTCGTAAATAACAGCTCTGGCTTTAAAGTTTACACTTGCTAACGTGTATGATGCCTTAAGAAGTCGCTGTAATGTTCTAGTAACAATGAAGGCTAAATAATGTTATTGGGTAGAATTCACTGTGGATATAAGCAGCTACAAAAACGTTAAACGTTAACAGACTATCTTATCGTTGAGTAAATAAAACATCAAATTTGGAACGAATAGTTTTATAAAAGTATAAAGTTATTCGTTTTACTAAAATATCGATAAACTTAGTCATTAATTTCGATTAATTGATCAAAAAATTCTGTTATGCCTTATAAGTAAGCCACAAATCAACAACCGCACCTAACTAATACGCGACCAGTTAATTCAAATATTGTCTGGAATTCCGCGCATACTTCAATTACGTGCCGAACGCCAAACTCCGGCCAGTGCTGTGATACGTGGAACATGCAGTAATTGGGCTGAACGTCACGTTAAAAGGAGTCCAGGTGTGGCGAGTGATATCACTTTTTTTTTCTTTTTTTTTTTAGCTTTGGCCCACACTAGGAATTTCTTCCTGTATCGTGGGTGCATTTACAAACATATAAAGTCACATACACAACACCCAGAGCCGGAACAACTATCTGTAGGTTATACAAATATTTGTTCCATGCGGGAATCGAACCCGCGACACGCAGCGCAGCAGTCAATTGCCCAACCACAGCGCCAATCACTGATGGCAAGTCTTGCTTACGATTTATGTTAAAATAATTTCAATCTGAATTACGGTATGTGTCAATACTTCAATTTGAAGGTATTAGTTGGCCGTAAAAGCTGGCCCAGTAATTAAATTAATGGTCCCTGCCGGATCTGTGTTTACCGATAGCTACAACCTAGCGATTTTCAAGTCCAGATTGAATAGTTTACTTCTAGGCAAGCGTGCTTCACCGTCGACCACATAATCGCTTACCATCAAGAGATTGATCAAGTCAAAGTCAAATATATTTATTTCAACTAGGCCTTTTAAATTTCGTTTCATTCAGTTCTAGAAATGAAAGAAAAATGAGTTTATTGGCATTACAAAACAAAAACACCTTAAAATTAAACAAAATATTTTTAACTATTAATGCCAAAAGGGCCTCAGCTCAGCATATCAGCCAAATGGAAATACAGGGTATTCAACCTGACGCTAATTTTCAGCTGCAGCCCACGAGTGCCATACGCTCGAAAACACAAACAAACATTTATAATATACAATTTTTGCGATTCTTAATTATAACAAAACAAAAATAAAAGTTCTATGTGCCCATTAACAAAAGAGAACAAATAAATTAAATAAAAAATTGTATTACGTCATTAAAACGGGGATAGGTCGCTGGACTAAAATAAATTGAAAGACAATAATAAAAGCAAAAATGATAAAATCGATCAATGTTTGAAATCGATGCAAATTGTTTAAAATTACTAGATTAAAATATAAACAATAATTAAAAGTATAAAATTAATAACATTGATAAAATTGAAATACATAAAATTTTGACAACAATGCCAGAATTGAGAAAAGCATAGGGTACAAAGATATTATTCAATAAACCTAGTGATTAAAAGAAAAAAAAATGACAACAAAGATATTGTGCTTTAAATGGCTGACGTGTCAGCACGAATATCTTTAAATTCACTTTGATGATTTAATAAAACAACTTTAATTTTAATTTGAATGTCGAGCAAGTTTTACTATACTTTATTGGAGGCGGGATATTGTTCCAGCATTTAGTAGCTGCATACCAAAAACTGCCTCTAAAAGCCGCCGACTTATGCTGGGGAATAGAAAGCTGTCGGGAACATTTTCTTCCCTCACCTAGAGTTTTCAAGCGCGATACGATCAACAATATAGGCCTTCGTCTAATTATTATCCTTACCTATCTTTTGCAAGCGTTCTTTAAGAACTTGCGTGCTACCTGAAACTAGCACAATCACAGCTTATCAAATGTCCGTACGGCTGAGGCAGTACCTCAGCCATACGGACGACAACAACAGGTTTATCTTAGTGTTGTACTCTCCACTGTAACGGGTCACTTATTATGTCCAATGTTCCATCTAAAGTTCGACAAGATCTGCGACTCATGTCTTCCCGAGTCAACATAACTCACAAGTAGTTACCGGCCCCCACGGGAAGACATCAGTTTGTCAGTTTTAATTTATGGCAGACCACACGGCCACCATTCATTATAAATATTCGCTATTTATTACAAGTTGTCAAAGCACGAGTTTATCTCGCATTCTTCTAGTTAGTTGGCAACACTGATGGAAGTGGGCCGCGTTATCGCGAGATCTGTCGCCGGGACATTAATCCGGCGCGCGATGACTGCGCAAGGTCGCGCTTTAGAAAGGTGCCTCGTACACCTCGGACTCGTACAGTCGGACCTAAGCTTCAGTGGCTCAGACATTGTTGAAATGCAGGAGGTAGCAGTTGTGCCGTAACATTTTGGTGTTAACTGTGACATAATTTGATAAAACTAGGACTGGTTTCAACATTCAACACGGTTGTGTGATGTGATTTGAACCGATTTCAGATTTGCGGCTTAGCTGTTAAATAAGACCGGAGATGCAGAGATCTAGTTTTACTACTCACTAAATAAATATATACGTATGCCTCGTTGGTCTAGTGGTCACAAGCAATATTGCTGACCATGAGGTCCTGGATTTGATTCCCGGGTCGGGCTGTTATTGGGTTTTACCATCTGAAATTTCTCAGTGGCAACCCTTTTTTTTTTAGCTTGGAGGAATGCTCATGCATACTGCGCTACCACGGGGATATAGCGCAGTTATGTAGGACTCTAACCCGCTAAAACTCCACGGTGTCCTCCTGTGCCGCTTATGGCGGGAACACGGGCACGCGTTAGCACTCATCGCGAACCCGCCGCGGCTGTCCGTCACCGGACCCTTCTCTGGGGAGTACCCCGCATCACCGGCGCACCAGAACACACTGTGCGCCGTGACCACCCCACAGTGGCGATTCTGAGTTTGGACTTGTGCCCGGTTGACAATAGGCTCGGCCCTATTACATGGTTCTTATTAAACACTAGCTCTCTGCCCGCAGATTCGCCTGCGTGGATTACACGATTTTGGCTGTTTCGTTTTTTGCAGTTCTGTTGGTATATTGCAAATTAATATACAAACATAGCTTTCCGCCCGCGTCATTGTTCGCGTAGATTACAAAATTTGCTCGACGTAAATTGATATAAAAGCATAAACTGAACTGCCGTCGTGTTCTAATAGCTAGAGCATTGGACTTTCATTCTGGAGGTCTTGTGAGATCGATTTCCACGGGAAGGTACAAATAGTGAAAGACCACTTTGCTTTCAATTTCTGAATCCTACTACCGACACGATAGAAAATTAAGACAGTTTGGCGCAAAAATTATCACCCGATGTTCATTGGCTGTATTTTTTTAATGAATGTAATACTTTGGTTCTGCTTTTGGATAATGTTTTTGTATACCATATTGGTGGTTTTTCTGTCTGGTGCTAAAATGGCCAGGGTGCTAGTACTGACTCTGTCACAGGCAACGTAGAATTGCCCGTGTGAGATTCAATTTTTCCTTAAATCTATGCCTGCCAACTATAATGACTGACCCTGAGATTTATTTATGATCATTGCAAAGCAGACATTACGGGGGCATTGTAATCGTTGAAACTCAAAGACAAAGTCAGAGGGTATCAGTGGTATTCGAGGCATGAAAACTTGTTACCCCCGTGCACATATTGTAGGTAATCATTCATTTTAACTGTAGCACCCCTTTTTACCCGTCTAAAGGATGAAATTTAAAAAAAAGGCTTAAGTACGTTTTTCTTTAATTGTATTGTAGAGCAGTAATAGTAAATTTCAGGTAATTATGATAATAAATAATTTATTTTTCTTACAAACTTTAACACATGGTTAGGGGTTGAAATTCTAAAAACCTTATACATGTGTTTGTTTAATTATATTGAAGTGCAGAAATAAAAAGTTTCATGTAATTTTTATGACAAACAATTTTTTTGTAAACTTTAACACCCCTTTTTACACCTTTAAGGGATTAAATTCAAAAAATCCTTAAACACGTGTTTCTTTAATTTTATTGAAGAGCAGAAATACTAAATTTCAAATAATTTTGATAATAAACAATTTATTTTCCTTACAAACTTTCACATCCTTTTTTACACCTTTAAGGGATGAAATTCAAAAAATCATTAAACACGTGTTTCTTTAATTGTATTGAAGAGTAGAAACACTAAATTTCAAGTAATTTTGATAATAAACAATTTATTTTTCTTACAAACTTTAACACCCTTTTTTACCCCTTTAAGGGATGAAATTAAAAAAATCCTTGGAGAAGTATTTTTTATTTAGAAGCTAAATGCCATATTTCATTCATTTCAAATTAAAAATCACAGAGTTTCATTAAAAGTTTCATCCCCTATATAACTCCCTTAGGGGTTGAATTTCGTAAAATCCTTCCTTATTCCTTGTCTACATTATAAAGAAAACTTCTGTGCAAAATTTCAGCTTTCTAGGTCCAAGGGTTTGGGCTGGGCGTTGATGAGTCAGTCAGTCAGTCAGGATTTGTCTTTTTATTTATATAGATAACTGTCGAAATGTGAGTGTACAATATGCCCCTCTGCGCAACCTCACGGTGAATACAGGCGTGATGTTACGTTGTGTTACGTGGGCACGTTTGTTACGTTCCCACGTAACACAACGTTAATCGTTAATAAAGTCTACAAATCTAGTTTATTTTCACAATGCAAACTAAATCTAAATAGCCAACAGTCGCCAAATCTGGGCCTCATCACGAGCACAATCAGCCATCAGCACACAACAAAGAAATGGTTACGACACGATAACTACATGGTATATCATAACACACTTGTTATCAGAACACCTGGTGCACCGAAAGTGGAGCGATGGAACTGGTTGCGGGCGGTCCGGGGTTTGATTCTTGCGTCAGTTTGCTGATTTGTGTCGACTTGTGTGGTGTCTAGTTTTTGAAGCTGATACGATGTCCTCAAGGTGGCTTTTGTAGTTCTGATATAGAAATAGAACTTTGAGATGAATAATATATTCCTCATATGCATTTATTTACATCCCACAGTTACAACAATACGCTAAAATCATATAATTGTAGCATAAAGTTGGCTAAGTGTGTGCTTAAAGGACTAGATTCGAAAATTAACAATTCTTTGAAAAACTTAGGCTAATAAAAACGGTTATATGTGTAGACTTGATCATATTTAGGTATAATAAGATTTCTAATCTCCAAGGACGTGGAACAAAGGAACGCAGCTTCAGATATTCGGGTTCGTATCTATTATCAGGTATTGCATCACCGTTTATTTACGAGCGTAGAGGCGTCGCCTATAAAACTATAATAGGTTAATACGATGTTATTATACGACACAAACGAACTAAACACTACGAGATGTACCAACTATTATGAGCATGAATAAGACAAGCAGTAAAGTTCCCAATGACGCTATGCAAAGGAAGTATATTATGCACATGATTAAATATGACTGTAGGCTCAGTCTTAAAACAATCCTTTGGCAGCCTTTTACTGCCCTTCTGAAATGGAAGAGAGGTCTTCAAGCCAAAAATATACCAAGAAATCCAACAAAGCAAAATCCCTCACGAATCTGACACATTGCTAGGTATAACAAGATATGGAGAGAGATACAATACATTGCGCAGTACGCAAACACGATGTGAAGGACCAGCTTGTCTTATTAATACCTAAGGGCACGCCTAACATCCGCGCTTAGATACCTATCAGACAAACAACATAAGACATAATACGTAATCAGCGTACTGTTAGATACCTGTCACATGTGTGATGTCGCGGCTGTAGCGGCTGCAGATCCCAGGATACTACGTGTTTATGTGTTAACCTCGACATTAGACAGTTATGTGGAAACTAATGATCTGTCCTCCCAAAAAAATAAGCTAAGTTAAGCCTGTAGTCATTAAAAAAGCCACAATAAAAACTTAATCGAATAATTGTCTGATTCTACAGTGTATCAAAGTTGAAACTATATATTTCAAAGGGTGTACACAATATAGAGTATTCCATCTATCTATCTCAACTTTAACAGAAGCTGGTCCTTCTCCTTGCTAAAGTCACCGCCAGATAACAAAACAATAAAAGTTGTTACCAGCTGCCTACCAATGTATTCCAATATTTCAAAACGATACGAAAAATATGTAAAGGCTAACACGATCAAAACAAACGTATCGCGGTAAGCGGCGCCCGTGACCCTTTCGCTTGGGATGAAGACGAAAAAATCAGTCCGCTCGTTTATGAGTTATTATCTCATAAACGAGCGGACTGAGCTTGTTCTACGCCTGTAGATTTCATTGGAACCAAAACTATCAAAATATCTCAATAAAAAAAAGATTCGTAATTATACTTTTTGGTACAATTCGGATCAATGACTTTAATTTTTTGTTATCTGGCGGAGACTGGCTACATAACAATGTAAAATTTTCGAAATAGGATCCTAGTATCTGCCACGTAACACCACAATATCGGCTAAGGCAGGGCCACGATATCGCGACGGAAACGTCCTTACATTACGTTTGAGTGTGACACGCTTTTCAAAACGTCTGGGTGTTTAGTTTATAATCTTATAATTGCTAAATGTAACTCGGGCTCTTTATGTAACTGTTCGGTCAAGGATTAATACTTGTAGCAAGTACTCTGTATTTGTCCTAAGATGGCTATCTGGTCGGAGACGAAAGGGAAACGCAGGTGATGGCTGCTTGTCCTCTAAGCAGGCTGTGAGTGTGAGATTTATACAGGGAAGTGGCAAGTTTGTGCTACTCGTAGTAACTGGTTTGCTCGCTGTTATGTCGGGAAAGTACTTTTTCCTTTTAGTTTATTTATTTATTTAATACTTTACGCACACAAGTGTACAGAGGCAGATTGCATACTTAAGTCATTTCTACCAGTCAACCTTGGGGTATAGAGAGGCAAAATGGCGATTTTTAGGGTTCCGTACTTCAAAAGGTAATCATTATAAGATCACTGTCTTGTCCGTCTCTCCGTCTGTCCGTGTGTCATCACCGATATTCTCAAAAACGGGTGGACCTAGCAATTTGAAATTTATACCAGACACTGAGGTCTATAGTCCCTATTAAGTGTATAAGCATCAAGTCACAAGATACGGGCCAATTTAGATTTTCGCGAAAACTTGTAAGTACCAAAACTTACCTTAATTTACAACATTTTTTATTTTTTGGTATTTTCTCATTACTTATGCTATAAAATAGTTTTGAGTACAAAATAAAATTACCTTGCTTTTAACCAAAATTGACAATGCTAGGTCAACCGGAAGTATCCTATAGGTCTTGGGTCGAAAAGTAGTTCCAGTTGACCTAGAATCACGAGATTTGGCAAAAATAAGGTCTTATAGCACAAATAAAGGAAAAATTCCAAAAAATAAAAAAGTTGAAAATTAAGGTAATGTTTGGTACAAGTTTTCGCGAAAATCTTAATTTTCCTATATCTTTAAAACTTAGCCACAAATAAAAATGACACCAATTTTATTATGGCGGTATAATGGGTAGGTATGGAACCCTCGGCGCACGAGTTCGACTCGCACTTGACCGGTTTTTTGGATTAGCTTTACTGTATAGACATTACCGTAGAACCCACAAGAATCTGGTCAGTTAATGTCGACTGTCAGACTTTAGTGACTAGACTTTGGCACTCAGTTTTACAAGTATCGAATTGATTATAAATTGTTTAGTGTGTCCATAAAATACTGTCTTTAAGCTTAATTATTAAATTCTATTCCACATTTACTGTTTCATCAGTCCGTCTTCTCATCTGTCCATCGTACTCTAGATTTGATTGACCACTCTTTGAAGAACCCAGTGTTTATATATCGAATAACCAGCTTATCAGAATATTAGTATTAATAGTCAGTAATCACCAGTTATAATCACCGGTGTCTGGTTATTTAGTGCTACATCGTAAAACAGGTCCCGATTGCTTGTTTATGTTGTTGCGGATCGCCTTGACGCTGCGTATGCGCACCTCTACTCATAGAGCTCGGGAATGTTGCTAGGACATATTAATTAATTGGATCTACTAGATCCAAAATCTTTTAGCATCTACATTTATTTGTTTTACTAGTTAGATTGAATAAAATGAGAAGGCTGTCCTAAACTTTTTTTACATAATAACCATAACGCAAATTTTATCATCATCAGAGTGGTCAAATATTATGACTAATCCCTACATAAGTTTTACATAAGATTGCAAGTAAAAGATGCCATGAATGTAAATTAAATATTTTATTGAAAATAGCGATGTGATCAGTGGTCTCTCAGCAGTTGGTAAATAAATGTATATAATAGTATTATATTACGTTACGTTACACACTTTAAACGTCACTTAACACGTTCTCCCTAGCACTTGATCTCTTCGGGTCAAAGTGCATCATTATAGACCATACATGTGCAATGACTCAAACATTTTATTAATCCAATAAAACGACAAACACACAAACTTGCATACCAAATTATCGTTACTAACTTTATTGTTATTGAGCGACACTAAAAGCTAAGAAAGATTAAATTTTACTTTAGAGAATGCAATTGAATTATATAGTAGCCGATCGTAAACTTGTTTTCAATATTGGATACATTCGTTTGAGTACATTTTACGGTCATTATGGACATGCCCTACAAAACTGAGAATTAAATTTAATTGTTAATAGAATTAGCATAGCTGTAATCATTGTACTACCTACTCTTTCAATTGACTGGAAAATCGATTTTAATTGAACCTAAATTAAGTCTGATCAGATTAAGTGATATTAATCATAAATAATAGCGCTTATTTGCATGTACGATTATGATTATTAATTGCACGCTATTTTTCGGCACGTGTCAGATTATCTTGTGCACCGCGTTGATGTCTAATGAACGGAGATCCGACGTCCGCCAAGCACTTGAGAGATTACACAAAATTAATATTTTGGTTTTTTACTTTATACGAAATAAAGTGTGTTTTTAATATTTAAGAAATAGTAGTATATGCAATGGTCATATAATAGGGGTTATTAAAACACGAGCGTGGGTTTAATTACTTAAAATAATAATAACATACGAGTGTTTTAATACCTAATTATATGCTGTTGCATACAATATTTTATCTTCACTCATACATTTGAAATAAAACAAAAAAGGGAACGGAAAAAATATGTGGTATGGCGAGCAATTTAGATTCTCATTGCGCATGACTGCGCGGCGCGCGTCTCCATAGACACTGACACTTCTTTTCTACATTAAGTCAATGAGCCCATAAGCGCCAATATGTAAAAAAAATAAAAGTAAAAGTGTGCTATAAAAATTAAAAAGTTATTTTATGATGCAGTTGTTTGAAAATAGAAGCAAAATGTTGCAGTATAATGTTTTTTTTTTTTAATTTTACCTATCCACGAATGTAAAGTACGTATTTATGCAACATCTTTGGAACATTACGTTGTGAGTGTAGATAAATACAATTATAATTAGTGTTTATAGCCACTAAATAATAATAAATTTAATTTTATAACCTATCGCGTAATTAACGAGCCTTTATCAATAAAGTTTTGAGGCGAAAACAAACATAACTTTCAATCTTGCCATATTATTAATAGGTTAAATAATATTGACTTGAACATAATATGAACCAGTTAATAGGTAAACACAGTGTTGAGGTTTGTCGCGGACTCGCGGGACGGTAGCGGGTAATATCGCGTCGCCGTCGCCGGTTAGCATTGAGACTTCAAGCGGTGAAATATCGCGCGCCCTGGGCCTCAAGGTACTGAGCACTGAGCAGTGAGCACTCTGCTAGCCATACGAAACTATTAGATGGAGAAATTATCTTTAATTGAATACTGTCAGCGATGCAATTATTAATTTATGGGTCTCGTATTATTTGCGTTTATGCTCCATTTATTACGTGGTAGCTTGCTCTTGATATATGGAATTATTTTATTTGTTGGTGCAGTTTTTATGTCGTATTTGTTGCTACGATGAAATGCGAACTTTTGTGGGAAGATAATACAGGAATTTTTACTGGTTTTTATTAAAAACATAGTCACTATGAAAATATTAAAATAAATGGTACCTAAGTACAACTAATTAACCCTTAGTGGTAAGGAACCCTTCAAAGAAATTTAATTAAGATGTTTTATTAAGAAGAACTCTTTTATTATTCATTAATTAGCTGTCTCAATAAAAAGCCGTCAATGACAACGTAGTATATGCTTTCAAATAAATTTGAAAAATATAATAAAATTCAAAAAGTATGAAATATAAACATTTCTAAGGTCTACGGTTCCCTGTCCTCGTGCGTGCGCATGACAGTCAGTGGTCGTTGCGCACGCGTTCCTTACCTGACAATATTTGCTTCTAGCGGCCAGTGCGCGAGCAGCGAGCAATACATGGCGGAAATCGTGGCAAATGTAACGATGCTGGTAATTGTGTAAACCCAGAGGATATTATTAATAGGGAAGAAATAAAATAATATTATAGCTGTTTTGGTTTTTATTTTAGTAATTTGATTACTTAAGCCCAAATACTGATAGTCATAATATAAGAAATAGCTGAAAGACCAACTTTACTAAATCAAATAATTATAGTTCGTCTCATCGGGACCATAAAGGTATCAATGACTTTTTCTGTAGAACGATGATTATAATAATCAAAATTCCTTACATGAGCAAACCTTCAACTACATATACACTCGTACAGACTACAGACTATCACAAGATTTATTTCGCCTGTCTGTCGAAACTTTCAACCTGCCTGCATTGTGACCAGAATCCGTCTCCCGAACAATGGACACGCCAGCTAACTGTATCTGATTTGTAACTTAAGCCTATTAAGGCGATATAATATCGCCCAGCAAAGGATACCAATACTGTCCTCCACTTATTAATCGATCCATCGATCAATTATCATTGATTTTCGATCATGAACCATTTTAGACCTCGACAATAGACTAACCCTCTTACTAATAAACACGGAATAAAGTTATACCAGGAATAACAAAGGAATAACCATACATTTTCATAGGTTCATACTTGGTATAATTCATTCTGTGTATTATTAATATATTATATTAGTAAGAGGGTAAGTTCCTAAACTGCGATTGAAATCGTGGCCAATTAGGTATCGTTTAGTTTTTAACACTCCTTAAAGTAGATACTTAACTCTTTACTAAACTGGTATATAAGTATTTCGTTCCTTATTTCAAGTTCTATCGAAACTATTAAAAGGTTTTACAGTGTCTGATTCATGCCTATTAATTGCATTCGTCGTCAAAGACAGCACTAAAATGAAACTGATCTCCGCGGATAAATACATTCTTAACAGCAATTACATAACGCAATTAAAGGAACCGAACGCATACACAACGAGCAAAATGAATAAATATACTGATTATCTCAATCTATCGCTTACGTACTAAGTACATTGATGCTTGGCTACACCTACTCATGAATGACAGTGGTACAAGTGCAGTAATGTATCGCGAGTGCAGTAAATGAAAAGCAGCAGTTCTCATTTATATTCATTATGTACGGCAAGTTGTAATTATCGTATTAAACATTACGTAAACGTGTTGAGTGCTGCTCGCTTATGTTTTTGCATGAATTAAAACTAATCAAATCGTTTGTTTGCCTTTATGTTATTTAGAAACAATAGAGTATTGTGAGCCAGTGACACACAAGAAAGAAATATTGTAAGCACAAAGCGGTGGAAATGTATCTAAGTATTAAATAAAACTTAATGTGGGATCCAGATTCGCCGTCAAGTGTGCGTAATAACAGAGTGGAAGCCATCGGCGTGGAACTAGCTTCAACAGAGTTCTATGATCCGCTGTACACTCCATAGAGGATTATTTTTTCATTTTATTTCTCCGTCGCGCCGTCTCATCACTGTTTCGCTACTTTTTCCTGATGTGCTATCTGTAAGTTAACATTAAACTACAATTAAAACTGTAAAACTATGGCTCGCCGTTACAAACCGAAAAAGAGAACGCTTTTAAGTAATTAAAATGGCCGCTGTACAGTGTAGACGCAAGAGGCGTATAAAAAGTTGTGAATGTTTGTTACCACGCGCCACGCCGCCGTCGCAAGTGCGCAAGTAGTACAACTCCGATGTTTCGTTCAAACATTTGAGCGCACTACCCATCTGTGACTAACTTGAGAATTATAATTAACTTGCTGTTTTAAGGTTCGTTACTTGAGAGTGGCGACTGAAAGAACAACTAGAAAGGTGTGCCCGAAACTCGTACCTTTTTTCTAATAGTTTTCTTATTTAATTTTGTAAAAATTCCACAATGAGCCTTGTATTTCTGTGTCCGTAGTGACGCACATGTTCTGCGCGTGCGCATGTGGGTCGCGCGCGCTAATCTCCGCTCATCTACACTCCCAAATATACCGCCAGATATATTTCTATTTCTCTATGTTTGTATTTAAATTAAATTGTTCGTTTAAAGTTTCTAAATGTCTTCGTCCAGTGTACAATCTTTATCTCGGCGGCTCATTATGGAGGCTCGGGTACAGTTAGCAACAAAAGTCAACGAGATAAAAAAAGGCCGTTAAACGTACTAATGAAATAAAATGGGATAACGTACTAGAGAAATTATTGCGCTAGTGGCACTAAACTAGTACTGTAAGAGCAGAATATTGTCAACATTACAGATAAGTGGTTGTTACTCGTTTTAGTAGTTGTAAGCTCATCACCTTCGATAAGTTTTAAGTTCTGAACTTTTGTAATGCTCTACTAACTGCTTTTACTAATTAAGTTATCAAAGCTCAGCTGCAGGCGCCTTCGATAAAGGAATTAAAATATTCCCAATAAGTGCTTCAGGCAATTTTTGTTGAATAACTACTGAGGTAGTATGGCATTTTTTTTTAGCAGGTTGGACACATTTAGATGTGCTATGCATCAAACTGAACGATCTTCAAACAGCACAGAAAATTCTAGAATAATCTAGGCTATCGATTTCCTTGTGACAAATGTCAGCTCTTAGAAAGTATCGACAGTGACGGCGAGTGTCGATAACAGTTATCGCGTTGTCGGTAATTGGCGCCATTAGTGCGTCAATCACTACAAGTGCACATAATTGTCAGTGAGCACATCGAATGGCGCATTTTTGTGCAGATTGGAAAAAAGGAGGGTAGTTAAAAGAGAAAATGAAATTTAGTGACACGTGATGCAGTACTACACGCCATAGTCAACGCTTAGTCACAACTGAAGCAAAAAACGGATGACAGTTGACGAGGAAAACTAATTTGTCAATTAAATTAAAACTGTTGAAAGTATAAATAGTGACGTAGTTTTAGGAGTGCGACCGCGTACCAAAAGGCGCTGAGTTGAAAGGCCTGCCAAAAGATCCGGACCGATGACTTGATGAGGGCCATAGAAAACCGCTGGATACAAAAAGTATAAGATTGGTTGATTACCGGTTAGGTGAGGAGTGGATGTTCAGCGGTAGACGTGTTTTGGTTAAGATGGTGGTTGATAATAAATGTTCCGCGAATAAATATACACTAACTAGAAACTGTAAAATGTAGGTACAACTAAGTAGGTATATAAGTAACTTAAAGGTACAAAGGCTTGCAACATTACCAAAGACACTATATAAAGGTGTGCACTCAACAAAATATTTGTACCAGCAGATCATTTAGGTGCTCCTTTAAAATTCATGCGTTCCTCCTTTGTCCCAGCGTCGCCATATTAGCACGGTATTGAATCCGCTCGCTTTGGCCGCCGTGACGTCACCGGCCCTGGCATTGTTGCCAGGATAGTGAGGTCATTCACCATTGGCAAGTGATTGATTGGCCATACGTGCCATAGCCTGGCATAGCGTGTCACGTAGAGCTGTTCCCATTTGGCATCGTCGGATAAGGACATTCGGTTGTGGTGGCTGTCGCTTTCAATTGTTTTGAAATTTATTGACGCCTTGCGTAATGTGAGCATTATATTTCCATAGCGTACGAGTGTGGTAATCGTGTTTCCTGCTGGAAAAGTTCCATTGCGACATGCCACGGACAAATAACAATGTCAGGAGCAATATCCTCTCTGTCTACTAATGTTTGTGAGGCGAAACCAACAAACTGGCCGTCAGTGAAAACCTGTGGCAAAACAATTTGGGAGTGGTCATCATAAGGTACATACTTAGGTGCAACTGATGGACTTGCAAAGGCTTCTTACAAATGGCACCATTGACTTTACTTACATATACATAACTCGTAACAGTAGCACTAAAACTAAAACCAATCAAGAGAAATAACGATTTCGTAATCACAAATTTCAAACCACACCCACAATTATCAGGTCCTAGACAATAGCCACAAAAGTGGGCCCAACAAAAACATATGGCTCCGTTCGTTGTGGCGTGACGGAGTTTTTGCTGAGTGACGCCGGCGCAGCCCGGCGGCATCGCGGAGTGACCAGAAACGTCACCGGTAGATTTCACATGACTGAAAAAATGTTGGCGATTGCCGAAGTTGTATTGGTAAATGTAAACCTCTATAAAGGGGGTTCCCTCTATCTGGCAGAATCTTGATGCTCCGAATTCAATTTGGCATAACACACTTGGCATAATCTTCTTTAAACGAATGTCTTTAAGGCATAAAAATATTTAATATTATTATTGTTTGGCAGAATTTTATTTGGTATAATTTCACTTGGCATATTATGAAGATGGTAGAAATTAATTTGAAATAATTACATGGGTCGATATTATTTGATCTTCTAAAACCTAATTGATCTATTGTTAATGAGCACTTTCAAAAATAAATTATGGTTTTTTTATGTTTAATCTCTATATTAATTATTACGACTATATTAGTTGATCTACAAATAAATGAACTGCATTCAAGGTAACATGATAATTATGTTTACACATACTCAATTAATATTTGGTATACAAAAATAATATTTGATACGCTTTGTTATTTTTTACGTAACGGTTGGGCAATTTGATAATTACGGTCAATAAATGTGTTCAAGAGAGAACGATGTGAGCTCGGGAGCTTAGGGCACCCCGACACAGATAGGAGCTCCCGTCATCTCCTTCATGTTAGGTTACTTTAGACCATGCACACAGAAATAGGAGCCCCGCTGCTTAAATACTAATCGTACTTACCTATTCTATATTAAAACCAAATACAACATTAAAATAAATTAAAAACAAATACATTTTTATTACCCAGCCCAATAAGTGATGGGCATTATTCAGAAAGCCCGGTTAATTTAATTATTTCAATAGTTTTTATCATATTGCCTACTCATATTGATGAAAGCACAAAAAATTATCAATGAAAATATAAATAGACAAAAAAGTAATTTAGATAAATCGTATTATATCAAAAAATATCAAAATATTAGATATCTAATGCTGCATGCATGGTATTTCTATTATTATGGATATGAAATGTATGCCAAGAGACGATTCTGACTGTGAACTTTCAGCGATATGATGGTACCTTCATATCGCTGCCTTTTAATGACTATCGATATGAAATTTTTGCCTAAAGATGATGCTTACTTACACAATTATGAGTTTGAATGTAAGATAGATGAGTGTATGCCTAACGATTTTCTGCGAAATGAAGTTTATGCTATCCGTTATTATGCATAATAATAATATTATGACATAAAAAGTTCTGCTAGAAAAGGTAGACCCCTATGAAGAAAGGACTGGAAGATTGTAATGGTAAAAGGTTCAAAGTCTCTCGGAAAGGGCCAAGTGATATTCTATCAACGAAAGCGTCGCGATAGCGATTGAGAAAAACGTTTAAAATGTTTGGTATTGTCAAGCGTTATCGAAATGACCTGTTACCGATCCCTCACGATTTGGCATTTCGACCATCGCACATCGCACATCTGTTATGAAATGATACTTTATCTCAAGCTTCTGGTTATACTCATAGTAAACTGTCGAGTTACACTTGAGTTTGAAAACTTTGCTGAAGACGGCCTCCTACAGATTTAATACCAACCGCCAAACACGGTACTTAAAATAAAAAATCAAACAATCTTAGATATAAATCATTTGATAGAAGAGGTGTTCTTACTTCCTTAATAAAAACTGTCCAATCTTTGCCACATTACTGCCCCACCAGACTGTAGGCTATTAAAATGTAGCGTTAATGACGGCTCATACGTTATATCGTACGGCTCTAGTTGCGCCCGCGCCTAAGCTCTTCATTAAGATAATTAAATACACACACACATAGAGACACACGCTACAATTAGTTTGGGTATACTTCAGCGCTTCGTGGTGTACCTGCCTATTAAGTGCTATTAGACATTTGCAACTTCTGATTTCTGAGAATATAACGTTAAACGGATGACGTCGTCAAACCAAATTAATAAATATTATTTTTCAATCGTGACTTGAGCCTATGTCCTCAGAAGGCAATTCACCAGGACCTTGAGTCTTGCCATACTAACCAGGAGAATTTTACTTTTTTGGTATTTATATTTTGAAAGGCGATATCACGCATGTATTTTCAAATAAAATTTCATCTGCATCTCGGCGGAATTGTATGGCACATTGCGTCCATGTGAACATTCTTGCAATTTCGCTTAGTAGAAATCACTTATCGGTTTGATATAAGTCGAATCGCGTCGAGCCATCAGAAAGGTCGCTTAGCAACCACTTCTTAACATAAACATTGCTCACTAAATCACAAAACAAATGAAGTGATAAGTATTGCCTATTAATTATAACGTAACTGCTTATTGTACGTAGTATCGATCATCACACTCCGTGGCAGTTTCCAACAAAACACAACACAGACAAATAGGCACAGTTTTTACACAATTCCCAGATCGTAAAAATGAAGTACAAACTACATTGGAAACTAATTCCAAAGAAATACAATTGATATGAAATCATGCGTTAAACCAAGGAAGGCTACAAAAAGGGGTATGTGAGTACGTGGATGTAGCCACGCAACTACATTTTTTTCGTTGGCATATCCAGTTAGCCTGGAATGGGTTTCACTGGTTCAGCGCGCAGGGCACATGCAACAATGTAATAACAGTGGGTCCTCCTGCACCTTGCGTGAGGAGTTTCGGTTGTGACCTTTTATACGTGTAACTTCAATTGTAAAAAACAATGTAACTTCTAATAATAAAAAAGCAATTACATTTTTGTTTAAATCAGCCAGCATAAACCACCTCTTGTAGGTAGTATAGTGTGATGATTGCGGCATTTTCTTATATTTTTCATGAGAAGTCCTATTGATGACACGGTTGGCGCAGTAGTTGAGCGATTGGCTGCTGCGTTGCGTGTCACGGGTTAGATTCCCGCACGGAAGAAATATTTATATGCCCTACAGATAATTGTTCCGAATCTGGCTGTTTTTGTATGTGAGTTGTAAATTGAACCACGATACAGGAGAAATTCATAGTGTGGGGCAAAGTTTAAATTAAAAAAAAAGATTCTTATCTTCTGCAGCATCTATGTTGCAGAAGATTCTGACATAGAGAGTTGCTAATAAATGATTTAGAAAATCGAAATGTTAACATGAGACTACCTATATCAAAATAAAATATTGCACAATAGCTATGTTACCCATAGGCATCAAACAATTATTCACCAAACGCAATCATTTGTAACTTTGATCTCTTTATTAAACTTTCTTTAAACACCCAAGCAATTATGAGAATTGAAGACTTCTTTTTAAGGTGTTATAAAGTTTATAATAGCTTGCTAAAGTGTCGTGGTAGGAACAACATCATCACGTCAAGATGTCGGATCGTCTTCGGTATAAATGGTGCTACAGGTGAGTCGTGACATGCCATTAGATATAAAACTGTTAGCTACAAATATAATACATTTCATTTTAATTCAATTTATTAAAAACTTATGCGGATCTTTATGACAGCTTTGTTTAGAGCACACGATTGGTGGCTTTTTTTCCTATTAATTTTGAATGGATATAGTTTTCAAGAAGTAAAATTGATTTTTTTAATAGGCTTTTTACTTCATATTATTGTAAATTGCCTCATAACAACTTATTTATTTGATTTCATCAAATAATGTTTGATCGTTATAACGGTCCCAATATAGTTTCCCAATAGAAAAAATATATATTATACTTGACCGTAGACTAGTTTTGAGGTCGTGACTACGGATGGTGAAAGTACAGACACAACAAGGGATTCACAACCTAGTGACTAAAAACTTTTAAATTTTAGAGAAAACAGGTTAGAACACAATGATGGAAAGACGGTTAAAAAGATCAGTGCTAATAAAAAATCACACGTCATCGCTTTCCATCAGGTGAGGTAGTGGCCAAGCGCGAGCCTATCAATTATAAAAAAAAATGTAGCAATAACCATACTGTCGTTCGACTAATCGAATCGCAAGCTCTAAACAGGCTCCCAAACTAAGAGGTCTTGGGTCAGGCCGGTCGGTGATATTAAATTGATTTTTTGCGAAAGCTGGAGAGAGCTGCCGGCTCATCGCTATCAATAACATCTCGTTAATCTAGCGGTTATGATAATATGCGGCTAGGCGAATAGATTAGCGGTGATTAGCAGAGATTTAGATCCTAAGTTGTCGTATATCTAAGATGTCGTAGGTCTAGATAACAAAAACCTAGCTTTTAAGTTTGTTTAAAAAAGCTGCGCAAATAAAGAATTAAGTAAGAATGTAGTCTACATTAAAATCTTCGAAAGCTTTCTCTAAGAATGCCAGGCCAAACGAAAATATTTTTAAAATTTAGTTGTTTTAGAGAGTGAAATGCAAATATGTAGTTATTTGTTTAATTTAATTTTGGGATTAGAGAAAATACTTGTGGGCTACCTTAAGTCAAGTGTCACTCCAAACAGGCACAGTGCTATTGACCCCAAGTTCTTCACTTTCAAAACAACAGCGATTAACTGAACAACTCCTGCCTTCCATTTGCCTCACTCTTTCAGAGCTGGTCTCTTGACATTTTATGAACGCTTTGTGTCAAACAACCACCCTAACAAGATCTTCCTCTTCTCCCCCTGTTAATGAAACTCCAGGTGTCAAGTACGGTAGTGTGTGTTGTTGAAAGGGTCTGGTTAAGTTTGCACATGTCTAAGGTGGGCACAATATGGCATGAGACAATAACGGCGATGAATATGCATGGTGGCATCGCGGCTGCAATTTGGCCGGAACACTGGTGTAATGACAATGTGACAAAAATAACATGTCTCGTGCGTTTGTACGCATGCGCACCAAAAAACGCAGCGCTTTTACGTGAAGGGAGGGAGAGAAAAAATATAATAAATTAATACTGTATTAATGTGGATGAAAAGGGTGATAGGTGTAATTAATACAGGGTTCCCAAGAAGGGTTTGCCAAATTTAAATACTGAATATTTAAATTTGGCAAACCTGTCTTAGACTGCGAAGGCACTTGCAATTAGTGCATCTGATTCTGCAGGTATAAGCTGCACAGTTGCCTTTTGTCGTGGTACATAGATTAGAACATATTTTCAACTGCGCAGGAACTTTATAACACTTACTACTTAACTATAGCTCTTCCTGACAACTTAATTCAAATCTGTAATTTTGTATGAAATTATCTTTAATTTTGTACGCCCACCCTAACATACGTCACGTAAGGCCGCAGTAATGTTAAGGGTGTGACAGTACATGAAAGTATATGACCACTTAAAGGACCTACTACGACCTTACAGCCTGACAGTCCCTACGACCCTAAGACCTATAAGCCCTACAGCCCTAACCTACCATATACCTAGTTTGTGATAAATAAATATATAGATGAGTTCAGGATGTCTGCACCATGCGACCTAAGGTTACAGACCGATAGTGTGCAGGAATTCAAGGTTCGGCAAGGGTACACTCACTGCCAATCCAGCAGACTCACAGGACTGCTCAGAGATGGCTAAAGGTGTCTTGGCCACAGTGAGGGGTAGTGAGACAAGAATAAAAATTTAAATCTGGTTTATTTCCAATATTTTACAGCTTATATACTATTTTGTCTTAATACACACTAATGTACAAATTTATTTGGGTCCTATGCGTGTAAGATTTAACCAAAAAGTATTTTATTTGGGCCGCGCATCAGCCGGGCCGAGTGCAGAGTCAATGTCCAAAGGTAACATTGAACAGATTTCATAACTGAAAAAACAACTGTTCAAATAACTAAAATCCGTTGTTTAAGCTAAACAACTGACAAACATGATTTTAGCATGATCGACGATAGGTATTGGACATGGTTTGATCACGTTCCATGTCCAAGTTGTTGTGGTAGGACTATAAATATATAACCATGGCGTCAAATATTCCTAGTGCGTCTGAACATCTACGCACATACGCTGCGCACAAGCAGCCGCCTCACCGCGCTGGTGACAATAGTACACGAGCGGCTGACATAACGCTGCGTGTGTATGACTAATCATCCACCACTGGTACACGCTGGTGAGCGGCCTGTACACACTGGCCCATGTAGCTGTCGACCTGGCCTGTCCCTGTGGGTGGAATGTAGGCGGTACAAGAGGAGGCGAGCTGGGCAGGTACTTTATGGTTGGGGGATCGGAGATCTGTCATGTCAGACAGGAGAGAAATACTTTGTTAAAAAATATAACAAAGCCTTTGCCGATTTTCTAGCAATTAAAAGTTTCACACAACATTATTCTTTTAACGATATTTTACTTTTTACCCGCGTACTTTAATAAATGGCATCCGTAAGCTCTTGTGTCATTATTCTAGTGACAAAGTAAGCTGATTAATTTCCACGATGCATGGTTTGTCTACGTAAATGCTATCTCAGGTAATTGACGTAAATGCTTCCGCTTATTACGGACAAAAAAACTTTGTTAAAAATAAATAACTAAACGACGCTAAACGACTGAGCACGATCAATGACGTTTTTCCTCTTATAAAAAATGCGCATAAATTCGATCGATCGTCAATAAAAATCATACTCGTAGCGTCATCTACCGGCGTATGACAGACACACGGCGACATCTGCCCCGTTACGTTACAAGGCAAAAATAACAAAAAGCAGCGCATTCAGTTAATCATCGATTGTCAATAGCAGGGCGAACGGAAACGATGCCTGATTTGCAATGCAAATCACTTCGAATTCCTTCAATGTCACAAATAAGTAGTCGATAGTCTGTAACCCCTACGTCGGGGTTAGGCGTTATTAACATATAAATAACAAGCGTTTCTCAACTATTGATGCCATTAAATGCGACTTTATTTATGGGTTACATATTTGCATAGTACGGGTTACGGGTTACGGGTTACGGGCTTCAGTTAAATTGTCTGGTTCATGCGCACCTGGTAAAGGTGTGACGATGCGTTTTTCTAACGATTAATTAAAAAATACGATTTATGTGTTGCTGTCGCGAATACATACTCCACAGTACTTACATTCAAAGTACTCACAGTCGCTCAAGTCGGTTTTTCCAGGCGACAGGAGGCCTGCTAATCAACTTGCCACAGCAATTACAGCAATTATCTTTGCATAAAAGACGTAATAGTCAATAAATTTAGCAAGTTTATTAATTATGACACGGGTAAAATCCTTAGGTCTTATTTTTTAAATCCATTTATTACGAAATAACTTGCTGTATTACAACAATATTTTCTTAATATATAAAAACTTATTACTTAGTCGGCGTCTTTTGTACCCATTGTTTTCTGTTATTCGACACCGACTTCGGAATAGAAAATTATTTTTCGCTTTGAAGTTTTTTATTTTGGAAGTCGGTTTGATTTTTTGTTATTTTTTTATTATTTTCCACTTTTTAGTTTTGGTAGGTACCTCTAATTAACATGAAAATCATTTATAGCGAAAGTGCATCTTATGACGATGTCAATAAGTCCAAACACGAATAGGATACATTGTTTTTATTTCGGAGTTCAAGTGGCCATTGTGGTCTTCTTCATCAGTTCAACTTCACCAAATGATACTTTCTGAGTGCAAATGATTGCATTATTGATGAAAATACCAAAATTGCTATATGTATGCCTATAACATTTGAGGAGTTCCCTCGATTTCTATAGGATCCCATCATCAGATGCTGGTTTCTTTATCATGGTACCACCCTTGGGATATCTCCTTTCCAACAAATAAGAATCATCAAAATCGGTTAATAAACGACGAAATTATCTGCTAACATATATATTTAAAAAAAATATACGGTCGAATTGAGAAACCTCCGCCTTCATGGGAAGTCGATTAAAAATAAATGATTTCTTCAAACAAATAGCTACATATTTTATAATTTATTTTCACGGAATACTCTAAAAAAAAACAACTCAAAAAATCTCAAAACTGGTCCACCTGTTACATCCATATTAGATTGTAGGTTTCTGCAAATTGTTGAATACATAAACTTACCTACGGTTTACATAATTATGTTAGTATATATTAACTTGTTGGCTATGATCGGTTGGCAGCTGTCGCTAAACGATATCCAGTAAACAATATGTCAGTGTACTCACATGTGCAACACTTTGCCATTCTCATGCTAATCACTCGAGTTTGGACAAAAACATATTGATTGCTATCAATGAGCGTCAATTTGAATAATTTCAAAATAAATCATCGCCGGCGCAATCATGCTAATTTTACTATCAAACATTTGGGATGATATTATGAATTGATTTACATAGTTGGAAGCTGCTCGAATTTTTACTGCGTTACGGAAGGTAATGGTCGAAATAAATGTTTTGTTTTGTTAGTCTTTATCTATTCTATAAGCAAATATGAATCGAATTGTTTGTTTGGTATCTTGATTTATTGCCCGATTAAATATAAGATGTATAATTTGATAAAAATAAAACGGAATAAATTATCTTTATTCATAATCTAGAACACATTTTTCCAAACAAAAGCTAACATTAACAATCGTTTAACATGCCGTTACTTTGTGTCACACACTAAATAACACAGAGTTTATCTGTATCAACATTCCTAATTTTCATTGACAAAAAACAGTACAGTTAGAAACTTTGTCAACACAAATAGTTCAACACGGAATTATCTGACAGCCATCAAATTGGAAAATAACAAAACTGTCAACGTAACGTGAAATTAGGCAATTTTATGAAAGCCGTCGGCCGGCGGCATCCGTGTACAAATTGCTACTTAAAACGATAAAAATCAATGTTGATCCTCGCCTACCGTTCGTTACAAAAACAATAGCAGCGCGACCTGCGACAGCGACACAAACTATAAATTCGCTAAATAATAGTTATCGAAAAATAAGTCCAAAACATTATCGTCATCCGGAAAGCATAAAAATATTTCAAATCGCCAAGACAATAGAGTGGAGACAATGGACTCCGGCGCAAAAAGGGACCAACTTATTTTTTTCCAAATAAAAGTGTGGTTTTTTGCAAAACGTTCCTTCGACAACAATCAGTGCACCGCCCTTCAGTAGCTTTTTTTAATAACGGGCTCGAGGTTTGTTTATTTTGTCCGCTAATATTATTAGTAATGGGTTTTTACAATAAAAAGTAGGTATGCCCATAAACATAAGGGCAAAAAATAATATAAAAAGTTGCAATGCAATCAGTTCAGAACTAAGGCAATGTCTTTTCCGCTTCCATATTTAGTTCAATTTTGGTAATAAGTATCAACACCATCTTTAATTGAAATTTGTCGAAGCAGATATCAATCTTCATCGCTGCAGAAGTCAATTTCCGTATCCAATCACATACGACAAAAGCTATCCACTTCCAACAAACTGATTAGCATACAAACATCGTTTCCATGATAACATACAGACGATGCACTAACCGCGCCCGCGACCCTCACGTTCGAGGCAAAGGTGGCAACACTAAATAACGGCCCAAACAACCGTTTCCGAAAACCGTAAAGGAAGTAATTACATATTCTAATCCAAATCCAGGGTCCCGCTTCATATGTCACTCCTTACACAATAAAAAAGGTAACACACATTCGACCTCCTTCTAACGGTAGACTCTTTCTTCACCGGTCCTGAGAAAAAAAATCATCAAGAACCGCATTTCTAAACAGACGACATACGAAAAAAATTGCATACTTGCTTATAATCTTAAAAAACCACGAGATGAATACAATCAAATCTAAATCTAGTGTCGACGGCATAAGAGATCCTTTTCAAAAGCAGACCCTCGTGTGTAACATTAAAATTTATGCGCGCATTTGCATAATGTGCATAGCCCCTAAATTTTATTCAATAAAAAAATAGGATGGGTAGAAACTTTTTTGCATAAATTCTTACAAAGGAAACGGGTTAAACCATTCAGGAAGTGAAATGTCGTAGATCCGTAGAATGGTGGTTCAAAAATTAAAGTTCAAACGTACAACCTAATAAAAATAAACTTTAAATCGTTCGCATAAAAAGCAAAGTAGCAAATCTATAAAATTGGCGTTACATCTTTTTGCTCGCGGCCCCCTTTCGCGATGCACAATAGAGCAAAATGTACCTGACTATAATTTATGCGAGAATATTAAGAGAAATGTACCTGCCCTTTTTGAATATTAAGTGCAACCTAACCCCTGACATTACTGAATAGGGTTAAGATACTGTTTGAAAAGGAATAATACAAAAAAATGCAAATAAACTGTCCCCACAAATACGCGAGGGTTACAGGTATGCGAACACATAGAAAAAAAATTGCAAGCGCACCGCGCGCGCATAAAGTTCCACATTTATTGTTACGCGAAGGGTTCGAAGCTATTGTGATACTTGATGGATCCCAGCACTTGTCACCTTGGCGTATAATTTGGGTGTGCACGGTTCTTTTCTTATGCATATTCGGTAGGGAGCGTCTCATAGATAGTTCGTTTTTTAATAGGGTTTTTTTATTATGCTCTGTATGCAAAGATTTATTATGGAGCCGCGGGATGTGCGTGAGAATGCTAGGAGATAATCGAATTTGCCTATAGACGCATCCACCCTAGGCAACCCTTTGGTTCGATTCAATCGCGTTCATGGGAAATATGTGAATATTCAAACAAGATGTCATCTCCTTGAATATCGATTGCCGTTGAGATCCTTTTATAGTGCCTGGGAATTGATACATTGAATAGGAAGACCCTGTGGGCTTTTTGCATAATCTATGTGTGGCCGTGACGCTGCGATGCTTTGTTTGCTCATAACGGCGTTTCTTGATAAAGGGTTCTTAAAGCGTAACGTTAAAAAATGAGACCGTTACTATTTTTCGTTGGAGTGTCGGACTACCACTACTGTCCACTTTTGTCTAAAGTAACCGTTGCCGTCTTTTATGAGTTCTTTTATTTTTTTATGAAGTCAGATAGCTGTTTTATTTGTACTACGCGCATGACTTTATTGTTCTATAAACGAGAATTACGAGTGAATAATAAAGAAATAACATTCAAATTAAGTGTGTATTTTTATCCGAGTAGCTAAAATGTTTTAGTACAGAGTTCTTAACATAAATTGTTTATGATAATTTTAATTTTTACTGTCAATAAAGTTGTGAGTTAAGTGTATTTTAATATTTATTTTAGCAAAACGCAATAAAAATAAAATTGATGATAAAACGCTTCTTTTGGGTAAAAATATAAAAAATACACAGTTACACTGCTTTACCTATGCAAACATGTCCAAATTGTAACCCTTTTTTGTGAATAGTGATCACAATGACCGCGGCGTGCTTTTTTCGGCAAAACATTTTGCTCTAGTTTTTGTTTGTACCAAAACAAATAGTGTAATGGATGTCGATATTGTCGGCATGGTCGCCTGTGTCCGTGACGTAACAAACAGACTGACGGACAAAGGGGTAGAGTTGGCAAAAAGTCGTGTCGTAAAGTTTAATTACTGTAAAGTGTTGCGGTTTATACAGGATGTTACATGTTACTAGTTACTCGCCACTATTTTGTACACCGTGTGTCCGATACAACTCTAATATCATGTTCTAGGAATAATTGAACAAATCCTACTATTGTATATTATACATGTTATACTATGTTTGTTACTGAATCAGACTGCTGTTGCTGCTTAACAGATCTGTATGAAATTTGGCACATAGAATGATTATAGTCTGAAATAGCACATATTATGCTAGTTTTATCCCGATAATATGTTCCCTTGGGATAATAAAACACTTTCCAGACGGGCGAAGCCGCTGGCAGAAGCTAGTAGGCTATATAGCTATTATTAAAGATTGCCTATTATTTGAATTGATAAATCTGTTATTCTTGTCACTATACATTTTTTTAAATCAGATTCTAGATCTCTAATCTCCACATATTATACAACAAATTCGCTGTCTGTCCCGTCTGTTTTCCGCTCATTTCTTCTTAACCACGCAATGGATTTTGATTCAGTATAGCACATATAGAAATAGTGATAAACTGATTATAATTGATCCCGTGCAAAGCCGAGGCAAGCCGAGGCAGGTCGCTAGGAAGTAATAGTACTAACTGTATGTTGCAATGAAAGACATTATTTTTGCCCATTGCATATTCATTTATAAAAAATATTGGAAAAATCTCTATGGGTTATTACCGATTAACTGCCTAATTCCTCTATGAGTGAGATAAGAAATTAAACTTCAACCACCAATACATCATTACAGCTGTCAAAATTATGTACTTAACGGCCTCATTATACCTAAACGGGTTGGTTAGTTTTAAATAATATGCACATTAATATGGCAGTGAAATAATTGTGAGCATGGGGAATATTTTCTATAGTAATTAACTGTTCAAGTTATTATAATTCGTGTTTATATCGTGTGCTGTACCGGTGTAAAGTGAAAAAAAATATCTTACTTTTTAAACAGCGAGCGTAAGCAGGTGTTAATTTAGTCTTGTCATTGTTGCGGATTAACCTGACAATAACTGTATATTAATAGTGTTTCGCCCTTGAGGAATATAAAGGATCAAAACATTGACTCTTATTTTGATTATGATAATTTATTTTAACTATGAACACTCTTCACAGTCGTGTCCTTGAACTTACATATGCAACATCCCAAAAATACATCATACTGTTATGTGTCAGTAATTTCTAAGAATGTTTCTCAGTGTGTAGCCTTTCACGAAAGCTCATAAAGAAATCGTCAGCAAACAGTAACGTGTCCGTGTTTTGTGTTTTTGCTCCAATAAACGTACTTTCGTCACAGCTACCACTGAAGGGTTAAGTTATGCAAATTGCCCTACAAATTGCTCCGGAGCCGATTGGCCGAGCCTACCTATTATAACTCCGTACTTTCCAAAATAAGCTTTTTTATTTGTCAAAAGTTTTATTGTTAATTCAAACAAATGGTTCCAGGAAATTATTTTTGGTTCGGTCTTATTATTAGCATTTAAATCTTGGATTTATTTTGTAAGTAAATATAAAGGAACTGGAGACGATTTCAGATTTTCACGTGGGCTTTGAAAGGAATGTTATTAATATTTAGATTTTCTGTCTAATAAATTACGAGTATCATTATTTTAGCCGAAAGACTTCCTCTGCTGAGCATTTTTCCCCACGTGTTCTACTAACAAAGCATGCGTTTTAAAACTCCTTTTCATTTCATACCAATGAAACGAGTTAATAATGTAATGTCATACAAATACTGTCAATAAAAATAAATAATCTCCTTATTATATTCACTGGAGACATCTATGAACTCAACACAAAACTGCACTACAGTTTACAGCAAGTCGTTGCGTCCACGTCCCGTCACGTCACCGCACGACACCACACGACACGATATCAAATGACATGGACGAGATAATCCCGCCCAGACATAACCTGCCTACTTTATACCGTATACATGTCAAATTTTAATTGAATCTCGCGTTAAATATATTTTTGTTCAAGTTACCTCAGTTAAGGCACCAGAGATTTTCAACAAGTTAATTTTTGTTCCCATATTGATCTTGAGTTTGAGAACATCGATCGGGAAGCTAATCTGTGAACGTATTGTCGCGAGAATCGATTAAGGGTAATGGTTTACGTGTTTTTTTGGATAAATTCATGGTTTTGATATTACAAATGTATTGGACGAATTTTAATCCTCAATCCTACTAAAATGCGAAAGTTTGGATGGATGTTTTTACTCAATCACGCCAAAACGGCTGAACTGATCTGGATGAAATTTTACACAGATATAGATAATAATCTGGAATAGCACATGCGCTACTGGCTATTTTCAGATCTAATGAAAATCCGGTATAATGTTCCCTTGGGCTATGAAAACACTTTTAACGCCGTTGGCAGAAGCTAGCGACGAATAAACAAAGAAACGATAAGGATCTTGAAAAAGGTGGACATCGTTAAAAGTCAAATTCAGAAGCATTTGTATACGCACTGAATCACTGGCAAATAAGTCTACTAATATATACAGCACGACTGACAATCGTTGGAAATTAATTAAAATTATGGTTTATTTGAAGCTTTAAATAAACGTACACACACGTACAAAAAGCTTCTTGCATGACCAACACCTGTCCACTAATTTAACAGCCCTCCTTCTGTTAAATTTCACTTCATACGTTGCCTTGCCGCGTTGGGTGATTTCTGTTAATCAACTCATTTAATCTGGTTTCTTTCACCCTTAGAACATGACGGAACTATATATCCTCAATAAATCCTCCTTGTAAAAAATTGGGATAATAATATTATATTCAGAAAATATTTGTTTGTAAGTTTGTTTGTAATGGATAAACTCAAAAACTACCTTACCCAATTCTGAAAATTAGAGATTAGAGACATTAGAGAACTAAGCGTTCTATAATGTAAACTAAAAGGTAGACATACAGACTGTAGGAACAGATAGGTAGTTGTTTTGATAACAATAAATATAAACAGCTGTTTGAGATGCACAATCTTCTTTATAAGTAAAAAAATATCGTCTATGCCCTGCGAAACAATGGCTATCAGTGACATTTCGCTCAATAGCCTCTTTTTGTCACCGAAAGAGCGCGGTATTTTTATCCTGACTGAATTACTTGTAAAGGTTGGGCAAACTTTTGCGAACAGCCCGAGGCCAATTATAAATTACGGTTAGAAAAACATTTTACTAATTCTCGAGGTACAATCGCTATAAAAATTTAATGGCCTGCATCAAGTTAATACGAAAAACTGGGATCGATAATGACATCGAAGAGAATCAGAGCTCACCTTTTAAAGGTAACAATAGAATTTAATTATCTGATTCATACACTATCATTGTCACAATAGTTTTTTAAGAGTTCAACAGTTTCTTGTTGGACACGAGTACTTACAATTACAATTACAAGCCAATTTATTTATTTTAAAAATAAAGGTTGCTTCAAAAAAGGAACCATTATTAATTACTTATCGAACAAAATTGTTATTTAGAGAACATGTATCGTCCGGAGCGGAGAGAAAAAACCGCGCCAAATGACCGTGAAGGCTTCGTATCAAGGGATCGATACATATAATCGATACTTATAAATCGAGACTGTTATGAGACGATAACATCGGCCGCGACCGCCGGCGGCTACTGGGCGTCGGCCTAAGCGACGATTACTCTCCGCTCTTCTTATTTTGTTGCTGGCCACTCGATGCGAGATTATCGATAAAATAATTAAATGGTTAGCCTCGAAATCGATTCCCGAGTGTTGTTATCGAGACCCGTGTTATTTGTTTCGTTTTTCTTGTTGCGAAATAGTCGCCTTGAACAAGTTCAAAAGTTTTCGGTTTCACAGTCACAAACTTTTATTACGAATTCCTAAGTATTCACAATCTTATTGGAATGTTAACTTTTTAATCGGATCACTAACTTTATGACATGCCATTGAACAATATTTACACTTTACGGCGACTTGTTAATACTACGTCTCCATGTACGCATTATTTAAAATAATTGAAATTTGCTCGTAAATATAAGATCTCGTGATTTCATACGAATCCAATTGGTAAAGAAGACTTATACTTTAATAACTCAGAAAGAAATGAAGTTTAAGTGCTTATTACTGTTTGATAAATGAAGCTTTAAGAAGTCGTGTATGTATAATTATACACGTCATCGATAAGTACAGTATACGTTAAAACACATATCATTTCGTTGCTACTGAGAGCCGGACCCAAATAAAAAGTACGTGACAAAGCAAGTTTTTCATAGCAAGTTTTGCTTTGCCACCCTGAAAGTGTTTCCAACAAGTGCGGCAATGGACAGCAATACGCCCAAAAGCGCCTGCACTCTCGCCGCCGCCGGGGCGAGTGCGTGTCGGCCGCTCGTTCCCTCAGCAGCTCGACATCTTAATTGTCGGCCGGTGATAACTCGACTCACTGATTTATAATGCCTCCTAAACGTATTAGTGCCTTTGTCGGCTCTCACACTTATCGAACGACTTAGTAGCGGCTTCCGCTGCCTCCGACACTTTTTATCCTTTTATATTAAAACTCAATAATAAAACAAACCTCTGTCACAAACAAACGCCACAGAACTTTATAAAGAGCCTCCAAAGTGGAAATATCCTCCGAGGAAAAACAACCACAACCAAAATGCTTTGCTAGATTATAAAATGTTGGAAACTGCAGCCACTAAAGGATAAACATCGGCTTCGGTACGCAAATGAGAACAAATATCAAATAGGAACTTATAATAAAAGACTGTAAGCGCGGCTCCAAGTGAAACTAAAACATTTTTACAGTTGTGTTTATTTAGCATAAGTTTGCGGATCTTTTTATGGCCGAATAAACTCACGCCGACACCTTTTTACAGCGTCGTTTGTTTCGCTAAACACATGATAATTTACATATTATTATCTGAAGACATAAAAATCGGACATTTGTTGTCAGTGGTGTCACCGAGGTATCAGCGTCGTGACTGCGGCGCGGGCGCAACAAAAAGTCGCGGCGGCGGAAAAGGGTTGATTTAGAAAAGAGCGTGTGAGACATGCGTGTGATGAATTGACATGTTCCCGGGGCCATTAGGGGCGAGATAAGGAGGCATTTAACTCAATCCGCGGCGTACGCGCACCTCGCCCCCCCTACACCCGACACCCGCACCAAGCCTGATCAGCTGCATGTACAGGATGATACCAAATTACTTCTGCGTACGTCTGAAGTGCATACTTTGCTGACAATTTGTCGTTTGAGGTGTGCAGCTCTTTTAATTGGATTGCCGTGCTAGGCCTCACAGAACCTACATCGATCAGAAAAAGCAATATCTTTTTGAAGAACGTACTTACCTTCTAGAATTAGATATTCCAATAAGAAAATCAAGGTACGTATTGAAGCAGACTAGTCAAAGTTAAACGTTCTTTAACTTTCCTGGCAGCGTCTTGCAGCTTCACGGTTCATGGTTAAGCCATCTTCTCTCATTGATCCTTCAAGTATTGATGAATAGCACGAAAATCGCATGTAAATGTTCAACAGGTATCGATCACAAAAACCCCACATAAATCGAAAACTAATCGACGCACCCTCTGCATAAGAAGTGGTATTGGTCCCGATAGGCGGTGTTTATGTGAGTGGCCCGGGCGAGCCGCGAGCCGCCCGGTAGCCTGTAGGTAGCCCCTTAATGAGTGCCGGCTTCCGTCAATAAAATAATTTCAATGGCTAGAGCCGTGAAATTCTCATCGGCCACCAATCACCTCGGGGAAGCGATATATTGTCCAGATACTTATCTTATTAGAACTTAACGTTACGCTCTGCTTTGCTTTCCATTTGTTTAGAAGTACGAGTGTTAACATTCTTGAGGAGAGAATTTTGGAGCCGTTACGTGAGATATATTATGTGGAGAGTACTGTTCAGTGTTTGTCGGAGAGGCATTTATTTTTAGATACCGTATGATAGCTATAGAGATTGGATCTGTATTCCCATGATATGGATGAGTACAGATTGCAATTACGTGTCTTGGCGTGCTTAAGCATATGTTTTAATGAACACTTGCTTTTCAATTATCAACTTACAATTTCGATTAGATTACTCCATTACTCCATATCATTGCTAACAATCCCAACAGCACCACCCTTAAAAGCTGCCATACGTAGGGATTGTCCAATAGCGGTTTATAATACGTTCCCATACGGCCGGTGCGTGATAGCGCTATCTGTAGATAAGCGGCCCACGACCAGCGACTTATGTTCACAGGGCCTAATTAACCTCTTCATTAGCGCCGCACTAACACTAAGTGCTATAGCACCAGCCACTAGCTACTAGCCACGAGATTTATAGAGTATTTTATGATCCAGTGATTAGGAAGCGTGAATTTTATGTTGCGGGGAAGATTTGTTGCTATCATTGATGGATGGGCACGCGATGTCTAATAAGAAAGAGTGGCCTGATAGTGTGGCCTGAAATCTTAGAGATAAAGATAAGATTAATTAATTAATTAAATTTTTGATAGAGGCAAACTATAGTTAAGCCGGGAGGGATAGATTCGTCGAATATCGAAGACAAAGATTTAAAAAACGCAAGATTCACTCGAACCAATCCTAAACTAGATAATTCAAAACATCCAAAACTAAAAGAAAGTAGGCAATCAACCACCAATCATCCAAAATCTGATACAGAAACGTTAATAGGTCCTGTAAAAGTATGATCGAAATTTATTCCGCTCAAACAAAAGAGACCAATAAATATAATGACACAACTACTGAATGAGAATATCAAAGTCCGGTAGCTTAATTTATTCCGTGTCTCATGTAACCTGAGGATGGAACGGCAAATAAAAAACGTATGAATACACTTATCTCAGGCTTAGAGGACCTCGGCTGATGAATTTTAATGGAAGAAAGCTGTGTTCTGCGATATGGAGGATTTGGGTCCGTGGTGTGGAATCTGGGAGATTAGGAGTCCATAAAGATGTGGAATAAAAAGAGTGTAGTTGGTGTGGTTTGTGTGTCACAGTTTTAAATTAAACGGCTGTTTCTTCCGAAGAATATTTTTTAGTGTGATTTGCTCTCTTCTTACAAGAAAGATGGATTTACTGTATTATCAACAATTTGATCGTCATCATCACCATAAGTGAACACTTTATGAATCATGATGACAGTGATCAATATCTTCTGTTAAGTTTTATCTAAACTTTTGTCACTAAAACTATTTAAGGCGATATGCGCTCCAATGTTAACGCAGTACTGGCTGTGCGCCCGCTCGGAGCCAAAATATCAATTATGTACCTCCTTTTGAACAGTTTTTTTTTGCAAAATATTATTTGATATACATATGCTATTTCAGATATAAAGAAATTCCAGCCATCAATTTTCCTGTGTATAATATTTTTAAACATTAAGTAATTTTGGAGGAGTATCCAAAAGTTGCGAAAAAATATCGTGTTGTAAATTATTTTCAAGACAAATTCTCAAATTTCATGTATTATTAATTACACGAAAAAACCTTGTTTCTAAAATAATGTACATGAATCTAAAATAATTTTTTTTTTTTTTCAAACCTTTTAACCTAGCCGTTACTAAGGAGTATGCTTTACAAAGTAACCGTTTTACGGCACTAAAGCGGTGGAAGGCCCTTAAGCTTTTACATGTTATCGATAAGTGAAAAGGTAGCTTCAGCACCCTGCCATGCGTGGCTAAAGTCTAATAAGAATCCCAATTTTCTAATTTGAAGCACCCGAGCCACACTTTTCTCATACACCTCCCCATCTAAAGAACCCGGGCCACACTTTAAAGAGTTGAACTACAAAAATTTTAATCACCTTCTTCGGATAAATCGCAGCGAGATTTATGTGGTCAATTACACGCGCCCGCGCCGCCTACACCGCCGAACGTCCGCTAATAAAATAGCCCGCGTTTTGTGTAGAAGCCAGCGTTCTAATTAGTCCTAATTTTAAATAATTATTACGTTGATAAGTTGTTACAAAGTTTGATCAAGTTGTTGTGCATATGTAGTCATACCTAGAATTAGTTACGATGGAATCAAACACCTCTGTCTCGGTGTCTATTCGGTATTGTAGATATGATTTGCTCTGTGAAAAATTATCTTAGTTAAAATGAATCTTATTTAAAAAAAATCTTTGAACTGTATAGCAACTAATATTAGATTCTTAATTCAAATTTTCTATAGAGAATTAGAATTTTCAATATGCTGATCAGTAACTAAACAACTCAGTTTTTTTAATTGAATTTGAATATTTACGAATTTAGAACGTCTAATTGGAATAGACATACAATAATAAATTCTTCTATACATAAAGTTATTGATCAATTACCCTTCCCTGAAACTCCATATTACCCTCAAGCCCTACGTTTGCCATAACTTGAACTGCCTCCAACCTAGACCCTTTTTACAGCACTGTTAATGACGCCAAGTGTCCGTCTGTCTGTCCGGTTGTCCGGCAGCTTGTCCGGACATTTACGACGCCATCATTCAAGTCACTCGTCATAAGACGTGTGAGAATTAATTACGGACGTGTTAGATTCCACTTTATTGGGCCGAGTGTGGATTCCGATAGGAATTAACGGTCGGTTCCCAGAGGCCATAGGTCGTGACTCTGATGCTTAGATATTTTATACTTATTTACGTGCTAGCTTCTTTGGTCTTTTTGATTAGTGAGCGGTTCTCGGAATATTTGGATGATAAGTGTAGCAGGGGATTAAAGATCAGAGTTGGAGACTTAAAGTTTTAGGTACAACAACTGCTGCAGTGTAATGTTCGTTTTGTACAGCATCTATATATTTAAAAGCGAAAGGAGAACTCACTCATTCATCACGAAATATCGAGAACCGCTTGATGTATAAACATGAAATTTGGCAAGGAGGTCAAGTGACGTCAGTGCGCACTAAAGGTTTTTTGGAAATTCCTCTCCTAAGGTGGTAAAAGGAGGGTTGCAAATTTGTATGATTTTTTTTTTAGTTTGTTAATATAAAATTTCGTGTGTTCAACATGAAATATTAGATTAACGCTCTTGATTGATAAAAAGAATTCATGTATTTATTGCTTTTTGGAAATTCCACCCGTATGAAATAAAAAGGGTTTGAAAATTTACGCTGTTGGTTGATAAAAAAAATATGTATTTATTGGTTTTTGGAAAATCCACGCCTAAGGGACAATATGTGGAAATATCTCATATAGATACAAAAACTAAGAACGAAAGGGTTTATCGGTCGCGTGATAGAACAATCATATATGGTGTGCCACAGGGCAGCGTGCTTGGCCCTCCTTTATTTATACTATATAAATGACCTGCCTATATCCTATATATAAATGACCTGCCAAAAGTTACGCAACATCACATGACACCATTTGCCGACGACAGCACAGTTACCATTGACTGCAAAGACAAATTAAATTATGATAATGACGTTACAAATACTATACACTCAATAATAAAATGGCTGAATAACAATAATCTTAAGATAAATATTGACAACACACAAACGCAAAAATTTGACTATTATGACATATTAATTACGAGAATAAACAAATAAATCAAGTAAGCACGTCCAAGTTCCTAGGGTTAACCATAGACCAACGACTAGATTGGAAAGCACACACGATGGATTTGGCAAAGAGACTTAGCAAATCTGCTTACGCTCTATATAAACTTGCAAGAGTCTTAAAAACGGACGCTATCGTTACAGCATACCATGGCATGGCTAGTTCAATATTAAGATACGGGTTTATTTTTTGGGGTAACTCAACCAATCGAGAACTTATATTTAAAGTCCAAAAAAAGTGCATCAAGGCAATGTTTGGGGTAAAATGTACAGACACTTGTAAACCTTTTTTTGTTGGATGTAAAATACTGACGTTACCTTGTATGTACATATTCGAAGTTTCAGTGTTTGTGAAATCAAACTCAAATCTGTTCCCAAAGCTATCAGATCGAAATAATTGGAGTCGACGACATGTCAATATGTTATGCTCGAGACAGTCAAAAACAGCACTGATGCGTAATAGTTTTTTTTGTATGGCACTAATAATCTATGACCATATACCAGAAACAATTAAAATTATGAATATTAATCTTTTTGAAAGGCATTTAAAGAAATTTCTCGTAAGAAAAGCTTATTATAATGTTTCTGAGTTTCTGAAGGACAAAGTACTGTTGTAATCTGAATGTTAGTTTTCATATTGAATTATTGACCTTTTTGACATTTTATTTTCGCTCGTATTCGACATCTAATTTTATGATTGTATCTCTGACTGCATTTTAATTTAATTTTTCATATTTTGTTTTTAATTATTATTATTGACTTATTTGTTTAATTTTTGAATTCCATTATTTTGACATCCAACTAGAAATATAATAACTGTTGTTTTTTTTTATGAAATGATTGTTTATTATTGTGTAATAATATCGATGATGTTTCTTATTTTTTTTAAATTTACTGACGGCGCTGTTTAATTTTTGATATCCATTTTTTTTAATGATTGATAATTATTTTGAATGAATTGATTATTATTATTTAATATTGCATGTATAATGTCGATGATTTTTCTTCTTAGTTATTGTGCAAAACCCAACGGGTAGATTTTTGCGCATATTTTTATTATAATAATATAAGACCTACAGTAATTTACCAAAAATCACACGCATAAATAATTTGTATTTGAATTTGAATGGGGATAAAATAGGGATTAAAACTTTATGTGAAATATCTTCGGTTTGGATGGTAAAACATCTGAAATTGTTGGTTTACACTCTTGGTTAACAAAAAAACAATGTTTTTTTTTTATTTCGTCAATTTACCCCTAAGGGTGTAAAAATTAAAGATTTACGCTTTTGGTTGATAAAAAGAATTCATGTATTTATTGGTTTTTGGAAATTCTACCCCTAAGGAGGTGAAAAGGTGGAAATTTGTTGCACTTAGATATTTGAAAATTGGCATAAATACTAACCTAAGTGAATAGTAAAGGTTTTCTTCGTTAGATTTTCAAAACTACTCCTAGAGGGCTTCTGTTTATGATGTAGCGGTGCACTAAGAAGGAATTTTTGGAAATTCAACCTTTCTGGGTGAGAAACTAAAAAGTCATGTATAGGATAAAATACGAATCACGCGATAGAAGTCGTGGGTGAAGTGCTAGTATGTGTATAAATGTGAGGATTAAAGTTTTGATAGTAAGCAATGATGTGGTCGATGGTGAAGCGCGCTTGTCTAGATGTAATTGTCTCAATCTTGACTTAAAGACCCCGAGGATGTAGGTAACAGGAAACAAATGATGCGGCAGGAAATTCCATTCCTTAGAAGATTTGAAAAAATGAACTGTTAATTTTTTCTGATAAGAAATTTTGTTTTAGTCTTCATACTTCATTTCTAACAAAATTTTATTACAAATTCCAGTTTCAATATAATGTAGCACTTGATTATCATAATTAAGCTGTCGTTTTGCCCACAAGTGACAGTCGCAAATGCTGCTCACTGGCGACATATTATACAGACGTGGTTTGACGTGGTTCTGCGCTGGCGCATAGGCATCGCTTGTTAATTGGTGGGTGCTATCAGTTGACAACTTGCGACAAGGAGATAAGCAGCTGATACATTGTATTTTTATTGCTGAGTATGAGATAATAATTACGATAGCAGAATGTTGTTGCAGAATTAGTGACCGGCTGAATTCTTAGATATC